>CM019064.1:320044980-320644980 GCA_009667805.1 Leptobrachium leishanense | reverse complement strand
TGCTCTCTGTTTGATGTATGCTTTTCACCTTAAGGCAATTAACTCATTATTGCACAGCTGCATCTGTAGGGTCTGTGATCCTCAAGTACAATCATTTTAGCGGTGAAAAAAACCCAAAGAATGTTCAATGTCTTTTGAAGTCCAAATCTGGGGACCAAAGACGCTAATAACAGTGCATTTACTGTATGTGTAGTATACAGATACATACTAATATAGCGAAATAAAGAAGGTAAAGAGAAAGCATTTGTAATGGATTGCTAGCTTTATTTTTCAAGTTGGAATCCAAAACTCATTTGTATCAAAAATTCAGCTTTAGAAAATATGAATCCTATTATAGCTAGAGTAAAGAGAACCAGAAACGTGCAGTTCTTAAAAAGTTTTAAACGCATTCAGGACCCTAACCCCACCCAGAAAGTCTCAGTCCTAGTAAATTCTGAAGGGGTTAACTCTGACCAGAATTATTAGCATTATTATAATATTTATTTGTAGGAAAGTAGATAGAGCACACGGCCAGGAATTGTGCTTTCCCTGCGTAAGCGATATATATGAACCAAAGAACAAAGGTTCCAGCAAAGGTGAGTGCAGACATTCCATATGTATTCGATTATAATACGTGAATGTTTTCTCACTTTGAATCTTCCCCATAAAAAGTAGGATCATTGAGTGAGGACTGTGCCACCCCATTAAGACAAATGTCAGTCACAAAGGGCACTATCAGCTCCATACAGCTAAGGCTGGGGTCAGAAGAACGCTGTTTGACCGTGCGTTTAGCTGCACTTTATTACGGCCGTGGTAGCAGCAAATGACGTCCAATGACGATCAACATACAAAGTATGGCCGCACAAAAGTGCGGCCGGACAACACAAGCGGCAAACGAATGCATTTTTGCAAGAACATTGAACCGCTAGTACTGATGCACAGAGTGCCCTGCGTCGGCATAGCGGCGTGTGTGCATGATTAGGAGACGTCAGATGCTGCACATGTCTGGCCTACATCACGTCCATTTGTTTATTATAGCTCCATCAAAAATCACTGCTGTAATTACGCACCGTGTGACCGCTTTCGCGTCTGCCGTCAAAAAGGGCATCCATGCGCTCGGACACACTTTTTGACAGAAGGTGCGAAAAATGTGTTAGTCTGACCCTAGCCTAAAATGGGGATGCTTAGGGGAAAAATTATATTTTTCAAATCTCCCTTTAGCATCCCCGTTTTACCAGTAGATTACGGGGTAGGCGCTGAGTCCAGCAGTTTGCCCCGTAGCAGCCACTAAGCTCCAGGATGCTTGGGGCAGTGCTAAAGCACCATCGTGAGCATCCCCTCCATGGAGCCCATAGAACTCCATGGATGCTTCTGCTGGCGAGTCACATGACTGGCAGGATCTCGCCTCTCGCGAGATTCTGTAGGTTAGCAGAGTGATCGCGGAGGGAGACTGGGGACTTTTTTCCCCAATCTCACTCTGCTCCCAGCAGACAGAAGCCGCGGTCAGGGACGCCGTTCTCATCGCATGATGATAGATGAGTATTTGATTTTTTGGAGGGGTTTTACAGCTGTAGCTAACTGATTCTGCTAAAAAGTGCTAGTACCGATTTGCTACTGTTTTTTTTAACCCGTTAGCTATCGGGAGGTGATGTGGCCGTAACAGTATCACCTCAATTAACCTAGCGCTAACGCTTATTTCTGTGAGCACTAACGCTAGCGTTAAGGAGGTAATAGGGCCCAAAGTAGGGTAATGCACTCACTATACTACAGGTAAGTGTCCAAGGAAAGGTGGTTCCGGGCTTGAGAGTGGCCAGCTCAGTGTGACAAAGAAAGATGACAAAGATACTATAACCCAATGTGGCTTTATTGAAGAATCACACAGCAGTTTACAGCAACAATGTTTCAGCTGTCTAGCAACCTTTGTCAAAATATGATAGGCACACTGCCAACAATATACAGCCATTGAACAAGAACCAAGTGAGATCGGACACTGCTGTCTCCCGACATTTTATCACACATATGCAGAGGTCATGTTGAGCGGGAACACAGTTCCCTCCACAATTGTTTCGGCAGGAACTTAGTTCCCATTTTGGCACACACACTGTAAAACTTTTATTAAGTTTGAATCATAGTTATTAGAAGCATATGATATTTATTACAATTATCCCTATAACCAGGTCTCTTTATATTTATTTATTTATAAAGTATTTTACCAGGAAGGATACATTGAGATTTCTCTCGTTTTCAAGTATGTCCTGGGTTCAAGAACATTGAATTGTTACTGTCAAGAACATTATTTTACTGAGAGGGTGGTGGATACATGGAACAGCCTTCCAGTTGAAGTGGTAGAGGCCAAAACAGTAATTGAATTTAACCACTTCAATGCTGAGGACGCGCTCAGCGCGTCCTCAGCATTCCCGCTGGTATGCGGAGGACGCGCTGAGCGCGTCCTCCCATTGGGGTCAGCGTTCGGCCAGGTTCCGGCCGATCGCTGGCCCCCCCGGTGCGGGCTGACATCCTCTATGTCAGCCGCGCATCCAGGACCGCAGCCGCCGGAATTAGGTGTCATCGCGGCAGCGCGATGACACCTAATTCAGGCGCCCCCCCCGCATGTGCGGAGGAGGCGCCTGAAAGGGAGGGAGGGTAAGTCCTTCGGACCTCTCTCCCTCCCGATCGGCGGCTCTGCGGGGTTAACCCAGGCATCATTTGGAAGGGCACAGCCTGCCCTTCCAATGGTACCTGGCATTAACCCCTGGGGAGCTGGATCGCGAATCGGCGCTGAAAAGCGCCGGTTCGTGATCCTTTCCCGGAGCTGGCTGACATCTTGGATGTCGGCCAAGCCTCCGGGAACTCCCCCTGAGGACTGGCGTCATCGTGCGTAGCACGATGACGCCAGTCCTGGACTTAACCCCTAACTGCCACCAACTGTGGAGATAGGGAGTTCCAATGAACTCCCTATCTCCCGATCCATGGCAGTTAGGGGTTAATGTTTGGTATGGTTGGATCGGCCAGAGCATGGCCGTTCCAACGATACCAAACATGAAAGTGAAAAAGTTTGTAAAAAAAATAAAAAATGAAAAATAAAAATTAAAAAAAAATTATAAAAAAAAAACCACTTTTTTTTATTTTTTTTGGTTTGTTAATGCAGCAATATTGTTCCCATTTCAATTATAATGTGAACAATGATGCTGCACTAACGATTTTTGTATGCGGTGCGTTTGTTAAAAATAATTTTCCCCAAAAAAAAAATGTAACGAGACCCCATCTCTAATTTTTTTAACAAGCGCACCCCATACAAAATATAACCGCAATTGCTCGCATGTTAAAAAAAACACTTTACACATTGTAAATTATTGAAAATACATATTTTATTGCATTTTTTGTTATAATATACAGACATGACATAACGTATACATATAATAATGACATATTATGAATCTGCCGAGTCTGACGGAAAGAACGATATATAATATGTCTGGGTCATATACTAAAATAAGCCTTCAAAACACGTTTAAACATGATGAGCAAAACCGGTAAAAATGACCTCAGCACAGGGGCGGGAAAAGCCTCAGCAGCGAAAGGGTTAAGCAAGCATGGGATAGGCATAAGGCTATCCTAAACAAAAGATAAATCCAGGTAAAGTATCCATGTAATTGGGCAGACTAGATGGGCAGAAAGGTTCTTATCTGCCGACATTTTTCTATGTTTCTATGTTACAGAAGGTACAGAAATACAAAGTGATAAAATGCAAGATATTAACCCTTTCGCTGCTGAGGCATTTCACGCCTCTGTGCTGAGCTCATTTTTACCTGTTTCACTCATCATGTTTAACCGCGTTTTGAAGCCTTATTTTAGTATATGACCCAGACATATTATATATCGTTCTTTCCGGCAGACTCGGCAGATTCATAATATATCATTATTATATGTATACACCATGCCCTGTCTGTATAAAATAACAAAAAATGCAATAAAATTTGAATTTTCAATAATTTACATGGTGTAAAGTGTTTTTTTTCCACATTTTAACATGCGAGCAATTGCGGTTATATTTTGTATGGGGTGCGCTTGTTAAAAAAAAATTTGGAATGAGGTCTCGTTACATTTTTTTGGGGGAAAATTACGCGATTTTTAACAAACGCACCCCAAACAAAAATCGTTAGTGCAGCATCATTGTTCACATTATAATTAAAATGGGAACAATATTGCTGCATTAACAAAAAAAACTTGATTTTTTTAAAAATATTTTTTGATTTTGATTTTTAATTTGAATTATTTAAAAAAAACTTTCTACATGTCATGTTTGATATCGTTGGAAAGGCCATGCTCTGGCCGATCCAACAATATCAAACATTAATCCCTAGCTGCCACGGATCGGGAGATAGGGGGTTCCAATGAACCCCTTATCTCCACCATTGCTGGCAGCTAGGGACTAACTCCAGGACTGGTGTCATCGTGCTATGCACGATGACGGCAGTCATCAGGGGGAGTTCCCGGAGGCTTGGGCGACATCCAAGATGTCGGCCAGCTCCGGGAGAGGATCACGATCCGGCGCCGACACGTGATCCGGCTCCCCAGGGGTTAATGTCAGCCACCGTTTGGAAGGGCAGGCTGTGCCCTTCCAAACGGTGCCTGCCTTAACCTTCTGGCCCCTGGCGATCGGGAGGGAGAGAGGTCCAAAGGACCCGCAAAAACTTCTGGATTAATCCCGCCGAACACGCCGGAGAAACCCGAGCAGCCGCCGATCACAGCGCAGAGCAGCAGCCGGAAAAAGCTGACACCGCAGGCGAATGTAGTGAAAAAAACAGTACGCTTGAATGTTTCAAAAGTGAAACGATGTTTGCAAAGAAACTACAGAACGAAAATATCTGAAATTTACACACAAGATCCAATGAATTATAATAAAAAGGGCTGCAACAGAAAAAAGAAGAAACGATTTAAAAAAAGGAAAAAAACATTTTCGCTAAAATATTACGAAAAATGCCTAAAAGATCCTAAAAAAATCTATACATAAAGAAACTTTTTACTGCAGAATATTATAATCAACGGTTTATTAGTTATTGATTTAAAACGGGAAGATTTTTAACATTGAAGCCTATGGGATTCGTCTTAATAAACCTGTCGAAGGAAACCACCAAACAGCAGGGCAATTCGACAACTTTTCACTGCTGGTTTTTGTTCTCTGAATAGACGAAGCATTGCTTCTCTATGGGGATTTCACTGCCCTTGAACAGGCACCGACCAGGCACCGTATGTGCAGGCAATTCGCCAACATTTGGCGAACTGCCTGCTCTCTGAATAGCCGAATGACCAGGAAAGGTAACCATACGCTGAATTTCACAGTTCGGTTCCCTTTCGGCCACAATTCGGATCTCTTTGAATAACCCTGTTTATGTTGCATGACACTTTTTTTTACTACTACTCTTATCTTATTATTATGTATTTTTGTACCTTTGGAGTTTTTTGCTAGATTACCAATATACCACTTGAATAGCACTTTGGACAGTTAGGTTGTGCTATACATCTCCCACCAGCATGTCTACATGGTATTGCAGATCTATAACGATTATTTTTTTTGATGCATAAATAAATTGGGTGCTATTTTGAGAAAGCCTTTGTATTCTTCAAAAATTTCAATGTATTACTTTGGCCTCCAAATTCCCCAGATCTCAATCCAATTGAGCATCTGTGGGATGTGCTGAAATAACAAATCCGATCCACGGAGGTCCCACCTCGCAATTTGCAGGACTTAAAGGATCTGCTGCTAAGGTCTTGGTGCCAGGTACCACAGGACACATTCATAGTTCTTGTGGAGTCCATGCATTCAGCACCAGAGATGTTTTGGCAGCACAAGGGGGACCTACACGATATTAGGTGGGCAGTTTTAATGTTGTGGCTGATCGGTGTAGAGCTTATACTTTAGATTCTTTTTGTTAACCAAACTGTTATAATGAATAATAGAAAACTTGCGGAACATGTATTAAGCTGCATATGCAGTATGATATATGAGGAATTTCCGTGTGTTTATATATATGTAATTTCTTTCTGTATATATTAATGGTAGTGTCTGAAACAATGTGACTGGCGTACTTGAATGTGCACAGGTTGCTGAGGTAACGCATTAATCTCCTGGGGTGGAATAATTCAATCAATCTGTCCGCACATTTCACCTGAAGGCGTCCACCTGTCCTCTTTTGCTGCCAAAATAAAAAAAAATTGGAAAGGAGTTATCACAGTGCATTTGTAGAAAAGTGCTGAAACTTGCAGTCTCCTGTCAATATCCACTCTTTTCTCTGCATTTACGACGAATGCTTACATTTCCTTGGGCGCTGAACCTAGTTTAGCACCGGTTTTCTCTTTGTTACCTGCACATGTTTACGTTCTATTTAATCGGGTGTAGGTTGAAAGTGGCTGAAGTCTTTAAACCTCTTGATAGACATCGCATGGCTGAATTTAAAAACAAATTGTGTTGGAACATAATGTAAAAGTTTATTTTTTTTAAAGGATCACTATAACTCCTCTTTATTTTGCATTAAAGAGGAATCTCTCTAAAAGCTACAGTCCTCAGTAGCTCACACCATGCAACTAGGGTTACCAGGTCGGCCATGTTTTCCTGGACACATATCATTTATTCATGCTGATGGGCAATGCATGAAAAATGTTACCCTGTAGCATGTAGAATCCATACGCGGCAGGTAAGAAATCAACAAGGAATTCCAGGTGACCCTGATTTCCTTCCTGCCGCAAATGTATTATACATGTTGCAGGGTATAACTTTTCCCTGTGCTCCCCTTTTGCATGAAACAGTAATATGTGTCCAGGAAAACATGGCTGACCTGGCAACCCTACATGCAACACTTCTCCCGTGCTTATCCCTGTGAATAGTGAAGGGCAGATGTTAACATGATTAGCTTAAGGTTCTATTCACTAAAGGTGAAACTCAGGAGAATTGGTAGGAGAAGTGAAAATTCTAGCATGGTTATTCAAAGAGATCCGAATGGCTGCCGAAAGGTAACCGAATGCTGAAAATCAGCTTTCGGTTACCTTTCTTGGCCATTCGGCTAATCAGAGAGTAGGCAGTTCGCCGAATGTTGGTGAATTGCCTGCACATACGATGCCTGTTCGACGGCAGTGAAATCCCCATAGCTTCGTCTATTCAGAGAACAAAAACCAGCAGTGAAAGGTTGCCGAAATGCCATGCCATTCGGTGGGTTCATGCGGCAGATTTATTCAGGCGAATCCCATAGGCTTCAGGCTAGGATCAGACGAAAGCAGTTTTAACGTGCGTTTAGACGCACGAAATCACGGCCGTGCTAGCAGCAAATGACGTCCAATGCCGGGGAACACACGAAGTACGGCCACACGAAAGTTTGTTCGCGCAACGCAAGTGGCAAACGAACGTATTTTTTCTAGAACGTCAAACCTCTAGTACGGACGTACAGAGTGCGCTGCGTCGGCTAGAGGCATGTGTGCGTGATTAGGAGATGTCAGACGCTGCTAATGTCCGACCAACATAACGTCCAGACACAAAAAGTGTTTTATTGATGATCCATACAAAATCACGGACGAAAAGGCGCATCGTATGACCGCTATCGCGTACTCCGTGAAAAAATGCGTCCATTCGTTCGAACGCACTTTTTCACAGACAACGCGAAAATGCGTTCGTCTTACCCTAGCCTAAATGTTAAAAATATTCCTGGGTTTAATTCAATATCTAATAAACCGTTGATTATAATATTCTGCAGGAAAAAGTCTATTTCAGGATTTTTTTGCAGAAATGTATTTTCGTTTTTGTTTTTTAAAAAAAATGTTTTTTCTTTTTTCTGTAACAGCCCTTTTTATTCTCATTCATTGGACCTCATATGTAAATTTCAGACATTTTCGCTCAGTAGTTTGTTTGCAAACAGCGTTTCACTGTTCAAACATCCCAACGTACTTTTTTTTTTTCACTCCATTCGTCTGCGGGGTCGGGTTTTTCCGGCGGCTGCTCTGCGCTGTGATCGGCTCCTGCTCAGGTTTCTCCGGCGCCTTGGGCGGGTTAATCCAGATGTTTTTCCGGGTTTCGGTGTGCCTTCCCCGGGTTTTGCTTTGAGTTTTCGGCGGGTTGCGGCGACTTTTCCCTGCATTACGACGGCCCTGTGGTGCTTGCTGAATACACTGCAGGGTCGCCGAAATGGGATCGCCAAATCGCACTGAATTGAAGAGAACGAAAAGTCACCGAATGTGCGGTGACTTTTCGATTCTCTTTGAATAACCCTTTAGGTTAGCTGAATCTGAAAAATTCTCCCATTTATCTCACTTTTCAAATTGGTTTGATCTAAATTGATCTCTTCTTCTGCCAACTCTCTGGAGTTTCACCTTTTAGTGAATAGACCCTATAGTAGCTTACAGTCAAATCTTCTGAATGAGGCACTAAGGCTAGGGTCAGACGAACGCATTTTTATGTTGTCTGTGAAAAAGTGCGTTCGAACGAATGGACGCATTTTTTCACAGAATACGTGATAGTGGTCATACTATGCGCATTTTCGTCCGTGATTTTGTACGGATCATCAATAAAACTCTTTTTGTGTCTGGACGTTATGTTGGCCGGACATTAGCAGCGTCTGACGTCTCCTAATCACACACACACGCCGCTAGCAGACGCAGCGCACTCTGTACGTCAGTACCTGCGGTTTCACGTTCTCGAAAAAATGCGTTCATTTTCCACATGCGTTGCGCAGCCGGACTTTTGTGCGACCGTACTTCGTATATTGGCCGTCATTGCCCGGCATCTGCTGCTACTACGGCCGTGATTAAGTGCGCCAGAACGCGCGTTCGCACTGCCTCAGTCTGACCCTAGCCTTAGATGTCCGAGTGATGTTCAACGTGAGGTCATGCATATGTAGGCAGGGCCAGATAAACATATGGCCTTTGGAGCTGTAGCGCCAAGCGCATGTCCAAAAGCAGGCCCTGTAGAAAATTAATTTAAGCACCAATTGCCACCTCATAATAAGATTAAAGTGGGTAATAGCACAGTGACAGGTGAGAAGAAAAGCGCAGAGGCACAAAGGAAAATGAGAAGATTAAGGAAGTGGCACCATGATGAGACAGAGACACTCTCAATTCTTCACCTCCAAGCCCATGTAGCCCTTAGGCCCAGACCCGGATTAAGATCTCTATGGGCCTGGAGCTGAATATTTTGGTGGGCTTTTTATGTAATTTAGTGAAATTAAAACATATTTTTGGTTATTTAATAGTGTGGATACGTGTATATGTAATGAGGCAGATACTGTGTGATGAATCAGGCTAGGGTCAGACTGAGGCAGTGCGAACGCGCGTTCTGGCGCACTTAATCACGGCCGCACTAGCAGCAGATGCCGGGCAATGACGGCCAATATACGAAGTACGGTCGCACAAAAGTCCGGCTGCGCAAAGCAAGTGGAAAATGAACGCATTTTTTCGAGAACGTGAAACCGCAGGTACTGACGTACAGAGTGCGCTGCGTCCGCATAGCGGCGTGTGTGTGTGATTAGGAGACGTCAGACGCTGCTAATGTCCGGCCAACATAACGTCCAGACACAAAAAGAGTTTTATTGATGATCCGTACAAAATCACGGACGAAAATGCGCATAGTATGACCACTATCACGTATTCTGTGAAAAAATGCGTCCATTCGTTCGAACGCACTTTTTCACAGACAACATAAAAATGCGTTCGTCTGACCCTAGCCTTATTCATTCAGATTTCAATCATTTAAAGAGTGTAATTTTTTCCCCCCATTTTATCTACCAAACCTTTGTGGTTATATATTCTACAGGGCATTCTTTTTAAAAAATTTGAAATGGGAACCTGTTACTGCATTTTTCTGAGAAAATATAAAATCTTAACCAAGAAATGAAAAAAAAATATGAAATATTTCCCTTGTGTTTTGGAACATGTTTTTTTTACGAATAATATGACTATGTATAAAACACTGACCTTGCTCCCAGCGTGGGAAATGAGAAGGTGAGTAATGGCAGTGGTATTTTATACGTGAAAAATGGACAATGCCATTGCTTTGGAACTAAAAATAAATAAAATAAATGAAAAATTGTTTTCTTTTTTTTAGATTTTACATGGTCAGGTTTGGTATTATTGCAAAGGCCAGACTCTGCCCTGTCAAATGACACCTCACCTGACCTTGTGAGGTGTAAAGATTAGTGATGCAGGGGTCCAAAGTTTCCCGCAGTGCTTTTCACTGCAGTGCTTTACGCTGCATTGCGGCGGTTTAGGTTTTTGATGTAACAATTCGTAACAAGGGATTGTACCATCATCCATCATCTCCACACTTGTTGGTGACATGAGAAATGTGATGGTTAGTTAGTACAGCATCATTGTTTACTTTATAATTGAAAAGTGAAAATATTTTACTGTTGGAAAAAAAGGAAAAATTAAATATTTATTATTTTATTGTTTGTACTTAAAACCTGACCATGTTTGGTATCATTGGAAAGGCCACGCTCTGGCCTTTCCAGTGATACCTCACTTGACCCTGTAGCTTCTATGGAGTTGGAGATACAGGGGTCCAAATGCAGACATAGTTATCCCTTCTCTGGGCCTATTCTGAGGCATGGGCCTGGAGCTGCTGCTCCATCTGCCCCTATGTTAATCCGGCCCTGCTTAGGCCCCGTTCACACTGAGATTTGAAAGTCGCGTGTTTTTCCGCGCGATTTTCATATCCGCAACGTCATGCGATACTGTTGCTCGACGTTGCAATTTTGCAAAACACCACCAATGGAAATTGCAAAATGCAAATCGCAAAAAAAGGGTCATGTACCAGCGACATGCTACCGCGACGCGCTACATGCGACGTTTGTCGGCAAGATGTGAACAGCTCCATTGAAATGCATTGGAGATGCTACATAGCGCGACATCGCACGGATTTTGCGCAATAAATCACACATTGTGAACGGGGCCTAAATCTAGCTCTCCATTGAATCACTGATTTAAAATACCTTAAGAGTTAGTCCTGGCCCAACATGCATAGCATTTCTTCATATGTGTACGGCAGACAATGACATCAGGCCAGGTTCAGTTAAACAAATTTAGTGCAAAAAAACAGTGCTTGAAATCTGCCAGCAGAGTCATGGATTGGCCATTGGAGCGTTGTTCAGATGGAGCAGCAGAATATTAGTGGGCTCAATGGAATTTATCCACATTAATAATCTTTACAGCATTTCCCAAAACACTGGGAAAAATGAGAATACAACATTTTGTAAGGATCATAAAAAACCAAAAAGAGTGAATATGCTTGGCAAATGTACGAACTACCATACACGATTAATTAATGCTGCTTTATGAGTACATCATGTACATTTGATTCCACCCCCATTGGTTTCTTAATATTCTTTTTGGCTCTGCAAAACCAGTGGAATTTCAGCTACGCCACTGCAATTCCAAGCGTAAAATAAATAGTGTCACTGCCATATCAAATCCCTGCTTATTTTTTCAGAATGTCATCATATTTATCTCCAAACACACATTCATAAAGGATTATTGCTGACCTCTCCATTTTATCTTCACGTTTTTTAAAAAAGCTTCAACAAAAACTATAATCCTTTTTAAGTAGAAAGAACTGATCACCGAGCTCACATGTGCCCATATGTGTCTTAAAAGGGACATTGCAAAGATCAAACCTTGCAAAGCTGTGATACTCATTTGACAAATTGTGCTCTACTGCATTTAAAGTACATATTTATTTATTTATTTTATTTATTTATAAAGGATTTTACCAGGAAGGATACATTGAGATTTCTCTCGTTTTCAAGTATGTCCTGGGTTCAAGAACATTGAAGTGTTACAGTTACAGAAATACAAAGTAATACAATGCAAGATATTAAAAAAAAAACAACACAAATATACAGATTAACAGAAAATAAACATATGACAAATACTCGTCAAGAAGCAGTATACATATAGCAGATGCAAAGAAAGGAGCATTGCAATCTTTAAACTGATATACTAGACACAGACAATTATATACATACGGGACTATTCAAAAAAAGGGTGAAAATCAGGAGAACTGGCAGGAGAAAAGAACAATCTAGACCAAATAGCCGATTTGGAAAGTGAGCTAAATTGGAGAATATTTTCTTGTTTGGCTATTTTGACCTAGAATTTTCACTTCTCCAGTCATTCTCCTGAGTTCCACCTTTCTTTGAATATACCTCATTGTCCAGTTGCATTAACCCATTAGTGATTCGGAGCTTGTGCTTTTCAGCGCGAGCTTACTGTACTTTGTGCTCCCTATGCTTAACATGGGGAGTGCAAGGAGTTAATTAACATTAGGATTTACAAAGTCCTAATGCTAATTACGTCCTGCTGCAGTTAACTCAAACGTTAACCACAGCTTGGAGCTGGTGCTAACGAATTCCCCAGAATCAGTTATCACCAGCTGTAAAACCCCCCAAAAATCAGATACTCACCTCTCATCCCGCGGCACGAACGGTGGTCCGCTCTTCCTCTTCTGGCCAGCATGAGCAGAATGAGAATGGAGAACAAAGTCCCCAGTCACCCTCCGTGATCACTCCACGGATCTGCAGGATCTCGCGAGAGACGAGATCCTGTATGTCAGGTAACCCAGCAGCACAAGCCTCCATGGAGTCCTATGGACTCCATGGAGGGAATGCTTGGGGCGACACATTAGTGCTGCCTCGAATATCCTGAGGCTTAGCGCAATGCTATGGGGCAGGCTGCTGAACCAGCGCCTGCCTTGTAATATGGAGCTAAAACGGGGATGCTAAGGAGAAACCTGCAGTAGTTTAATATTGCCCAGGGTGTTGTATAGTGACAGATTGGGGAACACCATTAAAGATGTGCAGCGCTTTCTGTGATTAAATATAGAGATAGATAGAATAGTTATTAGCACCAGAAGTACATAATGCATTAACTATAGAGACTAGAAAACAAATTAAATTTTTATTTTGGCCAGGATACCCACATAATTTACTTTTGAATCTTTAGGAAAGCTCTCCTGGATAATTAAATGGGCCGGATGCTGTGGTGGTAGAGGATGTCTTCGTATTTACTTATAAATAACCACAACATATGGGTTTGTCTTTTTAGTTACAACATAACATGGACAAAAATATGTGCGGCGGCGGCAACACAATGTTTGTGTAAAAAGCTAGGAAAAAATGTAGTTCTATATCTGACAGAAATTGGTGGCAAAATACCTGCATGAGGCACGTCTAAATACATTCCTATACCGTATGTCTAATACATTCTTAATAATATATAGTAGGTCAATATATACAGTTTTATATACATATATAAATTCGATAAGCCGTGTTATTCCAGTTTGCCAAAATAAAAAAAAAGGTATCACTACGTACTGTTATACTCATGATTATATATATATAAAACAGGAGGAGAGCACACCAAACATATTCAAACAATACAAAAGAAACCACGACAGCAGCTAAATTCATTTAAACATAGAGATTTTCCAGATTTAACCCTTTAAATGCTTACAAACATTTCTTAACCCCTTCAAAAACACTGCAGTTCTTAACCCTTACACAGATTCAATGCTGAGCTCTGTTGAACAATGGTGGAAGTTTAGTTTGCAATGGATGGCCATGGATTGTGTAAGCCTGCCAACAGCGACAATGTATTCCACCCCTGGCAGGTCATATCATACTAACCTAATGACTGCTCTTATGGGATAAACTTGAGGACCCAGGTCTTTCTAAAGCTCCCTGCAGATCAAGGTTTAAATAGAACCTGCGGGTGGAGCACCTGTGACAGAGAGGGGTGCTTGCCCAAAAGGGGTGTTAGCCCTATAATATACAAAATACACGAGATATATATACATATATATATATATACAGTTTTTGTAGGAATTTTAGGAATTTTTGTGGTGATTCGCGTAGCCAAAAACATGACTGTTATGAGGAATGTGATTTCAACTTTTTTATATGGATCTGGCGCTTTAATTTTTGTTATTGCACAATTCTAAAAACTGAGACTTTTGGGGGGGTTTCAACTTATTTCTGATGAAAGGAAATAGTCAGAAGTGTGAAAAAACTAAGTATGAAACTCATATCGTTCTCGAAAACCAATCTGTGTGGCTAAATGTGGTGCGAAATACATGGAAACCAGTTTGATCAAACATAAGACACAAATGGCAGGAAGCAGACTGTCTCCACCATCATCAAAAGGACAACCAAGGCCACTGGTTTTACTAAATAGCATCAGAGTCCTCCAGAGACAGGTGCTCCTGGGGCTTTAGTGTTAAGAAGATTCTGGATGCTAGCAGCTAAGGAAGCAAAAACATAAACCCTTTATTCTATTCAGTCAATTGCTGCCATTCTTTTTGTTTCTATGAAGCCCACAGCATGAAAAAAATCCAGTTTTGCATTTAATTTACACAAGGATATTGCTTTAGTCCCACAATTGCTTCCTGCACTGCATTGCATTACAAGAAAATCCACTCAAGGCAGTTGAGTTTTGCCTAGGGAGAGGCCAAAAGGGGAAATAAAGCCTGAGATCCTGTGTCTATATATACGTGCTATTTAAATTAGATCCTGTGCATAAAAACAGTCAAACCTGAAAGACGTGTCTTTTTATGAGTAGCGGGAGCCGAGAGTCTTTGCTTAAAGAAAAAAAAAGTGTATGCCTCATAGCTGCTGGAAAGCATTAAAACTATTTTGCAAGGAAATTTTGTAAAAAGAAACAAGACTAATTTTACATTTATAGATGGGACAGACCATGTAACACAGGGGTGCACAACCTTGGCCCTCCAGATGTTTCAAAGCTGAATCTCCCATGATGCTCAGTTACTCATTAGAGTGACAGAGCTGTGAGGGAAATGTAGTTCCAAACCATCTGTAGGGCTGAGGTTGTGCAACCCTGATGTAACAGCTTAAGGCTGGTGTCAGGTGAGCGTTTTTAAGAGCGGAAGGAACATCCGTGAGAGTGGATGTTCCTTCCACTCTGACGCCCGTCTGGCCACCTCGCTGAGCGCAGTTAGTGCGCTTAGCGCTGCAAGGCTCGATCCTCCTATTCAGGTGCACGCTACAACGTGTGGCCAGCCCCGTCGAAGCGTCGCAACGCTGCGTCGGACGCCGGGAGGCACGTCAGTACGGGCGACATAGTGCGGTCATCTGACATGGCCTTAAAAGTCAGAAAGACAAAACTGTGAAGCGCTTTGAAATTATCCCGTGTGCTAATCTCACCAATTATATGTACACATTGTAGGATACATGTCTCAACCCTCATTTCTTACATATATGGGTATTATTTTATACCTCAAAATCAGAAATAGAAAACAAAACAAATTGGTCTCAATTTTAATTTGGTCCCATGAACCTTTTTGAGCTGCATTGTGGCCATTTTTCGGTATGGGCGATTCAGATCTGGGCTTACTGGCATGTTGATAAATTGGGATCAAATATCGACACTAGTGGCTATACTCTTCTGTGGAAATATAGGCTATTGGGATTTAATTTTACTTTACTGGTATGCCAATTTCCGAGAAAAAAAAATAATCAAATGCTGAAAGGTGTTGATAAATGGCTTCCCGGATGCTCGTAGCGCCGCTTAATGTATTGGTCCCTCAGTTGATGTACGGAGATAGGGCAATGCATGTTTTATAATGAAATCCTGGACATACTGTACGTGTTGTAATATTAAGTCCTGTGGAGACACAGGTTTGATCCCGGCAAGAGCACCTCTCCAGTAAGTGTCCTTGGGGGAGACACGTAACGGTACATACTCGCCACCCAGGACATACTTGAAAAATGAGAGAAATCTCAATGTATCCTTCCTGGTAAAATCCTTTCTCCAAAAAAAATGCCCGTCTTCCTGTAAATCCTGGACAATTTTCTGTAAATCCCGTAAATGCAAATCTTACCGTAAGTCTCCGACATGTGCGATTTTACTGTAACAGTGGAAATATGACAGTGCAGATGTGTGACTTGTAAATATATATCGTGAATATATAGTGGAATATTAAATAGAGACTAGTGGGTTGTATATATACCGGTAAAATGTTAAAGTAATGACATGCAAGTCTGTACATTAATAGTAACATTATTATTATTTATTATTTATTAAGCGCCAACACATTCCGCAGCCCTGTACAAGGTGTAATGGGTTAAGACAGGACAATTGTACAAAACATACAGGAGACAGGTCAGTATTCCTGCCAGCAGCTACATGAGGATATGAGGACCCTATTCCCGTGGGAATTTACAATCTAGATGTTAACATATTAATTTACGGATGTGCACGCTATACATACTATGACAGTGTAAATGTTAATGTACGGACTTGAGTGTCATTACTTTAATAGTAACATATTAATTTACGGATGTGCACGCTATACATACTATGACAGTGTAAATGTTAATGTACGGACTTGCGTGTCATTACTTTAATAGTAACCTATTAATTTACGGATGTGCACGCTATACATACTATGACAGTGAAAATGTTAATGTACGGACTTGCATGTCATTACTTTAATAGTAACATATTAATTTACGGATGTGCACGCTATACATACTATGACAGTGTAAATGTTAATGTACGGACTTGCATGTCATTACTTTAATAGTAACATAATAATTTACGGATGTGCACGTTATACATACTATGACAGTGTAAATGTTAATGTACGGACTTGCATGTCATTACTTTAATAGTAACCTATTAATTTACGGATGTGCACGTTATACATACTATGACAGTGTAAATGTTAATGTACGGACTTGCGTGTCATTACTTTAATAGTAACATATTAATTTACGGATGTGCACGCTATACATACTATGACAGTGTAAATGTTAATGTACGGACTTGCATGTCATTACTTTAATAGTAACATATTAATTTACGGATGTGCACGTTATACATACTATGACAGTGTAAATGTTAATGTACGGACTTGCATGTCATTACTTTAATAGTAACCTATTAATTTACGGATGTGCACGCTATACATACTATGACAGTGTAAATGTTAATGTACGGACTTGCGTGTCATTACTTTAATAGTAACATATTAATTTACGGATGTGCACGCAATGCATACTGTGACAGTGTAAATGTTAATGTACGGTCTTGCAAGGTTTAAACTTACAATAAAGAGGTTGTATGTTTTTGCTGTAAAAACGGATCCTAATTGCTTATATTTACTGTAACAAGGAACAAGGAATTCTGGAATGGCATGGAAAAAAAGTTTTATTCATCTAAATGGTGTGGTGTTGTCTATTGTAATGTATTTTTTTATGCACCATTTTATGAATATTTCATACCCTAGGCTCCGGTAGTAAATTTTTAATGAAGTAAGGTAGTAGTGCTGGTTTTACATATTTTTTCTCTATGTTAGATATTTATCCGTTCATGAGAACTAAATAGTGCTTCAAGCAATAATAGGGTTTTAGGCACACATTTCAAATTGAGAGTTTGATAAGGTAATATGCTAAACTACAAAAAAGACATATCGCGTTGCCTTGGGTTAGGGATTTTAAAGCTTTTGTAAGCAGTCACACAAATGTCTTGGGATGTCATATATCTTTATTATTATTTTATGCATGTAGCCGAGTGAAATTCTTCTTACATCTGTATAAGTGCAAAGAAAAGTAGATTACAAAACTACGTAAGACATTAGGTTTTAAGATTTTGCTTATAAGCTATCAAGTTAAAGTGTAAAGAAATATATACCCTTCACTGAATATGAAATAACTGGAGATTAACTAGGGAATTGCCCATTTTAGAATAAAATAGCATTCTTGCACAATAAAGCAATCCAGCTATTAGTCCACTTTTGTTTTCCCTAAAAGTTTGAAAAGTAATTTACCATTTCCAGGTCTGGATTTGCATGTCAGGAGCCTGTAGGCACAGATATGTGGAGCGCCCCTTCTCCCCAAACAACAACAAAAAAAAAAAACATGCCAAAAATTACTTTTTACATTTTTGTCTTGGGGCAAACTAAAAAAATTGAAAAAATATTTTGAGAAACTGAAAAACATTTTCTGTCTGCGCTCAAATCAAAAGAAGGGGCATAATCTGTTGCCTTAGTTGAGTTAGTGCACTGGCATTGTTTGTTTTATATGTAAAAGCATATATTGCCTCTGCCGTAGAACAGAAATTTCTTTTTTACTTTTACATTTACTTTTTTCAGGTTTTTAGTTTTACACATTACATGGTCATGTTTGGTATCATTGTAAAGACCAGGCTCTGATCTTTCCAATGACAACTCACTTAACCTTGTGCGGTGTACAATTTAGAGATGCAGGGTTCCAAAGTTCCCCTGTGCTTCATGACTGCAGTTTATAATCGTAATAATAAAAACTGAATAATAGTGCTGCGTTAGAAAAAAAAAGAGAAAATTTGCATTTTATTTGCTATTTTATTTTTACATACAGTACATCTATCCTGGTTATATTTGGTATAATTTAAATGGTCATAATTCGGCCTTTTCAATGATACCTCATATGTCCCTCTAGGCCTTAGGGCTCCAGAGATATAAAGGGTCTAAACGATTTTAAAAAAAGATAAAAAAATTACTGAGCAAGGTGCTCCCTTGTGGCAGGAGCCTGTAGGCACATGCTTACTCTGCCTAGTAATAAATCTGGCCCTGACCATTTCTTACAATCTCAAGTTTCATATATATAATTTTCAGTGGTTTTGTTCAGGCTGCAAACATGGTGCTAACATAAGAATTGATTTTCTCCCCTTTGCAGTGGTCAAGTGATTTGGCAATATGAAAATTGTGAGTGTACTCGCTGGTATCCATGCCTCCTATGTGAGGTACACTATAATGCCAAAAGTATTCGCTCACCTGCCTTGACTCGCATATGAATTTAAGTGACATCCCAGTCCTAATCCATAGGGTTCAATATGACGTTGGTCCACCCTTTGCAGCTATAACAGCTTCAACTCTTCTGGGAAGGCTGTCCACAAAAATAATGGTGGCCACACAAAACATTGACACTTTAAACCCAATTGGGACATTTTCACTTAGGGGTGTACTCACTTTTGTTGCCAGTGGTTTAGACATTAATGGATGTGTGTTGAGTTATTTTGAGGGGACAACAAATTTACAATGTTATTCAAGCTGTACACTCACATTGTAGCAAAGTGTCATTTTTTCAGTGTTGTCACATGAAAAGATATAATAAAATATTCACAAAAATGTGAGGGGTGTACTCACTTCTGTGAGATACTGTATTTTTTTTCAAAAAGAATAATCTCTTTCCTTTATAAATTTTATTGTTTAACAATAATAAACCATGCTAACATAAACTAAAAATGTAGGTGTATTAAAACAAACTGAGAACACATACACTATATTGCCAAAAGTATTCGCTCACCTGCCTTGACTCGCATATGAACTTAAGTGACATCCCATTCCTAATCCATAGTGTTCAATATGACATTGGTCCACCCTTTGCAGCTATAACAGCTTCAACTCTTCTGGGAAGGCTGTCCACAAAGTTTAGGAGTGTGTTTATGGGAATTTTTGACCATTCTTCCAGAAGTGCATTTGTGAGGTCGCACACTGATGTTGGACGAGAAGGCCTGGCTCCCAGTCCCCGCTCTAATTCATCCCAAAGGTGTTCTATCAGGTTGAGGTCAGGACTCGGTGCAGGCCAATCAAGTTCATCCACACCAGACTGTCATCCATGTCTTTATGGACCTTGCTTTGTGCACTGGTGCATAGTCATGTTTGAAGAGGAAGGGGCCAGCTCCAAACTGTTCCCACAAAGTTGGGGGCATGGAATTTTCCAAAATGTCTTGGTATGCTGAAGCATTCAGAGCTCCTTTCACTAAGGGGCCAAGCCCAGCTCCTGAAAAACAACCCCACACCATAATCCCCCCTCCACCAAACTTTACACTTGGCACAATGCAGTCAGACAAGTACCGTTCTCCTGGCAACCGCCAAACCAAGACTCGTCCATCAGATTGCCAGATGGAGAAGCATGATTCATCACTCCAGAGAACGTGTCTCCACTGCTCTAGAGTCCAGTGGCGGCGTGCTTTACACCACTGCATCCAACGCTTTGCATTGCACTTGGTGATGTATGGCTTGGATGCAGCTCCTTGGCCATGGAATCCCATTCCATGAAGCTCTCTGCGCACTGTTCTTGAGCTAATCTGAAGGCCACATGAAGTTTGGAGGTCTGTAGCGATTGACTCTGCAGAAAGGTGGCAACCTCTTTGCACTATGCGCCTCAGCATCCACTGACGCCGCTCCATCAGTTTACGTGGCCTACCCCTTCGTGGCTGAGTTGCTGTCGTTCCACGTTCTTATAATACAGCTGACAGTGAACTGTGGAATATTTAGGCGTGAGGAAATTTCACGACTGGATTTGTTGCACAGGTGGCATCCTATCACAGTTCCACGCTGGAATTCACTGAGTTCCTGTGAAGAGCAGGCTGTGGGGGCTCACTTGGGGCCTATCAAAGGCTTAAGGTGTCTCACATGGGCCTATCAAAGGCTTAAGGTTACAATATTTTAGTGTGCGAAAGTTTCATATAAAAGTCAAGTATAATATCAGTGAAGTATTATGTTAACATTTCTAAAGATAGATTTTAAAAAGTTGTATTAACTCTTTCGCTGATTGTGAAAGATGGCTAGGAAGTAATCATCTGAGACCACATGGGTGGCAACACTAATTAATTTATTTAATCGAGTGAAAGACATCAGATACTAAAATCAGAAGTTTTAATGGAATACTTGGTGCACCTTAAACCCTATAGCTTAATATGGCAGTTGTGGTGCCTGAAAGCTAATGGTAGAATCCATCTCAGGCATCTTATATCATGACTCAGAGTCCTCCCCTAACTTTGTGATAATCACTACCTGATTCTTTATCCAAGGCGCTCACTGAGTGCTTAATCAATTCAGAGAGTGGTTATTATTATTCGTTTAATTGTATAGTGTCAACATATTCAGGGGCACAATAAGGAGCTACAATAAGTTAGGGTAGGAGGTAGAGAGGGCCCTGCTGCCTGTGGACCTTACATTTTAGGCCCATGTCAGATGAATGCAGTGATCACGTCTGTGTTGCTGCACAGTTTAACGTCCGTCGTAGCATAGAATCATGAGCAATAGAGACCCACACACGAAGGCACCGAACTGCGCACGCACAACACACGTGGCAAACGGATGCAAGTTAGGCAAGAACGTAAAACTGCTACCACGTACGCGCAGAGTGCACCACGTCCACGTAGTGTTCTGTGTGAGTGATGAGGAGATGTCAGACGCAGCGCATTTGCGACGTCCAGCACCTTGATGCACAAAATGGCTTTTCATATTAATTTTAATTCCCATAGTTTCTTTTTTTTCCTACATCCGTCAACAAAAACAGATCGTATGGTGTCTACAGTATCTTCTGTCAGTACATCTGTCCATTATGCACGCACGCAGAGTGTGCTCAGACTGCGTTCGTCTGACTCTAGCCTTAATGGGAGAGATTGAAAGTAGTGGGGCTTCTCACAATTTGGCTAACTCAGATTGATTCAATCATCACATGCACTTTGACGAAGGTTTTACAAACAAACAAATGCACTGCTATAACCCATCGGGAGGCCATCTTTAATTTTCTATTAAGCCTGTATATTACCTGTATTTGAATCACCTGATTCCAGCTGTGGCGCTGCCATGATACTGTTTAGAAGCCATCAAACAATTAAGTGAAAGTTGGCTTTCAGTGGTGACATTAACACTTTGACTTATTAGTCAGTAAGTTTGGCATTGAAGCTTCTGCCAGCAGTGAGCAGAAGATCCACCTTCAGGACGAACAAGTCTTATACTTTGGGCATATGACAAAGAAATTGAGCTATAACAATCATATCATAGAGATTTTCCCACCATTTTCCCATATATTAGTTCCTTAGCATATGGGGTGTCCTATGCTGTCCTGGCAGCAAGTGAATTTAAATGCCTCACGGCGGTATAGCACTACCTGTGGCTTTCTGGTATGCCTCGCTTCCCATGGCCAATCGCTGTCATTGGCAGCAGGGAGACTGCCTGAAGTCATGCAGTCCTCCTGCTGCAAATAACGGCGATCGACCCATTGGTAAGGTAGGTAGACCATGCTATGCTACCCTGTGGCAATTAAGCCTGCCTGCTGCCACGACGAGCCATGGTATTGGGGTTAAGTTACTGCAAATGCAAACACATATATAGAAAAACACATATATATAGAATTTAAATCCCTATTAAATGAACCCATGTTGTTTTGGCCATGACAAGGTCACTTTTACATTACAGTGGATATTACATTTGAAGTGCTGATTTAAAATAGTACCGGTTGGGTGGAGTAGAGGTAACATCACTGCTCTGCGTGGAGAGAGCCTGTGGAGTCATGGGTTCGATCCTGACGAGCACCTCTCCAGTAAGTGTCCTTGGGCAAGACACCTAACGGGAGATACTCGCCACCTAGGACATACTTGAAAATGATAGAAATCTCAATGTATCCTTCCTGGTAAAAACCTTTCTCAAAAAAAATAAAGGTTGAGCATCCCTTTCTGAAATGCTTGCGACAAGTATTTCAGATCTTGAAGAATTTGCTTATAATAATGAGATATCTTGGGGAGGCGTCCTAAACACCAAGGGCCCCAATCCAAGGTTGGTCTACACGTAGCTAGAGCTGTTGTACACTTAACAACCCCATAGTCTATAATGGTTCTGGTAAGTTTACAACAACTCTGTTTCATTTAAAACCAAACTTGGAATAGTTCCCCTTATTCATTTATATATCAAGTGTGCTTTGTACACAAAGCCTGAAGGTAATTTTGTTTTTAATAATTATGTGCCACTTCACATGAGGACAGGTGTGAGAATTTTCCACTTTTGGTGTCATGTTGGCACTCAAACAATTTGGATTCCAGAATCTTTTGGAATTCTGGGTAAGTAATACTGAACCTGTAGTAAACACTTCCCTTACAAACAAAGGAACGCTTTATGTAGGATCTGCTAGCATTCTGCTAAACGAGCATTGGGAAGATTTTGGTGATATGTTGTAGTTATAATAACTCTTGGAGACTTTGGTGGACATGAGATTGTGGAAAAATAACCACAACATGTTTAATAAAAAGCCAGGCACTGAATTCTTTACGCCTAAAACATGGTCTGGGTGTAAACACCGCAAATTAGTAATCCTCTTTACTAGGAAACAAAACACATGCGTATCTAAACACATTTTAGCCACAGTTTAAAAAAAATACTATTTCAATTAAGAGACGGAAAAAAGGGCTTCAAGGGAGCCATTGTTCACATATTTATTTTGTTTCGAAAAGGTCCTGAGGCATAAAATGGCATTAAATTATGTGGTAAAGTAAACTATCAACAGAAACAGAAGGAATGTTTGCTTATTTTGTTCACACGTTACTTGATCGTACTGTACATTACTGCAAAACCTAGCCAAGAATTTTATAAATGTTGGTAGTTTATATAGTTGTTTACTACAATGTATGTGGTTATGTTACCAGAACTGGGTCGACATCCCTAGGGTGTAGTCATACTTAGGGTGGCCAGATCGGCCATGTTTTCCTACTATATTGCTATTTAATGCAGATGGAGCGCACAGAAAAAGTGCTGTCCTGCAGTATACTGGCCAACATTTCAAACGGCCAAAGAAAGACACTTGCGTTACAGCCAGGGAATGTTGTTGGAGACAGGGTGAGAAAGTAAGCTATTCCCATAATTTTATGTGTCAAGACAACCTATCTGGGTAATAAAATGTAATTTAAAAAAAGGAACAAGTATTATATTATTTGCACCAAGCAATTTCTAAAACCCATTTACTATAAAGATATGTTTATGGGAGTTTTTTTGCTCTACAGCTCTGTTATACACCTGAACACCACAAATAAATGGAGGAGCTCCTACATGGAAAAAGAGGGACAGAAAAGAAAAAAGAGACAGAGAAATTTGGGCTTAAAATAGGAAGGGTCTCTCCTAAATAGGGGCACTCAAAGGTCCTTTTCCATTCTTGCTGATAAAAGGGACCTGATGAGGGGAAAAAAAGCAGTTCAAGTTGCTTTTCTCAATGGCTGGCTCTATTTTATTGCTCTTATTCTGATATATTAGCGGCTGATCTCAGAATAAAAAATGCAGAGTGATACCAGCAGTGGCATTGTGCGCAGCCCGAGGTATTAGCTCCTGGAGTCAATTGCATTTCATGCAGCCTACTGTGTTCCTGACATGAGTTCTGCGCAAGCGCGGTAGTAGAATCACGCAGGGGCTATAGAGATAGCAAGTAGGAACACTGGAAATTATTTGTTTCCAGTCTCACACTACTCATGGCCAGAGGAAGTGATAAAAAGTGACTTCCTCTCCAACCTTGGGATGAGAGGTAACAAAGGATTTTTTTTGAATGCTATATTTTACTGTGTTAAGTGATTTTGCAAAAGCAAAAAATCACTTAACACTATGTTCTGACTCACTCCCAGGCTCAAATTAATGCCTCCTACAAAATGTGTAGCGGATGTTAATTTATAGTAAACAGACACGGTGACCGAGCCTCAACCAAAGCTTGCAGCAAGGTTGAAATAGCAACACTAGCTGTTAGGATATCGACTGGAGTCAATCTGTATATCGGCTGCAGCCAATATCTTAATGGCAAGAGTGGAATATGGCCCTTGGTATCTATGCCCAAAGTGTTAGATTTGCTTCATTAAAGCAATAAATTTCCTAAAAAAAAAAATTTTAGTTTGAGAAAGAATTTTACCAGGAAGGATACATTGAGATTTCTCTCGTTGTCAAGTATGTCCTGGGTGGCGAGTATGTACCGTTAGGTGTCTTGCCCAGGGAAACTTACTGGAGAGGTGCTCTTGCTGGGATCAAACCTGTGTCTCCACAGTCTCCACGGTTATAGAGCAGTGATAGAGCACCCGGGCCAGTACATTGAGACAGTTTGTCTGAGATTCATCCTTTATTTATTACCTGTAGTATATGAATTCTACATACTACAGGATTTCCTTAAGTATACAATGCCCATCAGCTTAATATATTATGTGTACCCAGGGAAGCATAGAGGATTTGCAATCCTAGTCATATCATGGATGCTCTTCAATGACCACCACCTGGATTGCTCAATTAGGTTAAATTGAATTATTCCATGCTATATTGTGTATTTTCTCATACCCTTCCTTCATGTTGAGTTGCTTTAGGACTGTAGAGAAATTAAACGCCAATATTCTGCTCCAAAAAAGCATAATTATGTTGTTATCACATGATAAATATACTTGCTGACCCCAGATATTTAAAGAAAGTAGCAGGTAGTTCACAGCAAGCAAAGTGGTTTAACAAATGAAGCTTGACTTGAAATTTCAGCAATATACAAATTTCTAGTTCTTCTGTGTGTCTGTTTGTCTGTCACCTAATCTATCTATTCTGTGAATGAGTGCTTACCTAGATTCCTTTGCCCATTTACGAGGCATGCATCTGTAATTTGAACTCTCTCTCGAGGGCTTTAAAACTGTTTCCAATGGCTTACTTTCAAACACTCAGCTATTTGTTTTTAGGAGGTTTTATGAGATTTTTGAGTTAATCCAGTTTTTGTTAAGCCCTAAGGAGGTGCAGCCATAGGCCTAGATAGGTGTCCTTCCTGTTGATGAAGAATTCTAACCTCTCCCACCTCCCTTCTGGTTTTTCTCAAAGATAAAAAATGCATATATGTATTTGTTGCTTCCTATACATTTATTTTTAGTTTTAAGTGTTTTTTTTATTTCCTCTGTTTCGATTAGTATGTGCAGCAACAGCCTGCCAATGTATATTAAAACACATTCAGGGTTATTCAAAGAGATTCGAAAAGTCACCGCACATTCGGTGACTTTTCGTTCGCTTCAATTCGGTGCAAATCGGCTTTCCCATTTCGGCGACCCTGAGGTGTATTCAGGAAGCACCACAGGGCTGTCGAAGTGCAGGGAAAAGCTGCCGAAAATCCGCCGAAAACCCGGCGAATGCACGCCGAAAACCCACAAAAACATCTGGATTAACCCATCGAAGACGCCGGAAAAACCCGAGCAGGAGCCGATCACACGCAGTGCAGCTGCCGGGAAAAGCCGACACCACAGACGAGAGCAGTGAATAAATTAGGAAAACCGTTTGCTTGAATGATTGAAAAATGAAACGCTGTTTGCAAAGAAACTACTTAGCGAAAATGTCTGAAATTTACATATGAGGTCCAGGGAATGATAATAAAAAGGGCTGTTACAGAAAAAATAAGTAAACTTAAAAAAAAATTAAAAATCGGACTTTTTTAAAACAAAAAAAATCCAGAAAAATCTATAAATAAAGAGACTCTTTACTGCAGAATTTTAGAATGAACGGTTTATTAGATATTGAATTAAAACGGGAATATTTTTAACATTGAAGCCTATGGGATTCGCCTGAATAAATCTGCCGCATGAAATCACCGAATGGCAGAGCATTTCGGGAACCTTTCACTGCTGGTTTGTGTTCTCTGAATAGCCGAAGCAGTGGCGAACTGCCTACTCTCTGGATAGCCAAATGGCCAAGAAAGGTAACCGAACGCTGAAAATCAGCGTTTGGTTACCTTTCTCAAGCAATTCGGATCTCTTTGAATAACCCTGATTATTTTGCTTGGAGTTACAATCAATTAGAAGTAAGGGATTCTGTTTAATGATATTGCACATCAATCTTCTGCTGGGTGGTTGTAAACTATTTGTTTAGTAGTAACTGAAAAAAAGTTTAACATTCCTAGTAAATCTTTATCATTTTTTATATTATTAGGCCTTTTCAACGTTGTTCTTTTATCAAGAATGCTACTACCCAAGAACACCCTGAGGCACACTATTTTACAAGAATTTCACATTAAAATATTGGTGTAGCATCCTTAAAAGGATTCAATGGCTTTAAAACTGGAGGGTGTAGGAAATGGGGGGTTAAACATGAATCTCTCCTTACCCTCTGTGCACTCCTCCCTCCCTTTTTAACGCTTTGATTTCCTTCAAATACCTAAATCCAGTGCTGATCTCCCTCTGATCTCTGCAGGATATGCTACCAGCTCAAAATGTCCTGTGACTGTTACAGTTACAAGCATTTATAAAGCGCCAACAGTTTCTGTAGCACTGTACAATGGGAGAGACAGAATAACAAATATACATTCACGTTACACACACCAAACAGTAGGAGAGAAGACCCTGCTCGAGAGCTAACAATCTAAGAGGAGAGGGGTGACACGCTAGGTGAGGCTGAATAGAGTACAAGAAGTAATGGGGTGTGTGTGGGCAGTGTGGGAAGAAGGAGCAAGAGATGAACAATAGGGGATTAGGGAGTGAGCCGATAGGCTTCCCTAAAGTAATGGGTTTTCAGCGATGTCTTGAAGGACTGGAGACACAGGGAGAGTCTGATGATGTGGGGGAGGGAGTTCCATAGAAAGGGGGAGGCTCGGGAGAAGTTCTGAAGGTGGGAGTTGGGGATGCGGGTACGAGGAGCAGATAACATCAGATCATTGGCTGAGCGGAGTGGTCGGGACAGGATGTACCTGCAAATAAGGGAGGAGATGTAGGGAGGGACATGGTTATGGAAAGCTTTGTATGTGAGGACCAGTATTTTGAATTGGATTCTGAAGGAAACAGGGAGCCAGTGTAGAGATTGACAAAGGGGTGAGGTGTGGGAGGTGCGGGATGTGAAGTGTATGAGTCGGGCACAGGCATTCATAACAGACTGCAGAGGGAGAATCTGGGATCTTTTACAGGGGGGTGGGTCGCTCCAGCCAAAACTGAGGCTTTCAATGCAGAAAGATTTTGATACCATTGGATAAGGCCGGATCACAAAGACCTCCAAGCATTGACTTCTTAGATGAGGACTCTCTGAGCTGAGCTTCTGGGCAGGACTAAGCCCATGCATTTGATTGACTGAATCAACCCTCCGACTACCCCTTATAAGGGTCAGAGGGAACAGGGAACTGCAAGTAGTGAATCCACTCAGATAAGAATGAGTGGTCACGCTGTGTAGAGTGCCCCTTCAATCTCTATCATGAATTTGAGTAACCTGAAGACTCTGAACTCCTTATGTGAAGTGATATAATTAGGGGACCATTTTTCTGTGTGTGTTTTCACATGTGATTCCTATCAATACTGGCTTTCACAATAATTGTAAATATTTAGTCCACACAGATTTTGTTATGTTCATACTCTTCGTGTTCATTAATTCAACTACAAAAGGATTTTAAAACATATGAATTAGAACATAATAGAATACAAAAGTATTAAGAAAAGCAGAGCAAACCTCTCTCCCTGCACCGTGAGATGTGATATTAACAATAACAATTGGCAATGTCAACTGACATAGTACTACAAATGGGTTGATATTTGTCTATGAAGAATGTCCCGACGGACTCAAGATTTGAGTCCTACTGTGGGTAAGAATTTATGATCAATGGAGAACACCCAACTCATGTCTTTAAGGTCACGTGACAATCATACACAAAGACTCCAGGATACTGGTGGCAACGCACGTGGTTGGGGCAGGTATCAGTTAGCGACTCCTGATTACTACATGTTAACATAGTGACTTGTAACAGGGCCAGTATTATGTAGCCAGGAATAGTTATTGGCATTAGTGCTCCCTATTATTATAATATCCCTACTATTGCTAGAACAATTTAGAATGCAAAGTGATGTGAATGTCATCCTGACGCATTCACAGTGTATACATTCCAGAGAGTCGACTGCATTTGCACACTACAGACACAACCTCTTAAAATAAAAAGGGCCATATTACATTCTCTGCGCAAATGCAATTTTTTTTGCACGCATAGTCGAGCGTTATCGCGTGAAAATTAATGTGATATTCGGATCCGAACGCATTTTCTCATCCGTCAAAAAATAACGTTAGTAAAAAAAACGCGCAAATCGAAGTGTAATACGAGCGCAGTAACGTTGCGCATGTAAATCAGTGCGCGGACTGTTTTTTTCACGGGATTCAGCCAATCAGAATTAAGAACCTTTAATTGACATCAATTCACCTTAATTGACTCACTAACGTTTTTGCGCCTGTTAAAATAAATCTGAGTATACATGCTGCAGCAATAAAAAAATATGCACAAATTCACAATTTTATTGTTTGGGTATGTGTAGAATGTGTAACTATACTGTGCTGTATTTTTTTTTGTGCTGGTGTATTTAGTTTCGGCCAGAACGTTCAGATTTGCAGTTAACACCAGGTTTTCAAAGACGTTAAAATCATGTGCGCAAACGTCGTTCGTAGGAAGTTGCGCATCTATTGAAATACCATCCGCTTAACGCATTTGCGCTCACAATGTTAAGTACAGGACGCGCACAGTTCATCACGCTCGCGCAAGTCCATCCGCGTCAAACGATAACGCGCATCATTTGCGCGAACGTTGACATACGACGTTCTGAGCAAATGGTTTTGTCCTTGAGCAAATGCGCATTTGCGTGCGCGCAAAACCGATGCGAGAGGAATGAAATAGGGCCCTAAGGCTAGGGTCAGACGAACGCATTTTTCACGTTGTCCGTGAAAAAGTGCGTTCGAACGAATGGACGTATTTTTTCACGGAATACGCGATAGAGGTCATACGATGCGCATTTTCGTCCGTGATTTTGTACGGATCATCAATAAAACACTTTTTGCGTCTGGACGTTATGTTGGCCGGACGTGTGCAGCGTCTAACGTCTCCCAATCACGCAAACACGCCGCTATGCGGCCGCAGCGCACTCTGTACGGCAGCAGTAGCGGTTTGACGTTCTCGAAAAAATGCGTTCGTTTGCCACTTGCGTTGCGCGGACGGACTTTCGTGCGGCCGTTCGTCGTATGTTCCCCGGCATTGGACGTCATTTGCTGCTAGCACGGCCGTGATTTCGTGCGGCTAAATGCACGTTAAAACTGCTTTCGTCTGACCTTAGCCTAAGTTTGTCTAATTTTACTCAGCAGAAAACCAACGTCATTCCACGCATACAAAAAGTCACAAAAAATCATTGCTAGTCAAAATAAGTCATATCTCTAAGAACAGGTACATTCCTAAAATAATCTTGAAAAAATTGCAAATTTATTTATTTATAAAGTATTTTACCAGGAAGAATAACACATCTTTCCCAAGATCACATTGATGAACTGGTATTAGATTCCATAGGATTTTCAAGAGAAAAATATAAAATATATAAAATTCATGCTCTAATAAAGATTCCCTAACGGAATAAAACGGAGATAAATGGATGGATATTTTGCCTTTCAAATAGCAGACATTTGAGTGATTGACTGTACCGTTTGCATTCACTTATTTCTCTCTCTCTTTTAAACAGTTTTTCTCTTTAACTTATGGCATCTTGCGGATACGATAAGCAATGAAAGAAACCATTTTAAAAGATATTCATGTGTTTTGTTTTGGAAAATAATTATATAGTTAATAACTGTAAGAGAAAAACACTTTGTAAATTATAGTGAGTGAAACAGATAAATGCTACAAGTATCACTTATGAATGACAAGTGAGATCTAAGGCCTCCTTTTATCTGATAGTCAGATAGCCTAACTACCTTGCTGTTAAAAATTAAAACGTGTAAAGGAAATTGCCTTCTCTTTGATGTGGACATTACCATGTCAAGTGTTGTACATATTAAAGGATGTGAGCATAGCCCAAAGCCTTCATTTGCTGGCTCTCTTGTTTCCATTCATAGAAATTAGACTAACAATAGAATTTACCATGGTGGTGTTTCGGAAGACTCCATGATACCTTGATCTATTTTGTCTTACTAGCATTCAGTTATTCACCATGTATGAAACTGAGGAATAAATGTTACCATACCATGATAATCATACTTCATTAAAATTTAAGGACATCAAATGCATGAAAGCACAAGTTACATCTTTTACTGCGGGCGATCTTGGTGATAAGCCTAAGGGTAAATCATCATCACAACATTAAAGCGTGATAAAGTGCAAGCCACGTGTGACACAAACTGACATAAAGCATTAGACTTCCTTTGAATAACATGTTTTAGTAGTACTTATCATGTGTCACATTCAGTTGTGTAGTTGATTCAGTCATAGTGATATAATCGCTTTTCTCAAAGACTTGCTGATGAGTTTCAGTCTGTAGAACTGGCATAGTACGCGTGATGGTACTAATGTTGTCACTATAGTGGCTGTAATGGAGTATTTCTGTTTCTATCGCATTAAAATCCAATATTTAGTACTAATTGAGGATACGCTTGATCCAATACGAACCAAAGCCTTGTTGTTTCCCATTTTAATAAAAGATGAGACGTTTGATACTGAGAGGGACATCAATATGCACTTTCCATCTGTCATTATACTTTCATTTAAATGATGCTTTTTTTAATTTTGAATTCTATAACGTATCAGCCAAAGCTTCATCCCACCAAACAGACAATATAATGTCACCTCTGACCTCACCGCATAAATGGCAGGGTGGTGAGTTATTTTACAGAACGATAGAAGGATTATTCTTACCAACAATGCTGAGCAACATGGCATGCATTGATAACACACCACAGTCTGATAATTTCGATCAGCAATTGAATTTCTCTACTTTCAACAACATCCCCTGAGTAAACGGATAAGCATTGGAACTAGATTCTTTGCTTCCCTCCTATGCTTTTATTTAAGAATGGGTTAGTCCACTCTCCCTGTCTAACTCTCATAGTTAGTTTGGCCCAGTTTCCCTTTCCTGTGGAGCAAGGCTTCACTTCCTGCATTCTATCCATGGATGCTTGTGAGTAGTATCCAGGGCCAGTGCTAAGGCACACTGCCGCCCCTGACCCGTGTTCCATTATTATACCTGTTCCTCATTTCTTGGCTTGCGTAGCCGGCAGTGGCATCTCTCGGAGCGCAAAGCCGACAGGGTTGGCTCGCGTTCCCCTGCTAGCAACGCGGAATGTGGGCATCTTATGGTCACTGGCGGGTACCAGCTGATGACGCGCAGGTGCCACCTGAGGCAGATGAAAGAAAAAAAGAGACAGAAGAAAGAATGGCACAGAAAAAGGAGGCAGGGGAAAGAAAGAAAGAAAGAAAAGCTCAGAAAGAATCACAGATTGATCCCGGGCCCCACCAGCGGAGGGGTTGAAGTGGGCACCGACCGACCGTGTGTGGTCCGCATGCACAGTGTGTGTGTCCCGCGCACACACTGTGTGTGTGTGTCCCGCACATGCAGTGTCTGTGTGTGTGTGTCCGCATAGTGTGTCCCCTCCAACCCGCATTTCAAAAGTTAACAATATACCCAAATTAACCTTTCCTCTCCCGATCTCTTTTCTGCTGTGCTGGAACGTTTTACTGCCTGCCTGTCGGCTGTCTCCTACTGGATGACTTCCCATTCCTAAAGTTTATCCTCTATAAAACTGAACTTCTCATCTTCCCTTCCTCTAAAGCCAATATTCCTGCACCCATTTCCCTTCAGGTGAATGCTGCCACTATTACTTTTACCTCACAGACCTGTAGGCCTCAGGGTCCTCTTAGACTCCTTATTTTTTCTTCACTCCTCACATTCAATCGCTAACCAAATCATACTACTTCCACCTAAAAACATTGCGTACATCCATCGCTGTCTTAATTAGGACTCTGCTAAAATGCTCAGTCAAGCTCTCATCATCTCCTGCCTTGAATACTGTAACCTCCTTCTCTCTGGCCTTAAGAGATCCCAGATTCTCCCTCTGCAGTCTGTTATGAATGCCTGTGCCAGACTCATACACCTCACCTCCCGCACCTCACCCCTCTGCCAATCTCTACATTGGCTCCCTGTCTCCATTAGAATCCAATTCAAAATACTGGTGCTTACGTACAAAGATCTCCATAACCGCGCCCCTGCCTACATCTCCTCCCTTATTGAAAGGTACATCCCATCTCGACCACTTCGCTCTGCCAATGATCTGACGTTATAGTCTCCTCGGACCTGCAACCCCAACTCTTTAGGACTTCTCCCGAGCTGCCCTTTTCTATGGAACTCCCTCCCCCACACCATTAGACTCTCCCCATCTCTCCAATCCTTCAAGAAGTCTCTGAAAACACATTACTTTAGAGAAGCCTATCCTCCCACTCCCTAATACCCCCTGTTTATCTCTTACCCCATCTTCCCACCCAGCCCACATGCGCCCCACATGTTCTTTATTAACCCTCACCTAGTGTGTCACCCCTCTTCTCTTAGATTGTAAGCTCTTGCGCAGGGTCCTCTCTCCTACTCTTCTATGTGTTTACATTGTATGTATATTTGTTATTCTGCCTGTCATTGTACAGTGCTATGGAACTTGTTAGCACTGTATAAAAACTTGAAACTATGTGCTTTCAAAAGAGGATGAGTTCAGCTATCTCACTTCAATCATTTTATTTGACATCTTATATTTCAAATTCTATAACCTAACTATTTTCTATTCTGCTTTTGGTTGATAATGCAACAGTTGTGTTAAGGCAGTATTTTTACTAGTGTGATTGTGTGTACACTGTCTTTTTATTTTTTTATGTTTTGTATTTGTTTGTATTTTATTTAAGTATGTATTTGAACTGGTATGCATTGTTATGGTAATTTAGTAGTAGGTCTCCACTATAATTTGTTACTAAAGAAAAAAGTTCTAGGTCCTTTGATCAGTACTAAACTAGATTAAGATAAAATTGACTTTCTGATATATTACCTGTATTCTGTGAAGGAGGGATAGAATGAAACCACTGGAATTCTGTGCGTGAATCCTGCCCCTTGGCAAGGTTTTACTTGATTCACCAAGAATCTTGTGACTGAAGAGCATGAAGATACATGGTGTTTGATGTACATAAACCCCCCCCAGCCTGTTTCAGAATATAGGTTCTTTTAATTATGTAGTAACACAATCACTTCAACATCTGGATATAGTCTCTTTTAAAAATGGATCTGTATTCTACCATTCCTAGGTAGTACAATGGATAAAATTATTAACATCAACTAAAATATGTGTGTAATTAAAGTCATTATATTTGAATCTGACCTAGATAATTAATACTCTCCTACGATCGAGATTGATTGTAGGTATCATAATCCAACTCTTAAGAAAATAAAAAATATACTGGCAATCATCACCCCTGGGGGACAGCCTGCAAATACTCATGTTACTGTCTATTTTATCCACGTGAAATATATATATATATATATATATATATATATACACAGGGCCGGATTAACAAAGGGGCTATTGGAGAAGCAGCTCCAGTTCCATGCCCCATAATAGGCCCAGAAAAATAATAACTATCAGGGATATTCAGAGAGCACTGAAATGTCACCAACATTTCGGAGCTCTCCCATTCCCCTTCGCTTCGGCTAGTCCGATTCGCCGACCTTGCAGTGAATTCAGCATTCACCGCAGGGTCCCCGAAGTGTGGCTAATCAGCCTGCCGAATGCATCCGAAATACCGCCGAAAAACCGCTGCATGCAACCGACGATCTGCCAAAAAGACTGCCAAATCGATGCGGAAAAAGTCGACGATCCACCAAACAGACTGCCAACCAGCTGCCGGAACATGCCGACAAGCCACCAAACAGGGGTAAAGAAACCGCAACTTTTAAAAGGCATTAAGGCTGGTGTCAGACGAGCGTAGTGTTCACGTCCGTGATTGCGCCTAAAAGTACGTCCGTGATAGCATGACAGGAAGCCCATCGGAGCCCGATACACGAAGTACGTCCGCACTGTACTGCGGACGCACAACGGCCGTGGCCCACGGACGCAAGGCAGGCAAGAACGTAGAACCCCTAGAACGGCCGCACAGAATGCACTACGGGCGGCTAGCGGCATGTGTACGTGAGTTGGAGACGTCAGACGCACCTGTTCTGCGGCCTACATCACGTCCAGACTCCAGAACATTCGTGGCGTGGCTGGAGTACTTTCTAGGGACCGGAGAATTGATCCTGGACACTCGCCGCTGCCACTGAAATGGACGTGGAGAGGCTGATAACCGAGGTGGGGGAGCACCCCAAATTGTGGGACACTGCGAGCAACCTGTACAAGGACAAAATAAGCAAGGCCAACGCATGGGCAGATGTCACAAGAGCGGTGTACCCTGCATACGACACATGGTCTGCGCAAGAACAGAAGATACAGAGTGAGTACATGATTATTTTATTCATAATCAAATGCACATTATTAATCCAAACAAAAAGTAAATGTCAAACAAATTCATGAAGCTGACATGTCAAATGCGACCCATCTGCCAGGGCACCTGTCCTGCTTCGCTACTGAAAAAGTTTGCCAGTGCATCACGATGCCGGTTGCTGTGTCGATTCACAGGCATAACATCATCATTAATAAATTCCTCCAAACCACAAACAGACAAGGAGTCATCAAAATTAACACCATCCCGCGCACGAACAAAATTATGCAACACACAACAACACTTGACTATATCGACCGAAGAATCTATGTGCACATCTAGCGGCCTATGGAAAATCCTCCACTTGTTGCTCAGTATGCCGAACGTACACTCGACATACCGTCTCGCACGCGACAGCCTATAGTTGAACACACGCTTTTTGACAGTCAGGTGTGTCCCAGAGTATGGTCGCAGGAGATGGGTGGAAAGTCCGAAAGCCTCATCCCCTACAAAGGCGTAGGGGACGCGGACATCTGTGCCAGGCAAAGGTGCGGGTCCGGGGATGTGTAGTGTCCCACTTCCTATTGCATTCCACAGTGTGGAGTTCTTGAAGAGTGTGGAGTCTGAATCTTTCCCGTATGACCCCACATCCACACAAACAAAATTATAGTTGGCATCTGCCACTGCCATTATGCCAATGGAAAAATAATGTTTATAATTGTGATACAGTGAGCCACTCTGCAGTGGCTTCACTATGCGCACATGTTTGCCATCCATGGCTCCCAGGCAATTTGGAAAGTTTGCTCGCTCCAAAAATGTTGCAGCAATTTGCGCCCATGCCGCATCTGTGGGTGTTGGCAAACATTCTTCCCTCATCGTGTCCCAAATTGTCTGGCACACCTTGCGGACGATCTCCCCAGCTGTAGATCTGCCAACGCGGAAATTATAATGCAGGTCCTGCAGACTGCATCCACTGGCAAGATACCTATCAAAAAAGGAGAAATAAATGTGTGTTATGATCAGATTCCGTGAGTCGCACCTAATATCATTCTTCTGTTTTGCAGCACATGAAGTCATCACAAAATGGAGGACAGTCAGGGACAACTATACAAGGGTCCTCAAAAAAGATGCTGAAGCGGCACGCTCTGGATCAGCGGCGAGGAGGGGCAGCAGTTACATCTATGCTGAGCAGCTGTCATTCCTGCAACGAACCCTGGAACCAAGACCCATGGTGGGCAGCATGGATCTACCATCCACATCCAGGGCACAGCAACACGTGCAGCCATGTGCCACTGCCACCTGCTCACAAGAGACGGAAGAGGCCGGAGCAGACTCGCAGGAGGAGGAGGAGACCGCTGCCGAGGAGCTGCCTACTGCAAGGGCTGACACCACCAGGCCGGCGCAGAAAAGGAGAAGGGCACCGGCTGGTGCATTTGAGCGTGCCATGGTGACATTCATGGATGCTAACCATCCACCACCTCCACGCTGCAGGTTCTGGGATGACGATGACATGACATTCCATCATTCGTGTCTCCCCATGTTGCACCAGATGACCCTGGCTCAGAAGCTGGAGTACCGCAGAAGAACATTGGACACCATACACAGCATCCTGACCCAGCCTGCAGTACCACCTGTGCCTCCCAGGGCACAATATGCTGGTGATTATTACCGGCGTCCGGAGCCTCCACACCAACCCATGTCCCCTGGTGACAGGTCACAACCACCCTATCAGCCTGCATACCAAGGTTACATGCCCGATCCCTATTATGAGGATGCTCCTCATTATGAGGATTTGTAGTTTGTTTCGCTCATGCACTTGTTTTATGCTCTGCATTGTTGTTTGCCACATGTTCGTGGACTCTTTATTTTATTTGATTTATGTTATGTTCAGCAACACATGGTATGTTAATGTTATTTTATTTTATTACCATTTCTTATGGATAAAAGATTTAAGTTGCTGTCACTGTTGTCTGTGTCATTCATTATTGAGTATGTGTGATATTATGCAATGTGTGTGGGTATGCTTGTGCAAATGGGCTGGTGGGCATATCACAACATACCGAAAATGGGGGCTCTGGACTTCGAGCACATCTCTGCTGGCTGGCACCGACAATATGAATGCTGGTGTTTGCTGTTACTTACCGCAACGTGATGACCAGCATCTCCTCGGGTGGAATGGGGTCCCTCATATTGGTGTCCCTCTTCATCAACGGCTCACGTACCTTCGACAACAATTCGTCAAAGGAGGGGATGGACATCCGCAGGTAGTTGTAGAACTTCGTCGGGTCCCTCTCTCGCAGTGGCCTGTACAGCGTGACAAAGTGGCCATGCGTGGGTCTGGCAGCGTTTATGGGATGAACCCATAATCGCCGTTTACGCTTGTTCTTCAGGTACAGGTACCCCGTTGCAGCAAAGACGAATACTTGCACTGCATCCATCTTTGGAAAATTCCACCTTCCCCAAAATGGCTTTTTATACCCCTTCCCTTGGTGTTTTCATCTGCAATAAATTTGGTTTCTCACATTTCACTTTTTATATTGATCCGTCACTAATCACGGACGTGATCACTGACGTGATCACGGACTGTGTGACCACTACTGCGTCTTCCGTACTGACGATGTCCGTACTGCACGGACGTATAGTCCGTAGAAATCACGCTCGTCTGACCCCAGCCTTAAAAGGAAAAATACTGCATGAAAATGGATGGAAATAATATAAAGGGTCCTATGAATAATAATAAAAGGTCTGTTACAAAAAAAACGGCATTTTAAAAAAAATCAAACAACAATTCCTGAAAAAAATCCTAAAAAATAAATAACTAAAGAGATTTTTTTTTCTGCAAATGAAAAGAATAAATGGTTGAATAAATATTTAAGAAAATTTATTTTATTTTTTTTTTACATTTTGAAGCCTATGGGATTCGCCTGTTTAAACCTGTCGAACGAAACCACCGAAAATCTGGTCATGTCACTGACAATTCGGTGCTGTTCTGTGTTCTCTGAATATAGAGTAACCATTACTTCTCTATGGGGAGTTCACGGCCGCCGAAGATGACTGTATTTCGCTAACAATTCGCCAATTTTTGGTGAACTGCCAGCTTCTTGAATAGCCGAATGGCAACGAAATTGCATCGTACGGGGAAATTCACTGTGCAATTTCGTGGCCGATTCGGCTCTCTTTGAATAAAGCCTTATGTTTGCATTGATAGGCATTTGGACCCCTGTATACACGACTCAATAGCAGCTACAGGCCAGAGCATGACCTTTCCAATGATACCAAACATGACCAGGTTTTATGTAACAATAAAGTAATATTTATTATTTTAGTTTTATTTTCTCTTTTTCTAACACAGCAATATTGTTCACTTTTCAATTATAAATTGAATAATGATGCTGCACTAACTCAAAATCTCATTTCTCATGTCACCAACAAGTCTGAAGGTGATGGAGCAATGCATAAAAACGGATTGTGCCATTAAAAACTTAAACCACCTCCCTGCAGTGAGGAGCACTGGGGACGACGACTTTGGAACCCTGCGTCTCTAATCTTTACACCGCAAAAGGTCAAGTGTGGCGTCATTGGACAGGTCAGAGTCTGGCCTTTGCATTGAAACCTAACATGCCCATATAAAATCTAAAAGAACCCCCCCAAAAAACACTTATTTTTAGTTCCAAAGTGTTGGCATTGTCCATTTGTCATGTATAAAATGAGCAATATCACTGCTATTATTCACCTCATTTCCCAAAAGGAGAGCAAGTTCAGTATTTTATACATAGTCATATTAATCACAAAACACCATAATCTAAGACACAAGCAATTTTTTTTATTTTTTTCCAGTTTTGGTTAAAAATGTGTTTTTTTTTTCTCAGAGTAATACAGTAAAAGGCTCCCATTTCATATTTTTTTTAACAAGGATGCCCTATTGAATATATAAAAACTACAAAGGTTTGGATGATAAAATGCAAAAAAAAAAATTATACGCTGTAAATGATTGAAATCTGAATTGAAATTTCCTCACACAGTATCTGCCTGGTTAGATATACCCGTATCTGCACTATTAAATAACCTAAAATATGTTTTCATTTCACTAAATTACAAAAAGAAAAGCCCACTACATACAGTCATGGCCGAAATTGTTGGCACCCCAGAAATTTTTCCAGAAAATCAAGTATTTCTCACAGAAAAGTATTGCAGTAAGACATGTTTTGCTATATACATGTTTATTCCCTTTGTGTGTATTGGAACAAAACAAAAAAAAGGGAGGAAAAAAAGCAAATTGGACATAATGTCACACAAAACTCCAAAAATGGGCTGGACAAAATTATTGGCACCCTTAACTTAATATTTGGTTGCACACCCTTTGGAAAAAATAACTGAAATCAGTCGCTTCCTATAACCATCAGTAAGCTTATTACACCTCTCACCCGGAATTTTGGACCACTCTTTCTTTGCAAACAGCTCCAGGTCTCTCTTATTGGAAGGATGCCTTTTCCCAACAGCAATTTTAAGATCTCTCCACAGGTGTTCAATGGGATTTAGATCTAGACTCCTTGCTGGCCACTTCAGAACTCTCCAGCGCTTTGTTGTCATCCATTTCTGGGTGCTTTTTGATGTATGTTTGTGGTCATTGTCCTGCTGGAAGACCCAAGATCTCGGATGCAAACCCAGCTTTCTGACACTGGGCTCTACAGTGCGACCCAAAAATCCTTTGGTAATCCTCAGATTTCATGATGTCTTGCACACATTCAAGGCACCCAGTGTCGGAGGCAGCAAAACAACCCCATAACATCATTGAACCTCCACCATATTTCACTGTAGGTACTGTGTTCTTTTCTTTGTAGGCCTCATTCCATTTTCGGTAAACAGTAGAATGATGTGCTTTGCCAAAAAGCTCTCTCGGTCTCATCTGTCCACAAGACGTTTTCCCAGAAGGATTTTGGCTTACTCAAGTACATTTTGGCAAACTGTAGTCTTGCTTTTTTTAGGTCTCTGTGTCAGCAGTGGGGTCCTCCTGGGTCTCCTGCCATAGCGTTTCATTTCATTTAAATGTCGACGGATAGTTCGCGCTGACACTGATGCTCCCTGAGCCTGCAGGACAGCTTGAATTTCTTTGGAACTTGTTTGGGGGCGCTTATCCACCATCCGGACTATCCTGCGTTGCAACCTTTCATCAATTTTTCTCTTCCGTCCACCCACAGAGAGATTAGCTACAGTGCCATGAGTTGCAAACTTCTTGATAATGTTGCGCACTGTGGACAAAGGAAAATCTAGATCTCTGGAGATGGACTTGTAACCTTGAGATTGTTGATATTATTCCACAATTTTGGTTCTCAAGTCCTCAGACAGTTCTCTTCACCTCTTTCTGTTGTCCATGCTTAGTGTGGCACACACAGACACACAATGCAAAGACTAAGTGAACTTCTCTCCTTTTTATCTGCTTTCAGGTGTGATTTTTATATTGCCCACACCTGTTACTTGCCCCAGGTGAGTTTACAGGAGCATCACATGCTTGAAACAATTTTATTTATCCACAATTTTGAAAGGGTGCCAATAATTTTGTCCAGACCATTTTTGGAGTTTTGTGTGACATTATGTCCAATTTGCTTTTTTCCTCCCTTTTTTGTTTTGTTCCAATACACACAAAGGGAATAAACATGTGTATAGCAAAACATGTGTTACTGCATTACTTTTCTGTGACAAATACTTGATTTTCTGGAAAAATGTCTGGGGTGCCAACAATTTCGGCCATGACTGTAAGTACATATATGCTGTACAGAAGAGGTCAGTAACCTTGGCCCTCCAGATGTTTTGTTTTTTATATTGAAAATTTTATTATGAAAAGTTATCATCAGCAGAACAAACAGTCTAACATAAAGGGTGCACAGGGCCAGACAAAACAGGCACAGAGGTACTCAGCAGAAAAAAAAGCACACAGCCGTACAGGTGAGCAATTTAGTCATCAAGCGATAATATACAAAAAGGGGGGATGGACAGTAATGGTAAATAACAAAAGCCGGGAGTATTGCCAGAGTCGCAGTTATGCATCAAGTGGGTATACAAGAAAAAAAAAACACTTACATAAAGGTGGGGATAGGGAAAGTGGGGAACTGCCCAAAAGTGCGTGGTATTGCCAGTTCGCTCTGACGGCCTAAAAGACAGCCAGAGGCCAGGCAACAAGCCACATGGCGGGGGGGTTCGGGGCCAAAAAGAACGAGCAGAGTAGCAGTATCCACCCTGAAATGGCTCACCCTGACCGACCCCATATTCCCGCACTTAAAAAAGGAGGGTGGAAAAAGATCCAAAACCCAAAAAGTCCAGCATATGGACAAGTCCCAAAAAACAAAGGGAAACAAAAGGTCATCACAAAAAAAAGGAGGGCACTATCAGAATCGAGAGGGAAACATATTAGGGGGGAACGTGGGAATGAAAGATGGCATGAGGGGTCCTCCTCAACCAGGGTCCCGCCAGATAATTTTTTAACTATATTTCCCATGTAGCTCTGTCTGTGTAATGAGTGGCTGAGCCTGAGGATCATGGAAGATGTACTTTCAAAACATTTGGAGGCCAAGGTTACTCTATAGCTTCCTCCAGTCATTGTGCCAGTAATTTGTTTCAGTGCTTTAAGTGTCCGGTTAAAGTGACATTCCAACATCATAATGGCTCCATTGCATATTTCATGGTTCAAGTGGTCAACTGTCCCTGTCACTGCTAATATAGCAGCATCAATTACCTTCTACAATTTGCAAACGTTATTTTGACTATGTATGTACAGTTGCAAGAAAAAGTATTTGAACCCTTTGGGATTACGTGGAGTTTTGCATGAATTGGTCATAAAATGTGCTCTGATCTTCATCTAAGTCACAACAATTTGAAAAACACAGTCTGCTTAAAATAATACAACACACACATTATATGTTTTCATGTGTTTATTGAACATAACATGTAAACATTCGCAGTGCAGGGTGGAAAAAGTATGTGAACCCCTAGCCTAATGACTTCTCCAAGAGCTAATTGGAGCCAGGAGTGAGCCAACCTTGAGTCCAATCAGTGTGATATTATTGGATGTGTTGCTGAAGCTGTCCTGCCCTTTAAAAACACACACCAGTTTTGGGTTTACTGGTTTCAAGAAGCACTGCCTGATGTGAACCATGCCACACAGAAAAGAGCTCTCAGAAGACCTACGATCAAGAACTGTTGACTTGCATGAAGCTGGAAAGGGTTTACAAAAGTATCTCCATAAGCCTTGATGTTCATGTGTCCATGGTAAGACAGACTGTCTACAAATGGAGAAAGTTCAGCACTGTTGCTACTCTCCCTAGGCGTGGTTGTCCTGTAAAGATGACTGCAAGAGCAAAGCGCAGAATGCTTAATGAGGTAAAGAAGAATCCTAGAGTGTCAGCTAAAGACTTACAGAAATCTCTGGCACATGCTAACATTTTTGTTGACACATCTACAATAAGGAAAACATTAAACAAGAATGGAGTACATGGGAGGACACTACGGAGGAAGCCATTGCTGTCCAAAAAGAATATTGCAGCATGTTTGAAGTTTGCAAAAGAGCACCTGGATGTTCCACAGCACTACTGGCAAAATATTCTGTGAACAGATGAAACCAAAATTGAGTTGTTTGGAAAAAACACACAACACTATGTGTGGAGAAAAAAAGGCACAGCACACCAACATCAAAACCTCGTCCCCACTGTAAAACATGGCGGAGGAAGCATCATGGTTTGGGACTGCTTTGCTGCCTCAGGGCCTGAACGGATTGTTGTCATTGATGGAAAAATTATTCCAGAGTTTATCAAGACATTTTGCAGGAAAACGTAAGAACATCTGACCGCCAACTGAAGCTCCGCAGAGGATGGGTGATGCAACAGGACAATGACCCAAAGCATACAAGTAATTCAACAAAAGAATGGCTTCAACAAAACAAAATACGCCTTCTGGAGTGGCCCAGAGTCCTGACCTCAACCAGATTGAAATGCTGTGGCATGACCTTAAGAGAGCGATTCACACCAGACATCCCAAGAATATTGCTACACTGAAACAGTTTTGTGAAGAGGAGTGGTCCAAAATTACTCCAGATCGTTGTGCAGGTCTGATCTGCAACTACAGGAAACGTTTGGTTGAGGTTATTGCTGCCAAAGGAGGGTCAACCAGTTATTAAGTCCAAAGGTTCACATACTTTTTCCACCCTGCACTGTGAATGTTTACATGTTCTGTTCAATAAAAACATGAAAACATATAATGTTTGTGTTGTATTATTTTAAGCAGACTGTGTTTTTCAAATTGTTGTGACTTAGATTAAGATCAGAACACATTTTATGACCAATTCATGCAAAACTCTACGTAATCCCAAAGGGTTCACATACTTTGTCTTGCAACTTTATGTCTTGAAAAGAATAAACTATATGCTGCACTTACAATGAGTCAGATACAGTCAGTAGAATGCGTTTAGGTTTTATGCTTTACCATGTTATACACAAACCAGATGGAGCCACAAAAAAAGTAATTTCTCATTTAATGAACTCTGGCAGCTGTTTTGACGGTTCTGATTGTTAAGCTTGTTTGCATACATGTGTTTGGAAAACACTATCAAGGGGCTTAGCATGCAGGTGTGAATCTTTATTTCCTCTACGTATTTTCAAATCCCGGTGGTAAAAGTCCTGTTTTGGAATTATTTCAGGACCTCTTTAAAACAGAAATATGGGTGAATGGATTCAGTTTACCTTTCCTGTGTTTTTTATGTTAATAGAAGTAGTGCTGCCATGGAATTATATGCCTGTGTAAAATTGTATGCTGCTTTGTAATAATACTGGTCTGGCTTCCTCAGGACAAGGTTTTTCTGTAGAGCCGTTCCTGTTCTTTGGAAATCCCTTCCTTGTCACATTAGAACAGGGGTCAGCAACTTTGGCCCCCAAATGTTTTGGAATTACATCTACCATGATCCTCTGCCACTCATTAGGTTGGCTGAGCCGCATAGGACTGTAGTTCCAAACATTTGTAGGGTCGAGGTTCTTGATACCTGCATTAGACTGTCTCATAACCTCTACTCTTTTTATTGTTCCCTGAAAATCGATCTATTCAGAGAAACATACCATCTAATTACATAACTCATTGTTGACTTCACTTCAAGCTGCACTCTACTCAAAGCACCACTGGCCAAGCACTCCATTGCTTCGTGTTTCCATATCCCCCAATTCCACACAAACTGTAAGTTCCCTCTGGAAATGGATAATTTTTTCATTGAATTGTATCATCTTCACAAAGTCTTGTGTTGTACAAGTGTGTTATCTCTTGCCCATTTGCCTTGTACAGTGGTGTAGAAACTGGCACTATATAAAGTGTAATAATCCAAGCCAATTTATCCTTAACCCCTTATTGATGGGGACTTCCCAGCACGGTAAGGCGTGCCTAAACACCATGAGGTGGAATACTAAACAGTTACTGGAGAAACTTTAATGCAATTGTGAGCCCACTGGTAATTATATTCTAGTAAATTCCCAGCAGAAATTAAGACATATGCAATTTTATCCAGAGCAGTAATATGGAAAACATTTTTTTATGTCTTAGCACAAAGACACACTTGCCAGTATCCCCCATTTCCTGTTTATTTTTATAAGACAAAGATCAGAGCAACCATGGCCGTCCAGATGTACTGGAATTACATCTCCCATGATGCTCAGCTACTCATTAGGTTTGCAGAGATTCAATGGAAATTTAGTTCCAAAATATCCAGAGGGTGAATGTTACTGACTCCTAGTATAGAAATGGAATAATCAATATAACAGAACCCTCAAATAGTTTGGTACAATGTCTCCCATGTGCATGTAATGCCTTATGTCTCAAGAGCAAACCTGTATTCGATAAATGCCCCACGAAGCTCTCACAGATTTTACTGGGGTCAGGATGCAGGACTAAGATATCAGAAGGTCAAAAGTACATTCTATCACTTTCGCTGTTGCCACGTGAGACATATTATGCTTGGACTGGTCCGGAGCTCTAGGGTGTGTGAGAAAGGTGGGAAACAATCTAGTGCAAACCATCCCAAATCAGTTAACACAACACAATACACTGTGACTCATGACACTTATTCAAGACCCAATGTTGCCTGTCAGTAGTGATAACACTCATCCAACAACTGTACAGGATAATCAACATCACTTATCCTCCAGTCAGTCCTCACTTTTGGTTTGCAGTCAAAATTGGTGTATACTGAACTAAAGCTGAAGACATATGTGTTGTTTGACCTGACAGAAAAAATAGATAGCTGCCCTATCCTCAGGTGGTCATCACAGTCCAACTGGGTGTTGATTGAATGTTATTTATCCCTGCTCTCCAACAGGTGTCCTTCCACAGTAGGGTGCCCATCCACACATATGGACAGCAGAGGGGTGTGCCTGCTTGGTGAATTTTCACATTTTTGTGTCCCAGTATATACTTTGAGTTTTTCTTATTTGGTTCCTTCTTTACAAAACATGAAAAAACTGTAAATCAAAAATTGTGAATTTAGTAATAGATGTAATACAGACCCAAAGTTAATAGCGCATACAGTGTATCACACAGTAAAGTCTTACATGTATAACACTATGGTATTTATTTATTTATTTATAAAGGATTTTACCAGGAAGGATACATTGAGATTTCTCTCGTTTTCAAGTACGTCCTGGGTTCAAGAACATTAAAATGTTACAGTTGTTACAGAAATACAAAGTAATACCATGCAAGATATAAAAATAACAAAAAAAACCGCAAATATACAGATTAAAAGAAAATAAATATGTAGGAAATAGTCATTATGTTACATGTTTACAGGTGCATTCCTTATTGAGGTATGTTAATAAGGAGCTCTTGAGTGACTTTAGACTGGGGGAAGATTTGATGGCGTCTGGGAGGTTATTCCATAACTGCGGTGCTCTGTAGGAAAATGAGGACCGAGCCAGTCTTTTTGTATTGTGGTATTGCAAGTAAGGTGCTGTTCCTGGATCGGAGGTTATAGTATGAGGGAGCTGCTGGAGGAAGCAGTCTATTCAGGTAGGGTGGCAGCTTCCCAGAAAAGCTCTTAAACACCGGGTTGGGAAGGTGAAGGGTGCGTTTAGACTCCAGCGACGGCCAGTTTAGCTCTTTTAACATGTCACAATGGTGGGTCATGTAGTTACAGTGTAGCGCAAAGCGGCAGCATGAGTTATAAAATGTGGTAAGTTTCTGAAGGTGTGTTTGCGGGGCTGCTGCATACACTACATCTCCGTAATCAATAGTCGGCATAAGCATTTGTTGTACAATTTGCTTTTTTACCGTGGGGTTCAGGCAGGATTTGTTTCTGTACAGGTATGCCTTTTGCTTCTACATTAAAATAACAAGATTATCCTGCTGAGAATCTTTTTAAACTGCTTTTAAAACGTATATTCGAGCATTTATTTAAAACAGAGTAAGGTGAATATAACGAGCAAGGGTCAACGAGCAAGCTACAGTGGATAGCAAAAGTCTACAAACCCCTGTTAAGGCTGGGGTCAGACCAGCGCACTTTTAACGTGCGTTCTGGCGCACATAATTACGGCCGCACTAGCAGCAGATGACGGGCAATGACAGCCAATATACGAAGTACGGCCGCACAAAAGTCCGGCCGTGCAACGCAAGTGGAATTTGAACGCATTTTTCTGAGAACGCTGAACCGCTAGTACTGACGTACTGAGTGCACAGCTGCGGCATAGCGGCGTGTTTGCGTGATTAGGAGATGTCAGACGCTGCTAATGTCCAGCCTACATAACGTCCAGACGCAAAAAGAGTTTTATTGACGATCCGTACAAAATCACGACCGAAAATGCGCGTCGTCTGACCGTTTTTGCGCATTCTGTGAAAAAATACGTAAATGCGTTCGGACGCACTTTTTCACGTTCGCGGGGAAAAATGCTTTCGTCTGACCCTAGCCTAAAATGTCAGGTTTCTGTGATGTAAAAAAATGAAACAAAGATAAATCATTTCAGAACTTCTTCCACCTTTAATTTGATCTATAAACTGTACAACGCAATGAAAAACAAACTGAAATCTTTTAGGTGGAGGTAAATTAAAACTAAAACTTGCGTAAGTGTGCACACCCTCTTATAACTGGGGCTGTAGCTGTGTTCAGAATCATGTTAAATAGGAGTCATTACACACCTGCCATTATATAAAGTGCCTATGATTAACCACAAATAAAGTTCAGATGTTCTAGTAGGTCTTTCCTGACATTTTCTTAGTCGCATCCTACAGCAAAAGCCATGGTCTGCACAGAAGCTTCCAAAACATCAGAGGGATCTCATTGTTAGGCCGGGTGCACACTAGACTAGAGTAGAGGTTTTTTTGTAACGCACTAACGCGCGTTAAAAAAAAAACATCGTACCGACGCTCGTCCACGCCCCCTTGCGTTATCTTCCATAGGAGGATAGCGGAGCACCCGTCGACGTGAATCCTAGCGTTCTAGAATGGCGATGCGCTAGATTCGCGTCGACGGGTGCTCCACTATCCTCCTATGGAAGATAACGCAAGGGGGGGTAGACGAGTGTCGAGTACGATGATTTTTTTTTTAACGCGCGTTAGTGCGTTACAAAAAACGTCTAGTGTGCAGCCGGCCTTAAACGGTATCAGTCAGGAGAAGGTACAAAAGAATTTCCAAGGCATTAGATATAACATGAAACACAGTGAAGACAGTCATCATCAAGTAGAGAACATAGGGGGCAACAGTGACATTACCAAGGACTGGACGTCCCTCCAAATGTGATGAAAAGACCAGAAGAAAACTGGTTCAGGGAGCTGCCTAGAGGCCTACAGTAACATTAAAGGAGCTGCAGGAATATCTGGCAAGTACAGGCTGTGTGGTTCATGTGACAACAATCTCCCTTCATATGTCTGGGCTATGGGGAAGAGCAAGATGGAAGCCTTTTCTTAGAAGAAAAATATCCAAGCCTGGCTAAATTTAGCAAAAACACATCTGAAGTCTCCCAAAAGCATGTGGGAAAATGTGTTCTGGTTTGATGAAACCAAGGTTGAACTTTATGGCCATAATTCCAAAAGATGCATTTGGCACAAAAACAACACTGCACATCACCAAAAGCACGCCATACCCACAGTGAAGCATGGTGGTGGCAGGACCATGACACTGGGCTGTTTTTCTTCAGCTGGAACTGGGGCCTTAGTTTAGGTAGAGGGAATTATGAACAGTTCCAGATACCAGTCAATATTGGCACAAAACCTTCAGGCTTCTGCGAGAAAACTGAACATGAAGAGGAACTTCATCTTTCAGCATGACGACACAAAGCGTACATCCAAATCAACAAAGGAATAGCTTCACCAGAAGAAGATTAAAGTTTTGGAATATCCCAGCCAGAGCCCAGACCTAAATCCGATGGAAAATCTGTGGGGTGATCTGAAGAGGGCTGTGCACAGGAGATGCCCTCGCAATCTGACAGATTTGAAGTAGTTTTTGCAAAGAGTGGGCAAATATTGGCAAGTCAAGATGTGCCATGCTGATAGACTCGTACCCAAAAGACTGAGTGCTGGAATAAAATCAAAAGGTGCTTCAACAAAGTATTAGTTTAAGGGTGTGCACACTTATGCAACCATATTATTTTAGGTTTTTATTTTTACTCCACCTAAAAGATTTCAGTTTGTTTTTCATTGAGTTGTACAGTTTATAGGTCACATTAAAGGTGGAAGAAGTTCTGAAATGATTTATCGTTTTTTTACATCACAGAAACCTAACATTTTAACAGGGGTGTGTAGACTTTTGCTATCCACTGGATGCGTCATTGTTTCCAAACCTCTTGCTGTTGTTCATTTGGAGATTGAAGTGACCTACACATAAAATATAAAAAATAAGATGTATATCTCTATAAATAAGCATTATAATGTGATAATATTTTCATTACCAATTACTGACAGTGTGACGTGACCCTCCGCAGGTTTATTTATCACAGGAGGGTTATATACGTGCTCGTACAGCAAAATATTCCGATTTGATGTATGGTAACGAGGGCCTCGGTAGAAAGAACTAAATCTAACCATATAATCAGGAGTCATTTAGCAATATATAATTCTTGGTATGCAAATTGAAGGCATATATGTCGATTTCCGTCATGCGCTCGCGTAACAAGCAATTATCTCAGTTGTAACAGTATGCAAAGCGATGATTGACATCAGCTGTTTGTGTGCAATTTTGTCTTGATGGTTTAGCGTCCCAGCATGTGTAAGTAGTATGACAACATTGTTTCTGAAAGAAAGTGTAATATACTGAACATTGCAGAAAGGACGTATAATTCCGAGAAGGTAGGATCCATAATGAATATATACTTACATATGGAAAATTACATAAGTTCCGTTGTATCTCAAATATCTGCATTCCTTGAATGATTCCCATCCCTGAGGGGAAAGAAGCTTTTACGAAGCTCCTCAATTACATATATTTTTATTCAAATGTAGCTCTGGAGCCGGCACAGAGGCCTTCATTGTATTTCCCTTGCTTGTTCATCTAGTCAAGCTGGAAGCCCATTGTGTGAGTATCTAGTGGTACCTCTTACCAGATAACAGGCATATTTACTTTCATGCAATGCTTGTAATCTCCTGGGGAATACATGCCTGCACATGTGCAGTGCTGCTCCAGCTCAATCCAGATAGTTATCACGCCAGGAAATAAATATCCTTCTTGGTTTAACTCTCTCAATATGGTGTTATCAAGTTCTCCGATCTCTGGTCGCTGCTTTTTCCCACCATATTAGAGTGCTGGTAGAACCGCGAGCATTATCAGTTTGTTGAAACAAATACAGACGTAAGGGGTTATTCAAAGAGAGCAGAACTGGCCACGAAATTGCACCGAACAATGAATTTCTCTGCACGGAGCAATTTCGTGGCCATTCGGCTATTCAAAAGCTGGCATTTGCCAAATATTAGCAAACTGAAAGTGAATTACGGTGATCTTCAGTGGCAGTGAACTCCCCATAGAGAAGTTAATCTATTCAGAGAACGCCGAACAGCAGAGAAATGTCAGTGAAGTGCCCTGATGTTCGGTGGTTTCCTTCGGCAGGTTTATTCAGGCGAACCCCATTGGTTTCAATGTTAAAAATATTCCTGTATTTATAGAATATCTATTAAACCGTTTATTATTTTAATCTGCGGAAAAAAGTCTATTATTTATTAAGGATTTTTTTAGGCATTTTTCAGGATTTTTTCTGCAATATTGCGCCGGGGGGTTTCTTTCTGTTACCTGCCTTTTTATTGTCATTCATAGGACCTATGTAAATTTCAAGCATTTTCGTGCAGTATTTTTTTTTTTCAAACAGCTTTTAAAGGTTGCGGTGTGCGTGTGTGTTTTTTTTTCCCGTTTTTGTTTTTTTACCCCATTCGTTGGCTGGTTGGTTGGCAGTTCGTTGGCATCTTTTGGATGCAGTCGGCGGTTTTGCGGGGGATCATCGGGTGCATTCAGCTTTTTTCGGATGCAGTCAGCAGCTTTTCCCTGCACTTTGGAGACCCTGCAGTGAATGCTGAATTCACCACAGGGTCGGGAAGTGCAGGGAACGAAAGAACACTGAAATTCAACTCTTTGAATAACCCTGATAGAATCCAGTGCCCTCACTTTTCTTCTGGGAAGAAGCTAACATGTCTGGTAAATGTGTTCTCCTTTTCTCCTTGGTCACATGTTTTATAATGATGGGTGTCTTTTGCTTTAAGGCAAGACTCAATAAACCCGTTTCTAGCATCTGGAGGAAACATTCATTGCTTTCGACAAATAGAAACGGCCTCATACGTTTTATGGAAATGGTATATCCGGACTCTACACTCTCACTTAAAATGCACAGAGGAGCACATTTCCTGTAGGTATGGTAGAAAGAAGGTACCCCTGGCCATTTATGGAGATTGTATGGACTACTCACTGTATTTGATCATGCAAAATTCTCCAAAGTCTCAAAACAACATCCACTGTTTTTACAATGAAATAGTGATTAGTCAATAAATGTGGATGTCATTTTTGGCTTTAGGCCTGTGTCAGACGAACGCAGTGATCACGTCCGTGTTGCTGCACAGTTTAACGTCTGTCGTAGCATAGAATCATGATCAATAGAGACCCACACACTAAGTGCGTCCGCATCGAACAGCTCACGCACAACGCACGTGGCAAACAGACGCAAGTTAGGCAAGAACGTAAAACCGCTAGACAGATGCACAGAGTGCGCCACGTCCGTGTAGCGTTCTGTGTGAGTGATGAGATGTCAGACGCAGCGCATTTACGACATCCAGCACCTTGACGCACACAATGGCTTTTCAGATCCTTTTCAAATTATCATTTTTCATATTAATTTTATTTCCCATAGTTCAATTTTATTTTTTTCTACGTCCGTCAACAAAAACGTACCGTGTGGTGTCTACAGTATCTTCCGGCAGTACGTCTGTCCGTTCTGCACGCACGCAGAGTGCGCTCAGACTGCGTTCGTCTGACTCTAGCCTTAATCTCCTGCCTTTTTTACTTTTAAACTCTGTTTTCGATTCATACTGGTTTCACAGACACTTTGCTATTCATATACTTTGTACAATATTTTGTGTAACATTGTCAAGCATTTTACTCAAAATGTTTCAGTTCCATATTCTGTGCAGGGGAGAAATATCTTCTGGGAAGTCTTGCATAATACTCATTTCAAAGTGTAATATTTGAGAACACAAATGATGTGCGAGTCTGCCATAAGGAATAAGGGTAATACTTTATTCTCTTTAGAGTACTTGTTTTCGTGCAGAAAGAGCTGTTCTATTTATACAAGTTTTAGTGTTTGTACGTTTAAATCATTACTGGAAGTGTTTATATCCTACTTTGCTAAGACTGTGAGAGCTTATTGAAGGAATCAACTGTGTCTGTGAACAGGATCTCCTTAGGCAATGAATTTGTATAATTAATGTTCTTACAATGTTCTCCTGCTGAAGGTGAAATTTCCTTTTCCCAAAATCTCAAGGGAGACTAGAAGAAAGGTTCTCTGTGTAGTGCTGTAGCTTATAAGGTTTCCACATAGTTCTACGTATTGACATTCTATAGGTCTGTCTATAATTATCACGTATCATGGTATTTAGCTGAACATTACAGTATCATAGCTTTAAACATTTTACTGCTTATACAGCGCAATAAAAGTGGTTGCTTTCCATTGTTGGTCCGATTTTCTATTTTTTTCCTTTATCGTACCCACAAATCAGGCTATAAGCAGGCAAAACTTTAAGGACTTATTGAAGAACTCTTGAAAGTTATGAACATACAGTTTATACACTATTTCAGCTGAATAGACAAATCCTTATACTCGGTATGTTATGCATAGATTGGTCTTTAGTTTATACTGCATTCATTATCTAGAACATGCGCACCTCGTTCAGCTAATTATTAATGGATTCTGCCTTTTAATTTTATTCTGCTCGAGTTACTGAAGTGGAATGCAGAGGAGACAAAAACGAAGACCTGACCATGCGTAAGAAGTTCAATTCTACTACACAGAAACAGTCATACATTCATATGAAGATTCAGACTTATGACCAATGAATTAGAGTCCTGTAAACCATTGCAGGTGTCCTCTAATTCCCTACTCGACCCCCTGCAATCTGGTTTCCGTCTCCTACACTCAACTGAAACTGCCCTCACCAAAGACCTCCTAACTGCTAAAAACCACGGCCACTATTCTATTCTCATCCTTCTTGACCTCTTGGCTGCTTTTGACACTGTCGACCACCCCTACTTCTACAGATTCTCGGCTCGCTTGGCCTCTGACACTGCGCTTTCTTGGATTCAAGCTTATCTAACAGGTCCTTCTGTGTCATTTGCTGGCAACTCCTCCTCTTCATTGCCTTTATCAGTTGGTGTACCCCAAGGCTCTGTCCTAGGTCCTCTGCTCTTCTCTATCTACACCTCCTCCCTGGGAAAAAAACATTAACAGCTTTGGCTTTAATTACCACCTCTATGCTGATGATTCTCAGATCTACCTCTCTACCCCTGATCTCTCTCCTCCTGTCCTTTCCAAAGTCAGCGACTGTTTAGCTGGCATCTCCTCCTGGATGACCTCTCACCAACTAAAGATTAACATGTCCAAAGACTGAACTCCTACTAATTTCCCCCTCTAACGCCTCCCCACCTCCTGACTTCTCCATCATGGTTGATGGTATCACTATCTCCCCTTCTAACCAGGTTCTCTGTCTCGGAGCTACATTCGACTTGGCTCTTTCCTTCATCCCCCACATCCAGTCTCTCTCCTCCTCCTGCCAATACAAACTACGTAATATTTCCAGAATTCGACCATTTCTTACCGCTGACACCGCAAAGCAACTCATCCACACCCTTGTAATTTCCCTACTTGACTATTGTAATAATCTTCTTGCTGGCCTCCATCTCCCCCCTACAATCCATTCTGAATGCCTGTGCCAGGCTCATCCACCGCTCGGTCTCTGCGAGTCCCTTCACTGGCTCCTCATCCACTGCAAAATTAAATTCTAAATCCTTACCCTGACCTACAAAGCTCTCACTAACTCAGCTCCCCACTACCTGTCCTCACTAATCACCAAATACACCCCAGCCCGCTCACTAAGGTCAAACAGTGACCTGCGCCTAGCTTCTCCCCGCATCACCTCTTCCAATGATAGACTGCAGGATTTCTCCCGCGCAGCCCGATCCTCTGGAAGGCTCTCCCTCGTACAGTCAGACTTTCCCCTAAAGACATTCCTGTTTAGGGAAGCCTACCATCCGACTCACTGATACACTCTAGAAGGGTTAGAGTGGAAACAGGAGGAGAGGACTGCAAGGTGAGAGTGAGTTCCCATGGGAATAGGACCCTCGTTTACTATTGTACAAGTTTGTAAATTGTTGTTCAATGTATTGTAACCCTGTCTATATTGTGCCCATTGTACAGCGCTGCGGAGTATGCTGGCGTTATATAAAGAATAATAATACATCCATATAAAAATGTACCTATGAATATGTAATACAGACACAATATAATTTTCTCCAGAAACAATTAGCACACAGAGGATGAAAAAGAGCTAGACCTTCCCGACTGCCAGGTTGGGGGGGGGGGTGTAAATCCAAATTAACAAAATATGTAAATTGATAAAAGGCGGCTTCAGTAACAGTCCATCCTTAAAGATCCACTTGGATTGAAATGTTAACCAGGTCCACTGTAGAGGAATAAATGCCCCCAATCCGGTGTTGCAGGTCTACGCACTTTTTTTTTTTTTAGAATTCAGGGAAAATAACTATGCCATGTGGCAGGCTTAACGGAGATGAACTCAAGGACTCGTTAAAGACACCAGGCTAATTTGGGCACTTGTACTGACATGCCTTCTGGCGTCCGTCGTAGCGTTGAGATGCTGCGATGGGGCCAGCCACATTCTGTTGCACGCGCACTAATTGTGCACGCAACAGCGGCCATGCTGTGTCTGTGCAGCAGGCCTCTGTCAAAGCACTAGGACGAACGTTGGCAGAGCTGCAAAGCACGATCCTCTATAGAAGAATCAAGCCTTGTAGCACTGCGCGCACGAACTCCGCTCAGCGAGGTGGCCAGACAGGCGACGACTGGAAGGAACATCCACTCACACTTGTCTGACCTCAGCCTTAGAGTTAGGGATTCCTCAACCTTGGACCGTCATTACACCGGTTACAATTTATGGCAGTATCCTAGGAGAACTCTGAAGGCGCACAAATTTTTGTATGTAGTGAGTGCCAATCTTGGACTTTTTCAAAGTGTGTTGGCTGATTTATAATCTTTGAATTAATCTACAAAACAAAGCCGCCCCCCCCCTTAAATAATTGGGTAGAGGCTAGGACTTGTGCACTTTCCATACGTAGGTTCTGTAGTGCCGGCAGAGAAGGTCGGATTGGAGCTGCGTGTATACATCTGATCCATCGGCTGCTGAGACCAAATCATGTAGCGAGCTCCAATTAGCACACCACTGTTACGACTTTACTCTCTCCTCTTAGAGCGTAAGCTCTCGAGCAGGGACCTCCTGCCGTTCCATGTAAGTATATTTGTTATTCTGTCTCTTGCATTGTACAACGCTAAGAAATTCAAAAATCTTTACTGGTGTGGAGGAACTACACTTCACCTGGTGTTTCTTCAGATTAGGGTGGGGCACCTCTCCTCATCCTGACCACTTTAAAACAGTCGCCACAATGGTAGTGTCCCTTGAAAAAAAAAAAAAAATACCCCCTAGTGTAGGAACTAATTTTAAAATGGCCAGGGTAAAGTTCCCATAACGATTGCCATATGACTAATACCTGACCCAGAGACAAAGACTGAACCAAAACTTGATCTTGGATTTATAATGTTGACGTGTAACTTAACCTCCACGGCTGCTGTTGAGATCAAAATACAAAACAACCCTCTGTGTGCAACCCCCCCCCCCAAATTGTGCCCAAAAACAAAGAAAATTCCTTTATTCCTAGAGCAAATGTTAAAATTTGTAGATTGCTCGTAGTTTTGAACAGTCTAAAAACACACCATGAAGAACTATAGACTAAAGTTAAGGCAAATTTACAGTGGATCAAATTAGCCTACATTGATGATCCTGACCAGGGTCAGCAACCTTGGCTCTCCAGATGTACTTCCAAAAACATCTGGAGAGCCAAGGTTGCTGACCCTGGATCTAGACCAACTCTGTTAACCCCCTCCACTGAGCCATTGCACCTGTGCACTGAGCTCATTTTTAACCAGTTTTACTTGTGTTCAAATGCCATTTGAAGTCATTATGACCCCAGACATCTTGTCAGAACTCAGATTCATAATAGGTCAGCACGAGCACGTGTAAAAGAATTTCATCCACATTATAACTGCAAAGGCTTGAAATGATATGATCAGGAGTATTCTGGATAAAAAAAAAAAAAGCCAAACCTGGAGAAAGTGCATCAATGTTCACATTAAAAGGGGATTAAATGCTTTTTAACACTGTCATGTTTGGCACCATTGGCAAAGTCATGACCTGACCTTTCCAATGATGGGTAACATGACCCTCTCTGTCAAAGGACAGGGATCCACTGTATATCTCTGTAGGGAAACCCCTTGGCAGCTAGGGGCTAATGCAACAAACATGCTATATATGTGATATCAGTGGGCTGGAGGAGGACCTAGAGGCTTGGCTGACATCCAAGATGTCAGCCACCTCCAGGAGGTCTGAGATCTAATGCCAAATCATGGACTGGCACCTCAGATGCAAGAGGCAGCAGTGAAAGTTCACACTAAATATCTGGCAGACAACACCCCCACTCTCCCAGGGGGGGGAGGGGGAGGAACGACACCTGAAACTGAAGTCATTACGCCCATTGCAACAATGTCTGTTGGGAGGAGCTATAAAGCCGGGTCTGACCAAGGAAGTCAGATCAATGCAGGACCCCGAGAGAGGCGAGTGTACCTCCAAGTGCAGGCATATAGCAGTGGATTCTAGTGAGGTTCCCCACAGGTCTTCTGCAGTGAAGGGGGTTAGATAGCACTATGCTAGATACTTGCAATGATCCAATGTTTATGCCGAACGAAATACATGTATTACAGGATTGCACTGAAGCTTCCAAGGTCTGTCCTTAAAACTTTGAAATTAAAAAACACTGACAGACCAAAGATAAATATTGAGTATTCTAAATCATTGCAAGTAAAAGTCAGATCAATTTAGTGAAGCAGCTACACTTTAAATGGCAATAAACCTGAACAAGCTTAATTTCTTGACTAAAGGAGAAAAAAAAAAAAAATTTAATGTTTAAATGAAGAGGTTTTGACACAACAAGCACACTTCAAACCACATCTTTAAGACTCTGATCTCAGCAAACCTAACAACCTTAATAGCCTGGAGTATGAACTCCCTGCCGAAGAGTTCTAAATTTATTGATCTCCCTTTGTTTTCTTTGGACAGAATTCCAAGTGAAAAAACACATCATACAGTTCCATCAGGATTTAACAGGGAGCAGAGAACTGGCTGACCTTTATTTTTTGTAACTCGGCTTTAAAACTTGAGACAAATGTTCAGAACAGGAAACGATGGTTTGTTAATAAGCCAGGTAAATAATTTCCTAGACTTCTGGTGGGAAACTTGGCAGTGGCAGGATTTTGACCTCAGTGGAAGGTAACTTTCCAGAAGAGACATATCCTGAGAACAGTCTGTTTCAGATGAGGCAAAGAAACATTTTCAAAGATAGAGATAAAAAAAAATATAAAAAAATGGATGGTAAAGCCATCCAGAGATTTCCTCCAGTTAAAATGCACACATGCTCAACACTAGGTAATTGCCGAATTAACCATTTGCCAGGCCCTCTGGCATGTAAATAGCGGATTGTTCCTATTATCTAAACATGTGGATTCTACATAACTTTTATGTCATGTACTGTTCTCCCAATTAGTTTTGTTAAGGATCACAAAAAAAGTCCCTTAAACAAAGTTCTGAAACTTCTAAAGGGATATTCATATTAATCCCTCAGGTGTTAGTAAGCTGCCGTCATTGCACCTCCAGGTTTAACCTAGCACTGAGGGTGCAGACATATTTAAAGTTCCTTTTGGAAAGAACCAAAACCGAACACTGACCACTATGTACATTTAAATGTCTGAAACTACAGCAAAGTTTGCGATGCATGGCACTTGAGAAAAGTAATCAAGACTTACTACTGCATTAGGTTCTCCATGCTTTATGGATGGAGCATTTAAAGATGCCGCCCCTACATAGTAAGGGTAAGTCAGGATTCTGTTTTTATGCATTTCAAAACTCTACGAAGTGAAGCTGTGACACACAACCTTTGTATACACTTTTTTTGGTCAGCTATTCTCCATATATAGGCAATGGTTGACACTTTCTATTATGCGATCCCACACTGGATTTTTAAAGATGTAGCGCAGCACCAAGTAGCAGTGTAGGCAAATACACCAACCTTCTGCACAAGCAGATCGTTCAAGATTTCTTCAATAAAGCCATTCTCTGATAAACTTAAACCTTCACTTATAGGCGCTCATAACACTCCTAGAGTTACTCTCATGGCTATTCTCTTTATAGACTTTTGTATCGTACAGGAGCCAGTTACTTAGAAACCTATGTAAACTCCATTAACCATAGCAAGCCTTGAGGCCTAGTTGGACAACTATGCCATTTAAAAAAAAATAACCACAGTAACAGGAAGGGGGGGTCCACAAGGGAGACTTAATGTGCTGGCTCTATTCCAGTAGGGGGGGGGGGGGTCACAGGAACAATCTGAAACCTGTTCTATTGTTAGACCTCAAAGGAACATCTGACTAAACAGATTTAGGCAATATTTAAATGTGGTCTGATGACAGCAGGAAGTTATTTAAGCCAAATATGCAGACAAATTTTACTATGTTGATCTAGAAAGTGACACTAAAAAAAAAAAAAAAAAAAAAAATTGTACCAAAGTATTTTACCAGGAAGGATACATTGAGATTTCTCTCCTTTAAGTATGTCCTGGGTGGCAACTGTGTACTGTTAAGCATCTTGCCCAAGAACACTTACTGGAGAGGTGCTCTTGCTTGGATTGAACCTGCGTCTCCACAGTTAGAGCAGTGATGTTTCTACTCCACCCAGCCAGCACCTTGAGGCAAGTGGTTAACCCATTACTACCAAATTGTACTGAGTTTGATAGGGATTCAGGACACTAACATTTATGCGACTACAGTTCCATCTACCAAGTTAAAAAAAACAAAACACATTATCTTAAAAAAAGGGCGATTTTTAAAAAAAATTTAAGAACAACTGCACTGAAGTCTTTAAATGTCAAATTTTGCCTAATTTCATTTTTTTTAAGCCACATTAATTCCAGAGTAACTGGAATATTTTTAACACTTGACAAAGTTCAGAAAAGAGGTTTCGGTTCTTTAAGGAACCGAAATGTAACCGATTCTAAATGAGGTTTGTTCTGTTAGCAGACACCGATGCCCACGCGTACAGACTGAACATGCCACGTTTCGTTAGCACCCTACAGATTCTGTTCCTGCTTCATAAGAAAAGACCACATACAAAGTTTAATTTCAAACGTTAATATATTTTCTATTTTATATAGTGGACATATGCATCAGTCACCCCTATTTGCAGAAACCAACAGAAAATAAAAACAAAGGGGGAAACATTTGGAAGATGCCTCTTAAAAAATAAATATTTCTGTTTATAAAATAATAAAACTTCAAATAAATATACTTTACACTAAATATGTTGAAAAAAATTAGAAAATAAAAGCTGACTCTTACTGTAACTGTACAAATATAAAAGTCCAAAGAGTAGAGGTTGGGCGAAATTTAAACCCATTTGAGTGCCAGGGTGATGCAGAACAGTCACACCGGCATTCAAAGTACTAAAAAGGTACCATAAGGAGACATACAATCTAGCCATACTGATTGAATCCCATTCTTTCGAATGTACATTAGTAAAATTGTGTGATTATGACATTACACAAGGCACCATTTTTCACAGTTGTAAATATTATGTACAAAAATATAGCAAAATCTCTGGCAGAAAAGTCGTTTTCTAATTTACAAATGTTGCAGGTACTATTCACATAACATACATGGTTTAACTAGGAGTGTCTGTGTTGGCTTTAGCTTATACAACAGATGGGTCACAGGACACTTTATGTTAAAGACTTTACAGCGTTCTCTAAAAATAAAAGATAACCCTATATGTTAAGATGGCACGCAATATATTAAAAAGGGATTCACCGCAAACAGGAAAACAGCCCTAATGCTTTCTGCGAACCGTGCCATGGTGACAGCTTTTAGATGATTGCATATGTGTGTTAAAACTTGTATTATTACTTTATTAGATTAATTCTCCTATGCTATGTTGGTTTTTCTAGGTTTCTGAGCTGGAGCAGAGGAGCTTTACAACATACTGTGTTTGACCTTTTGCAGCGACATCCAGGCCTTTTTGCCCGATCATAACAACCTTGGCACAATTTAAGGCAACCCTTGGCTGGAAGATAACACCATAAGCAAGGCAAGAATATGGACATGAAGCCGATGGCCGACCACCGAGTACAGCAATGTGCCTGGCTGCACGAACAAGGGTTGTCGGCACAGTTGTCCTCGTCATCGTTTGAGCAGTGATAGAAAAGGCACTTGACACAGCATACACAAGTTCCATAGTCAACCACTTCCTGGGCTGAGCAAAGGCACTGCTTGTCACATATCCAACAGGAGGGGAGAGTCCTTGGATAAGTGCATTCTTGGCACTTACATTTCCCGCAGTCTTCACACCTGTATGCATGTAAACCCAAGTCTTCCTTGCCAAGCGGTTTTAACTCCTCTGGTTTAATCTCAGATTTGGGCTGCATGCGAATGATTTGGTCAGCAACCAACCCTGGTGATTGATAGGATGGTCCAAGAAGTCTTTGTTCTGAGGAACTGCTACTTGTGCTTGTCCTTGTACTGCTCCGTGACCCATTACTAACATTACTAATTGAGTGAGATAAAGGATCCCGTGATGAATGCATCGGTGTATGAGAACTCCGATTAAACTGTCTCTGTTCAGTTACCACGTGTGTCCGTTCATTTTTGTGTTGGGTAGCATGGCAAGGTGCAGATTTAATCCAAGGTCTCGGAGCCACCGTGGGACCTTCTGTATACTCATTAGTGTTCCGTATGGTTCTAATCTGTTCCAAGGACAAAACATGAGCTTGTTGGGTCACAATTTCCCTTGTGTCAACGTCGCCATGTGATCTCCCATTGTCACGCCGAGCCTGGGGTAAAGCCTGGGATCCACTGCCATTTTGTATTCTTGTCTCCATCAGTTCTCTGAAGAGTTTTCACTCCAGTAGACTGAGAACACATCTGAAGTTCTGTTGAAACAAATACATTGTTGTTATGCGTGTCATAGGAACATAGACGTAAGTGTTCTCTTTGAACAAGGTTTTTCAAATGAATTTGTAAGACACCCAGATACCATGTAAACGTTAATTCTCTAAAACAATATATTGTCACTTAAAACACTATATTAAAGACTTGTGTAGAATCCCGACAATACATCATGTCCCTTAGCACCTTCCCACTATATACTCTACTTCAGCATTACAGAGGAACACTATATTCCTGGTTACTGCAAGTTCCCGACAACCACCTCTCTAGTAAGTGTCCTTCTCCAAGACACCTAACAGTACATACTCGCCACCTAGGATATACTTGAAAACGAGAAATCTCAATGTCTTTCCTAGTAAAATACTCAAAACGTTGGTGTAATAAAATAAATAAACTTAAAATGTAAAACAGTTCAGGTCATCAAGTCATTAGCGATTTGCCTCAAAAGGACACAAAAATGTACAAGAACCAAGTTGATATGGACTCCCAGGACCTTTAAACGGCCCACCAGTTGCAAAAATGACATGGAATGCAACTGTTCATTTGACTGGGGTCACTACAATTAGTATTACAATGGCCAGGACACTTTCCCATTAACATAACAAAGACTACCTGCATTTTACAACACTCCAGTCCTTTTATTTTCTGTCTGATGGCTTTGATAGATTTGCCAAAGGATCAGTTAACTAAACTATGTGAGGAGGACGGGTTGAATAATGTGCATTATTCATTTACTTTACTGCAGGACTAGCAAACAGGATGCAATCACCTCAACAACCTTTTTGGAGAAATTTTAAAAGATCTATAGAAAATCAGGACTGTTTAATCCCACAAATGGCACATTCTCTGTTCGGTTTACTTGACAATGGAGGGATTGAGAGCATTGCTGTGCAAACACTACCCGAGGCCTGTATGAAAGGAAGGTGTCCTGAGATTTCCCAACAGGTCTTTCATAAAAGAAAGTTATAAACTAGAACCAAACATGGTAACATTTGACCAATCAGAACATGACCACACATACCTCTCGTTCAGGGATCTCAAACTAGGGCCCCCCCGATGTTTCTGAACTACAACTCCCATGATTCTCTGGCCATCTGTAGGATTCAATTAATTAATAGGCAAACATCTGGGTGGGGCAGAGTTTGAGATCTCTGAATATTCCAATACTAATCTAGGCATTCAATTAAATCAAGCATAAACATAAGATTTAGGTTAAACACACAAGTCAATGCTATGCAGCAAAACCACAAATCATCAAACAGGCAAATTGTACAAAATCAGAGGGACACATGTCAGGGTGTGATTCTTAGTACACTTTAAAAGCAGGTCCCAATTCTGCAACAAGAACAGTTCCCTTACCCCAATGAGCTGTAACCCCTTTCATAGAGACTGAAAGCGCACAAAAACTGATGAAGCTGTCATATTCCTGTCATTACTAAGCATTCATGAAGGAAACGTAGAAAACACCATCCTCGAAGAACAGAAAAGGATGAAATATGATATAGGCCATGCAGTAGCGTGCTCTACGTGCAAAAAACCCTTCCGCCTGCCCTGCAAGAAAACCAGTACAACTCCAACATATGCACAAATACTGGAGAGATAAAAAGCCCATGAGATTGTAATTTACGTATGCGTTCACACAGCACCCCCTTCCACCCATAACAAACCGCAGGATACACTATGGTGTCATTTTACCATAAATGACGCCAAGCACCTCAGGTGATTGCTACCAGTTACCAGGGATTTAAGTTTTTCTGAGCAGAAATCCATTTTCTTAGATTGTAAACTCTTGAGCAGGGTCTTATAGAATTCTATCTCTCCCATTGTACAGCGCTAAGGAATTTGTTGGCGCTTTATAAATACTTTGTAACTGTATTTTGCCAATCAATACCTGCGAGCGTTGAGCACGGATATGTAGAGAATGATGATAAAAGGATAAGTTGCAGAAGATAAAATGAAAGACAATTCTATAAAAAGGAAACCCAAAAAAAAAAGTTTCAAAGTAGTCAAAGAGTAAGTGATCGAACCAAGTAGCAATGACTTGTCTGCTCTTCCTATAAAATCACTAATATCTATAGTAATGACCCATTTAATAAGTAGACCGGGTTACAAACATTAGGTACCCTTGGTATCTGTATAACCAAGCAGGAGCAGCTTCTCTCATTTTTCCAATAATTTTAGGTTTTCTCCTACCCCAATGTAGAGACTGCCGAATACATTTGTGCTTTACAAATTATTTTGTACAAATCAGAATCCTCAGGAACCTACCCTTTTCAAATTCTACCTGAAAACTTTGTTCCAGGAATGTGACATTGGACAACTTTGTACGACTGGGGTTAATTCAGTTGAGTTTCTCAATCCTGGAATAATCCTGCTTCCTCTGGAAATGTCAGCTCTACAGATTAGATAAACTCACGGAGATTATGCAACAGTTTAAAAAAATATATACACGCCTGTAGCTTGAGATATTAAGTGCCATTTACCTGACAAGAGGAAGTCCCTATATGCAGAATGTTTATGGCTGACACAAAGAGCAAGCGGGTAAAGAATTACAATCTACAGGTGCAAGCAGGTACATTAGATAAGAACCAACCTGCACAGGAAAGATGGGCAGCATGATCATACCATAACCAGGGGGGGGGGAGGGGGTTACCCACCTTCCAAAAACACAAAACAGTCAAAACACTGAAGTAATAAACCATAAACTTGTGCAGGGGACAGGTAGCCGCTGATTAGGTCCTAATTATCCACCCGGCATTTTACAGAATATATAGAATGTGTAAGATTAAACCTGTAAACAGATGCTTTGACATATGGCAGAACCTTGGATTTCACTAAAACCATAAACCCAAGCAGCTAACGTGACTTTACAACAAAAGGTTATCCATAAACATGTTTTACTGGAGGAAAAACCCCACAAAGTGAACCTACATCTGTGGGCTGAGTCTAGGTTTTACTGGAGCAGAACAAATCAAGGAGAGAAGACAGGTCTAAAACAAGTCAGAAGATCCTGTATGTGCAGATCCACTTGTATGGATACTTACCTTACACGATGATACACAACCCATGCACACCATGTGTGAAGATGAAGGCACCCCATGGATAAAGAGCTGAGAGTTATGGTTTCCTCTTCCAGAACCCCCCCCCCTCTCTGAAAACCCCATTAGAGCAGAGAGTGTGATCAGACTCTGGATTAGGGGTGGGTGATGGGGAGCAGGGCATGATCATGGGGGGGGGGAGCAGGGCATGATCATGGGGGGGCATGGGGGGGGGAGAGCAGGGCATGATCATGGGGGGGAGAGCAGGGCATGATCATGGGGGGGAGAAGCAGGGCATGATCATGGGGGGGGAGAGCAGGGCATGATCATGGGGGGGAGAGAGCAGGGCATGATCATGGGGGGGAGAGCAGGGCATGATCATGGGGGGGAGAGAGCAGGGCATGATCATGGGGGGGGGGAGAGCAGGGCATGATCATGGGGGGGAGAGCAGGGCATGATCATGGGGGGGAGAGCAGGGCATGATCATGGGGGGGAGAGCAGGGCATGATCATGGGGGGGAGAGCAGGGCATGATCATGGGGGGGGAGAGCAGGGCATGATCATGGGGGGGAGAGCAGGGCATGAATCATGGGGGGGAGAGCAGGGCATGATCATGGGGGGGAGAGCAGGGCATGATCATGGGGGGGAGAGGGGCATGATGGGGGGGAGAGCAGGGCATGATCATGGGGGGAGAGCAGGGCATGATCATGGGGGGAGAGCAGGGCATGATCATGGGGGGGAGAGCAGGGCATGATCATGGGGGGGGGGAGAGCAGGGCATGATCATGGGGGGGAGAGCAGGGCATGATCATGGGGGGGAGAGCAGGGCATGATCATGGGGGGGAGAGCAGGGCATGATCATGGGGGGGAGAGCAGGGCATGATCATGGGGGGAGAGCAGGGCATGATCATGGGGGGGAGAGCAGGGCATGATCATGGGGGGAGAGCAGGGCATGATCATGGGGGGGAGAGGGGCATGATCATGGGGGGAGAGAGCAGGCATGATCATGGGGGGGAGAGCAGGGCATGATCATGGGGGGGGAGAGCAGGGCATGATCATGGGGGGAGAGCAGGGCATGATCATGGGGGGAGAGCAGGGCATGATCATGGGGGGAGAGCAGGGCATGATCATGGGGGGGAGAGCAGGGCATGATCATGGGGGGGAGAGCAGGGCATGATCATGGGGGGAGAGCAGGCATGATCATGGGGGGAGAGCAGGGCATGATCATGGGGGGAGAGCAGGGCATGATCATGGGGGGGGAGAGCAGGGCATGATCATGGGGGGGGAGAGCAGGCATGATCATGGGGGGAGAGCAGGGCATGATCATGGGGGGAGAGAGCAGGGCATGATCATGGGGGGGAGAGCAGGGCATGATCATGGGGGGGGAGAGCAGGGCATGATCATGGGGGGGGAGAGCAGGGCATGATCATGGGGGGGGGAGAAGGGCATGATCATGGGGGGGGGAGAGCAGGGCATGATCATGGGGGGGAGAGCAGGGCATGATCATGGGGGGGGGAGAGCAGGGCATGATCATGGGGGGGAGAGCAGGGCATGATCATGGGGGGAGAGCAGGGCATGATCATGGGGGGGGGAGAGCAGGGCATGATCATGGGGGGGGAGAGAGCAGGGCATGATCATGGGGGGGGAGAGCAGGGCATGATCATGGGGGGAGAGCAGGGCATGATCATGGGGGGGGGAGCAGGCATGATCATGGGGGGGGGGGAGCAGGGCATGATCATGGGGGGGGGGGAGCAGGGCATGATCATGGGGGGGGGAGCAGGGCATGATCATGGGGGGGGGGGAGCAGGGCATGATCATGGGGGGGGGAGCAGGGCATATAAATTAGTAACGAAACAAGCCACAACATTTCCCAACTCGCTCTATTGAACAAACTAACCTCGAACACTCAAAGCAGAAGAAGAAAAAAGGCAAACAAAAAACCACAGAGTGGAAACTTTGAAGAAAAAAAACTCCGAGAACTACAAAGCAAGGTCCTACACAGGTTACAGGAACATGACAGAACGTGGACACAGCTTCAGAGTGCAGCATGGAGCTGCACAGACCTGGCCAGGCTGCTCACAGTGTCCCGAGTGCAGGAAACAAAGTGTCAGAGATCCACAAGCACCTCTGCAGGAGCAGCATGGGAAACAATGTTTATAAACACTGGAACATAAACAGGCTGCACTTTCTAGGATCACAGAGAAAGATAAAACCTTCCATCACCGGGGGGGGGGGCATGAAGCTGAGCTCCGGCAAGGCCTGATGGGGTCAATTCTTCCACCCTGGGGTCTCTGCATGCCCAGATCAGGGGGTGCCACATGGCTACAAACACTTCATGTAAATACAAAGTAACATAGAAAAGTAACACCAAGTCTCAGATTCGATGCAAGTGCAGCCATGGCAGGTTTCCCAGGTCAGGAGCCTGGCAGGGCACAGGGACACCCAACTCACCGTAAGAGCGTCAGCTCAGAGACTCCCCGGCCCCCGGGAACAGGCTGCAGGTTGCCCGAGTAGATCCGGGTCCTGGGAGCGGGTACTTTGTAGCCGGGCCCCGCACAGCCAGCTTCCAGGAAAGCGGGGAAAAAGTTTCCAGTGCGGTGAAAGAGTCCGAGCCGCCCCGATCCCGGCAGCCAGAGAGTGAGTGCGGGAGCAGAGGGGGGAGTCCCGGGGTCCTAGGCGCGGAGCGGGGCTGCGCGGCGCAGAGTGCGGTGTCCGCTCGCTCTCCCTCGTCCCGCAGCTCGGGGATAGGCAGCAGTAAATGGCGTCATGTGGGACTGAGGAGGAACAGAGCAGTTGTTGTCCCAGAGGATATATCGCATCCGGTCCCTGCTCATTGGCTCCGCAGGGCTACAGGCACTCACACTCCCCGCGCCGAGCCGCAGGAGGGAGCTCGCAGGGCAATGCACTCAGCCTCTAAAAGGACGGGGGGGCGGGGGCCTGCTCTGTGCGGCCAAGGGGCGGGGGCCACGCACACCTGCACCTATAGGGACCGGGCACACACTGCCTCTGCTAACCACAGCCTGCATTATGGCGGAGAGCACGGAGAGAGAGAGAGGCTGTCACCCCGCTCACCTGCAACACGTCAAATAGACATCCATCCAACTTACACAACGCTTTAACTACGGCAAATGCACATTAAACAGCATCCACTGGTGTTACTCGGCAAACCTCAGTCTCACTGTGACACATGCAAAATAAATTGATATCCATCCCTATCTACCTGCCCATCCATCCCATCCTCCTATCCATCCATCCCATCCCTATCTACCTGCCCATCCATCCCATCCAATCCATCCAATTGCATCTATCCATCCCATCCATCCCACACCATCCTATCCATCCATCCCATCCTATCCATCCACCCTATCCATCCCATCCTATCCATCCCATCCCATCCATCAAACTAACAAATCCATCCATCCATCCTATCCATCCATCCCCCCATTCATCCATCCTATTCATCCATCCCATCCTATCAATCCATCCCATCCTATCCATCCCATCCTATCCATCCCATCCATCCTATCCATCCATCCTGTCCATCCTATCCATCCATCCTGACCTGTCCATCCTATCCATCCACTCCTCCCTCCCTCCCATTCATCCATCCCATCTATCCTATCCATCCATTCCATCCCATCATCCATCCATCCCATCCATCCAATCATTGCATCTAACTTATAAAGGATATATATGTATAGATCCATCCAGCTGCTTGTATTGTATTCATCATTTCTTTTTTATGAATTTATGACACTTGTAAACTGATTATACATCCTACCCGTGCACTCACTGTACTTCCAAAGCTCCCACTAGAACACATACAGTTACAAGCATTTATAAAGCACCCACAAGTTCCGTAGCGCTGTACAATGGGAGAGACAGAATAACAAATATACATACACATCACACACACAGAACAGGAGAGAGGACCCTGCTCGAGAGTTTACAATCCATGCAAGCCATTCCTGTGTAGCTGTGGGTTCCTGAAATTCCCATTCTCAGTGATAAAGCTTTTACAGTATATGCAAATGATACATTTTTACTGGACTAATAGGAAAAAAATAAAAAGTGTTTAGCCTTTTTAATCATTCCATGATTATAAGATGTGCCTGCACACGCCAATCAATTTAGTATTTTCTTGGTGTTTATCCTTTTTCTAACAATCTTTATTGCCATAATATATACAGGTGAAACTCGAAAAATAAGAATATCGTGCAAAAGTTAATTTATTTCAGTAATGCAACTTAAAAGGTGAAACTAATATATGAGATACTCATTACATGCAAAGCAAGATAGTTCAAGCCGTGATTTGTCATAATTGTGATGATTATGGCTTACAGCTCATGAAAACCCAAAATCCACAATCTTAGAAAATTAGAATATTGTGAAAAGGTGCAATATTCTAGGCTCAAAGTGTCCCACTCTAATCAGCTAATTAAGCCATAACACCTGCAAAGGGTTCCTGAGCCTTTAAATGGTCTCTCAGTCTGGTTCAGTAGGAATCACATTCATGGGAAAGACTGCCGACCTGCAGGGCTGCCATCAGAAATCTTGGGGCCCCATACCGAAGCTTTGATCGGGGCCCCACCGCAGACATATTATTTTTGTATTAAAAAAAAACACAGCATTACTCGCACACAAGCACACAGAGACCCTGCCCCCCCCCCTACAGGCGGGCTGAACACATACACATCATGCAGGCAGAACACACAGGTCACACACATCATGCTGCTGAACACACACATCATGCTGCTGAACACACAGGTCACACACACACATTGCAGGCTGAACACACAGGTCACACACACACATTGCAGGCTGAACACACAGGTCACACACGCATGATGCTGCTGAACACACAGGTCACACACACACATTGCAGGCTGAACACACAGGTCACACACGCATGATGCTGCTGAACACACAGGTCACACACACACACATCATGCAGGCTGAACACACAGGTGTAACACACACATCATGCAGGCTGAACACACAGGTCAAACACACATCATGCTGCTGAACACACAGGTCACGCACACACATCATGCAGGCTGAACACACAGGTCACACACACATCATGCTGCTGAACACACAGGTCACACACACACATCATGCAGGGTGAACACCACAAGTCACACACACACATCATGCAGGCTGAACACACAGGTCACACACACACACATCATGCAGGCTGAACACACAGGTCACACACACACATCATGCAGGGTGAACACCACAGGTCACACACACACATCATGCAGGCTGAACACACAGGTCACACACACACACATCATGCAGGCTGAACACACAGGTCACACACACACACATCATGCAGGCTGAACACACAGGTCACACACACACATCATGCAGGCTGAACACACAGGTCACACACACACATCATGCAGGCTGAACACACAGGTCACACCCACACACATCATGCAGGCTGAACACACAGGTCACACACACACATCATGCAGGCTGAACACACAGGTCACACACACACATCATGCAGGCTGAACACACAGGTCACACACACACATCATTCAGGCTGAACACACCCCCTCACACATACATCCATGCAGGCTGAATACACAGGTCACACCCACACACATCATGCAAGCTGAACACACACACATCATGCGGGCTGAACACACAGTTCACACGCACATCATGCAGGCTGAACACACATGTCACACACAACACAGGCTGAACACACACATCATGCAAGCTTAACACACGTGTGCCACATACACACACACGCTGAACACACACACACGCTGAACACACACACACACACACACGCTGCACACACACTACACATGGAAGGCCTCCTCATTAAGCAGGAGACCCTGGAGTAACTCTCAAACTCTCATCCTCCACAAGGCTTCTGCCAAGCATCTTCCCTCTGAGAAAGCTGAGTGGGAGGGGGGGGGGCAGCTGTGTGTTAGGTGGGGGAATTTTCTATCCCCATTGAGATTGTAAGGTGGGTATAAAGTAGGGGGATCAGCCTCCCAAACAGATGGGGGATCCTTGCCTTGTGGGCTTTGTGGGAATGTCAGTGCAGGGCAGTTTCTCTCTCCCTTTCATCCCCTGCCTGCACAATCTACCAGCCCTGGCTGCTGCATTTGAATGAGGAGCCCAGGGCAGCCTCCAAGAGCAGATACTTACAGTTGCACAGGTAAGTGGCTGCATACTCTCTGTTGCTGCCTGGGACAGGAGGAAGGAGAGCTCCATTGCTGGGCCCAGGCTCACTGCCTTTCTGCATGAGCTCTGGCTCCGCCTGCCCTGCGAGTCAGTGAGATTTGTGGGCGGAGCCACAGCCAGCTTCCTGCTGCAGCATGTAACTCTGTGTAAAGGCAGGTGGCAGGGCCCCAAACCTCACGCTGTGCTGCCGTCCCGGGCCCTCAACAGGAGCCCAGCAGCTTCAGGGTCTCCATGGCAGCTAGGCATAGCCCGGTGTGGTACTGATCTCTCAAGGCCCCCCTTGAGGCACCGGGCCCCATACAGCAGTAATACCTGTACCCCCCTGATGGCGGCCCTGCCGACCTGACAGTTGTGCAGAAAACCATCATTAACACCCTCCATAAGGAGGGGAAACCGTAAAAGGCAATTAGAAAAGAAGTTGGATGTTCCCAAAGTGCTGTATCAAAGCACATTAATAGAAAGTTATGTGGAAGGGAAAAGTGTGGAAGAAAAAGGCGCACAAGCAGCAGGGATGACCGCAGTCTGGAGAGGATTGTCAAGAAAAGGCCATTCAAAAGTGTTGGGGACTTTCACAAGGAGTGGACTGAGGCTGGAGTCAGTGCATCAAGAGCCACCACACACAGACGGATCCTGGACATGGGCTTCAAATGTCGTATTCCTCTTGTCAAGCCGCTCCTGAACAACAAACAACGTCAGAAGCGTCTTACCTGGGCTAAAGAAAAACAGACCTGGTCTGTTGCTCAGTGGTCCAAAGTCCTCTTTTCTGATACTTTTGCATCTCATTTGGAAACCAAGGACCCAGAGTACAGAGGAAGAATGGAGAGGCACACACTGCAAGATGCTTGAAGTCCAGTGTGAAGTTTCCACAGTCTGTGTTGATTTGGGGAGCCATGTCATCTGCTGGTGTTGGTCCACTGTGCTTCATTAAGTCCAGGGTCAACGCAGCCGTCTACCAGGAGATTTTGGAGCACTTCATGCTTCCTTCCACAGACAAGCTTTATGGGGATGCTGACTTCATTTTTCAGCAGGACTTGGCACCTGCCCACACTGCCAAAAGCACCAAAACCTGGTTCAATGACCTGGGATTACTGTGCTTGATTGGCCAGCAAACTCGCCTGATCTGAACCCCATAGACTAGAGAATCTATGGGGCATTGCCAAGAGAAAGATGAGAGAAATGAGATCGAACAATGCAGAAGAGCTGAAGGCCGCTATTGGGGCATCCTGGTCTTCCATAACACCTCAGCAGTGCCACAGGCTGATAGCTTCCATGCCACGCCGCATTGAGGCAGTAATTGCTGCGATTGGGGCCCAAACCAAGTACTGAGTACATATGCATGCTTATACTTTTCAGAGGTCCGATATTGTTCTATGTACAATCCTTGTTTTATTGATTGCATGTAATATTCTAATTTTCTGAGATTGTGAATTTGGGGTTTTCATGAGCTGTAAGCCATAATCATCACAATTATGACAAATCACGGCTTGAACTATCTCATATATTAGTTTCACCTTTTAAGTTGCATTACTGAAATAAATTAACTTTTGCACGATATCAAATTATTCGAGTTTCACCTGTATATATCGCCAACAGTTTCCATACACTCGGGTCACCTGATTACATGCCCAGGGATGCCAGATCGGCCATGTTTTCCTGGACACATATTACAATTTCATGCAGAGGGGAGCACAGGGAAAAGTGCTGCCCTGCAACACATATAATTCATATGCTGCAGGAAGGCAATCAAGGCAGGTAACCTGTGATTCCATTTTGATTCTTTACCTGCATCGTATGAATTCTACATGCTGCAGGGTGCATTTTTCATGCAATGCCCATCTATTTAATATTTTTATTAGTGATATTGCAGAAGGTATTAATGGTAAAGTATGTCTTTTTGCTGATGACACAAAGATTTGCAACAGGGTTGACGTTCCTGGAGGGATCAGCCAAATGACAAATGATTTAGGTAAACTAAATAAATGGTCGGAGCTGTGACAATTGAGTTTTAACGTGGATAAGTGCAAGATAATGCACCTGGACGTAAAAACCCAAGGGCTGAATATAGAATATTTGATACAGTCCTAACCTCAACATCTGAGGAAGGGATTTAGGGGTCATTATTTCAGAGGATCTAAGGGTAAGTAGTCAATGTAATAGAGCAGCAGGAAATGCTAGCAGAATGCTTGGTTGTGTAGGGAGAGGTATTAGCAGTAGGAAAAGGGAAGTGCTCATGCCACTGTACAGAGCACTGGTGAGACCTCACTTGGAGTACTGTGTGCAGTACTGGAGACCGTATCTCCAGAAGGATATAGACATCTTAGAGAGAGTTCAGAGAAGGGCTACTAAAATGGTGTACGGCTTGAAGGAGAAAAAGTTACCAGGAAAGGCTTAATGATCTTAACATGTACAGCTTGGAAAAAAGACGAGACAGAGGAGATATGATAGAAACATTTAAATACGTAAAGGGAATCCACAAGGTAGAGGAAGGGAGTATATTTAAAAGGAAACAAAGTAGCAAAACAAGAGGACATAGTCTTAGATTAGAGGGGCAAAGGTTTAAAAGTAACATCAGGATGCATTATTTTACTGAGAGGGTGGTGGATACATGGAACAGTCCTTCAGTAGAAGTGGTAGAGGCCAAAACAGTAATTGAATTTAAGTAGGCATGGGATAGGCATAAGGCTATCCTAAACAAAAGATAAATCCAGGTAAAGTATCCATGTAATTGGGCAGACTAGATGGGCCGAAAGGTTCTTATCTGCCGACATTTTTCTATGTTTCTATCACAAATAAATTATATGTGTCCAGGAAAACATGGCCTATCTGGCAACCCTACAAGTGTGCCGCTGCTTTTACACAACATATTGAAGATCAAACACAGATACACGACTCCCTTTTTAGATATTTTAATAAGTTATCTGCATACTGTTTATACCAGGGCTCAAAATTTCCAGTCGCCTACTCGCATTTGGCGAGTGGAAATTAAGTGAGGGAGAGTGGAAATGCACACACAGGTAGCACAAAAAATTATTTCGTGCTGGGTATTCCAGTGGTGCCACCCTGCAGCCCCTCCTTCCCCAGGCTGCGCAGTGGCAGGGATCAGCTGCCTAACCTGACCCAGCTCCTCTCTGCCACTGGCGGGGGGGGGGGGGTGGAGAGGAGCTTCCCTGCCTCCTCGCTCTGCTCACAATGGGGTCTAATGGCTGGGTATACATGTATCTGGGGTCTGATGTCTGGGTTTTAATGTTATTTTTTGTAACTTTATTCTAAATAAAACCTTTAACAGTGTAATTTCATAAGATAATTTAAGGGTGTGTGTTTAGGGGCAGAGTTAAAGGCTGGGTAGTGGTTAGGTGGAGCAACTGGTGGTGAGAACCTCTTATGGCCTGGTTAGTAGATTGGGACTTGAAATTTTGAGCCCTGGTTTATACAATATAATATTATAATAAAAGCTAAAGGTAATGGTTGCTCCTGCACTTAACATATATCAGACTGCTGACAGGAGAGTACCCAGGTAATTCTGGCCTAGCTCATACCATAGGGAAGAGACAGCTGACCTCATTTATTGTCAGCATGAACATATTAATCACTACAGTAATTATCCAATGGAAGGCACTTACCTATCTGCTCAGTTAAATCCAGGTGGCAAGGTTTTTTTTGCCAGGTAGTAATATATATATATACTGTATATATATATATATATATATATATATATATAAGACTGCTATACTCGTGATTTTGGCATCTGGACTAACACGGCCTACCTAATCTATATCTATTTATATATATATAAAGCAGCCTATGCTGGCCTTGGTTACAGAGTGTAAGAATTCATGCACTTAGCTTGCTCTGATTTTATTTTCTTCTCTGTTTCAGACTTATCTTGAGATTTATGTCAAAAAGCCGAAGATTAAAAAATACTAAATTAAAATTGTAAAACTCTCTCAGCCTGTTACTAAAAAAGAAAACGGCTAGAAACTGTGTGGGCTGCAGCGTTATCAATTCATCCTTGCTTTGTTTCTCTGTAAATTATTCAGCAGACTGCGATGCAGAAATATAGAACTAAACAAAACAAATCATGCAATTTGTAAACACGCTCTCCAGGAAATACCTGAAAACAGCAGAAATTCCACGGATACTTCTTGGTAAAAAAAAAACGAATAAATAAATTGCGATGAAACAAAATACATTGATGTATAAATAAAACATAAAAAATGTTACCCCTTGGGTAAAACCAGCATCCATGTGAGCAACTGGGCACCATTACTATAACATGCAATAGAGATGGTGTGTTCGGGATAAATAGAATCCCTGTGTTTAGCTCTACAGTAAATCTAGCACGACCAATTATATCCAAATATATCCATTGCTAGTTCTCTCTCTCTCTCTTCTCTCTTGTTCGTCCGTCGAATCGACGAGGACCATCTAGTCATCCATTTAGGGAATAGGGTGGGTCACGGTGAGTGCGTAGATGGCTTACCAAACCAATTCTCGCTCGAAATAGTCTCTGACAATGTGGACAGTGAATAGCCGCAGAAGATAATAGTATATCACTACCTTTCCTGGCCAGCCTTTTTTGCTCAGCTGCCGCTGCCCTGCTGGTTTCATAGGATTGAGCTCTGTTCTTAATAGCTGATCTCCACTTGATTTTGTCCTGAGCAGCAAGTTCCCAGTTAATGGGGTTAATATTGAAGGCCTTTAGAGCTGCTTTCAGTGTGTCTTTGTAGCGCTTTTTTGACCTTCTTGGGAGCGCTTGTCTTGTGTAAGTTCGCCAAATAACAACATCTTTGGAAGTCGATTGTCTTTCATACGAGCTACGTGTCCTGCCCATCGTAATTGAGACTGCGCCAGGATGGTGAAGATGCTGGGTAGGTCCGCTCTAACAAGGACCTCGGTATCAGGCACTTTGTCTTGCCACTTAATACCAAGAAGTTTTCTAAGAGATGTTGTGTGAAAATGGTTTAATTTCTTGGCGTGACGCTGGTAGATTGTCCACGTTTCACATCCATGGAGCAACGTCGAAAGGACTGCTGCGCGATACACCTTGATCTTGGTTTTTTGTCTGATACCTCTCCTGTCCCACACATTTTTGCGGAGTCTTCCAAATGCTGCGTTTGCTTTTGCGAGTCTAGCAATCAACTCGTCGTCCATGACGACAGATCTAGAAAGGATGCTGCCCAAGTACGTGAATTTGTCCACCTTGTTTAGACGCTGCCCACTGATGGTGATGCTGGGTTCAGCATAAGGCTTCCTGGGAGCTGGCTGATACATCACTTCAGTTTTCTTTCTATTGATAGTGAGACCAAAGTTATTGCAGGCATCAGCAAAAATGTCAGCGCTGTGTTGCATATCGCCTTCCGAAGCAGCGTTGAGGGCACAGTCGTCTGCGAACAGAAGCTCATTTATGATGTTATGTTTGACCTTGGTTTTCGCTTGAAGCCTTCTGAGATTAAAGACTGATCCATCAGTACGAAATCGAATTGGCAAGCCCGTGGTGGATTCCTTGAACGCATCAGACAGCATTGCAGAATACATGATGCTGAAGAGTATGGGAGCCAGGACACAGCCCTGCTTCACTCCATTTGTAACAGGAAATGCTTGAGATGATTGACCGTTTTCCTGGACTCGAGCCAGCATGCCATCATGTAGCTGCCGGGTGAGAGCGGTAAACTTGTCTGGGCATCCATACTTCTTCATGATTTTCCACAGGCCATCTCTGCTGACCGTGTCAAAAGCCTTGTTTAGGTCAATGAATATGGAATATAGGTCCGAGTTTTGTTCCTGACATTTCTCTTGAAGCTGTCTGGCAGCAAACACCATGTCAATAGTCCCACGTGCTTTACGGAAGCCACATTGACTCTCGGGAAGGAGACCTTGCTCTAGATGTACATTCAGGCGGTTCAGCAGGGCTCGGGCCAAGATCTTGCCTACAATGGATAGCAGTGAGATTCCGCGGTGGTTGTCACAGGCCTGGCGATTTCCTTTTCGTTTGTACAGATGGATAATGGAAGCATCTTTAAGGTCCTGTGGTACAGTTTCTGTCTGCCAGATGATCTGGATTAGACAGAGCAATTTATCCGTCAGCGCTGGTCCACCCTCTTTATAGATTTCAGCAGGAATCATGTCAGAACCAGGTGCTTTGCCACTGGACAGCTGGCGGATGGCTGTTTGTATCTCGTCCAGAGTTGGAACAGCGTCCAGTGACTTATTCGCTGGGACCTGGGGTAGTCTTTCGATGGCTTCATCATTTATGACAGAAGGCGTATTCAACACACTAGCAAAGTGTTCCGCCCATCTTTCCAAGATTTGCTCCTTTTCTGTGATGAGTGTAATACCATCAGCACTGAGGAGAGGAGAAGACCCTGAGGCAGTAGGGCCATAGATTTCTCTAAGGCCGCTGTAAAAGTTCTTCATATTTTTCCTGTCTGCAAAGCCCTGAAGCTCTTCAGCTTTCGCACTCAACCAGGAGTCTTGCATCTGGCGCAGTTGCAACTGGATGTTGCTGCGGATGTTTCGCAGTGCAACTTTCTTTGCCATTGACATTGGGTCATCATAGAGTGCCTTGTACGCCCGACGTTTTTGCTCGAGTAGCAGTTGAATCGTTATGTTGTTTTCATCAAACCAGTCCTTATGTTTTCTGGTAGAGGGTCCAAGGTGCTCAATGGCTGTGCTATACACCGTCTCATGAAATGTGGTCCACGCTGCTCCCGCAACCAGATTATCCAGTGTGATTGAAGCAAGGCGTTCATCCAGGGTGTCAACAAAAGTCTGTTTGACATCAGGACGCTTCAGCTTGCTGATGTTGAGGCGTTTCAGAGCTATGGCGGCATGAGGTCTTCTCTTAGGTTGAATATGGATTTTCAGCTTTGAAACGATGAGACGGTGATCCATCCAGCAATCTGTGCCGCACATGGCCTTAGTCACCTTCACATCCTGCCGGTCCCGATTTCTGACGATGACATAGTCTATTAAATGCCAGTGTTTTGAACGGGGGTGCATCCATGATGTCTTGTTGCGTGCGGGAAGGCTAAAGATGGTATTTGTCACCAGGAGGCCATGCTCAACACAGGTCTGAAGGAGCAGCAGGCCGTTGCTGTTACACTTTCCAACCCCATGCTTCCCCATCACTCCGTCCCAGGAAGTGTGATCACTCCCGACACGAGCATTAAAATCTCCAAGGACAATGAGTTTATCAGCAATAGGAGTGGAGGAGATGACGGTGTTCAGATCATCATAGAACTTATCTATGGTCTCTTCTGGATTTGTCATGGTGGGTGCATAAGCGCTGACTATGGTGGCAAACTTCTTTCCATGGCAGAGAGGGAGTTTCAGCGTCATAAGACGATCATTTATTCCTTTCGGGGAGCCAGAGAGTTTACTCACAAGAGAAGTTTTAATAGCAAAACCAACTCCCGCTTCTCGCTTTGCATGAGAGTCGCGTCCACTCCAGAAGAAGGAGTAGCCAGCAAGCCTTTCTGTGAGTTCTCCTTCACCGGAGAGTCTGGTCTCACTTAGGGCGGCGATGTCTATATTGTATCTGGCAAGTTCATGGGCAATGAGCGCCGTGCATTGTTGGGGCCTATTTGCGGTATCCCTGTCAAGAAGAGTGCGGATGTTCCATGTAGCAAATTTTATTGTGATTGAATTTGTTTTTGATTTTCGACCGCATAATTGGGTCCCCGCCGACCGCGGTTAGCCGGCCAGGGTGTAAGGAGCAGGCAATGTTTAGGGCACCTTTTCTAGCCCTTTCCTCATGCATGGAGGTGAGCAGTGCTACCCTGAATAGGACTGCTCAGACACTCAGGTGGCTGCCGAACTTCACTTCTGCTCCGGTCAGTGAAGAGCGACCCTATAGCCTGAGTCGCCTGTGTGCAGGCTTGCGGCTACGACTCCCAGTGCACCACACCTGCCGCTTCGTCGCTTACCCATCGCCACAGGACTTGAATTGTGGATGACTGATGACTTGCGCAGAAAACTTTGTTTAAAGTGAAGAAGAGTTGCGCTGCGTCGACCTCACTCTCTCGTCCGGGCCACCAGTATCCAGTGGCAAGAAGAAATCAAGACAACCAGAGATGGGCACGGATGCAGTGGATGACCAAGAAGATACGTGCCTCGTCTTGCTCCATACACTCCACAGTGCATTGCTGTAGTCGCCGTCACCTCCGTTGGACCTAGATGGTCTCCTCCACAGGATCAGCCGATGTTCAGACTTCGCATGCATAGGTAGGCAGAAACCTAATTCACCGAGGGTTTTGAGACCCTTCGGCTACCCCCACCTGGTTTAGCCGGCCAGTGGAAGCCGTTGCCCAGGGTATGGCCGCTGTTGCATGCTAACAGCTACGAGGAGCCACAGGTGAGAGCTGAGTGACAGGTGAGGACCAAGGTGGACGAACTGCTCCGAGGAGCACCACATGTTCCCCAACAGAGGTGCTACCTCTACCTGAACACCCCAAATACCCCGCTAGTTACACAGATATACATACGTACTGTACATATTGACACACACATTTTTTTTACACACACATTGATTGTTTCCATTAAAGTTCTGAGGAGAACAGAAATGTTTCTATTTTGACATTTTAAATGATTGTATAAAGGTGAAGTCCTGAATTGAATAAGGAGGGGAAATACATGAATGGTTGAGGTCAAGCACCAGGAAGTCCTTGTGTCTATATAGTGAACAGTGTAACATTTCTCCAAATATATTATATATCTCAATATATATATACTGTATATAAAAAAATCACCAGAGTATAGCAGTAGTTGTGATACCTTTTTTATTGGATTAACGTTACATTTAAAAGTCAAGCTTTTCTAGAGTATCAGGGTTATTCAAAAAGATCCGAATGGCACCCGAAAGGTCCTTTCTTGGCCATTCGGCTATCCAGAGAGCAGGCAATTCGCCAAATCCTGGCAAATTGCCTGCACATACGGTGCCTGTTCGGTGCCTGTTCGAGGGCAGTGAAATCCCCATAGAGAAGCAATGCTTTGGCTATTCAGAGACCAAAAGCCAGCAGTGAAAAGTTGCCGAATTTCCCTGCCATTCGGAGGTTTCATGCGGCAGATTTATTGAGGCGAATCCCATAGGCTTCAATGTTAAAAATATTCCCGTTTTAATACAGTATCTAATAAACCGTTGATTATAATATTCTGCAGTAAAGAGTCTCTTTATTTATAGATTTTGTGGGATATTTTAAGCATTTTTCGGGATTTATTTTTTTAACCACTTCCATGCGGAGGATGCGCTCAGCGCGTCCTCCACATGGCTCCTGCTGTGCTGAGGACGTGCTGAGCGCGTCCTCACTTTGGGGTCAGCGTGCGGCCGGGTTCCGGCTGATCGCTGGCCCCCCCGGTGCGGGCTGACATCCTCGATGTCAGCCCAGCATCCGGAACTGCCGCCAATGAAATTAGGTGTCATCGCGGCAGCGCGATGACACCTAATTCAGGCGCCCCCCCCCCCGCATGTGCGGAGGAGGCGCCTGAAAGGGAGGGGGGGAGGTCCTTCGGACCTCTCTCCCTCCCGATCAGCGGCGTTGCGGGGGTTAACCCAGGCACCATTTGGAAGGGCACAGCCTGCCCTTCCAAATGTTACCTGGCATTAACCCCTGGGGAGCTGGATCACGAATCGGCGCTGAAAAGCGCCGGTTCATGATCCTTTCCCGGAGCTGGCCGACATCTTGGATGTCGGCCAAGCCTCCGGGAACTCCCCCTGAGGACTGGCGTCATCGTGCATAGCACGATGACGTCAGTCCTGGAGTTAACCCCTAACTGCCACCAATGGTGGAGATAGGGAGTTACAATGAACTCCCTATCTCCCGATCCGTGGCAGCTAGGGGTTAAAGTTTGGTATGGTTGGATCGGCCAGAGCATGGCCGTTCCAACGATACCAAACACTACTGTGAAAAAAGTTTTTTAAAAAAAATAAAAATTAAAAATAAAAATAAAAATATTTCTTTTTTTTGGTTCGTTAATGCAGCAATATTGTTCCCATTTCAATTATAATGTGAACAATGATGCTGCACCAACGATTTTTGTATGCGGTGCGTTTGTTAAAAATCGTGTAATTTTCCCCAAAAAGAAAAAATGTAACGAGACCCCATCTCTAATTTTTTTAACAAGCGCACCCCATACAAAATATAACCGCAATTGCTCGCATGTTAAAATGTGAAAAAAAACCACTTTACACATTGTAAATTATTGAAAATACATATTTCATTGCATTTTTTGTTATAATATACAGACAGGTCATGACGTATACATATAATAATGACATATTATGAATCTACCGAGTCTGACGGAAAGAACGATATATAATATGTCTTGGTCATATTCTAAAATAAGCCTTCAAAACACGTTTAAACATGATGAACAAAACCGGTAAAAATGACCTCAGCACAGAGGTGTGAAAAGCCTCAGCAGCGAAAGGGTTAAAAGAAAATTTCCGTTTTTTTTTTTTTTTTTTTAACTTTACTTCTTTTTTCTGTAACAGCCCTTTTTATTATCGTTCCCTGGACCTCATATGTAAATTTCACAAATTTTTGCTCAGTAGTTTCTTTGCAAACAGCGTTTCACTTTTCAAACATTCAAGCAAACTGTTTTTTTAATTTATTCACTCCATTCGTCTGCGGTGTCGGGTTTTTCCGGCAGCTGCACTGCGTGTGATCTTGGGTTTTTCCAGCGGGGTTAATCCAGATGTTTTTGTGGGTTTTTGGTGTGCATTCGCAAGGTTTTGCGGTTAGTTTTTGGCGGGTTTGCTGTGACCTTTCCCTGCAATTCGGGGACCCTGTGGTGCTTGCTGAATACACCGCAGGGTCGCTGAAATGGGATCGGCAAAAGGAACCGAATTGAAGAGAACGAAAAGTCACCGAACTTGCGGTGACTTTGATTCTCTTTGAGTAACCCTGATAGAATTGAACAGAAAAGAGCCAAGCTCTTATATATGTCTGTATATATTATATAAGACACATATTCACATATATATATATATCCACCACAGAGAAATCCACTACTCCAAGATTTTGTTATTGTAGCTATATTTATTAACAAATGACCAACGTTTCAGTTCCTCTGAACTTTTATAAAGGTTTTAAGGCTTATCAAGGTATATAATATATACACAGAGAAATCTAAAATGAATTAAGCACTCAGCCCTTAGATGTAAGAAGGCTCATTACCCGGGAGCTACCAAAAAATGATGAAGTATACAAAAACAGAGAGTGGGAGCACTCTGGGATTTATGTTAAAAAATATAGAGGTTTATTAGGTATGCATTAAAAAAATCCAGCGTTTCGGCTCGTAAGAGCCTTTATCAAGAAATATTAAGTTTTCTTGATAAAGGCTCTTATGAGCCGAAACGTTGGATTTTTTTTTAACGCATACCTAATAAACCTCTATATTTTTTAACATAAATCCCGGAGTGCTCCCACTCTCTGTTTTGTGTGTGTGTAATATATATATATATAAACGCACATAACCTCCTGTTTAATAGGTAACTAGAAACATCAGAAATGTCAATATTACTGTATGTACAAAGGTCACATCACACAGAGTGCGGTTGGCTATGCCGGGTTTAACTCTGTTCAGCTGCTTTGTGTTCATTCTGGTCTAACAAACTACAATAATCACACATTCCTTTTCTAGGGGAGACCCTACAGCTGTGTGCCATGTATTGGGGGTCCCCTGCATCCCAGAAGACCACCAGATCTGCCTTAACTGATCCCCCTCCCCAGCCATATGGAGAATAACAATCCAAAGCTGCATGCTGAGGGCACAGGAAATGGTGTGAAGTTTAATAAGTGCCTTCCCTGCCTCCCCTGCCTCCCCTCCTCCCACACAAGCACACTTGCACTCACAATACACAGCCTGGTGTCATCACAGGCATCCGGATGCAATGTATCCAGACCATGTGTGCTGCACTACCTCTCCTGCCGCTAGAGGGAGCTAGGGGGTCACAGCCTGTCAGGCATGTGGAGAATGTGGAAAGCCATGAGTGTGACAGCAGAGAGCACACACATCTACCCCCAGATCCTTCGGAAATGCTCTATAGGTTACTTCCTTAGTGCCTGATAACTTTTTCCCTGCCAAAGGAATGCAGGGAGGTTAACTGTTTACATTCCAGGAATCTGTCTGCCTTCTTGCAATTGAGAAATAAAATGTAAAACCTCAATTCCTCCTCTATATTTTATTTATTTATTTATTTATTTATAAAGGATTTTACCAGGAAGGATACATTGAGATTTCTCTCGATTTCAAGTATGTCCTCGGTTCAAGAACATTGGATTTGTTAGATAAATACAAGATAGTAAAATGCAAGATATGAACACAAAACAAATATACAGATTAACAGAAAATAAATTTATAAAAGGATTTTACCAGGAAGGATACATTGAGATTTCTCTCGTTTTCAAGTATGTCCTGGGTTATATGTTAATGAAGCATGGACTTGCTCTGTTTAGGTGTGTTGTAGAATGTTCTTGAACCCAGGACATACTTGAAAACGAGAGAAATCTCAATGTATCCTTCCTGGTAAAATCCTTTATAAATTTATTTTCTGTTAATCTGTATATTTGTTTTGTGTTCATATCTTGCATTTTACTATCTTGTATTTATCTAACAAATCCAATGTTCTTGAACCCAGGACATACTTGAAATCGAGAGAAATCTCAATGTATCCTTCCTGGTAAAATACTTTATAAATAAATTTAAATAAATTGGGGCTGGTAATAATTTAAAAAAATTAGTTCGATTAATAATTTTTTTTTTAATCGATTAATTATAACGCATATACAGATCATACAGATCAGAAAGATCAGAAAAGAAAAAGGTAAAAAAAGGACATAACATCGCTCCCCAGTAATAAAGCTCACAGCAATGTGCGGTGTGTATGAGCATATCACAGAATCCACAGCAATAAAACTCTGTGATATATATATATATATATATGATGGATATATTGCCCCAGCTCACATGGATATATTGATTTGCCCCCAGCTCACATGGATATATTGCCCCAGCTCATATGGATATATTGCCCCAGCTCACATGGATATATTGCCCCAGCTTACATGGATATATTGCCCCAGCTCACACAACATGGATATATTGCCCCAGCTCACACAACATGGATATATAGCGCCCCCAGCTCTCACCTCCTGCCGCCGCGTGTTTTGATCCCTACGAGCGTCCGCCGGCATGAAGCTTGGCCGCGTGAGTGTGCTCGCCTGGGAACCACCTGACCAGCCTCTTCTCGCAAGATCCCGGGAATTCACGCGATCTCACGAGATCGCGGCTGGTGGATCCCAGGCGGGCGGCAGGCGGCCGCTCGTAGGGACCAAAATAAATATGATCGACCAAGGAAATTAACGATTAAATGATTAATTAATCGTTAATTTCCGCAGATCTATTATAAATAAATAGTCTTTCACCCATTGTGCCGCAGTGCTACAGTATGCGTTGGCTGTCAATAAATAATTTATTTTTAAAGTATTTTACCAGGAAGGATACATTGAGGTTTCTCTCTTTTTCAAGTATGTCCTGGGTTGAAGAACATTGAATTGTTACAGAAATACAAAGTAATAAGATGCAAGATATTAAAAAAACACCACAAATATATAGATTTTACACAGAAAATATGTAAAAAATATAGTCACTATGTTACATGTTTATAGGTGCATTCCGTGTCGAGGTATGTTAATAGAGATCTATTTGTTGTTACAAATTATTATTTACAGGGTTATTTCAAGAAAGGTGAAACTCTGGAGAATTTTTGGAGAAGTGAAAATTCTAGGTCAAAATAGCCGATTTGGAAAGTGAGATAAATGGGAGAATTTTTCCAGTTTGGCTATTTTGACCTAGAATTTTCACTTCTCCAAAAGTTCTCCAGAGTTTCACCAACACCTTTCTCTGAATAACCCTGTATATGTTATATAACAACAGTCTCAGCAGCGAAATACATATGGGAGTTAGCAAATGAAGAAAAAGGTCTAAAACACTCAGGTCTATTCAAAGAAAGGTGAAACTCTGGAGAATGACTGGAGAAGTGAAAATTCTAGGTCAAAATAGCCGATTTGGAAAGTGAGATAAATGGGAGAATTTTGACCTAGAATTTTCACTTCTCCAGTCATTCTCCAGAGTTCCACCAACACCTTTCTCTGAATAACCCTGTATATGTTATATAACAACAGTCTCAGCAGCGAAATACATATAGGAGTTAGCAAATGAAGAAAAAGGTCTAAAACACTCAGGTCTATTCAAAGAAAGGTGAAACTCTGGAGAATGACTGGAGAAGTGAAAATTCTAGGTCAAAGTAGCCAAACCAGAAAATTTCTCCCATTTATCTCACTTTCCAAAATAGGTTTTTGACCTAGAATTTTCACTTCTCCAAAAGTTCTCCAGAGTTTCACCTTTCTCTGAATAACCCAGTGGGAGTCAGTGGCCATTTGAGACACCTCAGTGCAGGATATTATTATTTTTGTAATGTATTATAATGTTTTTGTGGCAAATTATATTACCAAATGCTGAGAAATAATTCCATTGAGGATTTCTGCATTGGTTTAGAAACTGTGACTGTACTAAGCAAATTGTTGATATCTCCAGAGCCTCGATATTATCAGATCCCCTCTGAAACACAGTTTACCGTTGAGTAATATTTAATTTATAGCTTTATCATTTTACCATTTTTCAACTTTAAAAATAGATTGTGAGCTCTTGAGCAGGGTCCCCTTTTCCTATTGGTCGCCATGTGTCAAATGTGTTTGTTAAATTTATGCTTGTTTTGTCCTACCCATTGTACAGTGCTGTGGAATATGTTGGTGCTTTATAATAACTATAATTTATGTCCAATGACCAAGCCATGCACATGCATTTCTCTCTCATGGTGCCCAGGGGAGGAGAAGGGATCCTGATCTCCCTCTCACCCTCTACTCAGGCTTACATGTGCTTCTAGATGAAAGGAGATCCCTGCTGCTTTAACACATAATGCTCCCCATCAGGGCACCTTCCTAGGAGCTCATGAACAGATCCTTATTTCCCTTTCCCCTGTGACCAGCAAGTCCTCACAACCCTCATCAGCCTGACAACACGCTGTTTATTTAAAAATGGGATTAATAAAATCCTCCTTTGATCAGTTTTACAGTAAAACCAAGGGGTTCTTCTCACACCACCGGCATGCGCAGCCCATATCATTAGGTATTTATTTATTTGCAAAGTATTTTACCAGGAAAGATACATTTAGGGCTCTATTAAATTCTTCGCACAAACGTTAAAGTGTGCGCAAAAACGCACTAACGCGAGGGGAAAAACCCTTCGAGCAGTATGTCGTATTCCAATGTCCGCGCAAAAAATGCGCGTTAACGTCTACTGCTGGTGAATCTGCGTGAACCCTTTGCGAGCGTAAAGTACTTTGCGCGTCCTATACTTAACATTGTGAGTGCAAATTCGTTTGTGCGCTGGTGTGCGCAAGGTATTACAATCTTAGCGCTAAATTTAACGGACGTTTGCGCGCATAATTTTAACATCTTTGAAAAGCTGGTGGTAACTGCAAATCTGAACGTTCTGGCTGAAACCAAATACACAAGCCCGAAAAAAAAAAATACAGCACAGTATAGTTACACATTCTACACATACCCAAACAATAAAATTGAGAAGTTGTGCGTGTTTTTATTATTGCTGCAGCATATATACTCAGATTGATTTTGACAGGCGCAAAAACTTAACGGGAGACAATTGTGGTTCTTAATTCAGATTGGCTGAATCGCGTGAAAAAACAGTCCGCCCACCGATTTCTGTGCGCAGCGTTAATGCGCGCGGGTTTTTGCGCGCGGTATTTTTTGACGCATGAAAAAATGCACTCGGATTGTAATACCAGCCACCCAGGACATACTTGAAAATGAGAGAATCTCAATGTATCCTTCCTGGTAAAATCCTTTCTCAAAAAAAAACAACAATTTTTTTTACGCGCGTTAACAAAATAGCGCTGCGGGAGCGTTTTTGTGCAAAGAATGTAATAGAGCCCTGAGATTTCTCTCGTTTTCAACCCGTATGTCCTGGGTTCAAGAACATCAACATTTTTACAGTCGTTACAGAAATACAAAGTAATAAATGCAAGATATTAAAAACAAAACATAAATATACAGATTAACAGAAAATAAATATGTAGGAAATTTACCGAACAGTGAATTTCACCGTATGGTGCAATTTCCTGGCAGATCGGCTACTCAGAAAGCTGTCAATTTGTAAAATACTGGTGAATTGCCAGTGAAATACGATGAAGTTCACTGCAGATCGCCGCAATTCAGCAACCTTTTGGTGGCAGCGAAATTGTTCCATAGAGAAGTAATGATTAATCTATTCAGAGATCGCTGAACAGCACCGAAATGTTAGCGAAATGCGTAGATTTTCGGTGGCTCAGTTTGACAGGTTTAAAGGCGAATCCCGTAGGATTCAATGTAAAAAAATATTATGGTTTTCAATATATTTTTATTTAACCGTTTATTCTTTTAATTTGCAGCAAAAAGACTATTTATTTTTTGATATTTTTGAATTTTTATGGTATTTTTATGTATTTTTTTAGGTGAAATTTTTGATTCCAAATTTTTTTTAAAGGTGTTTTTTTTAATTGTGTAACAGACCGTTTTAATATTTTTCATAGGACCTTTTTTTTTTATTTCCACACATTTTTATGCAGAAATGTTGAAGTTCCTCAGCCCTGCTTTAAGTCCTCAAAAAGAAGAATGTGGGGAACAGACACAATAGCTAAGGTAGTAGGTAAGCTCCGTCGCTGAAAGCACCCAGATGTAGTTCCCAACTACACCAAATATCAACAATAAAAGGAAAAAATGGATACTCAGCATTCACGAGCTTACAAAACTGTAGGTGTATATGCATATATATATATTGAAAAAAATTGCGAACATACATTTACGATGGATGTTCTGCAGATATAACAGTTCGTATATTTAGAGTACAGAATTGTCCGTAGTATAGTCCATAGAATATTCCTAGGAAAAAAAGGGAGTAATCACAATAAATGTTAAGAAAGAAGGGATAGGATCCACTCACACTTTCCTGAGCCTCACTAGGCTTGATGACTTTGCCTACGGGTGTTTCAATTGGCTCACCCAATAGCCCTCAACTGTTTGCGGATCAGACAGCTCCGATGTTCTTAGGGATCCCACGTAATTCACAGGTCCTGTGTAGAAGCTGGGATGTAGTGAGGATTTAGGTAATTAAAACCTCGCAAGTGCCGTTCAAAAATTACTTAATTCCATCTGACAGCCTACTGCCGAAGGTTCATAAAAACTCAAAAAAAAACCCGGACGACCTATTATATCCGGGATAGAATCCGTCACTAGCCATCTATCTCAATACATAGATATTTTACTCCAACCCTTGGTCAAAACCACTCCTTCGTATCTTAAGGATACGACAAATGTACTACAATTGATTGATCAAATCCAATGGGAACCAGATTATATTCTGGCTATGTGCGATGTGACTTCATTGTACAGCATCATACCTCATAAAATAGGATGCAAAGCCACAAAACACTTTCTGGATAAGGCTGAACTATATCCCACTGACCAAACAGATTTCGTTTTAGAAGGTACTGATTTTATTCTAAAAAATAACTTCTTTATGTTTGAAGGGCAACTCTACCACCAGGAAACCGGACAACCATGGGGACGAGGTTCGCCCCGAGTTATGCAAACCTTTTTATGGCATATTGGGAATTTTTTTAAATATATTCTAACGGTTATTGGACAGACCACTTGATTTTATACAAGCGTTACATCGACGACATATTTATTATCTGTAAAGGGGATAGTTTATCCCTGATGACTTTCCTAGATGGTCTGAATTATAATAATTGGGGAATCAAGTTAGAATACCCCTTAGTTGCTGGACTGCGATCCGGCTCTAATCAGCGCCGTGTCACTGACTGCACCCGGAGGTGGATGACATCTTGGAAGTCAGCCAAGCCTGCGGCCTCCCCACACCCACTGAAAACATTTAGCATTGGCACGATGATGTCAGTTAGTAAATTAACCCTTAGCTGCCAAGGGTTTTCCTTATGGGAACCCTATGGTGGAGATAGGAGGGTCCTTTGCAAAATCATTTAGCACCAGCTTTTAGGACTCGCTAAAAGAGAGTGAGAGCATGCAGGGCTCGCGGCTGTAACGGGGAGCCCCCTATAGGGTGAGGGGGAACCCCCAATCTGCAGAGATGAAGCCTTAAGGACAGGTATACAGCTTCCAGGGAACAAACCAAGATATTAACAGAAACTAGAAAGATCCCTAAGCCCTGACTGAGATCCTTGAAAGATGGTCTCGAAATACTAACTAGACTAGGTTTGCAAGATGAATAAAACATAAACCAGACAGACAATAAATGCAGGTATACAGATTCCAGGGAACAAACCAAGATATTAACAGAAACTAGAAAGATCCCTAAGCCCTGACTGAGATCCTTGAAAGGTGGTCTCGAGATACTAACTAGGCTAGGCCTGCAAGACGAACAAAACATAAACCAGACATACGATGAATGCAGGCATACAGATTCCAGGGAACAAACCAAGATATTAACAGAAACTAGAAAGATCCCTAAGCCCTGACTGAGATCCTTGAAAGGTGGTCTCGAAATACTAACTAGGCTAGGCCTGCAAGACGAACAAAACATAAACCAGACATACGATGAATGCAGGCATACAGATTCCTAAGCACGGTACAGTACAGGGGACAGACAGAAGAGAGATCCAAATACAAGAGCCAAAGGTCATACACGGAATATCATAACTAGAGGGGTCAGACAAGAGAGGGATCCTAAATACATGAGCCAGAGGTCATACACAGCAAATCAAAGTAAACCAGCATACAGGGACTAGGCAAGAAAGACTATCCTGGTCCAAGGATCAAGGGGAATCCTGGTCGTACTTATAGGGCAGAACAGGTCATGTGACCTGCAGACCAATTAGCCCAACAGATGGCCTGCAGGCTGAAAACAAAACAACAGGAATCCCTGCTACCACCAGCAGGGGGCAAGGCCGAGACGTGACATAACCCCCTCCCTTACGGGTGACCTCCTGGGCACCCAAGAAAGAAAACATGGATGGCACGAAAACGGACAAGACCAGTCACCAGTACCCATTGGAATCCCGCTCAGACTCAGAGTAGTCAGTTTGTGCCTGAGCAAGCAAAGCTCTTTCATAAACCCCCAGGTCCTCTCTGCAGATCACTGCACCGTTAGAGGCCCGTACACAACCTTCGGTAACCGGGCTAGAGTCTCGTACCGGAGGATCCGACGGCATGAGTACCTTGGACCTGGAACGGAGTGAATCTTCCGTCCCATGTTGTTTACGGTTAGTCCTCTTGCGTCTCCTGGACCGTGATCTAGGAGTTCCGTCCACACTATGGTACATAGAGGTATTAGAGGTACTGCCAGATCCAGTGACGGTAGTCGTGCCCTGAGATTGTATATTACAACCCACAGTAGAACCACTAGACACAGTGGACTTACTGTCTACCCCAGAGACAATGACCTTGCCATTAAACGTGGCCCCGACCGATACAGTACAGGGTGTGTGCATGACTGGTACACTCTCGGGATATGGGACATCACCAGGACATGGTACAGTTGGCGCCACAACAGTCTTACACCTCTCCCCAGGAGGAGTATATTGTGGATCATCTGAATCAGAGTCTTCCAACAGCCCTTTCAGAATGTCAGGGTGTCTCTGGAGCACTACCCAGTGCCTCTCACGCATCCAAAAGCCAGAAGGCGTCCGTATATATTCCGTGGGAACACAATGTGATTTAGGGATCTCAATACCCTTTAAACCACCAGTTTGCTGAATTTCCCTGATTACTGTGCGGAGTAAGGCAACCTCGGACTTAGAGGGTGTAGTATCAATGGAACCAGAACAAAGTGTGGCAGTTTCAGAACCAGATTGGCTAGGGTTGACCACCTTTTCTTGTCTTCTCTTAGAGCAAGACATAGACTTTGTGACCACCTCACAAGGCTTGACAATGGTGGGGACAACACTGGACTCACTGTGGGGCAAGGGCACAGTGGTCTCATGTGCCAATCCAGGCACGTCGGCCTCATAACAAAACGTGGTCACAGCTGTCTCGTCTAACCTGGGTGCAGCTGTCATTGCTGACATACAGCTTGTCCCGGACACCACTGGCAAGGTACCAGCCTCAGGCATCACAAATGACATATTGTCAGTACCCGACATGGCTGTCTTCTCATTACCAGTACCCGACATGGCTGTCTTCTCATTACCAGTACCCGACATGGCTGGCTTTGTGTCAGGGGAAGCAGACGTGGCTGGCTTCGTGCCAGGGGGAACAGACATGGCTGGCTTCGTGCCAGTGGATACAGACATGGCTGGGTTCATGCCAGTAGATACAGACATGGCTGGCTTCATGCCAGTGGATACAGACATGGCTGGCTTCATGCCAGTAGATACAGACATGGCTGGCTTTTTGCCAGGGGAAGCGGACATGGCTGGCTTTTCATTGCCAGTGGGAACAGACATGGCTGGCTTCGTGCCAGTAGCTACAGACATGGCTGGCATTTCATTACCAGTAAGAACAGGCATGGCTGGCAGCGTGCCAGTGGATACAGACATAGCTGGCTTCGTGCCAATAGATACAGACATGGCTGGCTTCATGCCAGTAGATACAGACATGGCTGGCTTTTTGCCAGGGGAAGCGGACATGGCTGGCTTTTCATTGCCAGTGGAACAGACATGGCTGGCTTCGTGCCAGTAGCTACAGACATGGCTGGCATTTCATTACCAGTAAGAACAGGCATGGCTGGCAGCGTGCCAGTAGATACAAACATGGCTGGTTTCGTGCCAGTGGATGCAGACATGGCTGGCATTTCATTGCCAGTGGGAACAGGCATGGCTGGCTTTTCATTACCAGTGAGAACAGGCATGGCTGGCAGCGTGCCAGTGGATACAGACATGGCTGGCTTCGTGCCGGTAGATACAGACATGGCTGGCATCTCATTGCCAGTGGGAACAGGCATAGCTGGCTTTTCATTACCAGTGAGAACAGGCATGGCTGGCAGCGTGCCAGTGGATACAGACATGGCTGGCTTCGTGCCAGTAGAAACAGACATGGCTGGCATTTCATTGCCAGTGGGAACAGGCATGGCTGGTTTTTCATTACCAGTGAGAACAGGCATGGCTGGCAGCGTGCCAGTGGATACAGACATGGCTGGCTTCGTGCCGGTAGATACAGACATGGCTGGCATCTCATTGCCAGTGGGAACAGGCATAGCTGGCTTTTCATTACCAGTGAGAACAGGCATGGCTGGCAGCGTGCCAGTGGATACAGACATGGCTGGCATTTCATTGCCAGTGGGAACAGGCATGGCTGGCTTTTCATTGCCAGTGGAACAGGCATGGCTGGCAGCGTGCCAGTGGATACAGACATGGCCGGCTTCGTGCCAGTAGAAACAGACATGACTGGCATTTCATTGCCAGTGGGAACAGGCATGGCTGGCTTTTCATTACCAGTGAGAACAGGCATGGCTGGCAGCGTGCCAGTGGATACAGACATGGCTGGCATCATGCTAGTGGATACAGACATGGCTGGCATCGTGCCGGTGGATACAGACATGACTGGCTTCGTGCCAGTAGATACAGACATGGCTGGCATCGTGCCAGTAGATACAGACATGGCTGGCATCGTGCCAATAGATACAGACATGGCTGGCATCTCATTGCCAGTGGGAACAGGCATGGCTGGCTTTTCATTACCAGTAAGAACAGGCATGGCTGGCAGCGTGCCAGTGGATACAGACATGGCTGGCATTTCATTGCCAGTGGGAACAGGCATAGCTGGCAGCGTGCCAGTGGATATAGACATGGCTGGCAGCGTGCCAGTGGATACAAACGTGGCTGGCAGCGTGCCAGTGGATACAGACATAGCTGGTAGCGTGCCAGTGAATACAGACATGGCTGGCAGCGTGCCAGTGGATACAGACATGGCTGGCAGCGTACTAGTGGATACAGACATGGCTGGCATAGCATTCCCAACCGGAGACACTGAAACCTCACTGGGAGACGAGGGCATAGTGATCCCATGATTCACCAGATTTGAGGTGGCTATTCTGCCAGTCTGGATGCCTATGGAGGACACACCAGTACCTCCATAGCGATACCTGGATATATGGTTCCCCTGCCATTGCTTAACAGGTTTTAATACACAATGCTCAATAGTGTGATTTGGATCTGCACAATAAAAACAGAGACCATACAACCTGCGTCTTTCCTTCTCATACATGGATTTGCAAGTAGTGCAGGGTGGTGCTGCATCGTTAGCTGCAGCAGGTGATAGGCTCAGAGCCTCCATTAACCTCTGCAGCTCTTTCAGCATAGCAAGCACCAAGTTCAATACAGCTTCATACATATGAGACATACCTGCCAGCTTCTATTCTGGGACCAGGATAATGTAACGGGGAGCCCCCTATAGGGTGAGGGGGAACCCCCAATCTGCAGAGATGAAGCCTTAAGGACAGGTATACAGCTTCCAGGGAACAAACCAAGATATTAACAGAAACTAGAAAGATCCCTAAGCCCTGACTGAGATCCTTGAAAGATGGTCTCGAAATACTAACTAGACTAGGTTTGCAAGATGAATAAAACATAAACCAGACAGACAATAAATGCAGGTATACAGATTCCAGGGAACAAACCAAGATATTAACAGAAACTAGAAAGATCCCTAAGCCCTGACTGAGATCCTTGAAAGGTGGTCTCGAGATACTAACTAGGCTAGGCCTGCAAGACGAACAAAACATAAACCAGACATACGATGAATGCAGGCATACAGATTCCAGGGAACAAACCAAGATATTAACAGAAACTAGAAAGATCCCTAAGCCCTGACTGAGATCCTTGAAAGGTGGTCTCGAAATACTAACTAGGCTAGGCCTGCAAGACGAACAAAACATAAACCAGACATACGATGAATGCAGGCATACAGATTCCTAAGCACGGTACAGTACAGGGGACAGACAGAAGAGAGATCCAAATACAAGAGCCAAAGGTCAGACACGGAATATCATAACTAGAGGGGTCAGACAAGAGAGGGATCCTAAATACATGAGCCAGAGGTCATACACAGCAAATCAAAGTAAACCAGCATACAGGGACTAGGCAAGAAAGACTATCCTGGTCCAAGGATCAAGGGGAATCCTGGTCGTACTTATAGGGCAGAACAGGTCATGTGACCTGCAGACCAATTAGCCCAACAGATGGCCTGCAGGCTGAAAACAAAACAACAGGAATCCCTGCTACCACCAGCAGGGGGCAAGGCCGAGACGTGACAGCGGCCCACAAGTGCATCCCTCCATGAAGTCCTATGGACTCCAAGAGGTGATACAGCGGCGCAGAAGCGCTAACGTGGGTATCCCAGTGGTTAGCGCTGTATTCCGGGGGCAAGGTGCTGAGCTAGCGCCAGTCTGGGAAATATCACATTAACATGGAGTTGCTATGTGGATATCGGTAGGCGCAGATTTTCTTCCTCAGCATCCACATGTTAGCGCCAAGAAGGGAATAGGGCCATTCTTATCTAATCAGCAATGCTAATACAATTGAGTACACAGCTTTACTTCCTTTTGATTTTATCATAATTTGGACTTGTAAAACAGGATGAATCAACAGTACCCAATTGTATTATGGCTTGCTGTAAAGCTAGATGTTGCCCAATGCAGGGAAACGAGCTGTATTATCTGATAATCTGGTGTAGGGAAGCCTTAATTCAGTCCATTTTACATACCTGTGAACACTGCATGGGAGACTAAAACAAAAAATTAGTTTTTTGACTAATGATGGGAATGTCACCGTATTTCCTATAGCTATAGACCAACCAGAGGGCATTTATTTTACACAAAGGAACATTACTAAGACAGCACTAATTGTTATTATACCCTTCTAGAAGATGGGGTTAGAGGCAGGAGCAGATTTGGACACATGTTTTGGGAGCGGCAATCTATCTATTTTGGCTAAGAGCTGGTTTTCGGTTCACAGTTGCAGTGAAAGACAGCACAGACACCAGGTCACAGGCTGGGCTCATCACACTCACTCTCCCCAGAACAATGCTGCACAGGGGCCAAGACTTCCAAATAATGGTGGGTATCAGCGATTGTACTCAATGACTTTCAGGGTTATTAAAAGAGCACCGAAATGTTATCTACATTTCGGTGCTCTCTCGTTGTGCGTTACCCGCACTTTGGAGAATCAATTTCACTGAATTTCGGTGAATTCATCATTCACAGCAGGGTCCCCGAAGTGCAGGGAAAATCCGCTGACCACATCCGAAAATACGCCACAAAACCGCCGCCTCGAATGGAAAACCACCGCAACACCGACAAAAAAACACTGCACGCATTCGAAAAAAGCCAACCATCCGCTGAAAAACCACCGAAAAAACCCAAACGCGTCCAAAAAAAGCAGACGATCCGCCGAACACAGCACCGACCAGCCGCCAGAAAAACCGACAGGCCGATGAATGGGGTAAAACCCCCTTCAAAAAACGATTGAAAGTTTCAAATTTAAAACGCTGCGTGCAAAAAAAATTACTTAATGAAAATGTCTGGAATTAACATATAAGGTCCTATGAATGATTATAAAAAGGTCTGTTACAGAAAAAAAACGCTATTTAAAAAAAAAAAAAAAAATTAAAAAAATACTGAAAAATGGCAAATAAATCCTAGAAAAAAAATAAAGAGGCTTTTTGCTGCAAATTAAAAAAATTAATGGTTTAACAGATATTGAATAAACAAGGGAATATTTTTATCATTAAAGCCTATGGGATTCGCCTGAATAAACCTGTTGAATGAAACTACCGAACAGCAGGGCACTTCACTGACATTTCACTGCTGTTCGGTGTTCTCTGAATAGATTAACCATTGCTTCTCTATGGAGATTTCACTGCCATTGAACAGGCACCATATTTCGCTGGCAATTTGCCAAAATTTGGCGAACTGCCTGCTTTCTGAATAGTTGAATGACCACGAACTTGCACCGTATGGGGAAATTCACTGTTCGGCGCAATTTCGGGGGCCAGCTCAGCTCTCTGAATAACCCTATAGAATATGTGCAGACTGCTTACCTGGATTTAAATGGTAAATAATGGTCACTTACTCAAATTTCTTTGTGCGCTTTGATAAGAGGCACCGAAATACTGGCAGCCAGTGAATCAAGGGAGCACCGGACCTCCCATCATTCCCAGGTAGCCCACAGGAAGCAGCTGGATTGTAGGTCTTCCAGGTAAGGAACTGGACAGGCAGTGTCAATTAATAAACTAGTAATTTATTATTAAAACAAAAATAATAAGCAGAATGCTTAATGAGGTAAAGAAGAATCCTAGAGTGTCAGCTAAAGACTTACAGAAATCTCTGGCACATGCTAACATTTTTGTTGACACATCTACAATAAGGAAAACATTAAACAAGAATGGAGTACATGGGAGGACACCATGGAGGAAGCCATTGCTGTCCAAAAAGAATATTGCAGCATGTTTGAAGTTTGCAAATGAGCACCTGGATGTTCCACAGCACTGCTGGCAAAATATTCTGTGGACAGATGAAACCAAAATCTGAGTTGTTTGGAAAAAACACACAACACTATGTGTGGAGAAAAAAAGGCACAGCACACCAACTTCAAAACCTCATCCCCACTGTAAAACATGGCGGAGGGAGCATTATGGTTTGGGGCTGCTTTGCTGCCTCAGGGCCTGGACGGATTGTTGTCATTGATGAAAAAATGAATTCCAGAGTTTATCAAGACATTTTGCAGGAAAACATAAGACCATCTGTCCACCAACTGAAGCTCCGCAGAGGATGGGTGATGCAACAGGACAATGACCCAAAGCATACAAGTAATTCAATACAAGAATGGCTTCAACAAAACTTCTGGAGTGGCCCAGTCAGAGTCCTGAGCTCAACCCGATTGAAATGCTGTGGCATGACCTTAAGAGAGCGATTCACACCAGACGTCCCAAGAATATTGCTACACTGAAACAGTTTTGTGAAGAGGAGTGGTCCAAAATTACTCCAGATCGTTGTGCAGGTCTGATCTGCAACTACAGGAAATGTTTGGTTGAGGTTATTGCTGCCAAAGGAGGGTCAACCAGTTATTAAATCCAAAGGTTCACATATGTTTTCCACCCTGCACTGTGAATGTTTACATGTTATGTTCGAAAAAACACATGAAAACATATAATGTTTGTGTTGTTTTATTTTAACCCCTTAACGCCGCAGGACGTACATTTACGCCCTGCATTAGGCGGGCTTTGGCGCCGCAGGACGTAAATGTACGTCCTCTGCGTTTTCAGCCCCCCCCCGGGAGATACTCACCTCCTCCGGCGGCTCCCTCGCTGATCTGAGTCCCACGGAGTCAGATCGGCAGGGTTTCCTCCTCCGGCCGGGGGCGCGATGACGTCAGTTTCAGGCGTCCCCCCCCCGCCGGAGTTGTAAAATTACTCCCGTCCTTAAGGGGTTAAGCAGACTGTGTTTTTCAAATTGTTGTGACTTAGATGAAGATCAGAGCACATTTTATGACCAATTCATGCAAAACTCCACGTAATCCCAAAGGGTTCACATACTTTTTCTTGCCACTGTAATCTACAAACGCTAATGTGGATTTTTTGTATCATTGTGATGTCACCTGATCTCATCATCATCACTTTGCATATTTCCAAAAAAATGCTGAAAAGGAGAAACAATCAAAAGTGAACCAAAAACAGAAGCAATGTAATAGAATAATAAAGCATTGTAATACAGTAGTGCATAAACTATAAAGATGCTTAGTCAAAAGCAATTGTTCCCTCATTTCCTTAATGAACTGACTGCATTGTTGTATATGGTTTAAATATGTATACTTATGGCATGTAAAAATATTGATTTTAAAATAAAAAAACGTTGATCTTTTATTATGAGCCAATATCTGGGAAAAAATACCTACTACCTCATTAATTATATTAAACTGGCCAATGTAGTCTAAGCTTTCACGGAACACTTTTAGGAAAAGCAATTTCAATTATTTATTGGAAGAAATATACTAGCTTTCTCCTAATTTCCTGTGAGCACACCACACCATCATATATATAGTTCATTAAACACAACCTTTATTGCTAACAGTAGATAAAATCACAGGAGCAGACAGAAATGGCAAAATATATAATATTAAGTCCGTAGCACAATAGGAAATAAATATAAGGTGAATTTTAACTGCAGAATGGTTTAGAAATGCTAAGACTAGTGGCTATTCTAAGTTTTTATTATTTAAGGCATTAAGTTATTTTTAGTTGACTTCTCCACTATAACATAGAAAAGAAGTGCTGTTACAGGGGCACGTTAAGCCAGGGGCCAGCAATCTTGGTCCTCCAGTTGTTTAGGAACGACATCTCCCATAATGCTCTGCTGCTGTAGAACCACCATGTAAAAATCACTGGAAACATAATTGGTACCCTTACCCAAAGCATTGCAGGTGAGGCTGACAATGGAGACTATCAGGGTTATTCAAAGAGATCTGAAAATCAGCGTTCGGTTACCTTTCTTGGCCATTTGGCTATCCAGAGAGCAGGCAATTCGTCAAATCCTGGCGAATTGCCTGCACATACGGTGCCTGCTGCATGTTCAGTGCCTGTTCGAGGGCAGTGAAATCCGCATAGAGAAGTACTGCTTCAGCTATTCAGAGAACACAAACCAACAGTGAAAGGTTCTCGAAATGCCCTGCCATTTGGTGGTTTATTTCGACAGGTTTATTCAGGCGAATCCCATAGGCTTCAATGTTAAAAATATTCCTGCTTTAATTCAATATCTAATAAACCGTTCATTATAAAATTCTTCAGTAAAGAGACTATTTATAGATTTTTTAGGATATTTTAAGCATATTTCTGGATTTTTATTTTTTTTAAAAAATACCGATTTTTTTTTTCAACTTTGCTTATTTTTCTGTATCATTCCCTGGACCTCATATGTAAATTTCAGACATTTTCGCTCAGTAGTTTCTTTGCAAACAGTGTTTCACTTTTCAAACATTCAAGCAAACTGTTTTGCTAATTTATTCACTGCCTTCGTCTGCGGTGTCGGCTCTTTCCAGCAGCTGCTCTGCATGTGATCGGCTCCTGCTCGGGTTTTTCCAGCGTCTTTGATGGGTTAGGCTGGGGTCAGACCAGCGCACTTTTAACGTGCGTTCTGGCGCACTTAATCACGGCCGCACTAGCAGCAAATGACGGGCAATGACGGCCAATATACGAAGTACGGTCGCACGAAAGTCCGGCCGCGCAATGCAAGTGGAAAACGAACGCATTTTTTCGAGAACGCCGAACCGTTAGTACGGACGTACAGAGTGCGCAGCTGCGGCATAGCGGCGTGTTTGCGTGATTAGGAGATGTCAGACACTGCTAATGTCCAGCCTACATAACGTCCAGACGCAAAAAGAGTTTTATTGACGATCCGAAAAAAATCACGCACGAAAAATGTGCATCGTATGACCGTTTTCGCGAATTCCTTTCGTTCGGACGCACTTGTTTACGTTCGCGTGTAAAAATGCTTTCGTTTGACCCTAGCCTTAATCCTGATGTTTTTGCGGGTTTTCGTTGTGCATTCTCTGGGTTTTCACCAGGTTTTCGCCAGGTTTTCGGCAGCTTTTCCCTGCACTTCGACAGCCCCATGGTGCTTGCTGAATGCACAGCAGGGTCGCCGAAATGGGAAAGCCGATTTGCACCGAATTTAAGAGAACGAAAAGTCACCGAACGTGTGGTGACTTTTCGAATCTCTTTGAATAACCCTGTATGAGATAATTAAATTCGGAGTTAGATTTGAGGCAACACATACTATTATAGTATAAATGATATATTCTTACTATAAAATGTATCATAATAGTATTGTGCTCCTTTTTTGACTGTAACAATTCAATGTTCTTGAACCCAGGACATACTTGAAAAATTAGAGAAATCTCAATGTATCCTTCCTGGTAAAATCCTTAGCAAATAAATAAATAATGAATACACGTATTATAAGGGGTGGGATGGTGCTATTTCATTGTACTTGCCTCATACCAACACTAAAATCTCACCCCTATACTTTTCTGGTGAAACTGTCATGTGATCATATTCATGGATCACTCAGATTTATCAAGCTTATATGGATATTCTAGTACAAATACTATATAGATAACTCTTTTGAATGGATTGCTGGAAACCATGAAACATGTGGTTTGGACACTTCCAAAAACGTCAAACATGGAGTATTCAATATGCAGAACATTTATGTAGGCCAGAAAATACAATCATTTCCACAAGAAATCCTGGGGCCACATGAGTGTTTTTAAGCCTTTGCCGCTGGGTGGGTTGTGCCCGGTGGAAGGGACTTAACGCCTGCGAGGTGTACTAATATGTCCTGCTTGCCAGCTGATATGACGGGCCACTCCTCCATCCTGCTTAGCCACTGATGTGCGACATTGGCTGCAGGGGGATGACCGCAGCAGCCAATGGCACACGGCGTGCCGACTGCTGGGTGGGGCCGAGGAGGACCGTTGCAAAGAAACTACTAAGCGAAAATGTCTGAAATTTGCATATGAGGTCCAGGGAATGATAATAAAGAGGGCTGTTACAGAAAAAATAAGTAAACTGAAAAAAAAAAAAAAAATTAACTTTTAAAAAAAATAAATAAGAAAAATGCTTAAAGTATCATAAAAAATGTATAAATAAACAGACTTTTTGCTGCAGAATTTTATAATGAACGGTTTATTAGATATTGAATTAAAACGGGAATATTTTTAACATTGAAGCCTATGGGATTCTCCTGAATAAATTTGCCGCATGAAACCATCGAATGGCAGGGCATTAGGGGAACCTTTCACTGCTGGTTTGTGTTCTCTGAATAGCCAAAGCAGTGCTTTTTTATGGGGATTTCACTGCCCTCGAACAGGGACCGAACAGGCACCGTATGTGCAGGCAATTCGCTAGGATTTGGCGAATTGCCTGCTCTCTGGATAGCCGAATGGTCAGGAAAGGTAACCGAACGCTGATTTTCAGCGTTCGGTTAACTTTCTCAAGCAATTCGGATCTCTTTGGATAACCCTGTTAGTGTTTAATTTTACTCTTCTTTCTTCAGATATCTTCAACTATCAGGGTTATCCAAAGAGATCCGAATTGCTTGAGAGAGGTAACCGAACGCTGAAAATCAGCGTTCGGTTACCTTTCTTGCCATTCGGCTATCCAGAGAGCAGGCAATTGGCTAAGGCTAGGATCAGATGAGCGCATTTTGCACGGACTGTGCGTCCGTGCAGTAGGACGTACTTACTGACTGACAACAAGGTAGTGGCCACACAGTCCGTTTTTTTCACAGACGTATTTTTTGACTGATGTAGCAGGGAAAATAAATTACAATGAAAAAACATTCTGTCCGTCAAAAATGCTGGACGTATAAATGCAGTCCATCTGACCTCGTTTCATCACTCACACACAAAGCTACACGGACGTTGCGGACGTGGCGCACTCCGCACGTCCGTTCTAGCAGTATTACGTTCTTGCCTAACCTGCGTCCGTTTGCTGCGTCCGTCAGCCCCCGCACTTCCGTGCGGACGTACTTCGTGTGTGGGGCTCCATTGGTCAGAATGCTATGCTGCCACGGACGTACAAATGTGCGGCAACACGGACGTGATAACTGCGCTCGTCTGACCCCAGCCTAAATTGTAGCGAATTGCCTGAACATACGGTGCCTGTTCGGTGCCTGTTCGAGGGCAGTGAAAACCCCATGAAAATGGACTGCTTCGGCTATTCAGAAAACACAAACCAGCAGTGAAAGGTTCCCCTAATGTCCTGCCATTCGGTGGTTTAATTCGGCAAATTAATTCAGGAGAATCCCATAGGCTTCAATGTTAAAATATTCCCGTTTTAATTCAATATCTAATAAACCGTTCATTATAAAATTCTGCAGTAAAGAGTCTCTTCATTTATAGATTTTTTAGGATACTTTAAGCATTTTTCAGAATTTTTTTCTTTTTTTTTTAAAAGTCCGATTTTTTTTTTTTTTATGTTTACTTATTTTTTTTGTAACAGCCCTCTTTATTATCATTCCCTGGACCTCCTGTGTAAATTTCAGACATTTTCGCTCAGTAGTTTCTTTGCAAACAGCGTTTCATTTTCACAGATTCATACAAACGGTTTTGCTAATTTATTCACCTCCCTCTGTCTGCGGTCTCGGCGGCTTCACTGCGTGTGATCGGCTCCTGCTCGGGCTTGTCGACGGGTTAATCCAGATGTTTTTGTGGCTTTTCAGCGTGCATTCGGTGGGTTTTGCGGTTAGTTTTCGTCGGGTTTGCGGCAGCTTTTCCCTGCAATTCGGGGACCCTGTGGTGCTTGCTGAATACACCGCAGGGTCACCAAAATGGGATCTCCAAAACGAACCGAATTGAAGACAACGAAAAGTCACCGAACATGCGGTGACTTTTCGAATCTCTTTGGATAACCCTGTATAACTCCTGGATGTATCTGAAAAAAATTAGAGGAACCGTGTTGATGTTGATTAAAGTGGCAGTTGCCTTGGACGGAGGTGGAGGAAGCATGCGACATAGATATGGTATCTGTATGAATGATTGTATATAGATAAGGGGTTGGAAATTAGAGAAGCCAAGAGAGAATCTTCGGAAGCGGAAACCAAACCCTCTTTTAATGCCTGCTAGTAATTCGTGATAAACTAACTGAATTTTCAATATATCACTGGGATTATTCACTAAGCTCCAGTTTTTGCCAATTCTTCTGAAAATCGCCAGTACGCCACTGCAATACGCCAGCAAACACTTACAGGGTTATTCAGAGAAAGGTGAAACTCTGGAGAACTTTTGGAGAAGTGAAAATTCTAGGTCAAAATAGCCAAACCAGAAGAATTTCAGAAACAAAAATAAATTTGATTGACCAAGGAAATTAACGATTAATCGATTAATTAATCGTTAATTTGCGCAGCCCTATTATAAATAAATTGTCTTATTTTCACCCATTGTGCCGCAGCGCTACAGTATGCGTTGGCTGTCAATAAATAAATAATTTATTTATTTATAAAGGATTTTACCAGGAAGGATACATTGAGGTTTCTCTCTTTTTCAAGTATGTCCTGGGTTCAAGAACATTGAATTGTTACAGAAATACAAAGTAATAAAATGCAAGATATTAAAAAAACAACACAAATACATATTTATTTTCTGTGTAAAATCTATATAAGAAATATAGTCACTATGTTACATGTTTACAGGTGCATTCTGTGTCGAGGTATATTAATAGAGATCTATTGTTTGTCACAAATTATTATTTACAGGGTTATTCAGAGAAAGGTGAAACTCTGGAGAACTTTTGGAGAAGTAAAAATTCCAGGTCAAAATAGCCCATTTGGAAAGTGAGATGAATGGGAGAATTTTTCTGGTTTGGCTATTTTGACCTAGAATTTTCACTTCTCCAAAAGTTCTCCAGAGTTTCACCTTTCTCAGAATAACCCTGATAGTGACTAGTCCCTTAAGTACAGGAATCTCAAACTCCAGGCCCCCAGATATTTATCGCCTACAATTTCCAGAAATCTTTGAATGCTGTACATGGCCAGAGAATAATGGGAGTTGTAGTTCAGAAACAACAAGTACTACTGTTGAATTAATGCACCTTAAGGCTGCTGTCAGACGAGCGTAGTGTTCACGTCCGTGATTGCGCCTAAGGCTAGGGTCAGACGAAAGCATTTTCACGTTGTCTGTGAAAAAGTGCGTTCGAATGAATGGACGTATTTTTTCACGGAGTACGCGATACCGGTCATACTATGCGCATTTTTCGTCCGTGATTTTGTACGGATCATCAATAAAACACTTTGTGCATCTGGACGTTATATAGGCTGGACATTAGTAGCGTCTGACGTCTCCAAATCACACACACACACCGCTAGCGGACGCAGCGCACTCTGTACGTCTGTACTAGCGGTTTGACGTTCTCGAAAAAATGCGTTCGTTTTCCACTTGCGTTGCGCAGCCGGACTTTCATGCGACCGTACTTCGTATATTGGCCGTCATTGCCCGGCATTTGCTGCTAGTGCGGCCGTGATTAAGTGCGCCTGCACGCGCGTTCGCACTGCCTCAGTCTGACCCTATCCTTAAAGTACGTCCGTGATAGCATGACAGGAAGCCCATCGGAGCCCGTTACACGAAGTACGTCCGCACTGAACTGCGGACGCACAACGGCCGCGGCCCACGGACGCAAGGCAGGCAAGAACGTACAACCGCTAGAACGGCCGCACAAAGTGCGCTGCGTCCGCAACGTCTGCATAGCTTTGTGTGTGAGTGATGGAACGTGGTCAGACGGACTGCATTTATACGTCCAGCATTTTTCACGGACAAAATGGTTTTGCTTTTTAATTTATTTTCCCTCCTACATCCGTCAAAATATATACGTCAGTGAAAAAAACGGACTGTCTGGCCACTACTGCGTCTTCCGTACTGACGTACGTCCGTGTGCACGGACGTACAGTCCGTAGAAATCACGCTCGTCTGACCCTAGCCTAACTTGAATGACCTCTTGATTATCAGAGAAAATCCTTATAGACATTTAAAAAGTCATTGACCTAAATAATTACATGGTATAATGTATTCACATGTTTATATTTTTCATAATTTTTTTTATATACATCAAATGGTTTTAACTCCTAGAATAGAAAGCTGTGGGGGGCGAGGGAAGCTTGTGTCTTCCAGAAACACCTTCAGGCTTATTTAAACAGAGATGAAACTCAGGAGAATGACTGGAGAAGTTAAAATTCTTGCAGGGTTATTCAAAGAGCTCCGAATTGCTGGCGAAAGGTAACCGCAGCGTTCGGTTACCTTTCCTGGCCATTCGGCTATTCAGAGAGCAGGCAGATCGCCAAATGTTGGTGAATTGCCTGCACATACGATGCCTGTTCGAGGACAGTGAAATCCCCATAGCTTTGTCTATTCAGAGAACAAAAACCAGCAGTGAAAAGTTGCCGAATTGTCCTGCCATTCGGTTGCTTCATTCGACAGATTTATTCAGGCGAATCCCATAGGCTTCAATGTTAAAAATATTCCCGTTTTAATCCAATATCTAATAAACCGTTTATTATAAAATTCGGCAGTAAAAACTCTCTTTTTTTATTGATTTTTAGGATCTTTTAAGCATTTTTTGGCAAAAAAAAAATCAGATTTTTTTAAATAAATTTAAACATTTTTTTCTTTTTTCTATAACAACCCTTTTTATTATCATTCATTGGACCTCACATGTAAATTTCAGACATTTTGACTCAGTAGTTTGTTTGCAAACAGCGTTTCACTTTTCAAACATTCAAGCGTACTGGTTTTTTTTTTCACTCCAGTTGTCTGCGGCTCTGCGCTGTGATCGGCTCCTGCTCGGGTTTCTCTGGCGTCTTCGGCGGGGTTAATCCAGATATTTTTGTGGGTTTCGGTGTGCATTCGCCTGGGTTTTGCGGTGAGTGTTCGTCAGGTTTTTGGCAGCTTTTCCCTGCACTACGACGGCCCTGTGGTGCTTGCTAAATACACCGCGGGGTCGCCTAAGGCTAGGGTCAGACGAGCGTGATTTCTACGGACTGTACGTCCGTGCAGTACGGACATCGTCAGTACGGATGACGCAGTAGTGGTCACACAGTCCGTTTTTTCACTGAAGTTATTTTTGACGGATGTAGGAGGGAAAAATAAATTACAATGAAAAAACATTCTGTCCGTCAAAAATGCTGGACGTATAAATGCAGTCCGTCTGACCTTGTTGCATCACTCACACACAAAGCTATGCAGACGTTGTGGACGTGGCGCACTCCGCACGTCCGTTCTAGCTGTATTACGTTCTTGCCTAACCTGCGTCCGTTTGCAGCGTCCGTCATGCGTCCGCAGTTCAGTGCGGACGTACTTCATGTGTCAGGCTCCAATGGACTCTTTCATGCTATCACGGACGTACTTTTAGGCGCAATCACGGACGTGAACACTACGCTCGTCTGACAGCAGCCTAAATGGGATCGCCGAATGAAGCCAAATTGAAGAGAACGAAAAGTCACCGAACGTGCGGTTACTTTTCGATTCTCTTTGAATAACCCTGTAGGTCAAAATAGCCAAACCAGAAAAATTCTTCCATTTATCTCACTTTCCAAATCGTCTATTTGGTCTAGATTGTTCATTCTCCTGGCAATTCTCCTTGTTTTCACCTCTCTCTGAATAACCTTGCTTGTCTCCTGGGGAGGAACATTTGGAAGGTGATGTAGCCACGGTTATTGTTTCTACCTCCAGAGACATAAAATAACATTAATAAATCAAAGTATCTGTTAAACATCCACATTTTTGTACTGCATGCCACTGTAATTTTCTCGCAGACAGCAAAGGAAAAGAATGTAGATCACTTTTAAACATTTTAAGCTGCTCCATCTTTGTTATGAAATGTTCTCGAATGATTCAAGATCAGGCCACGGAGAATGGAAATGTAGGAATGTAGGAAAACGTGTAATGCGTGTTTCAATTGCTGGTTTCCTGTTTCACCTTTACAATAAAACTCCCTTCTGCCAACATGTTCAAAATAGTGAGATGATTAATGGTGTTGGATCTGTCCCAATGCTCAACGTGTCCTAGTGTGTTTTTTAACCTCTTCAGTATAGTTATGGAAGAATATGTTTGTCGTACAGTTGTTACATCCATGTTATTGCATTTCTTTTAATGATTACATTATTACTATTAGTATTTTTGTTTTTATAGACTATCATGTTACCTTTTACTGTACATTTGACATGGGTCCTTAAAGGGACACTCTAACCTCTATTTTAAAGGTCATGGGCAACTGAGTGTACCTAAGCTCTTTGTCATTCTGCTGAGCTAATTAAGGCTAGGGTCAGAGTGGGGCAGTCGGAACGCGCGTGCAGGCGCACTAAATCACGGCGGCAGTAGCAGCACATAACGGCCAATGACGGCCAATATACGCAGTACGTGCGTACGAAAGTGCGCCGACACCACGCAACCGGCAAATGAACGCATTTTTATCAGAACGTGAAACCGCTGCTACTGACGTACAAAGTGCGCTGCGGCCGCATAGCAGCGTGTGTGCGTGATTAGGAGATGTCAGACGCTGCTAGTGTGCGGCCAACATAACGTTCAAACAGCCGGATTTCCCTAGACTTCTTTTCACCCCATCGTCATGAAATACGTCCAGAATTGCGCATCGTCTGACCACTTAAGCGTATTCCGTGAAAAAATGCGTGTGCACGCATCGACGTACATTTTGACGGTGGCTGCAGAAAATGCGCTCATCTGTCCCTAGCCTAAGCCATCCAAACGGGAGTACTTTTTCACCCTCTGGAGGGCTGTCAATCAAACCACACTGGAAAGCCTTTGCCCGGTTTAGCTCTGAGCATTGCCGACCAACCAGTGCCTTGGCTGGATGCTCGAGTGAGTATCCACCTCACTGACAATCCTGCTTCAACAGAAACAGAGCTCTCTGAAGAAGAGAAGATACAGATATAGAAACCCCAGATTAAAAGGTACTTTTTTTATTAATTTATACCACAGGGACATTACCACTTACATAAGACATTGCTAGATTACTTGTGCATTACAAACAAAACCTGCTGCTGGTTTTCTCACTTTGTTTGAAGCAATTTCATGTAAAAAGAAAATTAGGGTTTTCATCTCCTGTTTCCATTTTATGGATTTTTCCCATGATGCAATATTTTCCAAAATATGTGCAAAAGCTTTTCTTTACTGCTCTTGTGTATTTAATCTACAGTATTTAACAGTTAATGAGGTCTAAGAGGGAATGTTTAAATAAGGTGACAGGAGGCAATTGTTCTTGTGGCTAAGTGAGATAAGAGATGGCATCTGAATGAGAGAAAACTGGCAGCTAAAATGATTTCTAATCTACACCCTGGTGATGTCCATTGAAAACATCCCATACAGTACAATGAGATTTGAGTCAGTGATCAACCCATAAACTCCATTCTATGGCCATTGACTCAGAGTGAGGAACAATTAATGGAAATATAAAGTAGGAGGCGGTTTACAACACAAAAGATCACAAAATAGATGTATCCAGTGACACATGTAGATTAAATATTTTCTTAACTAAACATTCAAGAAAAAAACAAAAAAAACAAAGCACATGTAAGATATCAGCAACACAAAATAAACAAAATAAGAACATTTCATTTTTTGATAGTAGGGGCCCTTTAACCCCTTGGCTGCCGATGACGTCTGGGGGATGTCCTAGTGTTGTCCTGCAACAAGCAGAGGACATCCCCTACGTCATTACTTACCCACAGCCTCAGGGGAGATCGTCGCTGGATCGCGAAGAATCCCGTAGTGGTCTGACTTCCTAACCTCCGGTCATTAGTGTGTCTGGATATAAATAGAGAGGAACCACAGTGGCACAACAATGCCAAATATAGCAAAAGTGAACAAGCAAGCCCAAAAACAATATTACTGAATAGTACAAGTAGCCAAAGGCTAAGAGAGACCGAGTATCACACAATAGAGTACACGTAGCCAAGGTCAAACACAGAAAATCAGTTAGGAAATACATAGCACACAAACTGGTCAAGGAGAACGACAATAGGGCAATGTGAGACAGGCAGAGTCTGTCCTAAAAAAGTGTTCACCCCCTCCTGATTGGTGTGCCACATCAGGCTGCGTCAAAACATGGGGTGGGAATGAGGCACCCGTGTTGGCGCTCTGAGAGTGATGCGGTACAGGAGTGGAAATAAATGACTCTGCAAGAGGCCAGCGTCAGAATCACTAGTAGTTTAAAGTGAAATGTCGTTCTCGCTGGAGCTGCCTAAATGGCGGTCATCTGCTGGAACCTGGACAGCCGGTAAGCATTGCACACCAGTAGCTGTGACAGTAGCCCACCCCGGAGGACCGCTATCCGAGTGGGCAAGACCTGGCCAGGAAAGGAATTTGCAATGGAATACCTTATCCAACCTTTGAGTATGAACATCCTCATGAGAAACCTAGGAATGCTCCTCTGGGCAGTAACCCTTCCAGTGAAAGAGGTACTGCAAATTACCACGACGGTACATGGATTCAAGAATTGTACTTCATACTCAGGCCCATCCTACACCTGAGTAGGAGGAGGAGGCTGAGCAGAACGGGTAAAGCAATTGCAAACTAGCGACTTCAACAATGAGACATGGAAGAAATTGTTGGTTTTCATGGAAGGTGGCAAAGCAATGTGTAAGCAATGTGTATGCTCCTGCTTATCTTATAGGGCCTCACTCAGTATATATTTGAGTGAAGGTTACTATCCTTTGTTAATGTATGCTATTGTCAGGAGCCAATACTCTGAGTGGTCTGCTCCATTAGACTGCACTCCCCTACATTGCTGGCGGCCATGGGTTATCTTCCCTTTCACTTGTAAATGAATGTCACGCTGCAATCCTTTATTGACTTCCTTGTATGGACACATTTTGACGTGTCGGCGGCAATGTTGCCTTATGGGTTGAATTTTATATTCCCAGTCCATTTAAACCCACTATGCACACTAAGAAAATGCTTGTTGGCTTTGACCTTTGGCTTTTGCCCCTTACCACAATCCTATGCCGCCTGCCATTGACAGCCCCCCTATATTTCCTGATCACTCCACTAGATTAACCCCTCTCTGCATCTTCTTCTGAGCAGCGTACTATCCTGACAACTGTGATGACATTCCCATTTAGATGGTGCATCATTTTTGACAGAGTGCACCCTCTTTGCAGTATAGGATTATAGGTACAATATAGGGATCCTTGAGGACTTATCTGTTCGTGTTTGTAGAATAACAACACACAGCAATTTACTTTACATATTATTAGTCCCAGTCCACATATAATGTTTAGGTCCAGGTCTCCTGGATTGAGTCACTGACTGTCTCTCCAAAAACCAGCACGGAAAAGATGCCGAATTGCCCTGCTGTTCGGTGGTTTCATTCGAAAGGTTTATTCAGGCTAATCCCATAGGCTTCAAAGTTAAAAATATTCCCGTTTTCATTCGATATCTAATAAACCATTGATTATAATATTCTGCAGTAAAAAAGTCTCTTTATGTATAGATTTTTTTAGAATCTTTTAGGCATTTTTCGGGATTTTTAAAAAATTGTTGTTTCTTTTTTCTGTAACAGCCCTTTTTATTATCATTCATTGGATCTTATACTGTATGTAAATTCCAGACATTTTCACTCAGTAGTTTCTTTGGAAACAGCGTTTCAGTTTTCAAATATTCAAGTGTACGTTTTTTTTTTTTTCACTCCATTCGTCTGTGGTGTCGGGTTTTTCCGGCGGCTGCTCTGCACTGGGATCAGCGGCTGCTCTGGTTTCTCCGGCGTGTTCAGCGGAGTTAATCCAGCTGTTTTGCGGGTTTTAGTGAGTGTTCAGCGGGTTTTGTGGAGAGTGTTCGGCAGTTTGGCGGTGAGTGTTTGTCGGGATTGCGGCGGGTTTTCCTTGCACTTCAGGGACCCTGTGGTGCTTGCTGAATACACCGCAGGGTCGCCGAAATAGCATCGCCAAATGACGTCGAATTGAAGTGAATGAAAAGTCACCGAACGTATGGTGACGTTTCGATTCTCTTTGAATAACCCTGTTAGTGAATAGACTATTTAGATGAATAGACGAAATTGCACTAAACTGTGAAATTCACCATTTGGTGAATTTTGAAAATTCACCAATTCATGGCTAATTCGGAGGTTAGTGAACAACCCATTTAATGTTCAAAAAATTATTGTTTTCTATTTTCCCACACACTCAGTGCCCCATACTCTGAGTAGGAAGGGTGTCTCTACAGGGGGGCAATTGCCCTCCTAGATCATTCCTTGCCCCCCATGTGCCCCCCTGCCAGGGATCAGCATCCAGCTTCGCCCATGTCTTTAAACTGCTGTGTCTCCATCCCCATGCATTGTTTCATTGGAAAGGGCAGAGTCTGGTGTTTCCAATGATACCCAACATGACCATATATACTGTAAAATAGAAATCATAACTGCTAAAATAATAACTTAACTATTTTTTTTCACAGGGTTGAAATGGCTCAGCAGTAAAGGGGCTAACAGTCCGACTATATATTACCTTCGTTTTTCCCTTGGCTTAGCAGTATATAAAAGGATAATGGGCAGGCTTCATCCCTGACAGTATACATTTTATTTTTCCCTTAATTAATGCCATTTTAGGGGTTAACCCCTTAAGGACGGGAGTAATTTTACAACTTCGGCGCTGTTTCGGAAGTAGAGGTCTGCTGAGCTCATTTTGACCATTTTTAAGTCACGTATTCTTATACCACCCAGACAAATTATATATCGTTCTTTCCGTCAGACTCGGCAGATTAATAATATATCATTATTATATGTATATGTCATGCCCTGCCAAAATGCTATAACAAAAAATGTAAAAAAATTTGAATTTTCAATAAAATTTCAATCTTCCACAGTGTGTAAAGTGTTTTTTTTTTTACATTTTATTATCCGAAGCTCTGCGGTCATATTCTATTGGGTAGATTTGTTAAAAAAATTAGAACGGTGAACCCATTTTTTTTTTGGGGAGAAATTGCGTGATTTTAGCTAAACCCCCCAAAAAAAAAAAATCATTAGTGAAGCATCATTGTTCACATTATAATTGAAATGTGAACAATAGTGCTGCATTAAAAAAAACTAAAATTTTTTTTTTATTATTTAATTTATTATTTTTTTATTATTTAATTTATTATTTTTTTATTATTTTATTTTTACTTTTTTTACACTTTTATTTCACTTTTACCATGGTCATGTTTGATATCATTGGAAAGGCCATGCTCTGGCCTTTCCAGCAATATCAGTCATGACCCCCTAGCTGCCACCGATCAGGAGATAAAGGGGTTCAAAGAACCCCCCTATCTCCTGCAAGGGATTTCCATGGGAAATCCCTTTGCAGCTAGGGGTTCCCGGTTAACTGACATCATCGCGCATGGCGCGATGAGTCAGTTGACCGGGGGGTGACCCAGAGGTGGGGGCTGCCATCCAAGATGGCGGCCCCCACCGGAAATAGGCCGCGATCGGGCACAATTAGTGCCGGTCGCGACCTGGCAACTAAGGGGTTAACCCCCCATACATCGCTGGAAAGGTCAGGCTGTGACCCTTCCAGCGATGCTGGCCACAGCCGCCGGGGACCAGGCGATCGGGAGATAGAGGGATCCGAAGGATCCCTCCCCTCCCCTCCAGGCGCTTCCCCTGCTCCGGCGGGGGGGACGCCTGAAACTGACGTCATCGCACCACCGGCGCGATGACGTCACAACGCCGGAGGAGGGATCACACTGATCTGACTCCGCGGGAGTCAGATCCAGCGTGGGAGCGACCGGAGAAGGTGAGTATCTCCCGGGGGGTCTCTAAACGCCGAGGACGTGCATTTACGTCCTGCGGCGGCAAAGCCCGCCTAATGCAGGACGTAAATGTACGTCCTGCGGCGTTAAGGGGTTAATGGGAAGGCTACATGCCACACTGTTTATTATTTTTATTGTATTTCCCTGGTTTTATGGCATTTTAGGAGTTATTATGGGAGTTAGAATCTAAAGGACCAATTCACCTTTAGACCCTTTGCTTTTTGCCACATTTCGGGGAATCCATTTTGCTGAAAATATGGTGAATTCCCAATTTAGCAAATGATCACCATAATTTGCGAAAATTGAAGTCGCAGAAGGAGTTATCAGGCGTTGGCGAAAACCGGTATATTGAGGCAAATAAAATATTGATTTTATGTATCAGGTTAGTACAATATAAAGGTGTCATTGCATCACATTACTCTGGAATTTTGGAATTTTATTTATATATACTTATTTTGTTTTTTTCAGTGGTATGATTTAGTGGCGAAAATTATTAGTGCCCCCAGTTTTCTGGGCCGGATTAACATAGGGGCAGATGGAGCAGCAGCTCCAGGCCCATGCCTCAGAATAGGCCCAGAGAAAGGATAACTATGTCTGCATTTGGACCCATGTATCTCCAACTCCATAGCAGCTACAGGATCAAGAGCCTTTCCAGTGATACCAAACATGCCCAGGTTTTAAGTAAAACAAATAAAATAATAAATATTTACTTTTTCCTTTTCTTTCCAACAGTAATATTTTTCACTTTTCAATTATAAAGTAAACAATGATGCTGCACTAACTAACCATCACATTTCTCATGTCACCAACAAATGTGGAGGTGATGGGTGATGGTACAATCCATTGTTACGAATTGTTACATCAAAAACCTAAACCGCCGCACTGCAGCGAAGAGCACTACAGGGAACTTTGGACCCCTGTGTCACTAATCTTTACACCTCACAAGGTCAAGTGAGGTGTCATTGGACAGGACAGAGTCTGGCCTTTGCATTAATACCAAACCTGACCATCAGGGTTATCCAAAGAGATCCGAATTGCTTGAGAAAGGTAACCGAACGCTGAAAATCAGCGTTCGGTTACCTTTCCTGGCCATTCGGCAATCCAGAGAGCAGGCAATTCACCAAATACTGGCGAATTGCCTGCACATACGGTGCCTGTTCGGTGCCTGTTCGAGGGCAGTGAAATCCCCATGAAAAAGCACTGCTTCGGCTATTCAGAGAACACAAACCAGCAGTGAAAGGTTCCCGAAATGCCCTGCCATTCGGTGGTTTAATTCGGCAAATTTATTCAGGAGAATCCCATAGGCTTCAATGTTAAAAATATTCCCGTTTTAATTCAATATCTAATAAACCGTTCATTCTAAAATTCTGCCAGCAAAAAGTCTCTTTATTTATAGATTTTTTAGGATACTTTAAGCATTTTTCTGATTTTTATTTTTTTTATTAAAAGTCCGATTTTTTTTTTTTTTTTTTCAGTTTGCTTATTTTTTTTGTAACAGCCCTCTTTATTATCATTCCTGGACCTCCTGTGAAAATTTCAGACATTTTCGCTCAGTAGTTTCTTTGCAAACAGCGTTTCTTTTTCCCAGATTCATACAAATGGTTTTTCTAATTTATTCACTGCCTCCTCTACGTCACAGCTGCTTCGGCTCTGTGTGATTCGGCTCATGTTCGGCTCCTGTTCAGCTCATGTTCGGGTTTTTCAAAGGTTAATCCAGATGTTTTTGCTTGTTTTCAGCGTGCATTCGGTTAGTTTTCGTCGGGTTTGCGGCAGCTTTTCCCTGCAATTCGGGGACCCTGTGCTGTTTGCTGAATACACCGCAGGGTCACCGAAATGCAATCGGCAAAAGGAACCGAATTGAAGAGAACGAAAAGTCACCGAACGTGCGGTGACTTTTCGAATCTCTTTGGATAACCCTGCATGTAAAATCTAAAAGAAAAGAAAACAATTTTTATTTATTTATTTTTAGTTCCAAAGCGATGGTATTGTCCATTTGTCACGTAAAAATGAGCAATACCACTGCCATTACTCACCTTCTCATTTCCCACGCTGGGAGCAAGGTCAGTGTTTTATACATAGTCATATTATTCGTAAAAACAAAATGTTCCAAAACACATTTTTTGGTTAAAATTGTATATTTTCTCAGAAAAATGCAGTAACAGGTTCCCATTTAAATTTTTCAACAAGAATGCCCTATAGAATATAGAACCACAAAGGTTTGGATGATAAAATGGGAAATAAATTTTTTACAGTCTTTAATTTTTCATTCAGATTTCAATCATTTATCACACAATATCTACCTGGTTAGATATACCCGTATCCGCACTATTAAATAACCAAAAATATGTTTTCATTTCACTAAATTACAAAAAAAAGCCCACCAAAATATTCAGCTCCAGGCCCATAGAGATCTTAATCCGGGCCTGCCAGTTTTGACTGTGGTAATTTATGTGCCCCCCCCACACACATTGTTTTTAGAGTCACTCACCACTGGCAGGAAGTCATTATATCTCCTCCGACTCCATTGCTTTGCGAGTGAGTGGCCACAAGAGAGCTGCACATTTTTCATTGAGGTCCTCCAAATACTTTCTATCTTTTCACTTATACCTATTTACTGCATTTCTCTTAAGGAGTTTCTGAAAGCCTACCTGTTCAAAGAGAACATACCCCTCTTAAAATCTGGTTTACAAATCCCTCGTCTGACTTCCTATTCAATCATCCCTCCAATGAATAAAAAAAGAATTGCTTCAATGGTTGCAGCTATTATTTCCTCATGTCTGCCAATATGTGGTCACATTTACATTTCAAAATGCTGCCTTTTGCTACAAAGTCGTGTCTGAAAATACTTATTTATTTATTTATAAAGGATTTTACCAGGAAGGATACATTGAGATTTCTCTCGTTTTCACGTATGTCCTGGGTTCAAGAACATTGAAGTGTTACAGTTACAGAAATACAAAGTAATACAATGCAAGATATTAAAAAAAAACAACACAAATATACAGATTAACAGAAAATAAATATGTAGGAAATAGTCATTTAAAGTCACTTAAAGAGCATCTAGGTGTGATTGAACCATTGAGCTGATGTAGAATATGTATATCTGTATTTCTATATGTTATGTGTATTTTTTTAAAACTGTTTCCAGTGGCTTTAATTAGAGGGTTTAGCAAAAGCCTATTATCAGTGAATGGGATACTTACCAGATGAGATTACAGACCTTTAGAGATTGTCTCCTGTTCTACATGTTGGAACTTGCTTAACGTCTGAAAACTGCATTATTTTCATGTAATCTGATTTCTGTAAGATAAAGTGTATTCACTTATATACACCATGTTGCTTTTTATGTGAATGTTCATTGGAGGTTCAACCGAAGGGCAGATGGGTCAATGCCCCACCAATATAGTTGGCAATGACAAGTATAGACAAACCTCATGTAGCATTGGAGGGGCATACTAATAGTTTTTTGTTTGAAGAGATTTTCCTTAAAAATAAAAATAAACATTTAATTAAAATTCATTAACCTTTTACTGCCGTGGGGCATACTATGCCATCCCTGCGGCAGGTGGGACTGAACACGTGGAGCGGCATAGCACACCCCGCTGGCATCTATGGGGTGTGACAGTCCTGCCCACCAGTTGACGCGCAGCGCGCATCATTGGCTGCCACGGGACGGACTGTTTCTTTGATAAACATGATCCTGGTATGACTCCTTCTCCCTTGCTGAAGCCTGCCTAGACATTTTGGCAGCAGCCAAGCATGTCAAGATCTTGGAGTTTTTATGAAAACTTACAGGGTTATTCAGAGAGAGTTGAAAACCAGGAGAATGACTGGAGAAGTGAAAATTCTAGGTCAAAATAGCCACTTTGGAAAGTGAGATAAATGGGAGAATTTTTCTGGTTTGGCTATTTTGACCTAGAATTTTCACTTCTCCAGTCATTCTCCTGGTTTTCACCTCTCTCTGAATAACCCTGCTACTTTCCTCCATGAAGGGATTTGTGATGTCGCACATTCAATCATCATTGGAACAGGTGAGGTGTGTTGCCCCCTAAAAGAGGAAGGTGCCTTGAATACTAGTCTAGGATTGGGTATAATGCCCAGGGTGCTAAAACTGGTTTAAATCAGCTAAAGAATTCCGTGACTTTTTGGGCATTCCCCAGCTGACATAGCGACACGGGCTACAGTTCTAACTGCAGGAACTCTATTTGGCTAGTAGGTGGCGATATCTGGATGCCAAATAGATTATTACAGCAAGAAATACAGTAACCTCCCTGGCGGTCTATTTCTTCAGCAAATTCCTTTCTGAAAACGGTCCATTTTTTTTTATTTTATTGCCCCCCCTAGTGGCATCCCGAGTGTGGCTGGGGGTTAAACTCCTATGTTGGAAGCGGTAACCCCGAGCAACACTCGGGATGCCGCTGGATACATCACCTCTCCCTGCGCTCCCTCGATGTCCCCGCAGCCTCCTCCAGCGATCGCGACCTCATTACTTCCTGGTTTCCTCCTTCGAGAAGGAATCCAGGAAGTAAAACGCTGCGATCGCGGGGGGAGACTACAGAGATCAGTGAGGGAGCGCAGTGAGAGGTGATGTATACAGCCCGAGTGTGTCTCGGGGTTATCGCTCTCAGCGGTGAAATTTAAGAGACACACTTGAGATCACCGCCAGGGAGGTTAAGAATATTCCCAAACATTTCCTACTGTATAATTGTTTAAAAATTATTTTCCAAAGATCCACTCGTTCCTGGTAGTGGGTTTTGTAAAATCACTTGGAAGTGAATGAGTTAATTAAAGAGGATTTTCTGGGGGGGGGGGCTGGTTCCTGACATTGTTTTCTTGGAAAATCCCTTGGTAGTGAAATGGTTAAAATGGTATTTTGCAATATCTAATACAAGTTTTAATAAAGCCGGTATGGTAGAATAAGTAGTTTAGCAACTGAAACTATCAGGTGTATTCAGAGAAAGGTGAAACTCAGGAGAATGCTTGGAGAAGTGAAAATTCTAGGTCAGAATAGCCAAACCAGAAAAATTCTCCCATTTATCTCACTTTCCAAATCGGCTGTTTAGTCTAGATTGTTCTATTCTCCTGCCAATTCTCCTCTGTTTCACCTTTCTCTGAATAACCCTGTTAGTGATGAGGAATGTGCTTGATATCACCTTACAGAGACTGAAGGTGGTAGAGAGAAAAGTACAGGTAGTAAGCTAAAAAGTAATAGATTTATTTGGAAAGCCTTTTCAGAGATTTAAAAACAATCGCGATGCATTTGTAGTAAATAAAATTGAATTGGGGAAGTTGCAATGGAACCCTGCAAGAATATCTTTTCTACAGAGCATATTTTTACAGATTCTGGAAGTAAACAACGCTAGAGATATAGATAAGAATAGGAATTAGATTTGCTCGACAAAATGTGACCTCACCATTAATGTAACACCATTTTTTATTATCAAGGTTATTTAGGTGACAGCAATATGAGAGATTTCTCTTTAAAAAATGAGCACGAAGCAGAGATCTTTGTTTTCGTAAAAGCTTACTTTGCAGTCTTACCCATTTAGTCAATATTGTCACCTTTGCTGTGCTTCCCTTTTGTTTCCTTTTGTTTAATACAAGTATGGATGACTTTGTTTAAGTGCTGTGGCCTGACACTTCAAACTAATGAGATGAAATAAAAAGAACGCATCGCTAAGTCTTCTGTTGTTTTATTATTATTACCAATAACATACAAAGTATTCTTCCAAGGTGCCTTGGATTTCCTTTTCGTTACCGGAAATATTTATCAGGCAATCAAAAATAAGTCTTGTATAACAAAGGGAGCACACACACAAGTTGCTCTGCGAGCCAGATTAATTATGTGGTTTTATTCAAGGATTACGAAAAGCAATGCGGTTACATCTAGATGCTTAGGTATTTTTTTGAAAGGATCAGCAGTTCCATTTAGAAAGGAAAATGGTGAAAGGAAATGAACTGTAGTATAAGTCTCTAAGCCATGTTGATTGCATTAATGCATTTAATTTTATAGCCTCAAAGCTATATATCTAAATGAAAAAAAACATACTTTAAATTAATGTAAGGATATTGAAATGTACGTTTTCGAGAGCTGCAAGTTATTTATCATTAACCCTACTTATATATGTGTGAGTAAATAAATGTCAATGATTTTAGCATCAACTAAAATCGCTCAGGCAATGAATGATATGCCATAAAGCAAAAAAATGTATATATATTGTAAGAGAACATGTGTTTTTGTGTCTGCTGGGATTGCCTGTATAGTATAAGAATTAAATCTACAAACATGCGTAGAGGGCTAAGATACATTTTCAGTTTTATGATGTGAAGTAAGCAAAAGGTAATTCATCACTGAATTCATTGCTGAAATGTATTGAATAGACATACAAAACCTGCAAAAAATAGAACTTATAAAAAGAAAAACAAGATTGACCATGAATAAATAAAAGGTCTTATTCCAAGCCAGCCTTAACGCCCCTTTCACACCTCAGCGTTTTACAGCGCTTTCCTGAGCGCTGTAAAACGCTCAACCCCGGAAATCCCATGATTTCTTTTGGGGCTGGTTCACACCTGGATGTTTTACAGCACGCAGGAATGCGCTGTAAAACGTCCGACGCCCAAAGAAGTACGGGAGCTTCTTTGGGGCGTATAGCAGCGCGTTCGCGGCCATAGACATAGCCACGAATGCGCTGCAATGTGTGTTTGCGTGTTGTATCGTATGCGCGAACGCGCGTAAAAAAAACATGCGATCGCGCACGTTTGAAAAATGCTGAGATGTGAACCCAGCCTTAAAGTGACTAGGGACCAGGGCATCCATCAGGGGGTGACAGTCCATGATACTTTCTGTAACAACTGTAACAATTTAATGTTGTCGAACCCAGGACATACTTGAAAACGAGAGAAATCTCAATGTATCCTTCCTGGTAAAATACTAACAGGGTTATCCAAAGAGATTCGAAAAGTCACCGCACGTTCGGTGACTTTTCGTTCTCTTCAATTCGGTTCCTTTTGCCGATTGCATTTCGGTGACCCTACGGTGTATTCAGCAAAGAGCACAGGGTCCCCGAATTGCAGGGAAAAGCTGCCGAAAACCTGACGAAAACTAACCGAATGCACGCTGAAAACAAGCAAAAACATCTGGATTAACCTTCGAAAAAGCCGAACAGGAGCCGAACAGGAGCCGAATCACACAGAGCCGAAGCAGCTGTGACGTAGAGGAGGCAGTGAATAAATTAGAAAAACCATTTGTATGAATCTGGGAAAATGAAACGCTGTTTGCAAAGAAACTACTGAGCGAAAATGTCTGAAATTTTCACAGGAGGTCCAGGGAATGATAATAAAGAGGGCTGTTACAAAAAAAATAAGTAAATTGGAAAAAAAAAAAAAAAAAAATCGGACTTTTTAAAAAAAATTAAAAAAATCTGAAAAATGCTTAAAGTATCCTAAAAAATCTATAAATAAAGAGACTTTTTGCTGCAGAATTTTATAATGAACGGTTTATTAGATATTGAATTAAAACGGGAATATTTTTAACATTGAAGCCTATGGGATTCTCCTGAATAAATTTGCCGAATGAAACCACCGAATGGCAGGGCATTTCGGGAACCTTTCACTGCTGGTTTGTGTTCTCTGAATAGCCGAAGCAGTGCATTTTCATGGGGATTTCACTACCCTCGAACAGGGACCGAACAGGCACCGTATGTTCAGGCAATTCGCTAGGATTTGGCGAATTGCCTGCTCTCTGGATAGCCGAATGGCCAGGAAAGGGAACCGAACGCTGATTTTCAGCATTCGGTTACCTTTCTCAAGCAATTCGGATCTCTTTGGATAACCCTGATAATAAATAAATAAATTTTAAATAAATAAATACGTTCAGGGGCCCAGAAGCTCCAGGGGGCCCTGGTCCTTACCAAACGCAGTGTGATTTTGTCGAAGTGCTTCAGATGTAAGGACCCCTCCATGCCGACCTGCTCTGACCTATAAGGATACCAGCAAATTTCTCAGTGGGCTGCAGCATCTGGGCCGGGAAAAGCACTAAGGGAGCGATTTGTATGGTCTGCACCAGATAGAATGCAGAGTGAACACTCTCCTACCAGGAAGCATATTTTTTTTTTATCCACCAAGGATTTAGCCCACTCCTTGGAAAATATGGTAAGAGAAGAATGGAGGATTTATTTTTATTTTTAATTAGTTTCTGGAAATAGCCTGCTGAGAAAAGGGGGCCTGAGCAGCGTTTCAGTAAGGGGCCCCAAGATTTCTGATGGCAGCCCTGCTAGGGGACCCTATTCCACTGTATATGGTAAAAGGGAGACGATAAATGAAAATAATCCACACATATTATTTTACAGTTACAAGTTTTTATAAAGCGCTAACTTTATAAAGCGCTATGTTCTGTAGCACTTTATTCAAGGCAATCTTCCTTATTGGCTCCCTTTTCCCACACCTATTCCAGCCCAGTCACTTTATTAGTGCCTGGCCTCAGAATACAATGGACAAAAAAACAAGCAGGGATCCGGCACTCCAGAAACAAGGATATATTTTATTTACAGCAGCAATAGCGACGTTTCGACTGAATACTTAGCCTTTCTCAAACAAGGCTGAATGTTCTGCTGAAACGTTGCTGTTGCTCCTGTAAGTAAAATATATCCTTGTTTCTGGAGTGCTGGGAACCTACTTGCTGTTTGTCTTCATAGGAGTTGCTTCCCTTGACCCCTGGGTACCCAATTTCTACTGATGCCCTGAAGCACTGTTGCATCGTACCCAAGTATTGTCACCCCCTTACTGCATCTCAGAAGGCAATGGAGGCACAGCCTGATGCCAGCAGTGGCAATGCACACCGCCACTGGTATCAGCTCCTGGAATCCAAAGTATTCCATGTAGACCATCGCATCCCAGCCACTTTTTGTTAAACCCTCACTGTCAATTTGCTTCCCATGCCCTCCCCATGTTGTAAATACCTATCATGCAAAGTCCACTCTCTCTAAATATGTGTCTCTTTCTCCATGCAGTTCACCATCCAAAGCAATCATCATTTCCAGCTCCTGCATTTTCACTCTGCAGTCCCACCAGTCCCTCCCAGTCCTGGGCCTAACTCATAGCTGTCCCTTCCAGCTGCTTCCACTTTTCTTTCTATTTACCCTTTTCAAGCCCAAGGTTCTGGTCCTTCCTATGCAATCCCTACTATATTCTTTCGGGCGACCAGCTCTACACTCCCCCTACTCCCTTTTGTTTCACTTACCTTTCTCCCTTAGATTGTAAGCTCAAAGGATGTTGACTGAGCATGTGAATAAAGTGCTGTATTAGGAGGACAATTATCCTAAGGACAGGGATGTCAGTTCCTTTTCTTTATTATGTCTCATGTTGTCAGGATACAGGTTCCGGGGTGGTAGATTCGAGCCACTATGCAATAAATCAGGAGGCTTGCAAGGTAGGTACGTATATAGAAAGGGTTTATTATAAAAGACACAGGAGAAATAACAGAATATAAAAAGGGAGTTTAAGGAGAATGATGGATAATAAACAAAATAGACAAACTGAATATACACAGAGTATACTAGGAAACTAAACTAGGATAGGAGGGTGATAGACAAACAAAGCAGATCCAGAACAGAAGGGAATATGTATGTATCTATATACACAGAGAGAGGGGGAGCTATGAACTAGGAGAGAGAAACAGATATTACATATACAGATTGCAGGTATTGTTATCAGAGATAGGGGAAGCAGAATTTAATAAATGAATGATATGGAACTATGGAGAAGGGATAGAGAGGTGATACAGATTATACCAAATATATATAAACAATAAGAACTGGAAAGGAATGGTACTTAAAGTACTAAGGTCATAGTCCAGTCCTCAGAGTGCACTCTGGTAGAAGATCTTGATCCTAAGTTATAACCAAGTCCTTTGTAATCCAAACAGGGTAGTTTGTGGTAGATCCAGGAATAAAATAATAAGTCCAGGAGATTTGTATGAAGAGTTCCAGCGGGTAGAATAGGATTTAGGATTCAGGCAGTATGGGACAAACAGAGTAAGCTCCTTACAGCTTGGAGATTCCAAGACAGAATGAGAAAGCCAAATACAAACGAGCCAGCAATGAATCAAACTCTCTCAGCTCTCACGGGGTTAATCCAAAAAGCCCTCCATGAATTCCTTAACCAACTGATTGGATTCCTGCAACTGCAGCTTCAAGGACTATATGACCCTGCTACACAAGAAACCATTACCAAGGTACATCGTGGTCCTCTAACTCCGGCAGAGCGTGCCAGGAGGCAAGCGGCGGGTGTCTGTATTTACTGTGGTTCTAGGGGGCACTGGATCCCGCTTTGCCCAATAAGACCCCCGAAGCAGACCCCAAAACCCAAAACCCCCATACCTGCGCCAAAGAATCCTGTTTTCAAATCTGGTACCAGGAAATCCACCCCATTGCCTAAACCTGTACCAGTACCTGATAATTACTCCAGAGAACCAGCTACTTCAACTCTGTCTCCTATAACACCGCCTACATCTCCACCAAGGCCCACCAGACAACGAACTCCTTCACCTACACCGATGTACTATGAAAATATGGAGTGCGAACCATCAGTGCCTGAGTCCTATGGTGTTCCTATGGATACTGCATGTATATTTGCTGCCAGCACTTCAACACCCATTGCTCACAGCCAGCCACCTATCAAAGCAACAGTCTATCCTGCACAGGTTGGTGTTTCTATAAAACCAATCCCTACAGACTGTACAATGGCTTCCAATGGGACAGTAGTCCGTAAGAAAGACTTGAACATATTTGAATCAGCTTTGAAAGCTAGGAAAAGTGTAGACCAGCCTAAAAGAGTGTGTGTAACTACAACCACCATCATTCCCAGCCACCATTGCACAGACCTACGTCTCTCAAAGTTTCCTATGCTTGACAATAGTTCTGAAGGCTGGGATAGTGAGACTCGATGGAGATACCCATACAAGTAGCACGGCATCCTAATGGTGGTCCTGGGCATCCTACTGGCTTCATTGGGTCCACCACAGTCGTCCCTTGCAGAGATCCACTAGGACTTTCTTCCTTTTAATTGTTCCTCGTCTGGCGAATTCATGGACACCATATGTACACCTTCCTCTCCTATAGGTAGTACAGTATTGCTAAAGAAGGCTAATCAACTCCGTCAAGGTCCTCCTGGTCTTCAGATTACAGATACCAGTAACCCTCACCTGGTTCCCTCCAAGAAAATATCGGAGGTTGAGCCAAACGATCCTAAGGCCTTCGCTGGGCGAATAAAATCATGTCTGGAAACTTCAACCCAAGCCGCAGTGCCTGCTGCTGAAGCTCCACTTTGTGAAGAACAGTCTGTCGCCAACACCTTGGTTCACGCCAAGGTGCTTGCTACCACGCTATCACATGACGAGGCTTCAGTTCATGCCAAAGCGCCTGCTGCCAGAGTTCCAGATACTGAGGTATCATCATTCATCCCCAAGGTGCCTTCTACCAACACATCGCCAGTTGTTGTACCCACTGCCAAGATGCTCCACGGTACCGAGGATCTACCGGTCAACATACTCGACACCGGACCAATACCGGTTACCAAAATCCCCATCTACTAAGACTTCTTCTGGGATCAAATTGCCTGGTGAGTCTACAAAGACCCACATGCCATTCTGTCTTTACCCGATATGACCGTTGCTGCTAGTATAAAACCTATAAAGGAATCTATTGAAACCACCACTATATCTACTATGATCTCTGCTATAACTACACTCAAGAATCAAGTCAGCGAACTTGCCCAGTCTGTGACCAATCAACAGAGTCTCATTATGTCCCTACAGAATCAACTACAGAGCAGTGTAAATAACGTCTTGCCCCCATTATCTGATTCTACCCAGAATACTGTACCTGTATCATACAGGGTTATTCAGAGAGCGTGAAAAGTAGGAGAATGACTGGAGAATTATTGGAGAATGAAAAATTCTAGGTCAAAATAGCCGATTTGGAAAGTGAGATGAAAGGGAGAATTTTTCTGGTTTGGCTATTTTGACCTAGAATTTTTCATTCTCCAATAATTCTCCAGTCATTCTCCTACTTTTCACGCTCTTTGGATAACCCTGTATATTATTTCCAGCTGTACAACCATATGGAATGGCTTGTCCTGAAAGGACATCCGGAATGACCAAAATAGTCCATCCTATCATCAGTACCAGGAAATTTAACCCAAAGAAATCTCCATTAATGGACACAATTGTACAGATCTCCATATTTTCGGACTCAGAAGATATTCCGGAGTCTACTCACACCGTTGCCGATTCCGAGGACATTGTGGGCACCCTGAGTGTGCCCTTGCGGAGGGGCATATGTAAGGAAAATCGCCGACGGCGTAATAAAAAGCATAGCGCAGCCTCATAGCAATAGGACTTGCAGCAGTATCACTAAGAATCACCTCCTACCATGCAGCACTCAGGTGTTGTTTAATTCCATTGATCACCCTGCATAAAACCAGGCCACACCTGAAGCCCAATGCTTTCTCATTGACTTGGAACCTCCAAGCTGCTAAGAGCTGAACTTGTGCATTCCCTATTTACCTGGGTTCTGGATCCCATTTCTACCTACTGGATCTCCTCTTTCTACTTACTGGACTTATTGTTTTTCCCTGGATTTCTCCTATCATCATCTCCCCTGAATTACAAGGATTTATTTCATTTCCTACCTGGACACCTATGCAGAGTACACTCTGAGGACTAAATTACTACTTTATTATTTAACCCCTTAAGGACCGAGGATGTACCATGTACGTCATTGCAGCGGGTCTCTCTTAGACCCGCTGACGTACATGGTACGTCCTGTCGTTTTTTGAGCGCTGGAAGCGATCGGATCGCTTCCAGCAGCTCAAACGCCATTGCAGGCTGCCTAGGAGTCCAGGCAGCCGTGCAATGGCGTTTAGAAGTGCCGGGGCACCATGTGATCGCTCCCCGGGAGCGATCAACATCCGGTTTCACCGGAGAGGTGCCCGGCACTTCTAGAGAGCGCTGGAAGCGATCGGTATCGCTTCCAGCTGCTCTGAGTATATTACAAGGATGCCTCGACATCGAGGCATCCTTGCAATATGCTTACCTGCCGCCGGTCCGTCCGTGATCGCTCCCCCCGAGTGATCACTTCCGGTAGCGGCAGGAAGTACTGAGTGCCACGAGGTATCGTGGCACTCAGTACAAAAACGATCACATCAGTGATCAGGTGCTCTGCTGGGTGCCTCGAGGTGCCAACATAACAAATATAAACAATTTTCTGGCAATAATTCAAACTGGGGTATGGGTAGACCCAAAACCAAAGATAGGCCTAGTTGAAGAAATAATCTCAATTTCAACTCCAATGACAAAGTCATAAAAATTGTATTTGAACCTTCCCAAAATCCTGGCAAACCTATGCATGGGGGGCATGGGTGTACTCAGGAGACCTTGCAGAAAACAACCTGGAGAGTTTTCATGCAGTAACAAACAACAGTCTCCTAAATCACAGTCCAAAACTACTGTGGGCGTAAAAATCTGAAAATTGAAAAATTACACCACACACCTTCTCAAATGTTTTGGGCTAAAACCGTTGCATCCATGGCATCAAAGCACTCCATATGCAATACCTTGGGGTGTCAACATAACAAATATAAACAATTTTCTGGCAATAATTCAAACTGGGGTATGCGGTAGACCCAAAACCAAAGATAGGCCTAGCTGAAGAAATAATCTCAATTTCAACTCCAATGACAAAGTCATAAAAATTGTATTTGAACCTTCCCAAAATCCTGGCAAACCTATGCATGGGGGGCATGGGTGTACTCAGGAGACCTTGCAGAAAACAACCTGGAGAGTTTTCATGCAGTAACAAACAACAGTGTCTCCTAAATCACAGTCCAAAACTGATGTGGGTGTGAAAATGAAAAATGACCACCAAACTGTATCCAATTTGTTTGGAGCAAACGGATGCATCCATAGCATAAAAACACTCCATTTACAATACTTTGGGGTGTTAGCTTACCAAATATATGCACGTTCATAAAACTGGGGTATGTAAAAAGGCCCCTAAAAAGAAGATAAGCAAAGAAGATACTGTATGTCAAATTAGAAAATTGACAAGCACATGTCAAAGATTGGCGTAGCACCCCAAAAACAACAGAACAAATCTATATATGGGTGGTATCAATTTACTCAGAAGATGTTGCTGAACATATTTTGGGGTGTTTTTTGGCAGTAACCCATAACTGGATTTGACAATTCATGCCTAAAGTACAATGTGTTGGAAAAAATAACACAAAAAGTGACTACCTGAAAGTTTGACATAGAGCTAGTGCATGGAAAGTGTTAAAATACAACTCTTTGAAGCACCCTAGGGTGTGCCCTTTCTAAAAATATATGGTTTGATGGGGGTAAATTACTTTGGCCGGCTTCAAAAATGTCCCAAATAGGACATGGGTGCATGATGACGAAATGTGAAAATTCCAAGTTGGAAAACTGAAATGCGCACCCCCCAAATAAGGCCTATTAGCCCCCAAATGACCCGACATACCTATACATGGGTGGTATCAATTTACTCAGAAGATGTTGCTGAACATATTTTGGGGTGTTTTTTGGCAGTAACCCATAACTGGATTTGACAATTCATGCCTAAAGTACAATGTGTGTGAAAAAATAACACAAAAAGTGACTACCTGAAAGTTTGACATAGAGCTAGTGCATGGAAAGTGTTAAAATACAACTCTTTGAAGCACCCTAGGGTGTGCCCTTTCTAAAAATATATGGTTTGATGGGGGTAAATTACTTTGGCCGGCTTCAAAAATGTCCCAAATAGGACATGGGTGCATGATGACGAAATGTGAAAATTCCAAGTTGGAAAACTGAAATGCGCACCCCCCAAATAAGGCCTATTAGCCCCCAAATGACCCGACATACCTATACATGGGTGGTATCAATTTACTCAGAAGATGTTGCTGAACATGTTTTGGGGTGTTTTTTGGCAGTAACCCATAACTGGATTTGACAATTCATGCCTAAAGTACAATGTGTGTGAAAAAATAACACAAAAAGTGACTACCTGAAAGTTTGACATAGAGCTAGTGCATGGAAAGTGTTAAAATACAACTCTTTGAAGCACCCTAGGGTGTGCCCTTTCTAAAAATATATGGTTTGATGGGGGTAAATTACTTTGGCCGGCTTCAAAAATGTCCCAAATAGGACATGGGTGCATGATGACGAAATGTGAAAATTCCAAGTTGGAAAACTGAAATGCGCACCCCCCAAATAAGGCCTATTAGCCCCCAAATGACCCGACATACCTATACATGGGTGGTATCAATTTACTCAGAAGATGTTGCTGAACATATTTTTGGGTGTTTTTTGGCAGTAACCCATAACTGGATTTGACAATTCATGCCTAAAGTACAATGTGTGTGAAAAAATAACACAAAAAGTGACTACCTGAAAGTTTGACATAGAGCTAGTGCATGGAAAGTGTTAAAATACAACTCTTTGAAGCACCCCAGGGTGTGCCCTTTCTAAAAATATATGGTTTGATGGGGGTAAATTACTTTGGCCGGCTTCAAAAATGTCCCAAATAGGACATGGGTGCATGATGACGAAATGTGAAAATTCCAAGTTGGAAAACTGAAATGCGCACCCCCCAAATAAGGCCTATTAGCCCCCAAATGACCCGACATACCTATACATGGGTGGTATCAATTTACTCAGAAGATGTTGCTGAACATATTTTGGGGTGTTTTTTGGCAGTAACCCATAACTGGATTTGACAATTCATGCCTAAAGTACAATGTGTGTAAAAAAAATAGCACAAAAAGTGACTACCTGAAAGTTTGACATAGAGCTAGTGCATGGAAAGTGTAAAATACAACTCTTTGAAGCACCCCAGGGTGTGCCCTTTCTAAAAATATATGGTTTGATGGGGGTAAATTACTTTGGCCGGCTTCAAAAAAATGTCCCAAATAGGACATGGGTGCATGATGACGAAATGTGAAAATTCCAAGTTGGAAAACTGAAATGCGCACCCCCCAAATAAGGCCTTTTAGCCCCCAAATGACCCGACATACCTATACTTGGGTGGTATCAATTTACTCAGAAGATGTTGCTGAACATATTTTGGGGTGCTTTTTGGCAGTAAACCTTAAAGTTCACAGTACATGTATTCTTTAAATTGCGTTCAAAAAAAAAAATCACCAAATTTTTTTTTTTTCTCAAACTTGGCATAGATTTGTGGTAAAATGGTTTGCATGGAAAGAGTCAAAATACCCCAAGTTTAATACCTTGATTTGTTGTACTTAAAAAAAATATGGTATATGTGGAGGGTTATTCAGGAATTAGTGACAGATATCAGTGTTACAATGTCACTATCACTAGTTTTTGAAAATAAACTCTTTGGAAATGGCAAAGTGCTACTTGCACTGCACTTATTGTTGCATAAAATAAGGAAAAAAGCGAGGAATATGTAAATATTGGTATTGCTAAACTCAGTACTAAATTTAGAAACTACTAAAGAATTAATTTTTTTTGACGGTTGTTGATACATAAGAAATTTTGGGGGTCAAAGTTCGAAAAAGTGGTGTTTTTTCAATTTTTGTGTCATATTTCACAATATTTTTTATAGTAAATTATATGAAATGATGAAAAAAATGGTATCTTTATAAAGTCCATTTAGTGACGAGAAAAACAGTGTAAAATATGTGTGGGTTACATAAACGAGTAAGAGGAAAATTTGACGTAAACACTAAGAGCGCAGAAACGTAAAAACAGCAGCGGTCACGAACGGACGGATTCGTGTAAAACCGCCCGGTCACTAAGGGGTTAAAGACTTCTTGCTCTTTATTATCTTCTGTCTTGCATATATTTATTCAGTGTACTCCTATTTTCCTTAAACTCTTATGATTATGTGTCTTTCTCTGTATAACCTATATATCTTTTATCTGCTTAAATACCATTACCTGTAATCTGTATATGTTATATCTGTTTCCCTCTTACTTCATAACTCTCATTTTTATATATCTAATATACATATATATATATATCCTTTCTGTTCTGGATCTGCACCGTTAAAATATTACCCTTTTATCCTTGCCTCATCTGCATATATTCAGTTTATGTATTATTGTTTATTCATCATTTCCCTTTTTGCATAACCCCCTTTTATATTCTGTTATTTCTCCTGTATCCTTATAATAAATCCTTCTAAATATATATATCTGCTTTGCAAGCTCTCTGATTTATTGCATAGTGGCTCGAATCTACCGCCCCGGAACCTGTATCCTGACACATGTATGTACTGCCCCATTGTAATCGCTGCAGATTCTGTTGGCGCAATACAAGTGACTGTAACTGTAACTTAACATCAGGTTTTTGGAGTTGGTAGTTGTTTGAGAAATACAGGTTTCAGGATAGAACACCGAACTACCATGGAATAGGCAGTTCTTCTAATTCCAGGCACAAATTAACACCTCCTATGCAAAATGTAGAAGACGTTCATTTTCAGTCAGGACACGCTATGTCTGAGCCCCAAACAGATCTTTCAGCAAGAGCAGAACAGTGATTCCAGGCATTAAGAAATATTCTTAAATAAAATAATATTATATTATAACTATAATAAGTAATTGTTACTGGCTACTATACTTCCTAGGCTATACAAACATGTAACCAAACCACGAACAGCAACAAGAGATAAGGAGCTGGTATGTCATCAAATGAATGTCATCAAATGAATAGGGGTCATTATTTCAGAGGATCTAAGGGTAAGTAGTCAATGTAATAGAGCAGCAGGAAATGCTAGCAGAAATGCTTGGTTGTGTAGGGAGAGGTATTAGCAGTAGGAAAAGGGAAGTGCTCATGCCTCTGTACAGAGCACTGGTGAGACCTCACTTGGAGTACTGTGTGCAGTACTGGAGACCGTATCTCCAGAAGGATATAGACATCTTAGAGAGAGTTCAGAGAAGGGCTACTAAAATGGTGTACGGCTTGAAGGAGAAAAGTTACCAGGAAAGGCTTAATGATCTTAACATGTACAGCTTGGAAAAAAGACGAGACAGAGGAGATATGATAGAAACATTTAAATATGTAAAGGGAATCCACAAGGTAGAGGAAGGGAGTATATTTAAAAGGAAACAAAGTAGCAAAACCAGAGGACATAGTCTTAGATTAGAGGGGCAAAGGATTAAAAGTAACATCAGGAAGCATTATTTTACTGAGAGGGTGGTGGATACATGGAACTGTCTTCCAGTAGAAGTGGTAGAGGCCAAAACAGTAATTGAATTTAAGCAAGCATGGGATAGGCATGAGGCTATCCTAAACAAAAGATAAATCCAGGTAAAGTATCCATGTAATTGGGCAGACTAGATGGGCCGAAAGGTTCTTATCTGCCGACATTTTTCTATGTTTCTACAGTTGTGTTCAAAATTATTCAACCCCCAATGCTGTAAAGGGTTTTAGGGAATTTAGTGTACATTTGTAATTGTATTCAGAATGAAATCCTACAAGGACTTTTTAAAGAACCATATGCAACTAAAATGACATCAATTGGTTTTGTAATACAGTAGTAAATGTTTCTTTTGTGAATTCTTCATTGACACAATTATTCAACCCCTTAAAGACTACCACTCTGAAGAACAGAGGTTCATTCAAGTGTTTTCAATCAAGTATTGAAAACACCTGTGGATGTCACGGAGCAGCAATAAAGCATAATAAGCACCAATTAGGCAGCTTTAAAATGACTGTGATACTCAGCTCCTTCTAGACATTTACTGGTGTGGTTACAAACATGGTGAAGTCAAGAGAATGGTCCAGGAAGACAAGAGAAGAGGTGATTACTCTTCACAGGAAGGGCAATGGCTATAAGAAGATTGCAAAGATGTTAAACATACCAAGAGAGACCATAGGAAGCATCATTCGCAAATTCAAGGCAAAGGGCACTGTTGAAACGCTACCTGGTCGTGGCAGAAAGAAGATGCTGGCTTCGACTGCTGTGCGCTACCTGAAGCGTAGAGTGGAGAAAAGTCCCCGAGGAACTGAGAAAAGATTTGTCAGATGTGGGTACTGAAGTTTCAGCTCAGGCAAAACGGCGCACACTGCGTAATGAAGGCCTCCATGCCAGAACTCCCAGGCGCACCCCCTTGCTGTCTCCAAAGAATAAGAAGAGTCGACTGCAGTATGCCAAAAGTCATGTGGACAAACCACAGAAGTTTTGGGATAGTGTTCTGTGGACTGATGAAACAAAATTAGAACTGTTTGGGCCCATGGATCAAAGCTATGTTTGGAGGAGGAAGAACAAGGCCTATGAAGAAAAGAACACCTTGCCTTCTGTGAAGCATGGCGGGGGGGGTCAATCATGCTTTGGGGCTGTTTTGCTTCTGCAGGTACAGGGAAGCTTCAGCGTGTGCAAGGTACCATGAATTCTCTTCAGTACCAGGAGATATTGGATGACAATGTGATGCAGTCCGTCACAAACCTGAGGCTTGGGAGACGTTGGACCTTTCAACAGGACAATGATCCCAAGCATACCTCCAAGTCCACTAGAGCATGGTTGCAGATTAAAGGCTGGAACATTTTGGAGTGGCCATCGCAGTCACCTGACTTAAATCCGATTGAGAACCTCTGGTGGGACTTAAAGAAAGCAGTTGCAGTGCGCAAGCCTAAGAATGTGACTGAACTGGAGGCTTTTGCCCATGACGAATGGGCGAAGATACCCGTAGATCGCTGCAAGACACTTGTGTCAAGCTATGCTTCACGTTTAAAAGCTGTTATAACTGTAAAAGGATGTTGTACTAAGTACTAAGATTGAATGTCACTTGGGGGTTGAATAAAACTGAATGATGTGAGCACAGAAAAGACATTTGTGGTTATTTCATTATAAATGTTATGTTATATTTGTCTGACCTACACGTGCCTTTTTGATTTAATTGTAAGCAAGATGACTGAATGATCAAAATCAATGTCAAACTGGCCAAAACACTCAATTTCAGTGGGGGTTGAATAATTTTGAACACAACTGTATGTTTCTATGTGTTTTGGCAAGGTTTATCATTATAGAGATAAAATTATACATGCATATTTTTACATTCTGGTGGCTTTGAGGGGAATCAGAATTTCCCAGAACACAGATTCTAAGTATCAAAATAAGAATTGCCAGATTACAAACCATACAATATCTAATTGCTTGTTACCCTTATATATTTTTTTCCATTGGATTAGTAAATTAATAATACAAATACTGTTTTACATATATTTCTTATTGTTTTAGTAAAGTATGTATAGAAAAATTAACATAACTTTGCTGTTTTGGAAAACGTGTTTTTTTCAAACCAGGTTTACTTCCAAACATATATAACAAAGGAAATAACGTGAAAACAATGTGAATTATTTGTGGTTTCCTCCTATCTCTCTATACATCAATTTAATGTAACTGTGGATAGTCACGCTATTTATCATATGACAACAGCGCACTGCCTAGAGGCATTTCTGGATTCAACCGTTTCCTTCACTACTCAAATTAACAAAAAGGTTTCACTTCCTCCATCATAAAACATTCTGCTCTCCGGTTCAACAGCTTTTACAATTAAACAATAACTTGCTTAGGAATGCATCAAGATTCCTCTTGTGCTCCTTCCATAATGCCTAACAACATTTGATATTTTTGCAATTTGTAACAAAACAAATTATATTTATAATATAAATAATATGCCAAAATCATATATAAATATGCATTGATATTATATTTAGAATAAAAAGATGAGAAAAGCAATGTCTGAGCATGGCCTTCCACACTTGGGGGTATAGAATGTATATCAGCCATATGCATTCATATTCTTTATAACCGATTCCATAGATAGGATTCACTAAGTGGAAATATAATCGACATGTGCCCTGATATCACTGCTGAGCTACTCATGTCTTTCACAAAGAACTCCTTGCAGTGGTGTGTTCCAGTCTTGAACTCTATGAGCTAAGTCTAAAAGCGAGGCAAAGGTCACCCAACATTGTGGTGTATTACTGTACAACTCAATCGTGTCTGGACTACCTGTGTGTTGGGTTGCTCAGGTCCACTCTATTCCAAACCTAGGCCTGCAATATAGGTGTTAGAATGAAAACTGGGTAGGCCACAGACCAGCCAACCTTCTCCCCATCCAAAAACCCATGGACTCATAAGAACACAGGACTGCGAGTTCCAGCTCTGTCCAACTACTATATTGTACTAGATTGTAAGTTTCCTTGGGAACAGGGTCCCCTTGAATCAGGTCATCATCCATATGTGGTATTCTATTGTATCAACCCCTTGTATACTGACCTTGTAAAGCACTACGGAATTTGCGGCGCTATATAAATAAAGGATAATAATATTATAGCAAAAAATGTATTGTATTGTAATGTTCAAAAACATTTGAATTTCCATTCAGATTTCAATCATTTACAGAGTGTAATTTTCTATTTTTACATTTTAGCATCCAAGACTATATAATCTATGGGCTACTCTTGCAAAAAAAATTAGAAATGAGAACCCGTTACTGTATTTTTCTGATAAAATATGCAATTTCAACTAAAATTGACATTTTTCATCATGGGAAATGAAAAGGTGAGTTAGTGCAGCATCTTTGTTCACATTATAATTGAAAAGCGAACGATAGTGCTGCATTATGAATAAAAAAGTTTTATTTTTGTTTATTTTTTGTTTATTTTTATTTTACATATAACCTGGTCATGTTAGGTATCATTGGAAAGGCCATGCTACCAAACGTGAGCTTTTATCTGTTACTGATCGAGAGATACAAGGTCCACTGGATCACAGTACTGACAGGTAAGAGTCTAAGGGCTCTATTACAATCTGTGTGTTAAAACGTGGGCGCAAGGGAGGAAAAACTGTGCCCGCAGTTTTCTCCCTTGCGCCCACGTTTTAACGCCAGATTACAATGCAGGCTTAAAAAATGCTGCCTGCATTGTTTTTGGCCGTTAAAACTTAGGATGCTCGCGGCAGCGCTGAGCGCAGCCGCGAGCATCCACTTGCTGGAGTCCATAGGACTCCACTGAGTTTCTCTCTGCCGGTCACGTGACCGGCCGGTCGGTGTAGTGATACGCAGGGAGAGACAGGGGGGCTTTTTCCCCCTGTCTTTCCCTGCTCCCGCCGGCCGGAGGAGGCGACCGGAGCCTCGGTCCTCGCCGCGGGACAGAGGGTGAGTATCTGGTTGTTTTTTTTATTTTTAAAGCTGGTGTTAACGGATTCTGCAGAAGCGGAATCCATTAACACCAGGTCCTGGCTCTGGTTAACTTTTCGTTGACCAGAGCCATGCGTTAATCAGCGCTGGGACATTGTAATCCAGTGCTGATTAACGCTTTGCGCTCCCTATTTTAAGTATAGGGAGCGCAAAGTGCAGTGACCTCGTGCTGAGAAGCGCAAGGTACCAAACGCAAACAGGTTTTTTAACCCATTTGCGTTTGGATCATAATAGCCTGCTAATACCGCAGCTAACGGTAGTGCTCACGCAGGTGAGCGCTACCGTTAGCGTTAGGTAGGTAATAGGGGCCTAAGACAGGCATCTCTGAAAAGGCCAGACTGTTGCCTTTCCAGCAATGTCTTACTTGTCCCTCTACCCCTTACCAATGGGTAGATAGAGCGTTACAAAGGACCGGCTCTGTCCTGGAGAGGGGGGTGCCTGAAAATTACGTCATTGCGCTCCGGTGCGATGATGTCAGTGCGCTGGGAGGAAGTCTAATGTGACGACTGACAAGGAAGTCAGAGCGCTGCGGGACGCCAACCGGATAGGTAAGAGGTTCCCCCTTGGCTGCAGAATCCCATGACGAGTGGGGAACATCCTCCAAACAAAGTGGGGAAGCCCTATGATGTTCCCCACACATCGTCCGCAGCCAAGGGGTTAAATAATGTTTCAATTTGGCGATCAACAATAATTTTTTTTATTTATTTGCAAAATATTTTACCTGGGAGGATACATTGTGATTTCTCTTTTTCAATTTGCTGCGTTTGTTCTGGGATATTTGCAAAGGAATGCTATATAATAATATTTTGTGTGACAAAATAGATTCAGCCAATGAGAGAGCTCGTTTTCAAATTGCTGTGTTTGTTCTGAGATATTTGACAAGGAATGATGTATAATAATATTTTGTGTGACAAAATAGATTCAGCCAATGAGAGCGCTCCATTGATAGATTTCCTTTCATTGGCTGAAGTAGTATTGCCATGTAAACTGAAGTTGGCGAATCAGAGAATCCCTGTTCTCTGACTGGCCAATTGTGTACACATTCCCACCCTACAGCAAAATCTATTCACAATTTTCCCAAAATATACAAAGGTTTTATGTTCTTTGATATGACATACATATAAACTATTTCCTTGCTTAGACATAGGTGCATTGACCAATAATAAGTATCTTACAACACTCAATCCAGGATGGCTAAATTGAGTAGAGAACAAAGGCCAGGTATTCAGGCATAGGTCTTAATGGTAGCTATTATTCAGAGCATGTGTCGCACAATCAGTGTTATTCAGAGAAAGGTGAAATCCAGGAGAACAAGGCAGGAGAAGAGAACAATCTAGACCAAATAGTCGATTTGGAAAATTAGATAAATGGGAGAATATTTCTGGTTTGGCTATTTTGACCTAGAATTTTCACTTCTCCAGTCATTCTCCTGAGTTTCACCTTTCTATGAATAGACCTGAATATTTTGTCTCAAACTAGAGCCTTTCTCTACTTAAGTACTTTATGAATGGACTATGTTGACTGCCTTGGTATTGACCATTAAGGGTTGCACCCTTTATGTATAGGTGCTCCCTGTGATGGTTGTGTTTTAATTCATTGCTGAAACTCCATTTATACTAGTGCATGGACAATACTATAATAATCTCATGATACCCAAGTTTTTTATTTTTTCGCACTGTTTGTATGTTTCCTTTTAATGGCTAGACTGTGGTGACTGTCACTTTGTTATTGCGTTTGTGCACGCTGTTGTGATTCTATTAAAGCTTGGCATTTTTATTGCACAGGGTTTGGAAGTTGGTAGCTTTGCTACTGGTGGTATTTATCTAGATAATGGTTTTTCTGGACCCTGAATTGCATCTGCGCTGTGATATTTCCCCAACCTTGGGGGTGACAGTGGTTATTTTTATTGGGAACATCAAAAAGTACATACATTTAGGATGTAAAGTAGGATAATACAGGATGCTTATAGACATACAAAGTCACAAAGACTGAATAAGAATACTGGGGCAGGCGTGAAATACATCCATGCTATATATGTGGTGCTTTGCTGTTGTTTTCCTCCATTTGGTAAGTATTGTCTCACCTTATAAGAAACTGATTTGTATTCAAATTTATGTGTGATTCAATGACAGTTGTTTGCTTTCTTATACAAGGTTTACACCTACACCCCTCTTCCTCTCATTTGATAGTCAGGGGGCTTCTTCCTGTCCTGAATGCAATCCTTCCAATTTATTCAGACTCCCATCATTAGCACTCAGTCCACCCCACTGAAATTATTAATGAAAAGCCTTGTTGTTCTGAACAAGTGACCACAGCTTCCTCAGTCAGTCAAATTGAAATGAAAGTGACTGCTAGCTCAAGAAAAGCACTTGTATGATGGACAGCTCTCTCAGCAAGGGGACAAATGACACAGGAAGCTTTTAAATGGTGAGTTTCACACCCAGCACTTCATCACTGCCATCACAAATAAAGATAAGCCAGGCGGCACATGGTGCTGCGTTGTTTTTTCCACTTCCACTGATATTTTGATAGCGATTTAGACTTTTAATGAAAAATAATTAAATGTAGGTGTTTGTGGTGTGTGTTATTTATTTTAACGATAAATGAAAGAGTGCTGTTGCTAATACATATACATAATCACTAGAGTATAGTAGTGCGTAGTGATACATGCTTTTGAGAGTATACCTCTCTTCTTCAGGTCTGGAAGCTAAACTGAGCAAAATCATAGAATTGAGCAATATAGAGCCAAGCACTATAATGGGTGTCAAAAAATACTAATAGTGGAATAGTACGGGCAAGAGGGTAAACAAACAGAGGACAGATCATAACCTACACTACATATACACAGACATATATATAGTACAGTACATAAATTATATTATAAATATTAGGCGGAATAAATATTTATTACATATTCTAAGGAGCATTAATGTGACATATCCTGCTCTTCCATGTGTTTATTCGCTAGAGAAATGACATAGGAATTGAACATTTTATCAAAGAAAATCAAGGTGAAAAAATATCTGGTTACTTTGTATTTTTGTCAGCTGTCATTCTTCGCTATTAATTTTTAAATTCATGAATATATTCACTGGTCAATGAATAACAAAAAGTGTTTAATTTTAAATGTCATCAAGTTACACAATGACTAAGACCTGATTACTTTTTAAACTGTACAGGATGTTTTACTTACTTACACAATATCTTCATTAAAAAAAATCATCAAAACGTCTACTAAGGGTCAAAACCTGTGTAATTCCATAAACGAATGGTTTCAAAACCATTACTTTTATAATTCTTATATACCATGTAATTACAAAAGTAAATTCATTTTAAAATATATATATGTGTCATTAAAATCGCACGATTGCTCGACTTTATCCCCCCCCCCCACAATTGTGATTTTGACATATCCTCATAACTTCCTCAGTTTAGTGTATTGCTCTAATTTCTAGGAAATGCTTCCTGTGCCTCTTCTCCAAAGTCTAGAGAAGATTCCCTGCAGAGGAAACACCTCACCATTATTAGGGCCTAACAGGGGGCCAGTTGCCATTTATTTAGGTTTGAAAGCTCAGAGTGGGTCAAACAGTTGAATTAACTCAACCCCCAGCTGAGAGGTTATATTCTTTTGTATTCTTTTTTTTTCAAAACGGGGCAAAAGGTAATTGACAGGCTGATTGTATAGCCAGGCCCCAGTCACACATTGTTAATAATAGCTGTCTGAGGTGACGAGTGAAGAAGGCCTGTTCAGGAAACACCCTGAGCTCTCCAAGTGGACAGGCCTGACTGACTTCCATACACTCTATGCCACATCCATCTCTTCCAAAAATAACACAGATGTTTTTTTTCCCTGCATCGCAGAATAAGGATTATTTTTCAGTTTTTTTTTGGATGAGGGGAGGGCGCTGTGTCGCCCAAATATATGTGCTTTATGATGCATTGCTTTTACTTATTACGGAATTTCCAGGATAACATTGAATACCTGATCAATTTCAATGTATTTCTTCTTGCTAAAACATTTTATAAATAAATTTTGATCAGTGGTTGCTGGGAGGTTGCTTATTATTTAAAGAATAAAAATGATTAAAATAAACCTTGTATTCTGCTGTAGAACATTTAAACAGCACTGCGATTAAAGCATATCCATATTACACCAGTGCACGCACTGACACGCTTTTACTTTATAGATCATGAATATATATTTTCTTGAACCCAGGACATACTTGAAAACGAGAGAAATCTCAATGTATCCTTCCTGGTAAAATCCTTTATAAATAAATAAATAAATAAATAAAATATATATATATATAAATATATATATATATATATCATGAAAGGAGGGTGTTTTGCATATTGTGTCACTATACGTAAATCTATACTTGGATCAGGGACATGTTTTTGTCTTTTTGATGTGAATGGTTTTGTAGACGCACACGGCCAAGGAATCATTTGTGTGTTATTTCAAGTTAATTTCTCCCCAGGCCAGCGTTTTACTACCAGGCCTTTAAATTAAAAGATTCATAACTGACTGTAGAATATAGTCTAATAGTTTGAACGCTACCAATTATAATACCTAACGCACTTAAAACAAATACTAGTTGTCTTATAAGTGGAATAATTTATATAGCACCAATGATTTCCTTTTTCCATCTCTCTATCTGTATACAGTATATCTCTATATCTCTATATATACATTTACTCCATGCATCCAGACTCTAAGGCTGGGGTCAGACCAGCGCACTTTTAACGTGCGTTCTGGCGCACTTAATCACGGCCGCACTAGCAGCAAATGACGGGCAATGACGGCCAATATACGAAGTACGGTCGCACGAAAGTCCGGCTGCGCAACGCAAGTGGAAAATGAACGCATTTTTTCGAGAACGCAGAACCGCTAGTACTGACGTACAGAGTGCGCTGCGCCCGCTAGCGGTGTGTGTGTGTGATTTGGAGACGTCAGACCCTGCTCGTGTCTGGCCAACATAACGTTCAGACACCCAAAGTTTCCTGGTTTGGATCCGTAAAAAATCACGCACAAAAATGCGCATCGTATGACTGTTTTCGCGTATTCCGTGAAAAAATACGTCAATGCGTTCGGACGCACTTTTTTACGTTCGCGTGTAAAAATGCTTTCGTTTGACCCTAGCCTAAATCTTGTTATTTCCACCTTAAAACAATCATCGTTTTTCTGCCTTTCTTATGTTATGCCCGCGTCCCTAAATCACACATCCCACACTTTTAAAGAGTGACACCGGTCCTGTGGAACGACTTCCCTCAACCTATCAGCTTTAGTTCTCCAAGAAATCTCTCAAAACCCATCTCTCTAGATTAGGGTATCACATTCTTGACTAACCATCTCCTCACCTCCACCACACCATTATAACTTTTACAGCTTGCTTTACTATCTACAGCCATACCAGTTAACAGTTAAAACACAAAAGATAGTGCTGGTATTCCTGACCACTAATAAGATGTCAACTCTTCCTGTTCTCCTCCATCCCAACTCTTCTAGATTGGAAGCTCATCTGAGCAGGGTCCCTATCTACTTCCTAAATCTGTTTGTAATTTTGTCTGTTAAATTCCCCATTCTTTGGTGTGAGGAGCTGCAGAAACTGTTGGCACAATCTAAATGATTATATATATATATATTGTGTTTATTATTGCAGAAGCCACTTGCAAATCACAGCAATTTGATGAATTGCATCCCAGAGCTCCTGTGCCACATTCCCCATATGCAGCAAGGAATTCTGGGTAGGATATGCAAATGACATATGTCTCACTTTTATGCATCCTGGGTCTGTTATTACACAGAACTCTAAAATCAATGCTATGCCACACCGTGGATTTGGAGCAGAGATAAGGTATATGCAACTGGTCAAAGCCACTCCTAGGACAGCGCTGTTTCAGGTTTGTTGGACCCTCATCAGCTAGGAGCTAGGCGTGATAACCAGTTGCAGTGGACCCTTGGGACCCACAGGGCAAATCAGTATCTACAAGGGTTGTAGTGAAGGAAAAAAGTGAGATAAAAGGTCTCCACACTATAATAAGTGTGTTTATTATTGCAGAAGCCACTTGCACATCACAGCAATTTATATATATATAGTACTTGCTTGGGTTGTGGTAGAGGGCAAAAAATGAGAGAAAAAGCCTCCACGCATATATATATATATATATATAAAACATAACAAGGGAAAAAAGTGTCATCTGCGCTCGTTTCTATGTATTCCATGTACAACAAAACACTATGAGGTTTTTGTTTGTTTCAATGGCATTGCAACGTAAGCTCACTCGCCACTTCAAGGCACCTCTTTATAGAGTGAGTACCTAACCAATGTAACCAAAAAGCCGCTCTACTGAGCAGCTCCAAGCCCCTCCTGCTGCTTTTCAGCTAAGGAGGGGCAGAAAGATGGTGGGTTTTATTTATACACGCACCAAACACTTCCCATTTGGGAAGCTGCTGCTGTTCCTCTTTCCATGTTTTTGTTCTTAATCCCAAATGGGAAGTGTTTGGTGCGTGAATAAATAAAACCCACCATTTCTCTGCCTCTCCTTAGCTGAAAAGCAGCAGGAGGGGCTTGGAGCTGCTCAGTAGAGCAGCTTTTTGGTTACATTGGTTAGGTACTCACTCTATAAAGAGGTGCCTTGAAGTGGCGAGTGAGCTTACGTTGCAATGCCATTGAAACAAACAAAAACCTCATAGTGTTTTGTTGTACATGGAATACATAGAAACGAGCGCAGATGACACTTTTTTTCCCTTGTTATGTTTTATACATTAACTGGGCTGTTACTCCTGGCTGTTGCAGGAACTCCGGTGAGTATGGGCGCGACGCCATTTTTTCTGTGTGGATATATATATATATATATATACTGTATTTATTTATTTTATTTATAAAGTATTTTACCAGGAAGGATACATTGATATTTCTCTCGTTTTCAAGTATGTCCTGGTTTCAAGATCATTGAAATGTTACAGTCGTTACAGAAATACCTGCCGGCTGTGTGGAGTAGAGGTAACATCACTGCTCTGCATGAAGAGAGCCTGTGGAGACATGGGTTCGATCCCGGCAAGAGCACGTCTCCAGTAAGTGTCCTTGGGCAAGACACCTAACGGTACATACTCACCACCCAGGACATACTTGAAAACGAGAGAAATCTCAATGTATCCTTCCTGGTAAAATCCTTTCTCAAAAAAATAAATAAATAAATGCAAAGTAATACGTTGCGAGATATAAAAAAAATAACACAAATATACAGATTAATACAGAAAATAAATATGTAGGAAATAAATTCACTATGCTACATGTTTATAGATGCATTCCGTATTGAGGTATGTTAATAGGGGGCCAAAGGATAGATTTGGGTCTAACCCACATACCTAGATATTTGAGAGAGGTGACTATGGTCGGCGTGCCATTTGATTTTGTCCCCACACATAGATGGGGATTATATATATATATATATGTTTCTACAAGGGTTGTGGTGAAGGACTATGGCTAGGGACAGATGAGCGCATTTTCTGCGGCCACCGTCAAAATGTACGTCGATGCGTGCGCACGCATTTTTTCACGGAATACGCTTAAGTGGTCAGACGACCACAGTCGCACAGTCGCAGGTACTCACCAACGCAATTCTAGGAAATCCGGCTGTTTGAACGTTATGTAGGCCGCACACTAGCAGCGTCTGACGTCTCCTAATCACGCACACACGCTGCCATGCGGCCGCAGCGCACTCTGTACGTCTGTAGCAGCGGTTTCACGTTCTGAGAAAAATGCGTTCATTTGCCGGTTGCGTGGTGTCGGCGCACTTTTGTACGCACGTACTGCGTATATTGGCCGTCATTGGCCGTTATGTGCTGCTACTGCCGCCGTGATTTAGTGCGCCTGCACGCGCGTTCCGACTGCCCCACTCTGACCCTAGCCTAAAAGTGAGATAAAAAGCCTCCACACTATAATAAGTGTGCTTAATATTGCAGAAGCCACCTGCACATCACAGCAATTCGATGAATTGCATCCCAGAGCTCTTGTGCCACATTCCCCATATGCAGCAAGGAACTCTGGGTAGAATATGCAAATGATTATATATATAAATAGAAATGGGAGCACTCACGGACTTGAAATAAAACAACAAAAGTTTATTGGGAAAGCATTAAAATCCAACGTTTCAGCTCACACAGGAGCTTTCATCAGGGACAAAAACAATAACGCATGACCCTGTTTATATACTGTATATATATATATATATATACAGTGGCAAGAAAAATTATGTGAACCCTTTGGGATTACGTGGAGTTTTGCATGAATTGGTCATAAAATGTGCTCTGATCTTCGTCTAAGTCACAACAATTTGAAAAACACAGTCTGCTTAAAATAATACAACACAAACATTATATGTTTTCATGTGTTTATTGAACATAACATGTAAACATTCACAGTGCAGGGTGGGAAAAGTATGTGAACCCCTAGCCTAATGACTTCTCCAAGAGCTAATTGGAGCCAGGAGTGAGCCAACCTTGAGTCCAATCAGTGTGATATTATTGGATGTGTTGCTGAAAGCTGTCCTGTCCTTTAAAAACACACACCAGTTTTGGGTTTACTGGTTTCAAGAAGCACTGCCTGATGTGAAGCATGCCTCGCAGAAAAGAGCTCTCAGAAGACCTACGATCAAGAATTTTTGACTTGCATGAAGCTGGAAAGGGTTACAAAAGTATCTCCAAAAGCCTTGATGTTCATGTGTCCACGGTAAGACAGACTGTCTACAAATGGAGAAAGTTCAGCACTGTTGCTACTCTCCCTAGGCGTGGTCGTCCTGTAAAGATGACTGCAAGAGCACAGCGCAGAATGCTTAATGAGGTAAAGAAGAATCCTAGAGTGTCAGCTAAAGACTTACAGAAATCTCTGGCACATGCTAACATTTTTGTTGACACTTCTACAATAAGGAAAACATTAAACAAGAATGGAGTACATGGGAGGACACCACGGAGGAAGCCATTGCTGTCCAAAAAGAATATTGCAGCACGTTTGAAGTTTGCAAAAGAGCACCTGGATGTTCCACAGCACTACCGGCAAAATATTCTGTGGACAGATGAAACCAAAATTGAGTTGTTTGGAAAAAACACACAACACTATGTGTGGAGAAAAAAAGGCACAGCACACCAACATCAAAACCTCATCCCCACTGTAAAACATGGCGGAGGGAGCATTATGGTTTGGGGCTGCTTTGCTGCCTCAGGGCCTGGATGGATTGTTGTCATTGATGGAAAAATGAATTCCAGAGTTTATCAAGACATTTTGCAGGAAAACGTAAGACCATCTGTCCGCCAACTGAAGCTCCGCAGAGGATGGGTGATGCAACAGGACAATGACCCAAAACATACAAGTAATTCAACAAAAGAATGGCTTCAACAAAACAAAATACGCCTTCTGGAGTGGCCCAGTCAGAGTCCTGACCTCAACCCGATTGAAATGCTGTGGCATGACCTTAATAGAGCGATTCACACCAGACATCCCAAGAATATTGCTACACTGAAACAGTTTTGTGAAGAGGAGTGGTCCAAAATTACTCCAGATCGTTGTCCAGGTCTCTGCAACTACAGGAAACGTTTGGTTGAGGTTAATGCTGCCAAAGGAGGGTCAACCAGTTATTAAGTCCAAAGGTTCACATACTTTTTCCACCCTGCACTGTGAATGTTTACATGTTCTGTTCAATAAAAACATGAAAACATATAATGTTTGTGTTGTATTATTTTAAGCAGACTGTGTTTTTCAAATTGTTGCGACTTAGATGAAGATCAGAGCACATTTTATGACCAATTCATGCAAAACTCCACGTAATCCCAAAGGGTTCACATACTTTTTCTTGCCACTGTATAACCAAATCCAAGGCACTTAATTTTAATTTATCTTTAAAGATTTTAAAAACCTGACAGGAAAAAAAAATAGAGATTTGGTTCCAAAATCTGATCATACATTGCATTCGCCTGCCACAGTGCCCTTTCGGTATGTTGTATTAAATGGTCACCCTTGTGAAAATTGCATGTTCGGGTTAAGTTCCTGCCTGGCTGCTGAAGTATTGTTTGCCATATACAAACAACTGGAACATTGCCGAAGCTTCAAAATAGGCAATTGTTTTCACCTTTTATTACTTTGTCTCCTACCCAGAATCGAGTAATTTCTTATGTTGCAGCTTTTTCTTTTTTTTGTCAAGCGCACTTATCTCCACCTATGGGCCACACCTGAAAACGCACATTCCTCTTAATTTTCCCTAATTGCACTACAATGAGTAGCACAGTGATCAGGTACTGCCACCTACTGAAGAACGACAATACCCGGTGAGGCCTTTGCCTACCATTTCATAGGGTGATTAGAGCCTCGGCTTGGTTTATGTTAACATAATGCTGCTCTTGAGATAATTTTTTTTGTGCTCTTGCTGTTTTTTACTTCCACTAAATTTCTCTAATAACCTATTAACCACACTATTGGAATTGTAAATGCTGTCTTGGGAGGAAACGGCATTTTATTATATTGTTTTTTTCTCTTTAAGGTCGGATATGAGTCAAGGTCCCTTTTCGTAAATGTGCAAAGATATTATTTTCTCTCCCAAATCCCCTTTTCGCTTTCATATAAAATACATGCAGCCTAAAAGTGTTAATAGAGGAAACATAGTAACATAAAATGCAATAGTCTATTATTTTACATATCTAGTGTCACATGGACTGGGTTAACATATAATTTTTATTAGAAAAGCAGCTTAGCAGCTCAAAATAGTTATTAGCTTTAACACGGTTTATTGGTTTTATTAATATCTGTGCTGTTTCCTTTCTATTATATACATTTCTGTAATTATGACTTAAAGGGTGATTCATATTCAATGCATGTCTTATCATTAAACTAAAAAAAATGATATTAAAATGTAGCATTACCACCTATGTTAGTATATAAATTTACTGTCTTGTGAAATTGAGGATAATATACAGAAAATCTTAGATTTTTTTTCTTGACTGATGTCGCGCACCAAGCCCAGGGTCTAATGCAGTTCTTTTTGCCCATGGGCTTCTTGACTTGCCTTTGTATTGTACTCTTGTGCACGGTGCATTCTGGACACTCTGTATATGTTCCTGTCATCCCCATCGTGAATAATTTCATTGTTATTTTCCCCTTTTGTAACTTCCCATCATTCTTGCCTTATTCTGTGTATTCTGGATCCTAAGTCTAAGTCTATGAATCATACTTTGTTTCTGATCCAAAACCTACCTGTCGTGTGGTTTGCCCCCTGCACTTTGACTGCATTGCTGGCAACCTGATACCATGACTGTGACACCTGGACTCTTTCCATATCTGTTACACATACATTAGATGTATTTTTTATATATACTATCTCTAGCTATATCTATTAATCTAGTACTCTACATTTATCTATCTATTTATCTATGGTATGGGAGCACATTCAAGCAAGATCCTCTTATTCCATTGATCTCTGTGTGTCTTTTTTTTTGGATAAATTTCTGTATTTTTGATAAAAATATATTTATTGCCAAACTTACATCCAGGCAGGTATTTAATTTCACACATTCACTCTATTCTTATCCTTTGAACGCCATAGCTCCATCAAACTATTTGCATCTCTCCTTTCTTTGGGCCCTGTCGGGTCCCCTGAGCTAAGACTGGAATGCTAAGGGGAAAAATTAGCGTTCGCTAATTTCCCCTTTGCTTCCCAGTTTCACCAGTGGATTACGAGGCAGGCGCTGAGTCCAGCAGCTTGATCTGTAGCGGCCACTAGGCTTCATGGAGGGTTCTGCTGCAGGGTCATATGACCGCCAGGATATCGACTCTCGCGAGATCCTGCGGGTCAGCGGAGTGATCGTGGAGGGAGACAGGGGGCTTTTTTCCCCTAGTCTCACTCTGCTCCTAACGTCCAGAAGCGATGGATCAGGTCGCCGTTCTCATTGCAGGATGAGAGGGGAGTATGTGATTTTGGGGGGCTTTTCAGCTGCTGCTAACTGATTTTGCAGCGGCAGAATCAGTTCGCAGCAGCTCATAGCTGGTGTTAACCTTTTCAGTTAATGCCAGCTCTTAGGAGCACAAGGTCCTAACGCAACGCTAGTTCCTAATGCAAGTTAATCTCTGCTTGCACTTTGCGCTCCCCATGTTAAGTATAGGGAGCACAAAGCACAGTAAGCTTGCACTAAAAAGCCCTAATACCGATTCGCTAACGGGTTTCTTTTTTTTTCCTTCTTGTAAATTCTTTATTTTAGAGTTTGCACATGTAGGCGGAAAACATATTCAGTGGTAAGTGGTCACGCAGGGCCACAATAAGTCATCAATGGTGAAACAAAAGAAAAGTACAACAAAAGTCTGCGGCGAGGAATATCTCAAATAGAAAAAGGGGGGAGGGAGTAACGGGACTGTCCGGGCAGTCCACAAAAAGAGGTAGGGGAAGACTGCCAGTGGACGTCAGGGAAAACAAAATGGTCAGGGGAAAGGGGTGTGGGATGGGCAGGGGACTGCCTGAGAAAGGGGGGACATTCCCGGCTCACCCCGGCAAACCTAGGGAAAGTCAGCAGCCACGGAAGGAGTCCCAAGGCCGGGAGACCTGGGGCCAAAAGCAAGGCCAGAGCCATGGTTGCCGTGCTGGTGGCTCGCCCAGGGCAACCCAGTATCCCACATGCCCCAAAAAAAGAAAGGGAAAGGGGGTGGGGGTAAGGGAATACCGACATCCCTACAGACATAGAAAGAACATAAAGACCCCAGACACCTCAAGGGAAGGGCCACAACGAAAGGTATTACCCAGACCAAAAACAAAAAAGGGGGTTAGCAGAAAAACAAACACAGCTACACAACGTGTCTCTGTAAGTGGGGGGGGGGAGAAAATCACTGCTCAGGTAAAGCCGGCAAAGAAAAATAGTGAAGGTGGGGGGGGGGTCATCTCAACGTGGGAAGAAGTAAGGGCAATTACACAGCGAGGTCGCCAAAACAGTCAGCGAGGGACAACCGGTCAACGGGAGCCCCCTCAGCCAGTTGCTTGGGAGCGGGGCCAGCTATCGCAGCCATAGTCAACATGTGGCACAGAGCCTACAGTCCCAACGAGGACAGACAGAAGGAGAAGGTCCTGCCATCCGGGTAGCTTCCCAGCCGCACCTCCAGCTCCAGCCACCGTGTGTCATGCGCTGATTCCGGGGCGGTAGGTGCGAGCCAATATGCAATGAATACTAGTAAACCAGATATATTTATATATAAGGATTTATTGAGAAAAGGAACAAAAAGGGATTGGCCGGAGGCAACAACAGAATCTAGGAGGGGAAAACGAGAGAAGTGGGAGAAAGCTAAGGAATAGGGGAGGAGAGAGTGTATATACACAGGTTACAGGGCTAGAGGGAACTAGAGCAGAGCATACACAGGTTACAGGGCTAGAGGGAACTAGAGCAGAGCATATACAGGTTACAGGACTAGAGGGAACTAGAGCAGAGCATATACAGGTTACAGGACTAGAGGGAACTAGAGCAGAGCATATACAGGTTACAGGACTAGAGCAGAGCATATACAGGTTACAGGACTAGAGGGAACTAGAGCAGAGCATATACAGGTTACAGGACTAGAGGGAACTAGAGCAGAGCATATACAGGTTACAGGACTAGAGCAGAGCATATACAGGTTACAGGGCTAGAGGGAACTAGAGCAAAGCATATACAGGTAACAGGGCTAGAGGGAACTAGCAGAACATACACAGGTTACAGAGCTAGAGGGAACTAGAGCAGAGCATATACAGCTTACAGGGCTAGAGGGAACTAGAGCAGAGCATATACAGGTTACAGGGCTAGAGGGAACTAGAGCAGAGCATATACAGGTTACAGGGCTAGAGGGAACTAGAGCAAAGCATATACAGGTAACAGGGCTAGAGGGAACTAGCAGAACATACACAGGTTACAGGGCTAGAGGGAACTAGAGCAGAGAATATACAGGTTACAGGGCTGCAGATAACAAATGGGAAAACAGAAACAGTATACTTAAGGTTATATATATGAATATATCAGTACTAGAGACGTGGGCAAGTCCTTGTGATCCAGGTAAGGAAAACTTGGGAGATCCAGGAAGATGACAAGTCCAGAGGTCTGTAGTAAACAGAAGGTCCAGGAGGTTTGTAAATAATAAGTCCAGGTGGAACTGTAACAGGGGTAGTCTTGAGAGGGTAGGATCCAGCAGAGTATGGGTCATAGGTTTCTTGGAGGAATCGCAGGTAGCTCCTAACAGCTTGGATATTTCCAAGGCAATGTGGAAGTCCTGGGTCTCAGGTGTGGCTTGGTTTTATGCAGGAGTAGATGGTGATCTGGGCAACACCTGAGCATTACACAGTCAGAGGTGACTAGTGGTACTGCATGTGAAAGTCTCACTACTATGAGCCAGCACTGGGTTTAGGCTTTTTTATTACGCCGGCGGCGATGAGCATGACACCGTGCCACAACCCAGATCCAAGCTCCGACACATCTCAGGAAGCGGCCAGGCCGATGCCAGCAGCGCACAGGGGGAATCATCCACCATCCCGGTGGCCGCAGGAGCAACCAGGGGTCCGCGACCCAATCATAAGATCTTAGCTAGGGGCTGACAAGCAGCGGATAAGTAGATCTTCCGTGACATAGGGATCACCTGCAGAGAAGAAGAGGCCAGCCGGGGTACTCCAATCAGGTCGTCACAGTCAGCCTGTGGAAGTTCACCATCAGGGACACCACCTCTGGTACTCCACCTTTCCTCGCAAGGCTCATCCGAGCCAGGAACCACTCTGGGCAGGGGATCCACCGGCACAGTACCAAACAGAGCGGCCGCCTCCCGGCATGCCCACAGCACAGCCACGAGGCGCCTCACATCTCTACATGCAAGTGGCCAATCCCCTTCCTCAGACAGCCCAAGCAGCCATCTAAGTCCGCCATCCTGGCCCTGCTGCTCCCAGGGGGAGGGCGGATCACCACCGTGCCGCAAGAAAGGATCCCCCCTGGCTGCCCGGGGTAGGCCGTAGTCACAGGCCTGGGTCTGGGAAGTGCCCCAAACTGAACTGAGGCAGCGGTATTGTCTGGGTGTGGGGTAGCAGGTCACCCAAAGGATTCTCCTCCACACCAGACACTGCAGCTGATGGTAGATCGCGATAATCAGCGGGTTAAACAGCAAGTCATCAGGAGCTCAGCAAAATGCGACCATCTCGGTTGGCAGTCAGCCAATTTTACCACTAATGGGTTTCTTAACCGGTTACCGAATCAGTGGTGATCTGTGCGGAGCGCTATCACCTATTTTAAGCTGGGGCTAACGTGACCACTAGTGTTAGCTTGAAGGAGGTGATAGGGCTTGTATGAATACTCCTTTCTGAATGACAGCTTATTCTCAAAGTAACGATAATAACTGTATCAGCACTTTATTTAGCACTTTTCTATTCGCTATCTTCATAGCACAACACATTTTTTTCTGATATGAATTACAGCTAGCTTGTAAACATATTCTGGGTGATTTTATATACAGTATATTTGTCGGTTGATTGACATAGAACATAACAGAAGCACATTCTACTTCTGTGCCTTAGGAACCTGTTGAAAGAGAAACATTGAGGGTTGCATATTGAGGTTACTGCTAGAGGAAATATTTGTCATGGAGCTATGTCCTCACTCCTTGGTATCGTTACGTAGTCCTCTGTTCTATTATCTATGGACAGAATATTCCATTTATATTCCCTCTGTATTTATGGGGATTAACCTCCTTTTTATGCTATTAGACCTCTTCATCTGTTGTTGAAGATCTAAAATGCATTCATCATTCTTCAACCATGGTTATCGATCCATCTGTGCTCTCCTAGGTATCCGCCAGCACTTGAATATTCTTTTCTGCTCTTCTACAGCTCTCTGCTTGTAGTACATTTACATTGTAGTATATATATATAGAATATTCTTTGATCTTTGCATGACTTCAAAGCCTTAGTCAGACCAATGATTATTCAACAGTGGATTTAGATTCAGGGCAACCATTTTAATGGTCTACAGATGGAGGCCGTTCTAAATACGGTAATTGTAACTTCATTAGGACAATTTATTTCATCTGTGTAAACTGGACGCTACAATACTGACTGAATATTTACGCAAACATCATAGTTTTTTTATTTGTCTTTAAAAAGTTTTTTTACGTAATTAATTAGAATGCCATAAAATAGGTGACTTTTATTTCTAATAAGATATCAAAACGAATGGAATGTCAAATTATTGTTGTGTTCGGTATATTGGTCAGCGCCTAGCGTGTGATTAATTCTGCAAATCACAATAAATTGTATACTGTACACGCATCTTCCAACACTTGAACACATATACATAATGTTATGTAAAATAAATGCATTTTGTGGGTTTTAGGCATCATCAACAGAGCATCTAAATTCATCTTTGTAGTAAAATCATATTTACTAATGTACTTACTAGTCTCAATCTGTACACTTCTACATTTATTTAAGTCCTGGTGGAGTAACACATAAATGGTTCCATCTGCTGTAAAGCTAAATGCTTCCCTTAGGTAATCTTTTCATTTCTGGAGAGCATTCCTTTTATCAGAATGTCTGATTATAAGGTGAATGATCTCAGATAGAATTTCCAAGTATTTTCTCGGCAGTTATAAGATCGTTCTTCAATCAGTAACTGTTATTGCAAATACTGTTAACCCCTTGCATGCATTTCGGCAGGAAGAAAAAGGTTGTTATACTGTTATTAATCATGTTAATGAATATCATATATCCTTATCCTATATGGAGAAAAGCCTTTTGTAAAATATAATTAAGATTTTTTTTAAATTTTCTTTTTGTTTCTCTTGCTTTGTTGTTGTTTTTTTGTTTACAATAAACACACATATGAAATTAATGTGGGTAGACAGACATACACTTATTAAGCAGGACCGAGATATGAAAATACATTATTTTTATAATCAATTAGAATCAAATAATATCGTATTTATTTAAAAGCAGGAGACAAGCATTTCTATATAAAAATACAGATATGGCCAAAAATATTGGTACCATTTCACTTCTTTAGTAAGATACCCAATGTTCTTTAAACTAAGCAAACATTTATAACAGTATTCGTTATTTCAAATGTAACAGGACAGAAATGTCACTTTCGATTTAGGACTTCACATTTTACTTTAAACAGTAAAATAGACAAGGGTGGCATAAACAAATATATAGGTCCTCCTTGCCTAATGTTTCGTAGCACATGGAGGTAATAATGGGAATAAAGTGCTTTCTGTACCTCTGAATAAGATTTCTACACTTGTACTAGAGTCTTGGACAACTCTTCTTGAGCAAACTGCTCCAGTTCTATCAGGGTTGATTGGTGTTTTTACCAGCTGTGAGTTTCAGCTCTTTCCACAGATATTCTACAGCAGTGGTCCCCAACACTGGTCCTCAGGACCCACTACCAGGCCAGGTTTTCCAGATATCTGAAGCAGAGCACAGGTGATATGATTTTTTGCTCAGTGATTGAAGGTCTCAGTCTGCTTTTCCCCAAGGTAATCCTTAAAATCTGGCCTGTTAGTGGGCCATGAGAACCAGAGTTGGGGACCACTGCTCTGGATTCGGATCTGCATTTATAGAAGGCCACTTTGGAAAGGTCAAATGTTTTCTTCTCTTCCATAGTTGAGTATTTTTTTTGAGGTGTAGATAAATATCTACTAAGCCAATAGTGGTAACGTAACACCAATATTAAGAATAAGATGGAAAAGTGTATGAAAAATTGGTGGTCACAGAGAATATAGGGGTTGAACCATTTTTAACTGCAAACAACTGATCCACTGAAAAAAAAATCAGTAAGATCAAAGATTCAAATTGTGACAAAAAATATAAAACATAACTTTTATTGAAACACACAAATCGAGACAACACATAGGTTAAAATATACTTACTACCTAGGTAACCAATAGACTGGATTTGTGCATTAAATCATTCTATAGAAATAACCAGGGCAGTTCATACATGCACCAAATAGTAATGAACAAATGAAGACACAGGAAGGTAGTAGGAAAAAAGCGGCAGAGAATGAGAAAAGATGATTATATATATATACTAGGTGGAAAGCCTGCCCAGAGGGCAGTCTATTGTTGTTGTCGCCAGCTCAGAATTCATGTCCACAAATTTGTTTATCAATGCCCTATCCAAGAGAATCTCTCTATATAAATGCGTTTGTAACGCGTCCATCACCATCCCATCCGCAACAGGAGGGCCAACTGAGCAGCTCTGATGGGTGCGCGCACAGCTGACAGCGCATTACAAAGGCATTTATATATTAGAGCAGGTTCCTCTTCCCTCTTAGATTGTAAGGTTACGGGAACAGGACCCTCTTAGATTGTAAACTCACAGGAACAGGACCCCTTAGATTGTAAACTCGTGGGATCCCTTAGATTGTAAGCTCATGGGACCCCTTAGATTGTAAGCTCATGGGACCCCTTAGATTGTAAAATCATGGGGCCCCTTAGATTGTGTTGGGCTTGGGCGGCGATTTTTTTGTAGCGTATACATTATGTGTATATTTATTTTATGCGTATACTGTATCTAATGGCATGTGGTATGCATGGCATGTCAGGCTGGTAGTAAGGCACACTGGTATTATGACACATTGGTATTATGCATGGCAGACTGGTATTGTGCATTGCAGACTGGTAATATGGCTGGCAGATTGGTATTGTGCATGGCAGACCGGTATTGTGCATGGCAGACTCGTAATAAGGCTGGCAGACTGGTAATAAGGCTGGCAGACTGGTATTGTGCATGGCAGACTGGTAATAAGGCTGGCAGTCTGGTATTATGGCTGGCAGACTGGTAATGTGCATTAAAGACTGGTATTGTGCATGGCAGACTGGTATTGTGCATGGCCGACTGGTAATACAGCTGGCAGACTGGTATTGTGCATTGCAGACTGGTAATATGGCTGGCAGACTGGAATTGTGCATGGCAGACTGGTAATATGGCTGGCCGACTGGAATTGTGCATGGCAGACTGGTAATAAGGCTGGCAGACTGGTATTCTGCATGGCAGACTGATAATAAGGATGGCAGACTAGTATTATGACTGGCAGACTGGTAATGTGCATGGCAGACCGGTATTGTGCATGGCAGACTGGTAATAAGGCTGGCAGTCTGGTATTATGGCTGGCAGACTGGTAATGTGCATGAAAGACTGGTATTGTGCATGGCAGACTGGTATTGTGCATGGTCGACTGGTAAAAACTGGCAGACTGGTATTGTGCATTGCAGACTGGTATTGTGCATGGCAGACTGGTATTGTGCATGGTCGACTGGTAAAAACTGGCAGACTGGTAATAAGGCTGGCAGACTGGTATTGTGCATGGCAGACTGGTAATATGGCTGACAGACTGGAATTGTGCATGGTAGACTGGTATTATGCTGGCAGACTGGTAATAAGGCTGGCAGACTGGTATTGTGCATGGCAGACTGGTAATATGGCAAGACACCTAACGGTACATACTCGCCACCCAGGACATACTTGAAAACGAGAGAAATCTCAATGTATCCTTCCTGGTAAAATCCTTTCTCAAAAAAAATAAAAAAAATATGGCTGGCAGACTGGTAATTAGGGATGAGCCGAACACCCCCTGAGTTCGGTTCGGGCCCGAACCCGAACTTCCCATATGTTCGGGTCCGAACCCGAACCAGAACTCGAACTCCATGCAAGTCAATGGGGCTAAAAATTTGGTTTTTAGAGTGCCCTCCAAGAGGGCATATATGCTAGATATTTGCCATAAAAGGTGTATGGGGGTTCGGGTAGTGCCCTGGGGGACAGGAAACAAGGACAAAAAGTTAAGAAAAAACGTTTTTAAAGGGACAGTGAGTTTTCCATGAAATAAGGGTTAAAAATAAAAACGAAAAATTCTTTCAAATATCGTGCCTAGGAGGTCCCCATAACCTGCCCGTGAAGTGGCGGATTTCTAGGATGTATAGAAACACTATAACAAAAAAAAATGACGTTTCATATGACGGTAAATGCTTTTCCTTTAATCTATCCATAAACAACTGCTTGGGGCGGCAGTCTGTATGAAAAGAGGAGACATTTTCGTATACGCAGAAAAAGTTTACTGATTTTTTTGGCTAAATTATTGTGAAACTTATGCAGGCTTTGGATGAAAGTAACAATAGGTGCTTCAAAATTGGTCCTTTAGCATCCCCAACAGTGCGTCACACCGTAACCCCTCTGAGGATATGAATCTGATACAGGCGTCAGTGGCAGTGCACCCAAATATTGTGCTTTTGGTGCCAGGTCTGCAAGTACTATCATACAGTAACCCCTCTGTGGTATTGTGGAAGAATGCAGGGGTGAACCTAGCGGTCCTATATTAAAAAGATATGCATCTGGTTAAGGCGTCAGTGCACCCAGATATTCTGCCTTTGGTGCAAGACTGCCAGGCCAGCAAGTATCATCATACAGTAACCCCTCTGTAGTATTGTGGAAGAATGCAGGGGTGGACCATGTGGTCCTATATTGAAAAGATATGATTCTGGTCAAGGCGTCAGTGCACCCAGATATTGTGCCTTTCATGGCAGCTAGTGCCTTCACACCATAACCCTTTCGTGGTATTGTGCAAGAGTTCAGTGCTGGAGGTTTTGTGAATGCAGAAGAGGACATCCCCGATCTATTCCATTACTTCAGCATCAGGGGATTGATAGCTGCTGATCCAGGACTGATTCATTTTTATAAATGTCAGCCGGTCTACAGAGTCGGTGGACAGACGCACTCTTTTGTCTGTGACAAAACCTCCAGCGGCACTGAACGTCCTTTCGGAAAGCACGCTAGATGAAGGGCAACCTAGTAGCTGCATAGCATATTGGCTAAGTTCTGGCCAGTGATCCAATCTCAACACCCAGTAAGCCAGTGGATCATCTGCTTGAAAGGTATCCAGGTCTGCCCTTGCCCCTAGGTAGTCCTGCACCATATGGTGAAGACGCTGGCAATGGGTGCCTACATTTGACGTCCCTGGGCGTCGAGGACTAAATTTTTTTAAAAATGAATCAGTCAAGCGGCCCTGGCCTTCACCACTATTCCTCTGATCATCCGCAGCCTCAGAAGCACGTGTGTCAGCACTTGGTAATCTACCAGTGCCTGGAAAGGTGTTACACTAGTGTCGCTTTAGAGCGCCCTCAAGTTTTTTCATCCTGTGCTCCCTCTGTGCAGGCAGGATGAGCTCTGCAACTTTACCCTTGTATCGTGGATCAAGAAGGGTTGCCAACCAGTAATGATCCCTCTCCTTGATAGCACGAATCCTGTGGTCCTTTAGCAGGCTTTGCATCATTAGGGAGCCCATGCAGCGTAGGTTGGAGGTGGCATTAGCTTCCGAGTCTTCCTGGTCAATGAGGATGACCATATCGTGCACTTCCTCCTCCCAGCCACGCACTAGCCCTTGTGTTTCTGGGCACACGAAACCCTCCCTTGAGGAATCCCCACCTACAATGCCCCCACTACTTAAATATTCTGCCTCCTCCTCCTCCTCATCCTCCTCCTGTCTGATCTGAGTAGGACCCGCTGGATTGCTGTCTGCGGAAAGACTGGGGCCTTGAGAGCTAGGGAAGGCCTCCTCTTCCTCCCGCTGCTCTGCCTCTAGAGCCACATCTATAATTCCCTGCAGAGTGTGCTCCAGCAGGAACACTAAAGGAATTGTGTCACTGATGCATGCACTGTCCCTGCTCACCATCCTCGTTGCCTCCTCAAATGGTGACAATAAAGTGCATGCATCCTTGATCATCAGCCACTGCGGGGGGGAAAAAACCAAGATGACCTGAACCTGTCCTTGTGCCATACTCACACAGGTACTCGTTGATGGCCCTCTGCTGCTTGTGCAGACGCTGCAGCATTGCTAATGTCGAGTTCCACCTGGTGGGCATGTCACAGATCAGACGGTTTGTGGGAAGGTGGAATTCTCTTTAAATTTCTGCCAGGCGAACGGTTGCTGGGAATGACCGTCTGAAGTGGCTGCAGACTTTTCTGGCCTGGATGAGAAGCTCTGGCAGCCCTGGGTACTTGGTTAGGAAACACTGTACCACCAGATTTAGGACGTGTGCTAGGCATGGTACATGCGTCAATTTACCCTTGCGTAGGGCGGAGAGAAGGTTGCTGCCATTATCGCAGACGATCATTCCCAGCTGAAGCTGGCGTGGTGTAAACCATCTCTGCACCTGCCACTGCAGAGCTGACAGAATTTCTGGCCCGGTGTGGCTCCTGTCCCCTAAACAAACCAGCTCAAGCACAGTATGGCATCTTTTTGCTTGAGCCATTGCGTAGACCCTGTCAGGCGTCGGTTTAACTGCCACTTCGCCAGAGACAGAGAAGGAGGAGGAAGAGGGAGAGGTGGTGGTGGTGGAGTAGACAGACCTCATACAAGCAGCTTTCTGGAGGTGTGGTGATGAACAAGCTCCAGCACAGAGCCCCATCTTGGATCCCTCCCAGCTGCAATCAGAGTTACCCAGTGTGCCGTGAAGGGAATGTAACGACCCTGTCCATGCTTGCTGGACCACGTGTCTAAAGTGACATGCACCTTGCTGCTGACTGCCTTTCCCAATGACTGGATAACATTGTCTTCCTCGTGCTGGTATAGTGCTGGAATGGCCTTGTGTGAAAAGTAATGGCAATTTGGAACCTGCCACTGTGGTACAGCACATTCAGCAAATTCACGGAAGGGAGCAGAGTCCACCAGCTGGAAAGGCAGCAGCTGCAATGCGAGTAATTTTGCTAAGCTGGCATTTAGACAATGTGCTTGGGGATAGTTGGGACTATATTTTTTCTTTCGCTGCAGCAGCTGCGGCAACGTAATCTGAGTGTGTAAATCTTCAGCTACTGGGATGATGTCACATTGTGAGGAAGGACCTGGTACATCCATTACTGTAGCATCATCCCTGTCGGTGGAGGTTGTAGGCAATGACATGGCAGGACATACAGTGGGGATAGAGACATATGAGGAGGAGGAGGACCTACGCAAAGTTTTGCGCCAACGGGATGTGTGGCAGTTGTTCATATGTCGCCTCAAGCACGTGGTACCCAAGTGTCCGGTATCTTTCCCACGCTTAAGCCTCATCTGACATAGATTACAAATAGCAACGCTGTGCTCTACTGCACATTTCTTAAAGAACTCCCAGACAACAGAGTTCCTGCATGTGTTCTTTGAGACAACAGCGCTCTGCACCGGAGCAGCTCTGACATCTGATGCCTTGGGCTGGCTAGTGCTACGGTTGGTCACAGAGGATGTTGTGCCTCGTGTTTGCTGTGCCTCCTCCTCCCCCTCTTCCTCACTTAATTCATCTGTTCGATCAGGCACCCAGGTGGAGTCAGTTACCTCATCATCATTGTCATCATCACCCCCTATCTCCTCGTCACTGGAGCCAACTTGGCAGTATGCTGCAGCTGCTGGGGCAACATGAGTGCCAGTTATTTGTGTGTCATCACTGGCACCCCCTTCCTCTTGGTTGATTATACTCTCTTCCTCAACCTCAGAGATTGAAACAGAGCACTGTACTTGCTGTGCATCCTCAAGCAGCATGTCACTCTCATTGTAGTCAAACAATTCAGCTGACTCCTCCGTGTTTGATAGCGAGGCTACGGCAGGAGTAGCTGTGGACATCGAGGCTGCATTAGATGCTTTGGCAGCTGAGGTGGACTGTAAAGCACTAGAAGCCTGGCTGGCAGAGGACTCGGAGGATGAGGATGGCCTGGTTAGCCAATCCACCAAGTCCTCTGTATGTTGCTGCTGCTTAAGACGGCCAGCACCAGTTAGAAAGGACAAGCATGCCCCGGCAGAGGATGCACCACGTCCAACATGACCAGAGGCACAGCCTCCCGGCACAGGGGTTGCTTGCCCTCTTATCTGTGTCTGGGAGCGTCTGCCTGTCCTTTTTGTTCTTTCAGACATGGTGAGTGATATATAGATTAATATATACAGAACTCTGATTCAACTCTGGTATAAAGATTTAAAGAACTCTGGTATAACTCAGTGAGACACCCTGATAGCTGGCAGCCAGTGACAAGACACAGATTACAAGTCTCAGACACCTCTTATAAATCAGTGAGACCCCTTGATGGGTGGCAGTGAAACCTCCTATAAATCAGTGAGACCCCTTGATGGGTGGCAGCCAGTGAGAACACACGAATTATAACAATTCCCAAATGTTTTAAAGAAATTAGTGAGCCCCAAAATACTGCGTGGTACTGGCTGTGTGACAAGACACAGATCACCTCAATTCACAAATGTTTTGTAGAAATTAAAGACACCCAAAATACTGCGTGGTACTGGCTGTGTGACAAGAGACAGATCACCTCAATTCACAAATGTTTTAAAGAAATTAGTGAGCCCCAAAATACAGCGTGGTACTGGCTGTGTGACAAGACACAGATCACCTCAATTCACAAATGTTTTAAAGAAATTATTGAGCCCCAAAATACTGCGTGGTACTGGCTGTGTGACAAGACACAGATCACCTCAATTCACAAATGTTTTAAAGAAATTTGTAACCCCCAAAAAGACTTGCTGGCTGTGTGACAAGACACAGAAGATCACCTCAATTCACAAATGTTTTAAAGAAATTTGTAACCCCCAAAAAGACTTGCTGGCTGTGTTACAAGACACAGAAGATCACCTCAATTCACAAATGTTTTAAAAAAAATTATAAACCCCAAAAAACTTGCTGGCACAGTGACAAGACACACATCACCTAAATTCCCTGATATTTGGTAGAAATGAGATCCCCCAGACCCCCCCAGTAGCGTGGCAGACCGGCAGTAACAACACACAACTATCTCCTCTGAAATCTCCTCTCAAAATGCGTGCTGTAGCTATGCGTGGAAACGTTATATAGTGTGCTGCGGGACTTACCTCTGTGAGCCCATGATTTGGCAAAATTTGCCCAATCAGGACTCTGAGCCGTGATTGGCATACTGTTGAACCTGTCTTGCACCAGACCTGTGGTCAGGTGCAAGGCTGTAGCCAATTACGAGCTTCAGGCCAGTGGGAAAATGCATTGTGGTCCATTGTGATGCATTGTGGTCGAACATGCGGCAAACACCCGGAAATGTTCGGTGTTCGCGATCTAATCGAACAGGCTAAGTTCGGGTCGAACTCTGAACCGTCCAAACCGAACAGCTCATCCCTACTGGTAATGTGCATGGCAGACTGGTATTATGCATGGCAGACTGGTATTATGCAATGCAGACTTGTAATGTGCATGGCAGACCAGTAATGTGTATGGCAGACTGGTATTATGATGGGCAGACTGGTAATGTGCATGGCAGACCGGTATTGTGTATTGCAGACAGATAATTTGGCTGGCAGACTGGTATTGTGCATGGCAGACTGGTATTGTGAGTGGCAGACTGCTAATAAGGCTGGCAGACTGGTATTGTGCATGGCAGACTCGTAATAAGGCTGGCAGACTGGTAATATGGCTGGCAGACTGGGGGAGACTCTGGGCAGGGGGGATCCGTGAGGGACACAAAAAATCTGATGCATTGGATAGGCGCTGTGCGCACAGCGCCTCTCCAATGGATTGGATTTTTTGTGTCCCTCATGCACGCTGGGCGCGTGCTGCAGCGTTTGGCTGTGTGCACACCCAGCTGGTTGCGCATGCATTCAACCCTCCGCCGTCTTAGGCACGGCGGTGCGCGTACTGCGTTGGTTTGCTGTGTGCGCACCCAGCACTACGCTGGGAGCGCACGCATTCCACACTCCACCATCAAACTGTTTCAGCAGTTGGATGCGTGCGCAGCCAGCAATATGCTGGTTGCGTGCGCATGCGCATAAGGGTTTTTTGGCGACGGACAAGCCAGCCCTTACTGTTTTATAGTAGAGTTAAATATATACAGTATCTCAAGCCACAGTAGCGGAATAAGTTAGCACCAGCTCCTAGCTGTGGTTAACTTTTCAGTTAACTGCAGCGAGACGTAATTAGCATTAGGACTTTGTAATCCTAACGCTAATTAACACTTTGCGCTCCCCATATTAAGCATAGGGAGCGCAAAGTACAGTAAACCTGCGCTTAAAAGCACAAGATCTGAATCGCTAGCAGGTTTTTTAACCCGTTAGCATACGGAATGTAATTTGGTCCGCCCGTGCTAGGGCCACCAAAGGTAACGCTCACACAGCTGAGCGCTAACGTTAGTGTGAAAATTGCAATATGGCTCAGAGTGTCCACTTTCTAGAAGATACAAGTGAAAAGATCTCATCATTAAACCAGTCAGCTGTCCCAATCCTAGAAATCGCACATGCCATTTGGGATTCCTATATTGCTGTCAGCCAATGATCAAAGAAGCAGATTTGTCTCAATTTAATGCATTGAAAAAACGGGTTTGGGTCAAAATCCCTACAACCAGGTTCCCTAATGCCAAAATCCCGATGGCCAACTTTCAGACAGGACAAGTGCCGGACATACCAAGTTCCCTACACAGACAACTCCCTGACGGCCAACTTCCAGACATCCAAAATCCCAACGGCTAATCCTAACACTACTCCCTAACCCCCCTAAACCTAGCCCTAACCCTAACCCCCTAAACCTAACCCTAACCCCCTAAACCTAGCCCTAACCCCCTAAACCTAACCCTAACCATTTTAAACCTAGCCCTAACCCTAACCCCCTAAACCTAGCCCTAACCCCCCTAAACCCAGCCCTAACCCTAACCCCTAAGCCTAACTCCCTAAGGGATACGGTGTTGGTATTAGGGTTAGTCGCTGGGATTTTGGATGTCTGGAAGTTGGCCGTGTAGGGAAGTTGGCATTAGGGAACCTGGTTGTAGGGATTTTGTCCGGCACCTGAAAAAACTTATGAAAAACAAATCTAAATTTATGGAACTTTTATTCAAATAGCAGAAATATTTTTTTTTCCTCATTGCAAGTTCACTAATTTATTCCAACTTTAACAGATATATACAGAAAGCCGATAATCGGATGGGAATTTTATTCAGTTAGTAGGCTTCATTGTGAAAATGTTAATATAAATCGCCCAGCAGGATGCACATGATAAATAAAAAAATCAATACATTTGTTCTATATTATCTATGTAATATGTTAAAGTACACGCACTTTTAAATCATTGATTTTATGTTAAAATTTTCTAACCTAAGAGCATTTCTCCAACAAAGCATTAAAGTAATGTCGTAGCAAGACATTTTTTCATTTCAGTTGAAAGGGCCCTGTAAGCATTTAAATAAGAGATATCTGCTTTTAAAACTAGCCTAAGGAAATAACACCCTGTGTAATTATATCCTTATAAACATACGGCAAGTCTTTGATAATGCGGTCTCAGTTTCTAAACATAAGACTTGAATTTGGATAGTACATGTGCAGTTTTACAAAGCTATTAAGTCTCATATATCATAATTGGAACTGATATAGTTTCCCATCTGAACCTGATACATCTTTTCCATAAATCCAGGTTTATATCTTTTTTTTATTGTATACTTTGTTAGAACAAACATCAATTATCATCAAAGAGTGACCAACCAGGAAACAGGAAGGATGTTAACTGTAATGTAGAAAGGAGCCCTTCGGACAGTGTTTTTGTTAACATGTATGAAATCACACATTAAAAAATACATTGAGTGCAATTCCATCATACACCCGCACTGCCAACTCTCACCTCCAAGATTTCTCAAAGGCAGCTCCAGTCCTGTGGAATGACTTACCTCGCCCTATCAAACTCTGCCCTGATCTTCAGGCCTTCAAGAAATCCCTCAAAACCCATCTCTTCAGATTAGCGTACCACATCACTGATGCAACTCATCCCCCTGCTCATCTACTCAGACATGATTGAAGCCGCTTCCATTGCCTCTCCATTCCTGAACCACTGGCACCAATGATCCTGGCATCCAGTACAATTCCCCTGGTCTTCATCAACCCAATGCCTCTAGACTGTAAGCTGCTTTGAGCAGGACCCTCTACACCTAGGGCAGTATTACAAAGTTGGTGCTAACTTAACCAGAGCTGTTGTAAACTTACCAAAACCATTATAGCCTATGGAGCTGTTAAGTTGGTTATGTTAGCACCAACTTTGTAATATAGCCTCTAGTGTTTCCATCTTATGTCCATTTATCTGTGTCTTGTTCCCTTTTGGTGATTCCAAAAAGCTGCAGCAACTATTGGCGCTATATAAATGATGATAGTAATCCCGATTATTATTATTATTCTTTATTTATAAAGCGCCAGCATATTCCGCAGTGCTGTACAATAAGCACAGTATAGACAGGGTTACAATACATTGAACAACATTTGACAAACAGTACAGGAGGAGATGAGGGCCCTATTCCCATAGGAACTCACAATCTAGGAGGGTTGGGGTTGGAAACAGGAGGAGAGGACTGTAAGGTGAGAGTGATAGATGGTTGCGTCAGTGAGTTGGGTGGTAGGCTTCCCTAAATAGGAATGTTTTAAGGGAGCGTTTGAAGGAAGAGAAGTTAGGGGAAAGTCTGACAGTACGAGGGAGAACAGTCACTCCTGTTGTGACTCGACTTGAGTGGCAGCTAACGTTCCTTTTGTGCTTCCTATAGTTTGCATAGGAAGGACTAATGGAGTGGAGACTGGTGAAGAACGAATAAAGATTTTTATTCATAATGCTGCTGCAAAACAAATATATTAAAAAAAATGCCAGTATTAGGCAGGCTCAAAGACTGCCACTCAGAAAATAACATACCATTTAGTATATGGTATATGGACTTGTTTTCCATGACTTTTTGAATAAAATATAAAGAGGCTGACGATGCTTGCTCTGTAATTGGATGTTAGCGGGTAACAAGTTAATTGTGATCGTGCAAAGATGTTAGCAGAATCCAATAAGAAGAGTGAAAATAATCAGGTCCATCTATCAATGTTTCATTGTTTTTAATCACGCTCAAGGCTGTTTCACAAATAGCGTTTGTGGATTTTAACAAATCCAGTCTAGCACATTTCAAACCTATCTGTGTTTATAGCTAATACTTACCTGCGTGCTTTTAAGTCATCCATCAAATATGCAGAGGAAGGAATAGATTTACAGACAAGTTAATAGAAGGAGAACATGAATGTCATTATCTTAGCACTCGGCTACTGCACAAACCTCATATCCAGAGGGATTAAGTGTAATGGAATGAATAGACTTTGTCCAGTCTTCACGCTTATGCAATATGCTATTAAAGTCTATTTATAATCTGTGTGCTTGAGAGGACGCCTCTCACTTCTGCTCCCCCCCCCTTTGTGTTGTTGGTGTTCTTAAATCAAAGCTTTAATTAAACATGTTCAACAATAAATGATGATACATTGAGCTAAGAATTAATCATGGCTGCTACCCAGTTAGGTTGACATTAAATGAGTCAATTTGAAGTTATTTCCACCAGTGATGATTAATGAAGGAACACTTCTTTTTTGACACAACAATATTCTTTCAGTATGCTCACTGGAGATTACACTGGTTCTGAATGACATTAAAGAGGATGCCATGCAAGTGAGATATCTAGTGCCCCACAATATTTTCACTACAAAGATCAATTAGTATTTAAGACTAGATAAACCTAAACACCTTAACCTGGCTGTTACAAACCACCGTGCATGTAATCCATATTTATTGACCAATGAGCTGAAAGGATATGAATCATTAAAATGATTTTCTCTCCATAATAACTTATGCAGCAAAACGAACGGCCTTGATATTTAGAGACCCTGTCTTTATACAACATCCTCAGAATAAAACATATAGAATTTTTTTTTAATTTTTCAACAGTCTAAAGATGTTACATTTTTTCCAGGACGTAAGCCATGAGAGATCTTAAAGGGATATTTTTTCTATTGCTCTATTGTAACCTAAATCTCTTGTATCTAGTACCAAACTGCATCTCGATTTTCTTTACATCTTTGAAAAGACTTGCCAAATAAGGACTTTTATCACTATGGAGTTTCCCTGTTTTCTCTGGCTTCTTTCTCTATAAATGCTCCTGTAAACTAAATCACATATTCTAGGCTCCAGGCGTATGTAGAATCATCTAATTCTATGTAGAAATAGAGAATAACACTGCTTGTGATGTATTATTCTGAGCTATGGTCCAAAAATGAAAATAAATAGTATTTCCCGCTGGATTGCATTTATGACGTTAGCTTTTCCAAGTGAACTACTAGCTGCTGCAGCTTCACTTCCAAATATAGCTCAGATGATATACCAATTCAAGTGATACCTCTTTTGTCATCGGCCCCCTTAAATTCAGCTCATTTTGAATCTATAAGCCCCTCTTTACTTATTCTATCCTTCACTCTATACCCCCACACCCGTAAAAAAATGTTTTACTTACGGTTTCTGTTTTAGCATAGCTATTCCGGAGTAGGTGCTTTATTAGCACCTGGCCCTGGAAGGAAGTACAGGGCAGCCCAAACCTGGCTGCTCTGCAACGTCCCACTGCCAGTTTTGACTCCTGGAGTCCATAGGACTCCATAGAGCCTTGCACGCATAGGTATCTCAAGAGGGGGGCCAGGGGGAATCCCCCCTCCTAGGTTATTCCTTACCCCCCATATGCCACCACCAGGGATCAGCATCCAGCTTCCACCACGTTTCGGACTACTTTATCTCCGTTCCCATGCATCGTACATGGTTGATTTAAGGGGTCATTCAAAAGGGCAGAGTCTGTCCTTTCCCATGATATCTAAGGTGACCATATTCAGTGTAAAATGAATATCATAAATAATAAAACACAAAAGGAAACATTTTTTTTCACAGGGTTGAAATGTCTCAGCAGGGAAAGGGTTAATATATTACATTTTGTATTACTTGAGTTTTTGCCTTTGTTTAGTTATATATATATATTTTTTTTTAGAAAGTATTTTACCAGGAAGGATACATTGAGATTTCTCTCGTTTTCAAGTATGTCCTGGGTGGCGAGTATGTAAGTATATTAAAGGAATAATGGGAGGGATTATCCCTCACAGTATACATTTCATGTTTTCCCATGATTACTTGCATTTTTAGGGGTTAATGGGTAGGCTACATGCCTCACAGTGTATACAGTTCATATTTTCCCTTGATTACTGGCATTTTAGGAGTTAATGGGTAGGCTACATGCCACACTGTTTATTATTTTTATTGTATTTTCCTGCTTTAATGCCGTTCTAGGGGTTATTATGGAAGTTAGAATCTTAAGGGTCTTTAGATCCTTTGCTTTTTGTTTACAATTCGGGGAATCAATTTCGCAGAAAATATGTTGAATTATTTAGCGAATGGTCACTGTAATTTGTGAAAATTTGGAGTCTCTGAAGCAGTTATCGGACATCGGCGAAAACAGCCGAATTGCGGCAAATAAAATATTGGATTTGTGTATCAGGTGAGTACAGCAAAAAAGGTATCATCTCTCCACATTATTCTGGGAATTATATATATATATATATATAATTGTTTAGTTTTTTCAATGGTACGATTTAGTGGCGAAAATTATTTGTGCCCCCTCCCCCATTTCGACTGTGGTATCTTATGTGCCCCCCCATATATTGTTCCTAGAGTAGCCACTGCCTGTGCGTCATGGTTGTGAGTTCTGTGCGAGTTTCCTCTAGTGGATGAATCGTAGAGGAAGACTGGGAACTGTTCCCAGTCTCACTCTGCTCCCAGCGAGAAGAATCAGCAGATTGTGCAGCTCTCTCCACCGCAAAATGAAAGGGAGATTTTTTGAGGTGGGTTTCACAACATGTTAAGTGATTTATTAAAAGCAGAATCATAATACCAGGTTTTAGGAGCTGTTTTATTATAGGATCCAGACAATTTATATATCCTAGTTTTCAGCAGACTCAGCAGATTCAAAATATATCATTATTATGTGTATACGTCATGTCCTGTCAAAATGATAACCGGATAGAAGAGCAAGCTTCCTTGGAATAGCTCACACTTCTATTTGTAGGTGCAAGTTACTTTACAGTAGGAGGTCCCAATCCACTGCCTCCTCTCAACGCAGTTTGCAGGATACAAAATACAAATGATTTTTTTTGGAGAAATTATTTTACCAGGAAGGATACATTGAGATTTCTCTCGTTTTCAAGTATGTCCTGGGTGGCGAGTATGTACCATTAGGTGTCTTGCCCAAGGACACTTACTGGAGAGGTCAGAGTCCCTCTACTGACCCAGGACAATCCTGGGTGATTGCATACACATGATATCCCTCAATAGGATTCCAAGGAGTCAGATTAGCAGCTGTCAACACAAGGTTACAAACTTGTAGTAGCTTATCTGCAATAGTGACTTTGTGAGCTGTTACGAATTAAATCAACATTCAAAATTGTCCAGCGTTTTCAAAAAAGAAAAGAGAATAATAGAACACTTCTTCGCACAAGTATTCAAAGTGTGGCATCAAAAACATGGTCCGTGCAGGGACATCAGTATGTATATCAGTATATATGAAACCAAGTAATAGCAGAATATATCAAATGTTTTCAAACTAGCATAAAGATAAACAACCACTGTCACATAGAGGAAGCAAGCTAATGATCCCTGATTTCTGCTGAGGGTGTTCTGGTGCAGGCAACAATATGCTGTGTTCTGCTGACACATATTGTGTTGTAGAATTCTAAAAGATGATTCACTAAATTACCACTAATGTACTTTTGGCCTAAAATGTGCAATTCACCACCACTTATATTGAATCATACGTATGAGACATGCTTTCATACAATCAAAATATTTCCATTTGTTTTAAATAAAGGATATTTTAGATCTAGGCATGTGCAAAAGGGTGTTTTCAGTTTATTGCAAATTCTCAATAAAGAAAATGAAAATTAACAGTTTGGAATTATATGCATTTTGTAAGTAACAAATTTAAAAGTGCTGCATAGTCCTTAGAATTATATTGACAAGATTGTATGAGCGCAACCTTGAGTGATCATGTCGTTTTGGTGGAAGAACACCAGAGAACTATTTGTTCTCCTTGTTGTTTGGGTTTTTTGGTATGATGTGGGGGCTGGTCATGCCCTCTTCATCGAGGTGCTGGAGGTAAGTATTGTATTTTCGGAGGTTTTTTTTCCAGTCTTAAGTGATCAAAATCACTTAACACCAGCTTTTGGAAGCTGGTATTATTTTCAGTACCATCTTCAGAGAAGAATAACAAACAATACTGGAATTACGCATTTTAAGGTTTTTTTCTTCCTAGATACATGTACAGCTGTAAAAGGACAGCTGCGACTGGAGTTTGTCCTGAAAAAGGACAGGTGCCACTACCATTAATGAGCACTGCCTTCATAGAGTACTTATTGGCTCATATGTTAATGTCAACAGCTTGAGTAGAGTAGGTCACTCCGAGTACTTAGACTTTTAACAAGCATAAAGCTGTAGCACATTTGCAGACCACTACAGTTGCAATTTATTAAATGTATGAAGATAGGGACAGGGGCCCCTTTCTCTCTAACTTCTGGAAGAATCAGAAGTGGTTATGGTACTCTGAGTGGAAATATCAGTGAATATATACTATGAGGTCTATTCACTAAAGGTGAAACTCAGGAGAATTAACAGGAGAAGAGAACAATCTAGACCAAATAGCCGATTTGAAAAGTGCGATAAATGGGAGAATTTTTCTGGTTTTCCTATTTTGACCTAGAATTTTCACTTCTCCATTAATTCTCACGAGTTTCACCTTTCTTTGAATAGTCCTGTAAATTTATAAGCTACGTAGATACAAGAAGTATAAAAATAGATTACACTTAAAATTAACCTTAAAACTAAACTATCTGATACATCAAAAAAACAGATGGACAACATACTGGAATTGCCTCTAATCAATGTGACATTTTAGCATTCTACTTGAGAACATTAGGGATTATTCAGTAAACTGTGAAATGAATACGATGTGTAAAATTTGAACCAATCTTTGTCCATTAGACCCACAACTGAGGCAATTTTCTAGCCCTGCAATTTGAGCCTTAATTTTGCAAATTTTTTCTTTCAAATCCACGAAATGTCAAATGTACAGAAGTAAACTCTATCTGAACTTATCTTTTCCGTTTCTACTTTTTCCCGTATATTTTAGCCCAAAGATTTTCTGTCATTTGGTTGCTGCTTTCATTACCTCTCCTATTGATTTCCTTTTTGTATATGAATTGTTTATCTTGTATATTTTAATACAAATATGTTTCAGACATAATAATTCCTCTTATCAACGTAACATGGCATGTGGAGGTCTGCCTGACTTGTAATAAATAATGAATGCGGTACATTTTGCTGCATTCAGGATGTGTATTTATTTGCTGTCAAAGAAATAATCCCAAAGCTGTACACATTTTCCAAATCATCTGGAGTTTGAATTTCCTGGAATTTATGGCTTTGCAAATGTATTCTTTTTACTTTGTTTATTTTCAGATGTTCTCTGCAAACAGCAACAAATCTTGGTGGTCTTGGAGCCAAAACAAAAAAATTGTGTCTTAAATAAGAGGAAAGAAACTAGTTCTCGTAATTAAAAGCTATTACTTTAATGTTGACATCATTTCACAATCTTTCAAGATGTAAAATCTTTATGGAATATTCTAGTAGACAAAAAGAACAATAAATCCAACTGTAAATCTCCCTATCTCTCTCTTTCTCTTTTTGTCTAATTGTACATATATAAACTTACACTCACTCCTTTGGTATCCTTAAGGGGTTAAAGTTCTTATACTTTAATAAAATAAAAAAAATATCCAAATAGCTCTATGGATGCACTCAGGGTCATAAGTAAAACTATAAATATCTATTTAGGTTACATGAAACCAACCAACGTTACGGCTCACGCAGAGCCTTTTTCAAGTTTCTGTACATATAATTAATAGAACTATTTATAAAACAAATGCAGCCGTTCAGGAGAGAAAGCAATCAGAAAATGGCCTAAGGCTGCCTGCTGTGAAACAGTTACTCCCTTCCCTACCAAGATTGAGATAACTCGGGTCTTCAAAGGCACCAACAGGTGCCCCATATGGAGTTATCTCGATCTGCAGAACAAAAGCAAATAAAATTTGTTTGCTGCCAGTTACAAAGTATCCAACAGCAGGGGAGGGGCTTCACCTCTGTCTGCCATCCCTGGTTTTAACCCCTTCACTAGCAAGTGATTTTTCAAAAAATCTTTGTCATGAACCAGTGGCTTTTTGAAAAATCATTTTAATTACACACCAAGAAATATTGAGAAATATTCCAAATGTATTTCTTACTGTAGTAACCTGTTTGACAGGAAAATGTTGCCATCTACTGGCTAAATGTAGTTATAGCAGTTAGAGCTGTAGCTCATGGTACCCTACATCTGCAGCCCAAAAGCAAATGAAATTAATTTGCTGCAAACAAATTTCATTTGCTTTTGGGCTTCAGAAGGTGCAAAAGTTTTAGCCCTGTGGGCATAATTCCCAAGGTGAGAAAACTGTCTAAAATTGGCCAATTGAATTTCCTTATTGGACTTTCAGCAGCCGATGCAGGGATCCATTAGTAACAGCTCTAACTTCTGTAACTCCACTTGGCCAGTAGATGGCAACATTTGCCTGCCAAATAGGTTACTACAGTAAGAAATTCATTGTGAATAATCCCAAATATTTCTTGGTGTATAATTGATTAAAATGGGTTTTTTTTTAAAAACAAAAAACACTGGTTCCTTACAATGTTTTTGAGAAAAATTACTTGGTAATGAAGGAGTTAAAGCAGGAGAACTGGCTGAGCTTTACGTGGGATCCTGCATTGTAACTGAAAGCTCCAGCCCTGCAGATTGCTGTATTCACCACATGCAGAATGCTCCAAGTCTGTAGGAGCTCAGTGAGTTCTCCTGCCATGGAGCCAGTTACGAAATATCCAGCAGCGGGCGGCAAGATGCCCAGCTTCTGTCTGCCAGTCCTGGCTACTGTTTCACAGCAGGCAGCCTGAATGCTGCATGCTGACAGTTTTTTTTTGCAAAAAGAACAACCTGTTTCCCCCACACACTAATCATGAGCCTTTACAGGCATTTGACGGCAGGTGCAGGCTGGACAGGTGGAGACACCTTAATTCAGAGGGGCTTCCAGCCCTGCTTGTCCAGGACCCCCTGTTTAGCGTTAGGAAAGCATACGTTAAAGTCACTGATCCTGACATTAATGCTTACTCATCCGACCACTACAATTAGTGTTCAGAAGGGAATAGGGCCTTTCATCGTTTAAGAGACCAATTATATGTAAGAGGGTTTAAAAGAATTTCCTATACACCGTCTTTGTATTAGAATGATCAGTAACATCTACAAACAATTAATCCACCTTTCTAAGCATTCATTCAATGCATATAAATAATTTATGCCATACATGGAAACCACAGTTAGCTATGTGGTATGTGGTGTTGACAACACAAGTTACCTCCTGCTGCTTTTGCTGTTTTAAATATCTTTTAATGGCCTGTAATAACCGTATGTGGTCGACAGGTTTAATAAATACATAAAACAAAACCATGCTTTTTAAAAGGTAATGATGTGTTTCAGAGCTGAGTAAGTTGTCACATTAATTCTTTAGAGGAAATAAATAAATATATTAATTTCCTGTTGTAAATAAAATGTTAGAAACTTGCGGTTTGCCCCTAGGGGATTTTTTCAAATAATTCTTTTTCCATGTGATGTTGAAAACCCTGTTTATAAAAAGCCTGTGATTACAAATATTAATTTCCTATATTTTCATTAGTAAAACATTATTGAGTTGTCAAGAATATACAATTATGCAAAGTATTTCAAACTTACAAAGCCAATCAAATGATTTTTATTTGTAGAAAAAGTATATAAGTTGAATTTATATTTCAATATAGTGATTTAAACTGTTTTTTTTTGTGATTCATTTTCAAGTTTAGTGTTTCTGTAGACTGTAAGCTTCTATGAGCAGGGCCCTCCACACCTTTTGTTTCCTATGTCCGTTTATCTGTATCTCAGTTATTGTAAAGCGCTGCGGAAACTGGTGGCGCTATATAAATTATGACAATAATAATAATAAAGTTAAATATGGTTGACTGTCATGTTTCTGCCATATTCTAATGTTTTTGCAAATATTAATAACAGAAATTTCAACAAGCTGTTGAGCTAATGACTCTATCCATTATTCCAACCGAGTCGGCAATAGGTTACTGTAAATTAGCGGCTTCTATACTTTGTATAGGAAATGTTAATTTGCGACTAGCTGACGAAGAATGATCTGTTCCAACCTCATTCCTTCTTCATCTGCTCAACCTTTATTCAGGAAAGAATAGTGTCCTTAAACCCTGGTTTTAAGTGATTTTGCTTTTGTCTGAGATCTGTAGGACCCCAGGAGAATACAAGAGCAACGATGCGCATCAATCATTGGCTCAGAAATATTCTGACCCACCCTCAGCAACTCGATATGGATAGAGCTCTTAATAGTGTGCCGTAATTGGCTCGCTTTTGCTTACCTCCATTATTATTCCTCCCCTTCTTCCATTTATACCGTTCAACATCCCCGAATATTTCTAATTTCTTCTTCCATCTCCCCTCTATATACTGTGTCTCCAAACCTCCTGGTGTCTCTCTCCAGCTCCCAATTTTCTGTCTCTTTCTTTACTTCCCTCAACTTACTAATGTATTTTGTCTGAATCTTCTATACCTACTAGTTTCTTTCCATGTGTTCATTCCCCATGGTCTAATGTGCTGTCCCTCATTCAGGCTCTCTCCATATTTCAACACCCAATCTATCTGTCCAATTCATCAATATCGAATGTCTTGACTTCCTTTTACCTGCACTTTTCTCTTAACACCGAAAGGACTTTTCCCTTTGTGTCTCTGTCCTTTCCTGTCAATCCTCTTGTATTTCTATTCCCTATTCTTTTATCATTTCCATGTGTCTCCTTTCTCCCTGTCATATACCTCTTCCCTACTTATTTCACTTCATATTTTCTGGGGCTCTGTACATCTTCTTAGAATATCCACTTTCACACTGATGTCTATGAATCCTGTTCCCACTCATTTCTCCTCTGAATATATTTACTTCACGTTTTTACGTCCCTTCACAGGATTTTGCTGAAGAGAACCTCTCAATGTTTGTACTACCTGTATCTTAGAGATAGAGGCAAGTTTTTACCTGGATACTTTAGAAGGCTGATCTTGTTGCATGTTGCTTCATCTCTTTTAGAAGAAAGCTGCTGCCACTTGTGCTTAGACACATTAATTAATTCTTATTTCACCTACCGGTAATCATAGTGAAGAATTCATCATTAATTCATAGACTTTTTTCGGCCAAATTTTATTAAAACATTTCACTAATATTTATTATACATACCTATAGGCTGCCACCAATACCAGTTCTAGAACAACCAATGCAGTGTGTATGTCATGGGCATTTGGAGGACACTTCTCACTTTCTTTAATCCTAAGAAGCATCATTGTCAGGATTCAAAAATATTTTATCTTCATGGTTAAAGACTTGGTGGTCAGGCAGCACCAAGAAGATCAGGTGATGCCTTTATTCTATTATCTTGTTGTGCAAGTGAGGACCTTGCTACTTAAGTCAGGTCCATGCCTTGCTCAGAGCTTCTGCAATGGATTAACAGTCTACCTGTTAAATCTACAAAAGAAAAGAACATATACCCTTCATGGTGCATAATTAATGTGGAACACTATGGAAAGCCCCACAGAATTCCTCCCACAATATCTAATAAAACCTTGAGCATCTCAAATGCATTAAATGCTTCACATGTTATCGCAAACTCCTGGACCCCCGAACCTGGTATAACTCGCCACCGCAGGGAACACAAAGGGAAGACCCTCGGATCTGTATAAAAGTAATTTATTGACAGGTAACAAATAAAACTATATAGTCCAAGGCATTTTGTCTACATTTCAGACTTCATCAGGGAAAAAAAGTGAATTAACTCCCTCTCCCCGAGCTTAAATACACTGATATATTCCCAATATTTTTTCTGTGTACTGAGTTGTAACGCTTGCAGGAGGAGACTTTGTTTTGGAAGACACAAAGTTATGTAAATGTTCTTCCCTGAGTGCTATATCACACATTTTGGTGTTATACGTATTTGCCTGTTAGAGCTGTAAACTAAGCCATGAACATGAAATCCCTGCTCTGAGCCTTGCCATGGTTCTGTGTACCAAGCCTCACCATGTTCCTCACCCCGTTCCCAGTGTGTCAGAGTCTCATGTTGTTCTTTTATTCCAGAGCCTCATTGTATTTGTGTGTACAGCCTTATTCCTGTGTTGTCCAAACTCCGTGTGTTCAGCCTGATTCCTGCCTCCATTGCAATAACAGACTCGATGCAAATTCTCCCTTTGAGGCAGAAAATATACACTATAGGGTGTTCACAGGCTCCAGGCCAACCTCGCATATCCAGAAAAATAAAATAAGAATGCCCGCACTCCAGTTCCAACAAGGAAAATTACTTTAATGTCACACAGGTGATGTTTCAGTTGTTCTACAGACTCTCAGAAACACTGTAGAGCAGCTGAAGCAACACTTGAGTCACATTAAATGTTCTGGTACTTCCCCTCTGGACACTTCTTGCCTCTGAAACCTGACGCCTTTTTCCATCTTAAGCTTCCACTACCTCAGTCTCATTACTAGGTTGCTGCTTTGGTGATTACTTGAGCAGGGACCCACTATAGGGCAGATCACTCATGCTGTTGCCCATCCTCAGGACCCTCACAAACCTTGTGTTGTTGACCATTTTCAGGGCCTTGACACACTTTACCCTGTACACAATGAGAGAGCAATTGAGATGTGGACCCTTTGCTTGAGGTGTCTAGAGAGGTGTCCACTATGCCATCCTGATGAGGCCTTACAATGTCAAAATGTTTGTCGGGGGGTTGCTGTAGCACTCATGAAGAGAGGACTGCCTTGGCATTTCTGTACTGGCCATTCTTTCTGTGTAATAGCATTTCGATTTGCATATGGCTCAGTTTTCTGTGTAATGGCACCATCGAGCTAAAAACATTGTGATATCTGAACGAGGACCCATCATAGGACAGGCTGCTTGTTCTCGGTACCCTCACAAACCTTTTGTTATTGCCCACTTTGAGCACCCACACAAACATTGCTCACTCTGGTGATTATTTGCTCCCAACTCTTCAGTTTCGCATTAATTTTAGTTGCCATATCCACTGTTCGCCTTTTTTCTCCTTGTTGATAAATGACTCTATGTTAGACCTGGCTCCTGCCCCATCCTGCACACCTGTCTGAAACATCGAGATTCCTTCCTGAGACCTTGAGATGATACCTGACAATCATCTGAAAAATAGTCTGAACTGGTAAACCAGGGCTCGAGTCAAGCGGGAACGGCATTCCCGCACTTCTCCCACAGCGGGAACGCTGCGGGAACACAGTGTTCCCGCTGTGGCCCGAGCCCGAACGCTGCCGCCGCCACCGCACATTGCCGGCGGCCGCGTGCATCCTGTTAGAATGGCCCGCTGACCGGAAGTGGAGCCGCTCGGCTTCACTTCCTGTCAGCGGCGTTGAAGCAGGAAGCACGCGGCCGCCTGCAATGTGCGGCGGTGGCAGCGGCAGCAGCCACAGAAGAAGCAGAGGTGAGCTGGGGACAATATCCATGACACTGGGGGGCAATATCCATGAGACCTGGGGGCACAATCAATGAGACCTGGGGGCAATTTCCATGAGACCTGGAGGCAATTTCCATGAGACCTGGGGGGCAATATCCATGAGACCTGGGGGGCAATATCCATGAGACCTGGGGGCAATATGCATGAGACCTGGGGGCAATTTCCATGAGACCTGGGGGCAATTTCCATGAGACCTGGGGGGCAATATGCATGAGACCTGGGGGCAATATGCATGAGACCTGGGGGGCAATTTCCATGAGACCTGGGGGGTAATTTCCATGAGACCTGGGGGGCAATATCCATGAGACCTGGAGGCAATAAGCATGAGACCTTGGGGCACAATCAATGAGACCTGGGGGCAATTTCCATGACACCTGGGGGCAATATGCATGAGACCTGGGGGGCAATTTCCATGAGACCTGGGGGGCAATATCCATGAGACCTGGGGCAATATCCATGAGTCCTGGGGGGCAATTTCCATGAGACCTGGGGGCAATAGCCATGAGACCTGAGGGGCAATTTCCATGAGACCTGGGGGCAATAGCCATGAGACTTGGGGGGCAATTTCCATGAGACCTGGGGGCAATAGCCATGAGACCTGGGGCATATCCATGAGACCTGGCGGCACAATCCATGAGACCTGGGAGCAATTTCCATGAGAGCTGGGGGCAATATGCATGAGAGCTGGGGGCAATAGCCATGAGACCTGGGGGCAATATCCATGAGACCTGGGGGCATTATCCATGAGACCTGGGGGTGGGCAATATCCATGAGACCTGGGGGCAATATCCATGAGACTTTGGGGGCAATATCCATGAGACCTGGGGGGCAATATCCATGAGAGCGGGGGGCATTATCCATGAGACCTGGGGGCATTATCTATGAGAGCTGGGGGGCATTATCCATGATAGCTGGGGGGCATTATCCATGAGAGCTGGGGGGCATTATCCATACGCGCTGGGGGCAATATATACCCATATGAGCTGGGGCAATTATATCCATGTGAACTGGGGAAAATATATCCATATAACCAGTGCTGTGCATATTATTCTGGGGGCTCAGTGCTGTGCATATTATTCTGGGGGCTCAGTGTTGTGCATATTATCCTGGGGGCTCAGTGCTGTGTATGTTATTCTGGGGATTCAGCGCTGTGTATATAATTCTGGGGGGGGTCTGTGCCTGGAGATATATATATATATATAAAATGCGTTAGTCCAGTTGCCACAATCATGAGTATACCTGTAGGTAGTGATACCTTTCACTGATCAGTATAGTTTCCAGTTTACACTCTTGAAAGCTTGTCTTTTAAATGTAATGCTAACCCAATAAAAATGGTATCACCACGTACTGCTATACTCGTAATATATATATATTTTCTTCAGGTAATAGGGGTTGTGGAATTCGTGGGTGAGTTCCCTCACTTTTTTTCCCAGGACTTGACCCCTGTGGTAAACTACGAGGAACATGATAGTGGAGACTTGTTGGCAAGTATAATGTTCTGCGAGAAACTAAAATTTGACAATTGATAATCTCAAGATCAAAACAAACTTAGGCTCACATACTTTATAATTGCCTTTTTAAATTTCTTTTTCTGTAACAAAGAAATAAAATCCATCTGTGTTGTTCAGAATGATTTTAGGTTTGAGGATTATACAGTACTTTGTTTTTGTTAAATAAAATGATATCCTTTTTTCACACATTTCATATGTGTGATATACATTTATTTACACCTAGATTGTAAACTCCCGTGGGAAGAGGGCCCTCAATTCCTCCAGTATCTCTCGGTGAATATTGACTTGCCTTTTTGGTGTATTGTAAACTTGTACTGTCTTCGGAATGTGTTGCCACTTACAGGGCTATTCAGTGAATTCATTTCCCCATATGGTGCAATTTTGTGGCCATTCGGCTATTCAGAAGGCAGGCAGTTCGCTAAATTTTGGTAAAAGCTTCTTGATCCAAGGAGAAATCTGACGCCTTTCTCGGATCAAGAAGGAATTTTTTCCCAGTATGTTGCATATTGGTGAGCGCTTCAGACTGGATTTTTTGCCTTCTTTTGGATCAGCAGCAGTAGGTGATGTGAAAGGCTGAACCTGATGATGCACGTCTTTTTTCAGCCTATGTAACTATGTCATAGTTATACTTACATGCTTTTGTCTTGGATATTTTATTTTTAACCCTTTCGCTGCTGAGGCTTTTCCCGCCCCTGTGCTGAGGTCATTTTTTACCTGTTTTGCGCATCATGTTTAAACCTGTTTTGAAGGCTTATTTTAGTATATGACATCGACATATTATATATCGTTCTTTCCGTCAGACTCGGTAGATTCATAATATGTCATTATTATATGTATACGTTATGTCATGTTTGTATATTATAACAAAAAATGCAATAAAATATGTATTTTCAATAATTTACAGCGTGTAAGTGTTTTTTTCCACATTTTAACATGCGAGCAATTGCGGTTATATTTTGTATGGGGTGCGCTTGTTAAAAAAATTAGAGATGGGGTCTCGTTACATTTTTTTTTGGGGAAAATGACACCATTTTTAACAAACGCACCGCATACAAAAATCGTTAATGCAGCATCATTGTTCACATTATAATTGAAATGGGAACAATATTGCTGCATTAAAAACAAAAAAAAAAAAAAAAAAGTGTTTATTTTTTTTTTTAATTTTTTTTTTTTATTTTTTTTTATTTTAATTTTTTTTTTTTTTTTTTTTTTAACATTTTTTTTTACTTTCATGTTTGGTATCGTTGGAACGGCCATGCTCTGGCCGATCCAACGATATCAAAATTTAACCCCTAACTGCCACGGATCGGGAGATAGGGAGTTCATTGGAACTCCCTATCTCCACAGTTCGTGGCAGTTAGGGGTTAATGCTAGGACTGGCGTCATCGTGCTGCGCACGATGACGCCAGTCCTCTGGGGGAGTTCCCGGAAGCTTGGCCGACATCCAAGATGTCGGCCAGCTCCCGGGAAGGATCGCAAATCGGCGCTTTTCAGCGCCGATTTGCGATCCAGCTCCCCAGGGGTTAATGCCAGGCATCATTTGGAAGGGCAGGCTGTGCCCTTCCAAATGATGCCTGGGTTAAGCCCCTGTGAGCCGCCGATCGGGAGGGAGAGAGGTCCGAAGGACCTCCCCCCCTCCCTTTCAGGCGCCTCCTCCGCACATGCGGGGGGGCGCCTGAATTATGTGTCATCGCGGGGGCGCGATGACACATAATAATGGCGGCCACTGCTCCGGATGCCGGGCTGACATCCAGGATGTCAGCCCGCACCGGAGGGGCCAGCGATCGGCCGGAACCCGGCCGAACGCTGACCCCAATGCGAGGACGCGCTCAGCGCGTCCTCCGCATACCAGGGGCAATGCTGAGGACGCGCTGAGCGCGTCCTTAGCATTGAAGTGGTTAAACCAAGCTGACTCTCTCCATATTCCATTGCACAGGTCAGCGAAACAATGCTGAACTATGTAATGGAAGGGATGCCCTGTCGAATGGGCAAATGTAGTTTTGCCAGTGGCAGAGGCATTTTAACAGCTCCATTCCATAATGGCTGGGTTGAAAGAAGACCCCTAAATGTTTTGCTATGCATAAGACTAAAGTCTAAGGCTGGGGTCAGACCAGCGCACTTTTAACGTGCGTTCTGGCGCACATAATTACGGCCGCACTAGCAGCAGATGACGGGCAATGACGGCCAATATACGATATACGGCCGCACAAAAGTCCGGCCGTGCAACGCAAGTGGAATTTGAACGCATTTTTCTGAGAACGCTGAACCGCTAGTACTGACGTACTGAGTGCGCGGCTGCGGCATAGCGGCGCGTGTGAGAGATTAGGAGATGTCAGACACTGCTAATGTCCAGCCTACATAACGTCCAGACGCAAAAAGAGTTTTATTGACGATCCGTACAAAATCACGCCTGAAAATGCGCGTCGTCTGACCGTTTTTGCGCATTCCGTGAAAAAATACGTCAATGCGTTCGGACGCACTTTTTCACGTTCGCGGGGAAAAATGCTTTCGTCTGACCCTAGCCTAAGCCTGTTTTTTTTTTTTACAACCAGTAAACAGGTTTACTCTTGTACATCTATAAGAGCAAATGGAATTCTGCGGCACATTTATTTACAAGTAAAACATAATCAAGACAATAAACAAAATTGAATAGTTTAACATGAAATAAACAATCTTATTCTTTGAACATCGCTTAAAAAGGTCTCTGCTTTTAATTATAGCAGATTTTTTTTAATTACAACCCTCAGAGATGCTCAGTTATGGAGTATTCTATATGGAGTTCGAGATATTTTTAATAGTTTGACAGTAAGATATACACTATATTGCCAAAAGTATTTGTTCACCTGTCTTGACTCGCATATGGATGGATGAGCGAATACTTTTGGCAATATAGTGTATATATTTGTAATGAAATGTTAATGTGCATGATGTTAGTAAACGGTTATAAATATTTTATTGTACATACCAATAGCAAAATTCAACCGACTCAAAAATGGTCCTCACCTCTTCCTGCATTAATTTATCACTGCAGTCCCCCCTCCTGTTTATAATCCCTTCATCTATCTACATAGTAAATTCCCACGGGAATAAGGCCCTCATGTCCTCCTGTATCTTTTGGAAGCAATAATGACCTGTCTCCTTTATTTATTGTAGAATTGTCCTGTCTTTACCCATTGCACATTTGTACAGCCCTGCGGAATGTGTTGGTGCTTAGTAAATAAGAAAAACTGAAAATAAAAACATTATTTTGCTTGTATTTTGGCGCATTGTGTTTTATGAATGATATGACTATATATAGAATACTGAACTTGCTCACAGTATGGGAAATGAGAACGTAAGTAATTGCAGTGGTATTGCCCATTTTATAAGTGACAAAACAAGTAAAAATATAACATAAAAAAAATGTTTGATTTTTTTTTTTACATACCATTTTACATGGTTATGTTTGATATCTTTAGAAAAGCCATGCTGTGACCTGTCCAATGACACCTAGCATGACTTTGTGGGGTGTAAAGAATGGAGATACAGGGGTCCAAAGGACCCCCACTCGCCTTGCAGCCATGAATTGGTTTGTGTTTAAGATGGACAAATAAGTAATAATGCTTTGCTCCATCACCTCCACATTTGGTTCCGGCGTGGGAAATGAAAAGGTGAGTTAGAGCAGTGACATTGTTTGCTTTGTTAGTAAAATTAGATAATGCCATCGCCTTATAAAATAATAAAAAAGTAAAAAAAATCTCTTACACATTATATGGTCATATTTGGCATCATTGGAAATGCCAGACTCTGACCTTTCCAATGACACCTCACTTGACCTTGTGTGGTGTTAAAATTAGGGATGCAGGGTTGCAATGTGCCCCCTGTGGCCTCGCTGCAGCCCACCAGTTTAGGTATTCGATGAACCAATGTATAATAATGCATTGTGCCATCTCTTTCACACTTGCAGGCACCGTGGGAAGTGAGAAGGGAAGTTAGTGTTCATTATTGTTCACTTTACTGCTGAAAAGTGTACAATGTTGCTGCTTTATATAAAAAAATGAAATATATACCTTTTATGAGTCAGGAGATACGGGGGCCCAAAGGACACTTGCATCTCTTCTATAGGGATTTCTCTGCCCTTGGGGGAGGTCCCTTTCTGACATCATCATGGCACGATGATACCAATGGGCGGGGGAGGTCCCAAGGCATGGGCTGACCACTGCGAGATTCCCCCAGACCCGCGGAGGACTCCCCCAAAGCTATGAGAAACCAGGATCTGTGGGTGACATCTTTTGCATGTCCCCCACACATCTTCCACAGCCAATGGGTTAACCCCTGCTTAATCCACCCCATTTCTTTTCACTGAGGCGCATTTCCTCCACAGCTTTGCTAATTGGGCCAACTGTTTCCTGTAACTTATACCCACCCATGATTGGTCTGCACGCAAAGCCAATCAGGGGCCTCTCAATGCTTTCAGATTGATAGGAAATACAGATTGATTCAATGATATTGCATTCAGAGTTCATTTTGATTATGGGGGAGCCCAACTTCCTTAAATCTATCCAACAGACACTAATAGACACCCTTCAGGATGGAGGAAAGATCTCTGTTGTGAAGATCTGGCTCAGTGACCAGAAGGAGAAAGGTAAGCAGACTTGTGCCACCATAACCATAAATTAACCCCATAAGGACCAATGGCGTGCAAGGTACATCCTTAGAAAAAGGTCACATAAGGACTAAGGAGGACATACCGTGTTGTCATGTACTTTAAACCCCCACCCTATACTTACCTCTCTGTCTAGGTTCCCACAGTGGTCTGACTTCCTTGAAGTCAGATCTCCAGTTTATGAACCCTGGCCATTGCACTGATGACATCGCCAGATGCAATGACGCCAGCTTCAGAAGCCCCCAGCACAGCCGGGAGAGTGCCTGAAAGGGAGGGGTGTCCTATGGATCCCTCTCAATCGGCAAAGAAATGTGACCAGTGTGACCTTTCTAGCGATGCCTCTCTTTAACCCCCTTACATGCCAGTCCACGATCCAACATCAATCGGCGCTGAACCGCAGACTTGTCCCGGAAGTGGCTGACATCTTGGATCTCAGCAAAGCCTCTGGGGCCTCCCTCCACCCACTGATGTTGTCATTGTGCATTGTGCATGATGCTGTCAGTTGGGCAATTAACCCCTAGCTGCCCAGTGGTGGAGATAGCAGGGTCCAAATGACCCCTATCTCCCAATTGCTGGCAGCTAGACGGTCTTTGGAAAGGCCAGAGCATGACCATATTTGGTGGAAAAAACAAACCAAAGAAATAAAAACGGGTTTTTTAAAAATACATTTGGGTCTGGGTCTTATAATAAAACATGACTTCAAATCGCGTTTAAACATGATGAGCACAAACCACCTTTTTGGTCTTTTTTGGCGCTTGTACATTTGGGTGTCAAAGTTTGAAGAAGTGTTCCCCCCCCCCATATGTCATACATTTTTTTATAGTAAGTTATATGATATGATGGAAATAATTGTATCTTTAAGAAGTCCATTTATTGCTGAGTAAAAAGTATATAATATGTGTGGGTTCCATAAACGAGTTAGAGGAAAATTAGAGCTAAACAGTAACAGCGCCGAAATATAAAACCAGCAGTGGGTATATGATGGAAATAATTGTATCTTTAGGAAGTCCATTTATTGGTGATTAAAAAGTATATAATGTGTGGGTTCCATAAACAAGTTAGAGGAAAATTAGAGCTAAATAGTAACAGCGCCAAAATATAAAACCAGCAGTGGGTACTTCTAGACAGACAATGGTAAAACCACTTGGTCACTATGGGGTTAAGTTATAGTGTTGATCTCAGGGATTTATGCACTTTTCGTCCAGCCTACCTGTGGTCACATGACTCCTGTAGCTTACAGGAAGCTGGAGCCTGGTGTTGGATATAAGGTGAGTTTTTATGTTAACTCTAGAGTTCATTCAGAAAGGGGATTGGTGCAATTAATTTTTAACCCTTTCATTTCCCCTCCCATTTTAACCCTAGAGAATCTCTTTTCACTACTCCATCTAAGAATCATGTCTACTTTTTGGCTCAGCTCGAGTGTCTCGATGGCAAAAATCTGGGAGTAGATCATTAGTGAGATTTCAAAATAATTCCCATTATATGCCAGAACAGACTTTTAATATATTTCTCAATAAAGTCAGACATAGAGATATATTTTAGGCAGAGATGACTTGCAGATGTTTGTGTACATGGTTCTCATGATGCCTGGCCAGCTGAAGAGGATGCGAGTTACAGCTTGTAAACATCTGCTGTACAAAAGTGAGCTATAACTGATTAACTCCTTAAAGATCAAACCATATACCAGACTGTCATTACGATTTGGACTGAATAGACCACCATAACTTTTATTTATTCAGCTTGGGGGGTTATGTAGACTTGCAATTGTTAAATGTAATTTCTTCTAGGACTTCAAAGAATAGACTGTTTTGACAGCAGAAACTCTCTGGCCATTAAAGGGTTAATCGCTCTACGGTTTGATGGAGACCATTAAAAGGTAATTTTATTGTAGAGTGGAAAAGTTGAAATAACGTGCTTCTTTTGGAAATAGACGTGTTGAATGATTCTGGTTTGAGGACAAAATAAAATGGAAACCAAGTCGTGCCTACTGCATTTTGCCTTAAAATAAACCCCAAACCCATTGCGTTGACTCACTGTGAATGTTTGTATACATGTAAGTAGAACTTGTGTTTTCGTTTGTATATTTTTATACAGATCTCCTGGGTCTAAGGGCTTAAGGCAAGTTTCCCTTAGTTTGGTTTCATTTCCTTTTTGAAATTAGAAGCAGGAATATTTGGGAGACGGTTAGAATATTTAATTTGCTCCTCTATTTTGTTTTCCAGTCAGTCTAATTAAAGCCTTGTTCCCAAGTCTGATTAGCTTATTCCTCCATCTGACTGCACTTTACACTACAGATAGTGCTTCCAGGCAGGAACATGTGCTTATTTTCCATTAAGTGAAACAATCTGCGCAGGAAAAAACGTCAAATATTTCAGTTTAACCCTGAAATGTCAATAATCTGAAACAACAAAGCTTTGAAAATACCATGTTCCTTAATTAACCTTCTCTGGAAAAGTCACATTAAGGCAGAATCCCCTTCCAAAAACAACAAAAGTTGGACTTTATGGGTTAACTCTTTGCCTACAGATTGAAATAATAAAAGAGAAAAGTCATGGAAGGATAAGGATAGGGATAGGGATTGGGATAGGGATAGGGATAGGGATAGGGATAGGCGACTAGCAATGTGGCTTTGGGGAATATAACTACGGACATGGCGATTGCTCTAGGGCACCTCCCAAAAAGGAAATTCAAGCACATTTACATCCTGGTAAAATCCTTTCTCAAAAAAAATAAAATAATAATTCATAAACAACACACTAGCTACTATTAATTGAACATTTAAACATATACAATAAGCCAATGGTTCCCAACCCTGATCCTCAGGTCTCCCTAACAGGCCAGGTTTGCCTGATACCTGCAGCACAGCACAGGTGATATGATTTGCTGCTCAGTGATTGCAGTTGCAATTTGATAGAAAAGTGTCTAATAGACCTTTCCCATCAGATAAAAGACAGAGCCACAAGCTGCAATTGCAGCTGTATTAACTACATTTTGGCCAGTAGATGGCAACATCTGCCTGCCGCATAGGTTATTCTTGTAAGAAATACATTGGGGAAATTCCCAAATATTTCTTGCTGTAAAATTAATTAAAACGATTTAAAAGCAAAAACAAAACACTGTTTCCTGAAGTGGTTTTATATGTATAATTACTTGATTGTAAAGGGGGAAAAAATCTGTAGAGTAAGAACATGGCAAATAAAGTATAGGTGTTATTCATAAAGCATTGAAATGTCACTGACGCCGCAAAAAAATACGCCGAACACTTCTGGAAAAAGCCAACAAACTGCCAAACGCAGCGCCGACCAGCCGACGGAAAAAGCCGACAAAAGCAGATGAAAGAGATAAAAAGAAAAAAAACAAAACGATTTGAAAGTGTCAAAATTGAAAAGATGTTTGCAAAAATTCTGTTACAGAATTGTGAAAAAACACTATTAAAAAAAAAAACTGAATTTTGTTTGGCCAAAAAATACCCAAAAATGCCTGAAAGATCTTAAAAAATAAATAAACAAAGAGTCTTTTGCTGCAGATTAAAAGAATAAAAGGTTTATTACATATTAAATAAAAATGGGAATATTTTTAACATTGAAACCTATGGCATTCGCCTGAATAAACCTGCCGAATGAAACCACCGAACAGCAGGGAATATCTCTCACATTTCTCTGCTGTTCAGTGTTCTCTGAATAGGTAACCATTGCTTCTCTGGGGGATTTCATTGCCGTCAAACTGCACCGTATAAACTGGCAATTCGTCAAAATTTGGTGAACTGTCTGCTTTCTGAATAGACGAATGTACAGGAAATTGCACCGTATGGAGAAATTCACTGTTCGGTGCCATTTCAGGGCCAGATTGGCTCTCTCTGCATAGCCCTGAATGTATTAGAAATTAGAACAAATATTGCGTGGTGTATTTAATCAAAATGAAAAAATGGAAATGACCCAATATTGGAGGCTACTTGTCAGGTCTCACCCGACCCACGGGCTCCCCCACCGCCGAGCCCCGAGCCGCAACCCCGCACCGCGATTCCGGACCCCCTGCGGCTTCCTTAGCGGTAGTGAGGGCTGTTCCCGCGGCACAGTGGCCCCCAGTGACAGCGCTCCATACCGGGGACCCCTTCAGTCAACCACACCCCCCCCCGCAACACCACAGATTCCCCTTGCAGCAACTCACCCCCGGCATCAGCTACCTCGCGTCTCGGCGTCCCACGTGGTTCCTCCAAGATGGCGTCACCAACCAATCAGAATCCAGTATCCCCAGGTAACCAGATAAACTTCTCTCCTGATTGGTCCAATTCCCACAGGCGCCCTATTTAAATCCCAGTCTCTCCAAAACTCATTGCTTGGTTGTCCTGTTCCTTCCCTTTAAACCTCCCTCACCTGAGCATACCTGCCTATGACTTTTCTATCAGCTTTACCGTGTACCGAACGCCTGCTTGTACCACCGACTACCCTCGATCAGCTTTACCGTGCACCGAACCCCTGCTTGTACCACCGACTACCCTCGATCAGCTTTACCGTGTACCGAACCCCTGCTTGTATCACGACTACCCTCGAACAGCTTTACCGTGTACCAAACCCCTGCTTGTACCACCGACTACCCTCTATCAGCTTCTCCGTGTACCGAACCTCTGCTTGTACCACCGACGACCCTCTGCCAACTTTGCCGTGTGCCGAACCTCAGCTTGTATCATCGACTACTCTGCAAGGTACGTTATTTGCTATACACCTTGTCACATCCAGACTTTCCCCCAAAATGGCTTGTCCCGCATCCTGAACTCCACAAACACGAACCTGACAGATACAACCAAGCCTCTCAGAATGGAGCTCGCGGATATAGCCGAAGCCCTCAACACAATGTCCCGCCAGATTGGGAATCTAAACCAGACCGTCCAAGATTTACAAACCGGACAGGCTCAACTCCAGAACCAGGTCTCAGACCTCATGGCCACCACCTCGCCCCTCCCTATCCCAAACATACCAACACATCTACCCTTGGTTGATGCTATGGCTCCTGAACCTCTTGTACCGTTGCCAGACCGCTTTTCCGGTGACCGGAATAAATATCGGGTGTTTCTCACGGATTGTCAGCTTCTGTTCTCCCTAAAGCCCCGAACCTACCACTCTGAGGACGTCCGAATCAAAACAGTGATATCGCTGTTACAAGGCGAACCTCGACTGTGGGCTCACCATCTTATAACCAGCAACGACCCCGCTCTTGCATCCTGGGAAGCCTTTGTCACTGCACTGGACGACTTGTATGATGACCCATATCGTTTTGAGTCAGCCCAGACCTCCATACGAGACCTTAGACAGGGGAAACGCCCGGTGGAGGACTATATCGCTGAATTCAAGACTCTGTCCATAGAGACGGGTTGGAACGAAACCGCACTGGTCTGTCAATTCAAGGTCGGATTGTCCAGCGAGGTAAAAGATGACCTGTCCCACGTCCGAGCCCCTCTCTCCCTCGAACCTCTCATACAGCTGGTCACCAACATAGACCGACGCCTACGAGAACGGAGAAGGGAACGAGTCACCCAAACCTCAACTCCGTCCACAAGGCGACCTTTCTTTTCCACACCCACTCCAGTCACCTCCCCCCCTACTACTTCTGCACCCGTCGAAGAAGCCATGCAAATTGGGCTAGTGAAGGGGCACCTACCACCTGAAGAACTTGCAAGACGACGGAACCATCATCTGTGTCTCTATTGTGGTAAACCCAATCACATGGCCCGTGAATGCCCCGATAAGGTCAAGTTCCATCGAGGTAACGACCATAAAACACCCGACAATCCGCGTCTAGAAGATTTGCACCCTGTCGAGCCTCAACATTTGTCTATCTTTATTCTATTACAGTGGGATAAACACTCAGTGACCCTTCCCGCTATGATCGACTCCGGCGCAAGTGGCTGCTTTATGGACACTACCCTGGCAACCCTTCTATGTATCCCTCACCGAAATAAAATTAAACCCTTGAGCATCCAAAGTGTTGATGGGTCTCCCTTGATATCCGGTCCAGTTACTACCGAAACCATATCCCTTACGATATATATAGGTGACCGGCACAAAGAAACCCTACGATTCGATCTAGTCAAATCACCCCTGTTCCCCATCATCCTAGGGTTACCCTGGTTGGTAAAACACGACCCCACAATCTCCTGGACCACTAGTCGTCTTACCTTCTCGTCTCCTCACTGCAGGACTCATTGTCTCGCACACACCACTGGTACCATCCTGTCTATCCTTGACCAGAACTTGACAACCCCTCAGGTGACCCTACCCCAGGTGTACGCGGACTACGCAGACGTCTTCTGCAAAAAAAGGGTAGAAAAACTTCCCTCCCTCGTGTATACGACTGCCCCATTGACCTCCTCCCTGGAGCTGCCATACCCTATGGCTGCGTTTACCCGTTGTCGGGACCGGAATTACGGGTACTAAAAGGGTACATTCAGGAAAATCTAGAGAAGAACTTTATCCGACCTTCCTCTTCCCCTGCAGGAGCGGGCATCTTTTTCGTTGAAAAAAAGGATGGGGGTCTTCGCCCGTGTGTGGACTATCGAGAATTAAACAAGATCACCGTAAAGAACAAGTACCCCTTACCACTTATACCCGAACTTCTAGATCAATTAAAGACGGCCACCGTTTTCACGAAACTTGACCTTAGGGGAGCGTACAATTTATTGCGCATACGCGAAGGGGATGAGTGGAAGACGGCCTTCCGCACTAGATATGGCCATTTTGAGTATCTTGTTATGCCATATGGGCTATGTAACGCCCCAGCTGCTTTCCAACATTTCATAAACGATATCCTACGCGATCTACTAGATGTATACGTAGTCGCCTACCTGGACGATATCCTTATCTACTCCGAGTCCTTGACACATCACCACCAACATGTTAATACCGTCCTTGCCCGCCTACGGTCCCACAATCTGTACGTCAAAATCGAGAAATGTATATTCGACGCTCACCGAATCGAATTTCTAGGGTTCATAATCACCCCGGGTCATATAGAAATGGACCCCCGGAAAATCGAAGCCATCACCAAATGGCCTCGCCCTCGTACAAAAAAGGAAGTGCAAAGCTTTATTGGGTTTGCTAATTTTTACCGCAAATTCATTCGTAATTTTTCCAGGTTAGCCCATCCCCTCACCCAATTAACCAGGAAAAACACCCCCTTCCTATGGACAGAAGAAACCCAAGAAGCGTTTGATAGCTTACGCACCCGCTTCACCACCGCACCCATCCTGCTACTACCTGACCCCTCCAAACCCTATTCTCTAGAGGTGGATGCCTCAGGAATCGCCACCGGAGCCGTCCTCTCCCAGCGAGACGAAAACAATGATCGTCTACACCCTGTAGCTTTTTTTTCCCGCAAACTATCACCAGCCGAAATCAACTACAACGTGGGCGATAGAGAACTCCTGGCCATAAAAAATGCCCTTGAAGAATGGAGGCACCTCCTTCACCCCACTACCATCTTCACAGATCATAAAAACCTAGAGTACCTGAGATCGGCACGCCGATTATGTCCTCGACTTGCCCGCTGGGCCTTGTTTTTTTCTCGTTTTTCCTTTCACATAACTTATCGCCCAGGAAGCAAAAACGGAAAGGCCGATGCCCTTTCCCGCCTGTCAGAAGAAATCCCAACATCCACAGACGAAGAAGACACCGTTCTGCATCAGGGACATTTTCTTGCCACTCAGACCCACCTTCTTAAAGACCTCCAAGACCATGATACCACCACACCCCACAACTCCGGACGCTTGTTCGTACCACCTGCCAAACGATTAGAAATCCTACGCCTCAATCACGATGCCCCCACGGCAGGACACGGAGGCATCAGAAAAACACTAGACCTTATCCTTCGACACTTTTGGTGGCCCTCCGTCTCCCTAGATGTCCAGAAATACGTCAAGGCATGTGATACCTGCAACCGTTGTAAGGTCCCTAGATCAAAAGTAACAGGACTCCTTCAACCTTTACCCGTCCCGCTTCGCCCATGGTCTAGTATTTCCGTTGACTTCATCGTCGACCTACCCCCGTCCCGAAAACATACCACTATCATGGTGGTAGTAGACCGACTTTCTAAAATGGCCCATTTCATCCCTACCCAAGGATTACCCTCCGCCAAGGGCACCGCCGACCTTTTTTTTCACCATGTTTTCAGACTCCATGGCACCCCAGAAACCGTCATCTCAGATCGTGGCCCCCAATTTACCTCAAGGTTCTGGAAAGCCTTCTGTACACTGTTACAAATATCCGTCTGTCTATCCACTTCCTTCCACCCCCACTCCAATGGGCAGACCGAAAGAACGAATCAAACCCTGGAGCAATACTTACGTTGCTATACCTCATATCTACAAGACGATTGGTCCGACCTCCTCACCTCAGCAGAATTTGCATATAACTCCCAAACACACGCCTCTATCAAACAATCCCCTTTTTTCGTTAACTATGGGTTTCATCCCTCAGTCCTCCCAGACACTCCGCCCCAGAGTCCCTTGCCTATGGTCAACGACCATATTCGGAATCTACAACAAGGGTTCATCCTCGCGAAGAACACCCTGTTAGAATCCCAAAACACCTACAAGAAATATGCCGACCTACATCGCAAAGCAGCCCCTGCTTATCAACCGTCACAGAAAGTATGGCTATCCACCAAAAATCTCAAACTGTCGTGTCCAACTAAAAAATTAGGTCCTAAATACGTAGGTCCCTATCCTATCGTCTCCATCGTCTCCCCTGTCGCTGTCCGCCTCCAACTCCCTCCCTCATTTAAAATCCATCCAGTTTTTCATGTCTCCCTTCTAAAACCCTGGACCGAGGACCACTTTCCCCAGCGCTCACCCCCTCCTCCAGACCCGATCATCGTGGAGGGACTTAAGGAATTCGAAGTCCAACGCATTCTAGATTCCCGTTCTCGCTACAGTAACTTAGAATATCTCATCCAGTGGAAGGGATATGGACCTGAGGAGCATTCATGGGAACCCGCGACCCAAGTCCATGCCCCTTCTCGGGTACGGGCCTTTCACCTCCGACACCCCTCCAAGCCTGGCCCGTTACGCCCCCAGAGGGGTCGTCCTAGGAGGGGGGTACTGTCAGGTCTCACCAGACCCACGGGCTCCCCCACCGCCGAGCCCCGAGCCGCAACCCCGCGCCGCGATTCCGGACCCCCTGCGGCTTCCTTAGCGGTAGTGAGGGCTGTTCCCGCGGCACAGTGGCCCCCAGTGACAGCGCTCCATACCGGGGACCCCTTCAGTCAACCACACACCCCCCGCAACACCACAGATTCCCCTTGCAGCAACTCACCCCCGGCATCAGCTACCTCGCGTCTCGGCGTCCCACGTGGTTCCTCCAAGATGGCGTCACCAACCAATCAGAATCCAGTATCCCCAGGTAACCAGATAAACTTCTCTCCTGATTGGTCCAATTCCCACAGGCGCCCTATTTAAATCCCAGTCTCTCCAAAACTCATTGCTTGGTTGTCCTGTTCCTTCCCTTTAAACCTCCCTCACCTGAGCATACCTGCCTATGACTTTTCTATCAGCTTTACCGTGTACCGAACCCCTGCTTGTACCACCGACTACCCTCGATCAGCTTTACCGTGTACCGAACCCCTGCTTGTACCACCGACTACCCTCGATCAGCTTTACCGTGTACCGAACCCCTGCTTGTACCACCGACTACCCTCGATCAGCTTTACCGTGTACCGAACCCCTGCTTGTACCACCGACTACCCTCTATCAGCTTCTCCGTGTACCGAACCTCTGCTTGTACCACCGACGACCCTCTGCCAACTTTGCCGTGTGCCGAACCTCAGCTTGTATCATCGACTACTCTGCAAGGTATTGAGCCTTACGTTATTTGCTATACACCTTGTCACATCCAGACTTTCCCCCAAAACGGCTTGTCCCGCATCCTGAACTCCACAAACACGAACCTGACACTACTTCTCCTCCTAATGGGGGTAACCCAGATTTAAATAGTTAACATGTTGGGGAAGTAAGCCATTTAAAATGTAACTTTTATTGGAATTCCTAAAAATGTGTCTGAATAAACACAACCATCGACCAAAATAGTTAAAAGACAATCACATTAATTATAACCTCAATGGTTATGTAATAGCCTTGCTGGACTAATAATACGGCTATTACTTAACCATTGAGGTTATAATTAATGTATGAGTGTATTTTAACTATTTTGGTTGATGGTTGTGTTTATTCAGACACATTTTTAGGAATTCCAATAAAAATTATATTTTTATTTTATATAAAAATTATATAAAAATTATAAACCAACAGGTTTAATGTATTAGAAATTACACAATCAGTACAGCCAGAGGTTTTATGGAACAGGACTTTCCATTAAATCGAATTATTATATACAGAGGTATCCTACTGCATTTGTTCACTTTAGGCTGGGGTCAGACTAGCGCATTTTTAACGTGCGTTTAGGCGCACTTAATCACGGCCGCGGTAGCAGCAAATGATGCGCAATGATGACCAATATATGAAGTACGGCCGCACGAAAGTCCGGCCGCGCAACGCAAGTGTAAAATGAACACATTTTTTCGAGAAAGCAGAACCGCTAGTACTGACGTACAGAGTGCGCTGCGGCGGCATAGCGGCGAGTGTGCGTGATTAAGAGACGTCAGACGCTGCTCATGTCCAGCCAACATAACGTCCAGAAGCAAAAAGTGTTTTATTGATGATCCGTAAAAAAATCACACACGAAAATGCGCATCGTATCACCGTTTTCACGCATTCCGTGAAAAAATACGGCAATGCGTTCGGACGCACTTTTTGACGGTCGCTGCGAATAATGCGTTCGTTTGACCCTAGCCTTAGACAAGCCCTATTTGACACTAAGAGGGCTCCCTTTTCTGGCCAAAAACTGTTGCTACATTTACAGTTTCGTTGAGGTCAAGCTTTGTGGTGTAATAATTTAAACACATCTACTGTCATATCTGATGTATTGAAATTCAGGGACATGGTCTGAGCCCATTTGCGAGAAACAAAATTCCTTTGCATTGCTCTGGAATTAGCCCACATCAAGTATGCTCAATATTGGGGCACTTGGAGCTGCTTTTGAAAGTTGAGATTACTCAATCTTGGTAGTGAAAGAGGTAAAAGAAGCCGTGGGCACATGATCTGTATGAGGTTCATTGTAGTGATAGTGTAGAATATAATGGGATGTATGGGGTGAAACATATATATTTTATATACTGATAATTCCACCTCCAGGAAGTTCAACAAATGGCATTATCAAAAAAATGTTATGAGTTCATTTTGACTTTTGCAAATCAAGATACCCAAATGACTTCTGGTATAAAAAGACAAACAGGGCTATTCAGAGAGAGGTGAAAAGCAGGAGAATGACTGGAGAAGTGAAAATTCTAGATTAAAATAGCCAAACCAGAAAAATTCTCCCATTTATCTCACTTTCCAAATCGGCTATTTGATCTAGATTGTTCTCTTCTCCTGCCAGTTCTCCTGGTTTTCACCCTTCTCTGAATAACCCTGAAAGTAAAATATTTTAAGGTTTTGTCGTAGTAATACAGCATGTATTTAATGATGGCCCCTTGATGAATCCAAATTGTTTCTCAATAAAAAAAATTTACACATTTTTTTAAACATTTAGGAAAATATATTGAATTCCACTGACAGGCTGCTATAGTTTTGGAAGGGTTTTTGTGCAGTGTCAATAGGAGCTGGCTGAAAGACTCTGTTATGTTATTGATGTCGCATGAGTATCCAACTGTTTCCATACTGAAGAACACCAGTCAAATGTTGTGCGCATTTTGATTTTATATTCCATTTGAATCCAAATGTTATTTTATGTCCTAGCTTTGTATACCAAAAACCACGGATAGTTTGACTTTTTGTCCAAGTTTTTATGCATTAGAACAGTGGTTCCCAACCGCGGTCTGCAAGTACCCCCAACAGGCCAGTTTTTCCAGGTATCTGAAGCACAGCACAGGTGATATGATTTGCTGCTCAGCAATCTGTGATTATTCTATGGAGGGCAATATCTGTATTTTGTATTTATTGCAGTGTTGCCATTTTGCAGAAATGTTCCTTCAGGGCCTATACAACCACTATGCAAATTATTTATTTATAAAGTATTTTACCAGGAAGGATACATTGAGATCTCTCTTCTTTTCAAGTATGTCCTGAGTTCAAGAACATTGAATTGTTACAGTTGTTACAGAAATACAAAGTAATAAATTGCAAGATATTAAAAAAACCCCACAAATATACAGATTAACAGAAAATAAATATGTAGGAAATATAGTCACTAGGTTACATGTGTACAGGTGCATTCTGTAGCGAGGTATGTTAATAGGGAGCTCTTGAGTGACTTTAGACTGGGGGAAGATTTGATGGCGTCTGGGAGGTTATTCCAAACTGCGGCGCTCTGTAGGAAAATGAGGCTCGAGACACTTTCTTTTTGTATTGTGGTATTGCAAGTAAGGTGCAGGTCCTGGATCGGAGGTTATAGGATGAGGGAACTGCTGAGGGAAGCAGCCTATTCAGGTAGGGTGGTAGCTTCCCAGAAAAGCTCTTAAACACCAGGTTGGAAAGGTGAAGGTTGCGTCTAGATTCAAAACTTCCAAATAGTCAGTAAACTAAGCATAGGGCCTGGCTTGGGTGTTGAATGTGAAATTGGAGGGGAAGTATGGGAATACGTTCCCCTGGCTTCCAGTTGCTGAGTATAAAGTCCAGCTTTATATGCTGCTGCAAGCTGCTGGTCCTGCACGATCATGCTACCCATGTCCACAGCCAATACTGCTAGTGGAGAGAGAGGCAGCTACACTGAGCTCATTTATAAGAATGTGCTGAGCCTGAGTACTGCAAGAAGAATGCTGGTTGTGTCTGTTTGGGAGCGATGGATTCAAGGTATGCGGGGTTGTCAGGGTCTGTGGGAGAGTGTCAGTTATTGACCACACGCATGTATGTATCGCCGTTTTCATGGTTAGCCATAACCTATAGAAAATTTTGAAAACAGTACACTATGCCCACTCTTGTAATGGGGGTTGCCAGCTGGTGAGCGGCTCAAAGCCTTCAAACAATGCAATATACTGTAGATGAAATGGATAGGGAACTCAGTCTATGCAGCCGAAATGGAATTTATTGGAGATTAGATTAGCTTGACACTTCAGCCTAACCAGATTTAATCAAGTGTAAATTACAGTATAAATGGGTACATCCACATTTAAGGCCAGTGTCAGATGAACGTGCTATGTGCACCCGTACTGACGTGCATACCGGCATCCATCGCAGAGTTTTGACACCGCAACGGGGCCGGTCACATGCTTGTGCTCTCGCACAAAATGCGCACGCAACAAGCGTCTGTTATCCAAGCCTCTCCGGCAAAGTGCTAAGAGCATTGTCGGAGCTGCAAAGCGCGATTCTCCATAAGAGGATCAAGCCTTGCAGCGCTGAGCGCACTGAGTGCGCTCAGCGAGGTGGCCAGATGGGCGTCGAGTGGAAGAAACGTCCACTCTCACAGACGTTCCTTCCGCTCTCCAAAAACGCTCGTCTGACACTGGCCTTACTAGACTTCCAACAGCTATTAAAGAAGTAATTTAACCAAACTTTCAGTAACGTGATAGGAAGTACATAGGAAGTCTTCTACACCCTTACTAGGAGAAAAAGATGGCAATGAGATCGTAACAATGAAGCATATCAATTGTTCCATCCATCCAAGTTAACCATTTAAAGTGAACGTGACCACAGCTAAAAATTTCATGTACTTTATATATCTTTTATGTAAAAATATATATCTTAATAGATTCAGGTTATATATTCAGATCAATTTAGAGCAATTAATTTCGGCCAATATTTAGTTTGGCAGTTCAGTGATTCAGATGTTCTGAAATACCAAATCACTGATATCCTGCAGTTTGGACCAACTGACTCACACAAGTCTACACATACCACATAGTAATCGCCCCTCTACTGTTAACAAGGATGAAAGAAAGGAGTTGACCATCAGCCTTAGATTTCATATAAGAACAGTTCTTTCTACAATCAACCCAAATCTGCAATAGCTGTAAATTATACTTCACTGTATACTTACTAATGGCAAAAAAATGCATGTAAAACACCAACATGTGACTCTGCTGGCCATCCCAAAACATACTTGTAAATGAGAGAAATCTCAATGTACTAATTCCTGTTATACTGTGTATATATATATATATATATATATACACACAAGTGAAACTCGAAAAATTAGACTATCGTGCAAAAGTTCATTTATTTCAGTAATGCAATTTAAAAGGTGAAACTAATATATGAGATAGTTCAAGCCTTGATTTGTCATAATTGTGATGATTATGGCTTACACCTCATGAAAACCCCAAATCCACAATCTCAGAAAATTAGAATATTACATGCAATCAATAAAACAAGGATTGTACATAGAACAATATCGGACCTCTGAAAAGTATAAGCATGCATATGTACTCAGTACTTGGTTTGGGCCCCTTTTGCAGCAATTTCTGCCTCAATGCGACGTGGCATGGAAGCTATCAGCCTGTGGCACTGCTGAGGTGTTATGGAAGACCAGGATGCTTCAATAGCGGCCTTCAGCTCTTCTGCATTGTTCGATCTCATGTCTCTCATCTTTCTCTTGGCAATGCCCCATAGATTCTCTATGGGGCTCAGGTCAGGTGAGTTTGCTGGCCAATCAAGCACAGTAATTTCACGGTCATTGAACCAGGTTTTGGTGCTTTTGGCAGTGTGGGCAGGTGCCATGTCCTGCTGAAAAATGAAGTCAGCATCCCCATAAAGCTTGTCTGTGGAAGGAAGCATGAAGTGCTCCAAAATCTCCTGGTAGACGGCTGCGTTGACCCTGGACTTAATGAAGCACAGTGGACCAACACCAGCAGATGACATGGCTCCCCAAATCAACACAGACTGTGGAAACTTCACACTGGACTTCAAGCATCTTGCAGTGTGTGCCTCTCCATTCTTCCTCCATACTCTGGCTCCTTGGTTTCCAAATGAGATGCAAAAGTTACTCTCATCAGAACAGAAGACTTTGGACCACCTGAGCAACAGACCAGGTCTGTTTTTCTTTAGCCCAGGTAAGACGCCTCTGACGTTATTTGTTGTTCAGGAGCGGCTTGACAAGAGGAATACGACACTTGAAGCCCATGTCCAGGATCCGTCAGTGTGTGGTGGCTCTTGATGCACTTCCTCCAGCCTCAGTCCACTCCTTGTGAAAGTGCCCAACACTTTTGAATGGCCTTTTCCTGACAATGCTCTCCAGACTGCGGTCATCGCTGCTGCTTGTGCACCATTTTGTTCCACACTTTTCCCTTCCACATAACCTTCTATTAATGTGCTTTGATACAGCACTTTGGGAACATCCAACTTCTTTTACAATTACCTTTTGAGGCTTTCCCTCCTTATGGAGGGTGTCAATGATGGTTTTCTGCACAACTGTCAGGTCAGCAGTCTTTCCCATGATTGTGCTTCCTACTGAACCAGCTTGAGAGACCATTTAAAGGCTCAGGAACCCTTTGCCGGTGTTATGACTTAATTAGCTGATTAGAGTGGGACACTTTGAGCCTAGAATATTGCACCTTTTCACAATATTCTAATTTTCGGAGAGTGTGGATTTGGGGTTTTCATGAGCTGTAAGCCATAATCATCACAATTATGACAAATCACGGCTTGAACTATCTCATATATTAGTTTCACCTTTTAAGTTGCATTATTGAAATAAATGAACTTTTGCACGATATTCTAATTTTTTGAGTTTCACCTGTATAACAAATCAGAAAATAGCACCCCAATGAACATGCTGAAAAGACAACACCAGCAGCTTAGTAGGAAAAGCAAAGATTTTAACCTTTCAACAGCTAAACACATGTCTTACCCCCTGTAGGGGATACCACAGTTCTTAACCTGTTCAAGACTTTTGACAGGGTTTTGGTCCTAAGCTCTGTTGAAAAAAAATGGAAATTTAGTTCACGATGCATGGCCATGGATTGCTTAAGCCTGCCAACAGATGTCAATGTACCTCACCTTTAGCAGGTCCTAACATGCTAACCTCATGACTGCTCTTATGGGATTAACCCCTTTACTGAGGACTGAATCCTATCTGGGGCTCCCTGCAGTTCAAAGTTAAATAGATCCTGCAGATCCTGTGGAGCTGCCACAGATCCGGAGATATGGGGTCCTTTAGACCCCCCTATCTCCACTTCGCAGCTAGGGGGTTAACTTCCCAAGTGATGTCATTACTCATATGGTGACAATGTCAGTGGGCAAGGGGGCCCTGGAGGCTTGGCTCCCATCCAAGATGTCTGCCTCCCCCCGGGAGAGGACCAAAAGGGGTTAAAGACAGGCATTGATGGAAAGGGCAGACTGTACCCTTTCCAGTGGTGCCTACCTTTTTTAAAAAATCCTGTCTGATCCGGAAGGAGATGGGTCCCTCTCCCATTTCAGGCTCTCTCCTGCAGTGCCAGGGTGCACCTGAATATGACATCATCGCGCCTGTTGCATTGACATCAGTGCACTGGGAGTTTAAAAGTAGTCTGACTTCCAGGAAGTCAGACAGACGTTGTACCCCAGAGAAGGAGGTAAGTATAGGGAATGATACCCCCGTTAGCAGATGACGTGAGGAGAACATCCTCTGCATATAGCAGGGAATCCCCATAATTTTCCCTACACGTCGTTTGCATCCAAGAGGTTACTATAGGCTTTAGGACTGGAAGCATGACAGCCATGTTGACAGTAGACACCCGAGTCCCGTAGGCTGTCCATCATTAGCTGGAGGAAGCCTTCTTTGCTTTCGATCCATGCACGAAAAACTACATCATCTCCTTATGATGCTTCTCAGCCAGAAGAATTAGATTGCATTTTTATGATCAATCCTGCTACCCTGATAGCTGGTACAAAAATGAGAGTGTGGCTGCGCACAGGGGTATATATTCTGTTTGCAGCCATTGTGATGCCTGGTAATTAGCCAGCTGGGTCAAAACACCCAAAGTCTTCCCATAATGCTATTAATTGCAGACAATTATTCAATGTCAAATAAAAAGAACAGTGAAGCGCTCTCAGGATAAGTGCAAGGTCGTAAACGCTACACAATGAATATGGAGGTTCCCCTAAGAACCATAGAACAAACAGTTAAACAGTCAATGGAGCGCCAGTACAAAACTGGAGATACGAGAAAGAACTATACATGTCCTTCAATACTTCTTCCCAATCTTCTCAATAAAGTCACTCTTGAATAGGGCCTCTCTACAAAAGAGAGAAGATATCATTGCGCAATATGCAGGTTCACCATATGAGAAAGGTGGAAAAGTGATGATTCTACTCACATATTCATGAGCCTAACCTAGGCTCTAGGATGGGTGTCTATTATGGGTCTTCAAAGATATTCAGGTGCCCATGTACCCCCAATCTGGTGGTGGTCTTCAACAGCTTTCCTCTGACTCCCCCAGGCCGTTCTCTCCCTGTGTTCTAGTGGTAGGCTTTCATCAGTATGGTTTGCCTTCTTTCTCTTTGTAATCTTTCCTTCTTCTCGCTCTATTCTTTCTTTCTGCCTCTATTCTCACTTTTCCACCTTTCTCATATGGTGAACCTGCATATTGCGCGATGATATCTTCTCTCTTTTGTAGAGAGGCCCTATTCAAGAGTGACTTTATTGAGAAGATTGGGAAGAAGTATTGAAGGACATGTATAGTGCTTTCTCGTATCTCCAGTTTTGTACTGGCGCTCCATTGACTGTTTAACTGTTTGTTCTATAATTATTCAATGTCAGCTAGTAAAAAGCTCATTTTTCTGAGCTCATTCTCTTAGAGTTGCTTTTGGGGTGTTTATGGGGTGCAACAAAGTCCTATCTGTAGAATTTGAAATTATGAGCACAGCAAATTTGGGTTTTCATATGTAAAATAGCACCCATATACATGTATAGTGTTTTTGCATGCATTCTTCATTCCATAGGATTTCATTTGCATTTCCACTTGTTTTTCACTTGTAATTTGGAAGCAGTATAATGCCCTCAGTTAAGCAGTAAATTCAATGCTTCATATAGAAAGGGTCCCCTACATAATTGGTTCCCAACCCTAGTCCTCAGGACTCGCTAACAGGCCAGATTTGGCAGACATCTGAAACACAGCTTAGTGATTGCAGTGTTCAGTCTGTATATCCTCAATGTAATCCTTAAAACCTGGTATTGGTGGGTCATGAGGACCGGAGTTAAGAAACAATCCCCTAAATAGGACCATGATGCATTTTTACAGTAGACAGAATATATTTAAGGAAACTCGAACTTTCAAAAAATGGTCCTTTAAAAACTTGAAAGCTTGGTTGTAGAATTAAACTCTATATGAGGTTATAATTACTCCAGAGAGAAGTTCACAGGTCACTTATATTACAGCACAATCAATATCGGGGATAAATATTTATGTTGCTGAGCAAGTACAGTTCTTGCTTTGTGCCTAGAAAACATGGATAAATATGTATGATGCTGAGTAAGTGCAATCTGTATCCTCTGTCAAGAAAAACCCACAAAACATTTGCATTGCACAAACAGAAGGCTATTTTGAAAAGATAAAATAAAGAGAAAGAAAAGAAGCAACATAGAAACAGGTTTTAAAATAAGATTACCAGTTACATTTGGGAATGAAGAAAATCCAAGAAATCCTAAAGGGGTTATTCAAAGAGAGCCGATTTGGCCCCGAAATGTAACCGAACACTGAAATTCAGCGTATGGTGCCATTTCTTGGCCGTTCGGCTATGTCGGCTTTTTCCGGCGGCTGGTCTGCGCTGTGATCGGTGTATCATCGGCTTTTTCTGGTGTCTTCGGTGGGTTTTCGGCAGGTGTTCGGCGGGATTGCGGCAGGTTTGCGGCGGGTTTTCCCTGCACTCCAGGGACCCTGCAGTGAATGTTGAATTCACCACAGGGTGGGGAACTTTGATTCTCCGAAGTACAGGGAACTGCGGGGAACGAGACTATGACAACGGGGGAAGAATTTTTGTCTCGCCCCTCACTGTAGGGAGAAATCTTCCTCACCTGCAGATCGCTCCCCCCCCTTTTCTTCCCTCTTCTTCTCTTCTCTCTCTCTTTTTCTTTCTCTCCCCCCACCCTCTACGCTGCTCTTCCTTTTCTTTAACCTACCTGTTTTTCTTTAATACATCGCCTACTTGATTACCTACATTAAGAAGCTTGCTATTACTCGGAATAATAAAGAGCTATATGTCACTTATTTACTCGCTTTGATGCAAATATAAACCCATGTACCAGTATTTAATTGTCACTTGGATTTCACTTTATGGAACACATACAGGACTGTATAATATGATTTTGACAGATTCTTGCATTGTTTTCTTATCTACAACAGAAAGTTATTCACCTGTATGTTTACTGCTTCAATAAAAAGCTTTAGAATAAAAAAAAACAACACAGTGGGTCCTATTCCATGCTTGGCGCTATCATGGAGACGGTGAGCACTAAGCAGGATATGGTGCTCTTGCAGATTTTCCTTTACCATCTTCATGTTATCTCAGCACCTCACCCCAAAATACAGCGCTAACCTCCCTGATACCCGCAGTAGCACTTTCGTGCAACGAGTATCAAACTTGTTAAGTCCATAGGACTCCATGGAGCCTTGCACTACCAGGCTGCGAGCTCCATGCGACTTCGTTCTTGCGAGATCACGCAGCACAGTGGAGTGATCGTGGAGTGAAACTAGGAACTATTTGTTTCCAGTCTCACGGCAAGAAGAAGCAGAGGAACGTGCCACCATTTTTGCCATGGGATGAGAGGTAAGTATGACATTTTTAGTGAGGGTTTCATAGAAAGTTAATTGATTTTGTATTTGTAGAAACATTTAGCACCAGCTTTCAGGAGGTGGTAAAATTCTTCATTTCATGTCCTGACCGTTATTTGTGCCTGTACTTCGGAATTCCTCACTTATCGAGATGGTAACAATGGATTGCGCTCCCCATTTTAAGTATAGGAGACCCAAAGTACAGTAAGTTCGTGCAAGCTCTGAGGGGCAAGCTGATTTCACCCCAATTTAGCATCAAGATTGGAATATTGAAGCCAGATGTTAAACTTACTTGTGCTAACGATTACATATCGAGATGCTGCATTAGCACAAACTATGGAATACAGCACAGTGTATTTATAGCTCATCTTCAAGGTTCCACTCAATAACTTGTATTTTTACTTAAAATTCCAATAAAGCATATAGGGAATTTGTTGATATTTTTGTGCAGTAACAAAACCATCAATACATTTTATGGTGTCTTTTATAGGATTTCTAAAAGGTTATATTCCTGTAGGGTTTGAACTATATCAAGATAATTTGATTTTAGATATTAAAAAACATTTCTCATATAAAAGTAACATTCTATTGTATGACATATATATATATATATAACATTTTTTAAAAGTATTTTACCAGGAAGGATACATTGAGACTTCTCTTGTTTCAAGTACAGTCAGGTCCAGAAATATTGGGACATCGACACAATTCTAACATCTTTGACTCTATGCATTTGGAATCTGTTGCTGTCAACTCTCAAGATGAGATCCAAAGAGCTGTCACTATCAGTGAAGCAAGCCATCAGTAGGCTGAAGAAACAAAACAAACCCATCAGAGAGATAGCAAGAACATTAGGCATGGCCAAAACAACTGTTTGGAACATTCTCAAAAAGAAGGAATGCACCGTGAGCTCAGCAACACCAAAAGACCCGGGAGACCATGGAAAACAACTGTGGTGGATGACCGAAGAATTCTTTCCCTGGTGAAGAAAACACCCTTCACAACAGTTGGCCAGATCAAGAACACTCTCCAGGAGGTAGGTGTATGTGTGTCAAAGTCAACAATCAAGGGAAGACTTCACCAGAGTGAATACAGAGGGTTCACCACAAGATGTAAACCATTGGTGAGCCTCAAAAACAGGACGGCCAGATTAGAGTTTGCCAAACAACACCTAACAAAGCCTTCACAGTTCTGGAACAAGATCCTATGGACAGATGAGACCAAGATCAACTTGTACCAGAGTGATAGGAAGAGAAGAGTATGGAGAAGGAAGGGAACTGCTCATGATCCTAAGCATACCACCTCATCAGTGAAGCATGGTGGTGGTAGTGTCATGGCGTGGGCATGTATGGCTGCCAATGGAACTGGTTCTCTTGTATTTATTGATGATGTGACTGCTGACAAAAGCAGCAGGATGAATTCTGAAGTGTTTCGGGCAATATTATCTGCTCACATTCAGCCAAATGCTGCAGAACTCATTGGACGGCGCTTCACAGTGCAGATGGACAATGACCCAAAGCATGCTGCAAAAGCAACCAAAGAGTTTTTGAAGGGACAGAAGAGGAATGTTATGCAATGGCCAAGTCAATCACCTGACCTGAATCCCATTGAGCATGCATTTCACTTGCTGAAGACAAAACTTAAGGGAAAATGCCCCAAGAACAAGCAGGAACTGAAGACATTTGCAGTAGAGGCCTGGCAGAGCATCACCAGGGATGAAACCCTGCGTCTGCTGATGTCTATGCGTTCCAGACTTCAGGCTGTGATTGACTGCAAAGGATTTGCAACCAAGTATTAAGAAGGGAAAGTTTGATTTATGATTATTATTCTGTCCCATTACTTTTGGTCCCTTAACAAGTGGGAGGCACATCGGCAAACTGCTGTAAGTCCTACACCGTTCACCTGAGTTGGATGTACATACCCTCAAATTAAAGGTGACAGTCTGCAGTTAAAGCACATTGTGTTTGTTTCATTCCAACTCCATCGTGGTGGTGTATAGCGCTAAAGATGTTAGAATTGTGTTGATGTCCCAATATTTATGGACCTGACTATTTATCCTGGGTGGTGAGTATGTACCGTTAGGTGTCTTGCTCAAGGACACTTACTGGAGAGGTCCTCTCAGGATTCAAACCTGAGTCTCCATGGTTTAGAGCAGTGATGTTACCTCTACTCCACCCAGCCAGTACAGCCAGTATATTATGGTTTTTATTAATTTATCTGTTAAGTGTTCAACAAGTTGAATGTGGCCATGTACAGAGGTATTGGAGTTGGTGAAAAAGGACCTTCTAAGGACAATCTTTTTATTGTGTTGGTTTGTACTACTAGATATGTTTGGCCATTAGTGTCCTTCAAAAACATAATCTACAGCACAATGCATCAACAGACTCTACTGCTAGCGGAAAATCAAATCAGATCTATAAGGAACCTTCAAGCAGGAAGTGAAAATGCAATTCCCGTCAAATGTAAACTGAAGTAGAAAGGATCCCCAATTGGTCAAGAGACATAATGGTAACCCAGTCCAGATGAAGAAAAGCAACCAATCAGGCACATGTCGGTAAAACTAACCCTGCATGTCTTACCTAGTGATGAGCCGAACACCCCCGTGTTCGGTTCGCATTCGAACTCGAACAATTTCAAAAGTTCGAGTTCAAACTCGAACCGAACTCAATGCAAGTCAATGGGACTCGAAAGTTCGAATTTTAGAGTGCCCTCCAAGAGGGCATATATGCAAGATATTTGCCATAAATGGTGTATGGGGGTCCGGGTAGTGTCCTGGGGGACAGGAAACAAGGACAAAAAGTAAAAAAAAAAAACATTTTTAAAATGAAATAAGGGTTAAAAATAAAAACGAAAAATTCCTTCAAATATCATACCTAGGAGGTCCCCATAACCTGCCCGTGAAGTGGCGGATTTGTAGGATGTATAGAAACCTTTAAAAACAAAGAAAATGACGTTTCAAATGACGGTAAATGGTTTTCCTTTAATCTATTCATAAACAACTGCTTGGGGCGGCAGTCTGTATGCAAAGAGGAGACATTTTAGGACACTCAGAACAAGTTTAGTGATTTTTTTGGCTAAATTATGGTGAAACTTAGGTGCTTTAAAATTGGGCCTTTAGTGTCGGCAACAGTGCCGTCACACCGTAACCCCTCTGTGGTATTGTGGAAGAGCGCAGGGTTGGACCCTGCGGTCAAATATTAAAATGATATGAATCTGGTATAAGCGTCAGTGGCAGTGCACCCAAATATTGTGCCTTTGGTGGCAGCGAGTGCCTTCACACCGTAAGTAACCCCTCTGTGGTATTGTGGAAGAGTGCAGTAGTGGAGGTTTTGGTAATGCAGAAGAGATCCCCGATCTATTCAGTTACATCAGCAGCTATAACAAAACCGAGTCAGCAATGTTTAGGCACTAGTACTGCGCTACTGTATATGGTGAGAATTGGCGCACACCAGTAGCAACAGGAAGCAAACAGAACAGGCAGGGAACACACAGAGAATAGTCAAATGGCAGGCAAAGTCAGCAACAGATCGGCTCCTCAGAACAAGCAGGGTCAGTAGCAAGTATACAAACTGATATGGTAAGCTAGCGATGCGGGAATAAAGGCTGAGACACACTGAGCATGTAGCGATGCACCGTGTAGCGAAGCGAAGAGAAGCAAACATTTTGCAGGCTTGACTTCACTCCGCTCCGCCTCACAGCGTGTCTACACTACATTACGTTTGCTTCTCCCGCACTGGACAGGAATTCACTAACTAAATTAAAATGTAGACACAAAACCATTTTATTTTCACAAAGCACATGTTATATAGGCAAAAAAAAGTTTCTACTGAATAAAATACATCAAAATTTACTGTTAATTTAATAGGAATAGTATAAAAATCTAAAAAAAAGGTAACCCCATATCATATATATTATAGGGACACGGAGTGCCGTGTATAGAGTGGGGATGCATTGATACCACACACAGACATACGTATATATCAACACGCAGATCTATATATATGTATATATCAACACGCATATATATATATATATATATATATATATATATAAAAATCACGAGTATAGCAGTCTGTAGTGATACCTTTTTTATTGGACTAACGTTACATTTAGAGTACAAGCTTTCGAGAGGATTCCTCCCTTCGTCAGGTATAGAAGCTAACTGATCAGAATAATAGAATTAAACATAGGGACAGTCATAGGGCTCACAGTTGGGGGGTGTTAGATGTTGTACATTGCCAAATGGCATGGTGAGAGGGGGATTAAAAAAAAATAAAAAAATAAAAATTTATTGTCTCAGGCAAGATGCAATCATGTCCACTTCAAAGGGAATGTGACAGGACAGAATGAAAGAAATAAGAAGAAAAAAAAAGCACAAAAAAAAAAAAAAAAACAACACACCACAGTGAGTATGGTGGTGTGTTGTTTTTTTTTTGTGCTTTGTTTTTTTTTTCTTATTTCTTTCGTTCTGTCCTGTCACATTCCCTTTGAAGTGGACATGATTGCATCTTGCCTGAGACAATTAATGTTTCCTTTTTTTTTTTTGGGGGGCTCCCTGGATCCTGGTTGTGGGAGGGGTCTGCCATGGCCGCAGGTGCAGTGGCTCCCTCCCTACACTGCCTGTCTCTGCCACATGCACCCGGGCGGCTAGCCCGCACAGTCACAGCTCTGTCATCCGGCGGCTGCATGCTCCTCAATGCTCCTCAAGGGGATCCTTGGGAGGCCCCTGCAGGCTGCCCTCTACAGTGCCTGATTAGAGGGCCGTGTCTGCCTGATGTTTTAGTATCAAGAATGTTTTATCCCATAGGCTTCAATGTTAAAAATATTCCCGTTTTAATTCAATATCTAATAAACCGTTGCTTATAATATTCTTCAGTAAAGAGTCTCTTTATTTATAGATCTTTTAGCATTTTTTAAGCTTTTTTATACTTTTTTCAATTTATTTATTTTTCGAAGTTTTGGCGAACGTCCCATAAAGTTCGAAGTACGCGAACGGCCGATGTTCGATGCGAACTCCGAACAGGTCAAACAGCTCATCCCTAGTCTTACCTGCTAACCATCTTTACCTTACCGTAGCTATCCAAATACTGAAATATTGCTAAATCTTGGCATCCATAACTTAGGATGTCCCTAACTACCAGCTCCACATTTACCACTAACTCTACTCTATATCACATATACTTGTACTGATCCTAAGATTTGTCAATTTCTGACACTGTTGAACATATTGATTGTCAATACAAATTGAAAGACCACTGTATTCTGTAAGGGACAAACGGTGCAGCACCAGCGATGGACAAGTGCTGCGCCAATGAGGAAAACACCAGTGATGTACAGCGTGTCCCTTGCTGATGTGGCAGGAGGGCTGTGGGGACATGCTGCACAACGTCTCTTCCTTCTTGTGTGGAATACTGGCAGGATTCCAAAAACCAAAAGAGTTCGAAATGCTCTTGCTCATGAGCACTTCACATACCAGATGCTCAACCTGTAGTTCTGTAGTGATTATTTAGTGTGTGAAATGATAAACTGCTCCAAAGTAATCGCACACAACTGTAAAACGCATGGTGTAAATTCTACAGGTAAAGTGGAAGGGGCTCTTTTCCAGTATGGCCATATAAATACAAACGTGCCCAGCCAAACAATGTAAAAGTTGCGTTATTGTCCTTATACAGTTTTGGTGTCAGGAATGGGAGTGCGATGGTGGGTGAAGTAAGCCCAGGATGCAGTGATCGTAGGAGCCACACAGGTTGCTGGGTACTGAAGGTTTATTGAAGAATAAACAAAGCAAACAGTAAATAATATGAGCACTAGCAGGCAACAGACTGTATGCAAGTTTCAGGGTTCAGCTTGGAAACAGGGGTTCGAGAGCAGGGTATACTTGAATGAGGATTCTTGGGAGCGGGGTACACTTGAAGGACGAGGATTCTTGGGAGCGGGGTACACTTGAAGGAGGGTTCTTGAGAGCGGGGTACCTTGATGAACGAGGGTTCTTGAGAGCGGGGTACCTTGGTGAACGAGGGTTCTTGAGAGCAGCGTACCTTGATGAGGAGATTCTCCTTGGTAGCAGGGTTCCACTTGGGAGTATCACTGGAGGGATACAGGTACAACGGTAGGGAGCTTCAGGAACAGGTCTGCACTTCCAGGGACGTTTATGTTGAAGCCCTGATGGAAGGGTGGATCCCTCTTTTAAGCAGGCTTCATTTAGGTGAAATAGTATACACCTGTAGGTACCACAACAGAAGCTTAACAGCCAGATAGGGGAATCTGTAACCTGCATACAAACCTAGGCAGGTAAATAAGGGTTTGCCAGGGATTAGGTGCGGGCACAGGCTTGATTCATGACATTTGGTGTCTCCTTCAAAGCAAAAGCTAATAGTCTTTGTGAAGTGAATGGAGTTGGATTTGATGGATACTTTTCTAAAATGACTGCCCTCTTGACTATTTCCTGCAGAGTGAGCACCACCATTGTTACCCAGATGCTCACTCTCCCAGTTCCCAGTTTTATCTATTCCATTCATTAGTTTCTGTATAAATCCTAAATACCATGACTGATTTTCTCCCGGCAGCTCACATTTGAGCTAGAGTGAAGATTGCTTGAGGATACTTTAAATAAGTATTTTTAAATATTTGTGCTGCAATTGCTGAACTAATTAATGTTAATAAAATGTGGATTATTTTGCAAACAGACTTTGAAAAGTTATAGTTTAACACTACAGATGGTACATTACATGGGGAATAGCATGAAAACTTTCTGAGCAGGAAATTTGTTAGTGACAGAAATATAACATCATATCCCAGTTGTCTAACGTCTTGAATTTAAAACGAGCAGAATAATATTTAATAATTGTTTAAACAGAACTATACTTGAAAGTTTATCTTCTGTCTATATCAGTTGAAACATTGCATTTATACAGTCTTATCCATATGTAATGAGAGTAATTGGATGCTTTCTTGGCAATAGCACATGATTGATATCGTTCAGGCTCTGTTGTTTGTGGAAATGTTAGATATTAACCCCTTCGGGACCATTGACGTATAGGGTACGTCCTGGGAAAAAAGTCCTGCTAAGGACCATAGGCGTACCCTGTATGTCATGGTCCTCTAACCCCATCCCTCCCTATACTCACCGTGGCAGTCTGACTATCTTGAAGCCAGACCTCCGTTTTTAAAGACCCCGGCCGTCCCACCGACTTCATTGCCAGGCGCGATGACATCATTTTCAGGCACCCCCCCCCAGCACTGCCAGAAGCTAGCCTAAATGGGGGGTGTGGTACTTTGGACCCCTCTCCCTCCTGATTGGCCGAGAGTTTAAAGAAAAAACAGATATCGCTGGAAAGGGCACAGTCTGCCCTTTCCAGCAATGCCTGTCTTTAATCTCTGGTGCTGGGTCGCGACTCCTGAAGCCCATAGGAAAACATGGATATGAGCCAATCTAGGCAGGGTCTTAGCATAGCAACCTAGCTGAGCGGTGACTTCACCACCTGTCTGTCTGCATTTTAGCTAGTAGCTGTCTCCTTCCTTCTGAACTTTTAACTACGTATTATGGGTCCCACCTCGGTTCATGCCAGGTGCCACCCTGACAATGGCTGCTCATTTAAACTTACATGGTGATGGTGGCTAGGCTGTTTTTAAATTTATCTAATGTTACCTTAGCTAGTCCTATTCAGGAGTCTTTCAACACATTGGATTAATTTCTGTAGAGGAATTCAAGCAAAAGAATCATGTTTCTTATAGTGTAATATTCAGCGTTAACAGTTTTCCTCCCCAATGAACAGAGCAGTATTATACTCTCTCACTGAAAGAATAATTTTATATACACAAATGACCAGCCAACCATACGTCTTGCAACCATTTTATTTTAAACACATATCACAAATAATATTGTTAAATTGATTCTTAACCCCTTGGATGCAGGTGACGCGTGGGGAACGTCATGGGGATTCCCCGCCATGCAGAGAACTTTCCCCTTGCGTCATCCGCTAACGGGGGTATCCATCCCTATACTTACCTCTCTCTCTGGGGTTTCAGAAACATGCAAAAAATTATTAATATTATTTGCAAGTGATCTTTCGGAAAAAAGTTAATACAAGAAATGAAAGATACTGTCATCCTATTGACAGAAAAATAACTTGGCATCATAAATATTGCCTTTTATTAAAGAACTGGCACCCAGCTAATCAGAGTGAACCTAACTTACGTAGTTAGATTCAATGTGATTGGCTACTGCCATTTCTGCGCAAAATATTATCTACTCACTTGCAAACGTCAGTAGTATAGGTATTATGCTAAACTGTTGTTTGTACTGAAGCCTGTCTGGCTGCTAATAAGTCCATCAGGGTTATTCAGAGAGAGGCGAAAACCAGGAGAATGACTGGAGAAGCAAAAATTCTAGGTCAAAATAGCCAAACCAGAAAAATTCTCAATTTATCTCACTTTCCAAATCGGCTATTTGGTCTAGATTGTTCATTCTCCTGGTTTTCACATTTCTCCAAATAACCTGGTATGCTGTTAGATCTCTTAGAGATCTTAGAGATATTATTTTCATGCTCTTAAGAGATCAATTAAATACTAGACTTAGGGCATCATTACAATTGTCGCGCTAAAACGGGGACTCTAGGGAGAAAAACCTGCACCTGCAGCCCCCGTTTTAGCACGATATTACAATGCAGGCGCTAGAAAAGCTGCCGGCATTGTTATCGGACAATAAGTGCCACCGCACGCATCTCCTCCATGGAGTCCATAGGATCCCATTGAGGCAGACAGCGCCGGTCACATGACCTGCCAGATCTCGCCTCGCGAGATCCAGCAGGTCGGCATAGTGATCTGCAGGGGGAGACTGGGGGACTTTTTCCACCCGTCTCTCCCTGCTCCCGGCATACAGAGGAGACGGTCCTCGCCGTGGGATGGAAGGTGAGTATACAATTTATTTGGGGGGGTTACTGCTAGTGCTGACGGATGCTGGTGCTGACGGATTCTGCAGCAGCGGAATCCGTTAGCACCAAGTCCAGGCTGTGATTAACTCTCTGGTAACCGCATCCGAACGGTAATTAGCATTCAGACTTTGCCCTCCCTTATGTTAAGTACAGGGAGCGCAAAGTACAGTAACCTCGCGCAGTGCAGCGCAAGATACCAATTGCTAATGTTTTTTTTAACCCGTTAGCATTTGGATTGTAATATGGGGGGCCCACCTAGGGTCACCAGGGCTAACGTTAACACTCACACAGGGACCTTAGCCACCTACCTCAGAGAACAAAATGGTTACCCTCTACTCTACACCATACTAATAGGGGGGAGAGGAGCTCTATAAGCATTTATAAAAAAAAATTGCCTTGGTGGCATTCAATAAGCGGATATCAAGGGAACGATTATAGTCCATGACTTCCAGGGGGGTGTGATGTAGACACATAGACTCAGGTGTGAAAGCCAGTGGGGACGAAACTCTTAAAATATTTTCGTGCACCTTTTTCCAAAAAGGTCATAAGGACCGGGCAGGACCACCACAGGTGCAACATGTCAGTATTAGGCGCTTGGCATTTCCAACAGGAACTGTCACTATCAATAGCAACAATTGCGGTCAGGGTCCTATACAGGCGAATAGCAGCTTATAGGCTTTTTCCTAGGTTTTAGTTGCAATTGAGCAAGAGGTGGTCAAAATAAATATCTTTGTCCATTTCTCGTCTGATAAGGTTCGCTGAAGTTGGCCCTCCCACTTGGCTACAAATGGAGATGTAGGAGAAGAGGCAATAGCCCATATAGGAGGGAGATGCCGTATGCTGGCATAGTGGCCCGGTTTATTAAGAGTTCAAACTCTGCCTGCGGACGGGTGAATTTTTCTAGATGGGCCAGTGTACGAAGGTATGATATGAGACTATGTAAATGAAAGATAGTGTGGAAGGAATAGGGATGTGCCAGAGGAATACTCTGCGGTGGTTTAGGTCCATTTCCTGCAAGACATGCTCCAGGTGGGGGCAACCGGGACACTCCTGATTCAGTAACAGGCAGAATCCTGGGTGAAATGACTGGCAAGTGTTGTAACGGCAATAATGGGGAGGGCCAGGTTGACTAATATATATATATTTTTGACATTTTAATTCCTTTTTTTTTATTTGTACAAGGGTGGTTTAACTAAATTAACTCTTGTAAAGATAGTAGGCTTAAACCTGCAATTCATTTTGTCTGAAACTAATTTTATGGATGGAATTTAATTTTAACACTTTGTCTGACATTTTTAGTTGAATGGATTTGCACAAAACAAAGGTTTGTAGCTAATGATAGAAACGTCTATTATAAATAAATACTATTAATAATATATAAAAGTATGTCATTTATTCATTGACAATATGTGGAATTCAGAGGAGTACATCATTACAAGTTATTTTTCATTTTCTGGAATACCCTAAAAATGGTAAATGCCCAATTACTTAAGCAACGATATGAAAGAAAATCACCTCAAAATGATACTGTCATTATGCCCTTACTTAACACCGGATGTAGTCACTGATTGCATAGATCTGAACTCTGTGATAGACCAGACCAGATGGCAGGCATTTGTAGATAATTATAGAGCTTGGTTTAATAATTCCCTTGCCACTGTTTGAAAATGGTTAGAATTTGTTTTTCGTTTTCAGCAGTACCAATGCAAAGGCAGATAGCAGATGTGCATTTATTAAAAAAAGTAATAAGGACTCAGTATAGATATAATAAAGTTCCATATATGTAATTAATATGCAAACTGAAGACATTCCAAAGAATTATATCTGTGATAATGTATTCATGTTTATTAAAGAATTACAATGACTTTTTTAAAATCTGTACTATATAAAAAATATCTGTATATCTGAAGCACACAGGTTTTATGCCCTTCACTACCAAGATCCACTTAACTTGATCTTCAAAAGCTCCTGCCTGATACCAAATTATTATTATTCTTCTTTATTTATATAGCGCCACAAATTCAGCAGCACTTTACAAGATCAGTAGTCCAGGGGTTAATGCATTAGAACTCCACACATAGATGATACATTATTAACTCAATCTAGTCTTATTTGGGAGCAATGCAAAGGAAATTTATTTGCTGTAAATGGAATTTGCTTGCAAATGGGTCCCAGATTGTGCCCCTACATTTTCATCACCTCAGGAATGTCAGCTGAAGTAATACATTTGAACAGCTGGGATTGCTGTACCTGAAACACAGATACAATGGTGATTTTATATGAGTCCCAGCTGCAGTAGCGCTATTTAGGCACTAGGTGTCACCCAATTCCTGTCAAATAGGGCTTACTGCCAGTAAAATGAATTTTCACTGTAATTGTTGTAAAGTGGTTTAAAAACAAAACTTGGTTCTGCTATTGGTTTTATGAAAAACCACTTGGTATAGATGGGGCTAAGGATATATCAAAGTGTCCAGTCTACACTGTAATGTTGTTCTGGAATCAATCCAAACCTCAATACAAACTTCTATTCTTCCAAAAAAAAAAAATTATGCTTCTTGCCATCGTTAAGTAAAACAAAATGCACTTTTGGTAGTGCATGACAACTGACTAGTGCGCTGCTTTTAACTCGATTTGAGGTAAGAAACTGTGATATCTGAGTATTATGGATTGTGATCTTTTGATCAATAGACAATCCATTGCTTGATGAGCTATTTCACTAGACAAAATAAGTGATGAAAATCTAAAATGACCATATTTATTAAAAAGTTATACTATTATGGTTACTCACTGTAATCTCCTTCAGGGCTGCTACCCGAAACCCTGCGACCCCTTACTGCCCAGTGGTCAGGGCCCCCCTTCGCCCAGCTGCCAATTTCATTAAACTAATTAAAAATAAAACATTTTGGCCTATATTACAATCTTTGCGCAAAAACGCTCGCGCAAAGTGTTAAACGTTTGCGCGTGCAAATCACCGCTGGAATTACAATCCTCGCGCGTTTTTTCATCCGTCAATCAATAACATGCGTAAACTGGGCTCGCATAAATGCTCACGCAGTACCGTTGCGCGCAGAAATCAGTGTGCGCACTGTTTTTTTCTCGCAATTCAGTGAATCAGAATTAAGAACCACAATTATCTTACGTTAAGAAATTGCACCTGTCAAAGTCAATCCGAGTATATATGCTGCAGCAATAATACATGCACACACAACTTCTCCATTTTATTGGTTTGGAATGAGTAAAATGTGTAACTATACTTTGCTGCATTACTTTTTATGGGCTGGTGTATTTGGCTTCAGCCAGGTTGTTCGGATTTTGCAATAACACCAGCTTTTAGGAGTTGCTAAAATTATGCGCGCAAAGGCTATGCGTTAATTCCTGCGCATAGATTGTAATACCATCTGCGTACCAGCACACATTCACGTTTGCACTCACAATGTTAAGTATAGGACTCGTGCAGTACAGTACGCTCGTGCAGTTTCACCAGCGGTAGACGATTGTGCACGGTTGTTGCGCTGACTGTGTAATATGGCATTCGGCGCAAAGGGTTTTACCCCTCACGTTAACTTTTTTGCGCCAGCGCAAACGTTTGCTCGAAGACTGTAATTTAGCCCTTTGCCTCCTCTTCCAATTATATTGTTTTACAGGTGGAAGAAATCTGCTGGTCCAGCAAGGGGATAAAAAGTGTTCCCTGGTGGAAGATCATTCAGTCTGCACTGCTACCTGACACGGACAATGCTAATCACTACCTCAGTGATGAATCAAAGCACTCTTACCTGCCCCAGATGCTGCGGCCCACTGGAGAATTTGTAGGAACTCCTGAGTGGCATGGATGATCCTTATATCTCTGACACTTAGCTAAACTGCACGGGGATTGGCAAGGACTGGGCCTCACCCTTGTCATGGCTCTCATCCGCTGATGGAGGACCTAATCTCTTTACTACGAAGCTGATGCTCATTCTATCATTGCTTTTTAAAAAGAAAATTCTAAATAATCACAAGTTTTGAGTACAGTGAAACCTCCATACCCACTGTTTCCGTTTCCACGGTTGACTGCCTTCCTAATAAATAAAGCCATTAGTCAGGCGGGCCTATATACAGAATTAAAGAATGTATAGCAAGACCCCGCTATCTGTGAGAGTTAGGTTCCAAGACAAGTCCCTATTACCGTGGAAACCTGAAAACATATAGTAGCATAATATTAGCAAACGCTATGCTGTACATGCCTAATATAAAATCAAATTTATTAATTAGGCTAAATGACACATTAACAACAATAACCAATAATAACATTGAACAATTATAATAATAAAAGTTATATGAACTCAAGCACAGAGTGTCATGCCCCATGTCTGCAACCATCCTCGTCCTCTGGCAGCACTTTTCCAGTACTGCCCTTCCCCAGAACCAGTACTGGGATCCTGACATGACATGACACATCACATTGAATAAAGGGCAACGTCCCTCTCTGATCAGGGCTTCATCATTGTTACTTTAACCATAACAGAATGAAGTTCTATACTCTGACAACCCAGCATTACCCTGACCTCTATCGGGCTACCTGCTCCTGTATACCTCACTCTCTTCCAAGTGAAACCAAATTTTGTTATTGTGACAACCGCAGCTTTAAAAGCGTGAATCAGCAGGACGGCTAAACCTTGCATCTCATGCATTTTCTTCTTCTTCTTGTCAAATTTTAAGCTCTTGGCAATCTTTTTCTGTTCTTCTGTTTTATAGACTTCATGCGGGCGATAACACTTTAAAACTGGTTAATACATACATCTTGCTCTCTGCAGAATATTTCTATAAGTGATACACAATACTTTGACGCAATGTCAGTAGGTTTTCTCCAGACATGTTAGGGCCTCCTATTGCCTTCACTCTTGCAATATTTGAAAGTTTGTGCTGAAGATTGTGCTACATCAATGATAATTTTAGTGTTATAAACTCTCAGACACATTCAAGTTCTTAGATATTGCACCGGCCTGAGATCCAGAAGTGGAAGGTATGGTTAAATTATAATTGGTGTGAGAAATATAAATGTGAAGGCAGCGCTTCTGTGTATTGTAGATATATAATACTGATAAAATACTTGTTAGAGTAGGTGCTGCCGCAATGGAATATATAGGGCTCTATTAAATACTTTGAGCAAACGTTCGCGTACGCAAAAACGCATTATGCGAGGGGAAAAACCTTTTGCGCAGAATGTCGTATTACAATGTCCGTACAAAAAATGCGCGTTAATGTCTACCACTGGTGAACCTGCGTGAACCCTTTGCGAGTGTAATGTACATTGTGTGTCCTATACTTAACATTGTGAGTGCAAATGCGTTTGTGCGCTGGTATGCGGATGGTATTACAATCTATGCGCAAATTTTAACAGGACAACGTTTGCGCGCATAATTTTAACGTCTTTTAAAAGCCGGTGTTAATGGCGAATCTGAACGTCCTGGCCGAACCCCAATACACCAGCCCGAAAAAAAATACAGCAACGTATAGTTACACATTCTACGCATACCCAAACAATAAAATTGAGAGGTTGTGCGTGTTTTTATTATTGCTGCAGCATATATACTCAGATTGATTTTGACAGGCGCAAAAACTTAATGGGAGACAATTGTGGTTCTTAATTCAGATTGGCTGAATCGCGTGAAAAAAACAGTCCGCCCACCGATTTCTGCGCGTAGCGTTAATGGGCGTGCGTTTTTGCGCGTCTTTTTTACACGCGCTATTTTTTGACGGATGAAAAAATGCAATCGGGTTGTAATACCAGCGTTAATTTACACGCGTTATCGTTTAACGGTGCACGCAAAAAATAGCGCTGCACGTGCGCTATTGTGCGAAGCAGTTAATAGAGCCCAAAACGTCCACACACCTCATAGAACACAAAAATCAATAGTAAAGCAAAAAATTATTCCAGGTGTACCTCAGTCGTGACTAAAACATAATTGGGTACAATATATATATAACAGCAATATGCAGTATAAATAACGTAATTAAACAATAGGTGTTTTTGCACCAAGAAAGCACTCAAAAAACAGAATACTTATATTTTTTGTTGGTTTTTTGTTCCTCAGTCCATCCTCTGTAGTTAACTTTTCTGAATAGATGCAGGATCACTATGTAGATTCAGATTCCAGGGTGGGGGGAGGACAATCCCAATATGAGCAATGCTCAAACAAAAATATTGTAAAAATAAGCGGCAAGACAAGAAGCTATTATAATAGATAAAAAAATGTATTTCTATAAAACCATATGGCAAGGCATTTAATAACAGAATAAAAAGATAGTGAAAAACCTTAACAAGGATCACTAGAACGCCTTTTCGCCTACCGGCTTCCTCAGTAAGTGTCCTCAAATGTAGAGTAGTCTCTACCAAAAAAATTACCATATTTCCTGTAGTATAAAACGGCCGGGTGTATAAGACGACCCCCTAATATTCCAGTTAAAAAATGGGTTTTGGGCTATACTCGTCATATTGTATTGTATATCCCGCGTATAAGACGACCCCCAATTTTTGGGGGATGTTTTTAAGTATAAAAAGTAGTCTTATACGCCAGAAAATACTGTATATTTGGATTATTTTATGGGACAGAATACCAAAGGTTTGTTTTATTGTCAGCATAAACTTCAAAGTGCCAACTGTGCATCATTGAATGTGATTGCTACTACTGTTTGAAATGGTAGCGGCAGAAACAAAATTGTAAAACAATGCTCAGTCTTTTTTTTAATTTTTTTTTTAGCTAGGTCAGCTAGTTGAGGGACCAAGACATGGAGTCCCTTAACAGGAGCCCACCGAAGAGAACCCGTCCAAAAGGGCCAGGGACTAAGACATATGGGTACAGAATTAGGCTAGGGTCAGACGAAAGCATTTTCCCCGCGAACGTGAAAAAGTGCGTCCGAACGCATTGACGTATTTTTTCACGGAACGCGCAAAAACGGTCAGACGACGCGCATTTTCGGGCGTGATTTTATACGGATCGTCAATAAAACTCTTTTTGCGTCTGGACGTTATGTTGGCTGGACATTAGCAGCGTCTGACATCTCCTAATCACGCAAACACGTCGCTATGCCGCAGCTGCGCACTCAGTACGTCAGTACTAGCGGTTCAGCGTTCTCAAAAAAATGCATTCAAATTCCACTTGCGTTGCACGGCCGGACTTTTGTGCGGCCGTACATCGTATATTGGCCGTCATTGCCCATCATCTGATGCTAGTGCAGCCGTAATTATGTGCACCAGAACGCACGTTAAAAGTGCGCTGGTCTGACCCCAGCCTTAGACTAGGGTGTCACACTCAGATGGTTCGTCTTTCCCGGACTCAAGGGAAAATTCCATCTGCCCTATTGAAGAACATCATTAGACAAGAGGAAAGTGCCTCAGAGCTGGAACAATAGGACTGGTCAAGGTATAATGGTGAAGGGGGAACAAACAAACTGTACTTTAACCATCAGTGAACTAAAGGAATATTGTAGTCATGATTTTCCTCGCTATTTTTTTCAGGACTTGATCCCTGAATATTCTCACTATTGTAACACTGTGAGATTTGCCATACTGTCATGGCTCGAGCCGCTGCCGCAGAAAGGCCCAGACTGATTCTGCATTTTTCCTACTATGCCCTGATTGTTTCCAGATCTCCTGCAGGCACCACAGGGGCTCCCTCTCATAGCCCTGGACTTCCCTTTTTAACACAGACACACCCCATCCTCTAGGCTGCTGCATTGCTAAGCAATCAGCTCACTGCTAAGCAAGAGGCCGTTTTTCCTGTCTCTAGTTGCTGTGTTCCCTGTTATCCTGCTTCCAGCCTCTGTTATCCTGCAGTTCTGATCTTCTCCCTTGTATTCACAGTACATCTCCGGTCTCCTGCCCCCAGTGCCCCTGCATCACCAGTCTCCAGCCCTGCTGTGTCCGTCCAAGTATTCGGCCACTCCTTTTCCTGTCCCGCCTGTCTCGTATCTCCATGAGTCTCCTGCTGTGTTTCCTCAGTGTCTCTCTGTGTCTTGTTCCTCGCTTCCCTTGTTTCTCTTCCCCATCTCTTCCCTCAATCAGCCCTTTTCCAGCCTTGCCCCTCACCAGTGCTCTCACTATCACTTGTCTGCTTAATAAATTTCTGTTGGACCCTATAAAGTGTCTCCCATGTGTCACTTCAACAATGGGCTCATACCCTCGCCCCCTTTGGTCACTCAAGCGTGACACCCACTAGTGTCATTCCATGGCCATACACACTGCTTTGTGCCATTCCTGCCTCCCTTTCCTCCTGTGCATTCCATTCCAGTTTTCCTGTTGCTCCACTTGATACTCTTCACTAATCGGCGTCTTTCTGCTTCACTCGGGTAGCCATTTTGATGTAGAATGATCACACATTTATATGTATATGCTCATTACCCTGTTGTGGTTGTTCCTAGCTCAATAACGCTTCTGAGTACTGACCCAACCTGTTCTTTGATATCTGTGATTCTCTAACATCCTACACCTGGCTTTGTGTGACCTTTTTCCATCTTGGATCCCTGACCTCTGACTCCTTTCTGGTTATTTTCTTTATCTACTTTAAACACAGTTACTACAAGAACTGGGACATGCACGTAGTTGCGGAGGGTTTAGGTTCTGTTTATAGGGGTGACCCGATATATGCTACAAACACTACTACTTAGGTATTTATGGCACATAGATGTTAGGTACAGAAGAAGCGCACACATATTTCATTATGTATATTATGTCTCGTATATAAATTTAATGTGTAAAGAGGAAAACATCCATATTACTTTATAAGCAGGACCACCATCAGGGCAGTACAGAGTATGATGACGTTCCAGGCCTGGGTATTTCAGCTGCCCGGCGGCAGCAGAAAACCCAGGTATGTCCCCCAAAGTCCCTACCTCGTCTCTCACAGCCAGTCCCTCCTGCACGCTAAGCTGCCTCTAAAGATGGTGTCATGTTCCTGAACCATGCCTGGGCAACCGCCTTCTAAATCCTGTTTATTCCCGTGCTACTTATTTCCAGTGCTGTGATCCAGCATATAAACAGTTAAAAACCACACACTCTAGGTCATGTGACTTACCTGAAATAAAGTGCCACACCTTCTGCTCGTCCTTGCTCCAGCATTAGCAAACCACCTCTAGTGAGAGCGGATCTATGCTATGGCTCTCCTGTGATATTCTGAACCATGAACCCTGCTGTTACCAACCTTGCCTGTGTCTCCATACCCACCAGTATCCAGTGTGTGTCCAAGATCCTATTGTCCTGATTTGTTTCCTGCTTCCCCTTCATCAAGCCCTCTATGTGCCCTGTCCTTCTGCTCCAAAGCAATTGCTCTGCTGCCTCCTGTAGCAACTCGCCACACCGCAGACCCCTGTATTGGTGCATCACCACATCCCGGGCTCAGTATCATGCCACCTCGGTACCACCCCCTGACCACCCCAATCCCTGACAGATGGGCAGTGTGATTGGCAGGTATTTAACTTTGGAGCAGGCACTTTGATGGTCAGCCACGGGGGTCTTCTATAGCCTCCTTTCAGAATCTTTTTGAGGACCCCTTGGCTGACTAGGACAATGCCTGCTCCATGGTGATATGAGCTGCCAATCAGGCTGCCTAGCTATAAAGGCAGCACGATGTGCAGGGAGACCTGGTGGGAAAATGAGGTAGGGGATTTGGGGGCTGCTGGTAAGGCTGAGGGAGGTTTGGGGACCTGACTGCAAAAGAAGACGGGGAGGTTATGGAAATCTGTTAGTCAACTGGAATGGTGGATTATTGTGGAGTTATGGGGACCTGGAGGTTAATGGGGCAACAGGACAGCTTGGCTAAGGGAGGCTTATTGGTTATGGGGGACCTGGTGACTAATGGGGTTTGGAGAGGTTATGTGTATCTGGGTATACTTCAGGTATATCTGCTTCAGGAAAGATGATCTTGTAAGATCTATTGATACCAAAAATGGTATTTTCATTAATACACAAGCGTGTCTTTCAAGACTATTTACTTTGGTGGAAGTGAAATTAATTAAACTTAATCTTCTGTGTGTCAAACTGAGGTTAGGAAATTATTGAGACAGCAGGTTAGCATAGAAGCTGAGTTTCTACTTATTCTCTTGTTAAAGGACCAGTCTATTCCTTGCACAAAGAGCCGACTCTTTCAGCTATTTAGCATAATTTCCTGCAACAAGCTAACTAATGGGGTTTGGAGAGGTTATGGGTATCTGGGCAATGGGGTCATTATGGCTAAGGGGACCTGGTGGCTAAGTGGAGTTATGGGGAGCTGGAGAGGTTATCACGACCTGGGCTGAGGATGCTATGGGGGCATTGTGGAAAAGTGGACTGGGGGGGTTTAGCCCGGTGACTAAAGAGTTATGGTAACCGGGTGCTTATTATTATCCTTTATTTATATAGCGCCACATATTCTGCAGCGCTTTACAAGTTCAGTGTACAAGGGGTTGATACATTATAATACCACACATGGATGATACGGCCTGATTCAGGGGGACCCTGTTCCCAAGGGAACTTACAATCTTTGAGATGTACAAATAATTTGTAAGGTAGGCGCATCCATATCGTTAGGTGTCTTGCCCAAGGACACTCGCTGGTGGCATCTTCTGAGTGGAATCAAGTCGTCTTTCCACGGTTGTAGCGATGATCAGTGACTTGGTGGTTAGATTGAATCCACTTCTCGTAAAGTCAACACTTCTCCACAGTTGTATTTGTGGGATGTGCCGAACGGGACCTTGACTTGCTTCTCCATTGTTGAAGGGTAGTGATGTTACTACTGGACTCCACAGCCGATATTGTGTGGTGAGCAAGTGTACCGTTAGGTGTCTTGCCCAAGGACACTTGCTGGAGAGGTGCTCTGATCTGGATCGAACCTGTGACTCCACAGTTATAGAGCAGTGATGTTACCTCTACTCCATCCAGCCGGGTGGTTAAGGGGACTGCAAATTATGGGGACCTGGGCTGATGGGGAGCTTGGGAAATTATGGGGACCCGGTGGCTGGAAAAGGTAGAGGTGGTTATGGGGAACTGGGCTAAGGGGGATGGGGAGCTTGGCACATAACGGGGACCTGCCGGCTTTCAGGCACTGGGGGTTCTAAAAATTTACGTTTTTACATTAAAAATAAAAATAAAGCATGTTACACTCACACTACATACATTACACACATGTTAGACACAACACGCACATATTACATACACATTGCACTCATCAGGTACATGTTATAGAGACACGTTACACATATCATATACAGCCTATACATTTTTCAAATATTTGTGTTCCTGTAATTGGGGAGACGTGGGTGTCCAGGGTGAGTTGAGATGTGGGAGGGTTTTACAGGGGGGGGTACAGTTGTCCTGTAAGGGGCCCCAAGAGTTCTGATGGCAGCCCTGTATATAAGAACTAAGACAGACAAACTGACATTTAAAATGTAGGCTCCTTTTGGTAGGATATTGTTGACAGTGTTTACATGTTACGTGTCACACTTGAGAAATTCAACTGAACTACTCAGGAAGGTCTTGTAGTGGTGCTGATTTATTGAAACCCTTTTGTGTTTAGCCAGAATGTTGTCCATGGGTTCATATATAAGTGCTTCTTTCAGGTATATTTGCTTCAGGAAAGCTGATCTTGTAAGATCTATTGATACCAAAAATGGGGTTTTCATTAATACACAAGAGTGTCTTTCAAGACTATTTACTTTGGTGGAAGTGAAATTAATTAAACTTAACCTCAGTTTGACACACAAAAGGTGAAGAAATTATTGAGACAGCAGGTCGGCATAGAAGCTGAATTTCTACTTATTCTCTTGTTAAAGGACCAGTCTATTCCTTGCACAAAGAGCCGACTCTTTCAGCTATTTAGCATCATTTCCTGCAACAAGCTAACATTAGTATAGAATGAATCTTCTAAAATCGCCATTATGTAGTCTTCATGTGTTTATTTTTCTAATTAGTTATTTCAATTTGTCAAGTGACAACACAACTTCCTGTTTTCGTTAACTGAAAAAATCTGTTTGCTAGCATTAACATAAGAGACGATTGCTTATAAAGTGAGCATTATATATATAATATATATATGTTAGAATAGTTTATCTAACTCTGCAGAAAAACTGCATGAATTTTCATGAATACTTTTTCAAAGCAACCTGTAATTGGCCTCTTAAGATATTAAAATAAAACTAAAACAGAGCAAAATAAGGAACTGGGGCGCCGTGCATAGCTACTATCATCTAATTATTCAATGAATAGCATGGTTGTTTTATTTGATTGCGCAAAGCTATTCACCCACTTGGGTTTCATTGACAAAAAAGGAAAAATCTCAACAAAATTATAAGGAAACGCAAGCAGCAGAAGAATGTTTTAGTTTAGATGTTTTCAGTGATTATTGGTCTCTGGCAGAGTTCCATACTGCCATGTGAACTTTACTTGGCTGGATCAACCCAAAGCCTTCCAAAAAAAGACTGCGAAGAGGACAGACTTCCTTGTCATCTGTATCCCATAAATAAATTAAAATGATGTTCTCCAGATAGAATTTTTCATTCTGGCAGATGAATTTGCAATTAGAAAAAAAACAAAAAACACCAAGGCTTTCATTAGTGGAAGGAAGCGTTTGTATGTGGATGCACAAGAGACCAAACCGAAAACAGCAAAGAAGTAAAACACATGTTGCTCTGGTTTGAGAAAGTTGTTTAAAGGTTCTCTGTAGTGAAATTATCTAAGTTTTCTGTGTTAGCTTAAAACCACTGTAGGGTCGGATATATTCAGTGCAACTAATGAGGGAAAAAATTGCACTCAAAAGCCTAGTGACTATTCAAATACATCACAGACTGACTATAAAGAGATGTATGGTTTCCTAAAAGTATTTTATAGTCGACATGGATGCAGACATTTTTAAATCAAATGAGCTCCGAGTTGAAAATAAAGGAATACGCTAGGCAACATATATTTTATCCATGCCGGTATCAATAAAAAAACCAAAAAATAGAATTTATTTAACACTTTCACTGCTGAGCCATTTTACAATCATGTGCTGAGCTAATTTTTACCATATTTTTGCTCATCATGTTTACATGCACATTGAAATCAGATTTTTTTGTAGAACCCGGACATACTGTATTATATGGCGTCGCGCCCATACTCACTTATTTTCGGAGCGGCAGTAACTGCCAGGAGTAACAGCCCAGTCAATGTATAAAACATAACAAGGAAAAAGAGTGTCATCTGCGCTCGTTTCTATGTGTTCCATGTACAACAAAAATGAGGTTTTTGTTTGTTTCAATGGCCATTGCAACGTAAGCCCACTCGCCACTTCAAGGCACCTCTTTAGAGTGGGTACCTAACAATTGTAACCAAAAGGCCGCTCTACTGAGCAGCTCCAAGCCCCTCCAGCTGCTTTTCAGCGAAGGATAGGCAAAGATGGTGGCTTTTATTTATACACGCACCAAACACTTCCCATTTGGGATTAAAAACAAAAACATGGAAAGAGGAACAGCTGCAGAACGACGGACTGGTGTTACAAGCATGATATACATAAATACAGAAAAAATGGCGTCGTGCCCATACTCACCGGAGCGACAGCAACTGCCAGGAGTAACAGCCCAGTTAATGTATAAAACATAACAAGGAAAAAAAGTGTCATCTGCGCGTATATATAATATATATATACATATTTGGTGCGTGTATAAATAAAAGCCACCATCTTTGCCTCTCCTTCGCTGAAAAGCAGCTGGAGGGGCTTGGAGCTGCTCAGTAGAGCGGCCTTTTGGTTACAATTGTTAGGTACCCACTCTAAAGAGGTGCCTTGAAGTGGCGAGTGGGCTTACGTTGCAATGGCCATTGAAACAAACAAAAACCTCATTTTTGTTGTACATGGAACACATAGAAACGAGCGCAGATGACACTCTTTTTCCTTGTTATGTTTTATACATTGACTGGGCTGTTACTCCTGGCAGTTGCTGCCGCTCCGAAAATAAGTGAGTATGGGCGCGACGCCATTTTTTCTGTATTTATGTATATCATGCTTGTAACACCAGTCCGTCGTTCTGCAGCTGTTCCTCTTTCCATGTTTTTGTTTTTGATCCCAAATGGGAAGTGTTTGGTGCGTGTATAAATAAAAGCCACCATCTTTGCCTCTCCTTCGCTGAAAAGCAGCTGGAGGGGCTTGGAGCTGCTCAGTGGAGCGGCCTTTTGGTTACAATTGTTAGGTACCCACTCTAAAGAGGTGCCTTGAAGTGGCGAGTGGGCTTACGTTGCAATGGCCATTGAAACAAACAAAAACCTAATTTTTGTTGTACATGGAACACATAGAAACGAGCGCAGATGACACTCTTTTTCCTTATACTGTATTATATATTGATTTTTTATAAGTGGACTCGGCAGATTCAAAATATTTCATTATTATCAGGGTAATTCAAAGAGATCCGAATTGCTTGAGAAAGGTAACCGAACGCTGAAAATCAGCGTTCTGTTACCTTTCTTGGCCATTCGGCTATCCAGAGAGCAGGCAATTCGCCAAATCCTGGCGAATTGCCTGAACATACGGTGCCTGTTCGGTGCCTGTTCAAGGACAGTGAAACCCCCCATAGAGGAGCAATGCTTCGGCTATTCAGAGAACACAAACCAGCAATGAAAGGTTCCCAAAATGCCCTGCCATTCGGTGGTTTAATTCGGCAAGTTTATTCAGGAGAATCCCATAGGCTTCAATGTTAAAAATATTCCCGTTTTAATTCAATATCTAATAAACTGTTCATTATAAAATCCTGCAGTAAAGAGTCTCTTTATTTATAGATTTTTTATGATATTTAAAGGATTTTTCTTAATTTTCTTTTTTTTAAAGTCCGATTTTTTTTTTTAAGTTTACTTATGTTTTCTGTAACAGCCCTCTTTATTATCATTCCCTGGACCTCATATGTAAATTTCAGCCATTTTCGCTCAGTAGTTTCTTTGCAAACAGTGTTTCACTTTTCAAACATCCATGCAAACTGTTTTCCTAATTTATTCACTTCACTCTGTCTGCGGTCTCGACTTTCTCGGCTTTTTCCGGCGGCTTCGCTGCGTGTGATGGGCTCCTGCTCGGGTTTTTCCGTTGTTTTCAGCAGGTTAATCCAGATATTTTTGAGGGTTTTCAGTGTGCATTCGCCGTGTTTTGCGGTTCGTTTTCGTCGGGTTTGCGGTAGCTTTTCCCTGCAATTCGGGGACCCTGTGGTGTTTGCTGAATACACTGCAGGGTCACCGAAATGGGATCGGCAAAAGGAACCGAATTGAAGACAACGAAAAGTCACCAAACGTGCAGTGACTTTTCGAATCTCTTTGAATTACCTTGTATGTGTAATGTTATGTTAAGTCAGAATGCTATAACAAAAAGTATCAAAAAAACATACATTTGTATTCAAACTTTTATAACATGTAAAATATTTTTTCCATATTTTATCATCCAAATTTTTGTGGTAATATTAAAAAAAGAATTGCAGAACCTGGTTCTTCCAACAAATGAGTCTACACCCTAATGCCCACTTAAGTAACCTTTGGCTGCTTTCAGCTTAGAATACAACTGATAGGTTACAGTCACACCCAGCACTAGACTCATTTGTTAAAATTTTTCACATGCACATTATACCTCCTAAAAAGGCTATATAAAAAGAAACTGTAACACTTGTACAGGGCACTTGGTAGATGTACAACCAAAAAAAAATATAGCATGTTGTAAGATACAATGTATATATTTGAGTCTGCATCTCTTTCTCAGGCACTTTGCAGGTCTGCTGAATGATGGCAGAGTGAGACTGGGGACTTCCCCCCCCCAGTCTCACTCTGCTTCCGGCAGCCAGAAGCGACGGATCGGGCCGCTATTCTCGCCGAGGGATGAGAGGTGAGTATTTGGTTTATTTGGGGGGGGGGGGTTCAGCTGCAGCTAATTGATTCCGCAGAATCAGTTAGCTACAGCTCAAAGCTGTAGCAAACATTTTTAGTTAGCGACAGCTGTGAGTAATTAGCGTTAGGACTAATGGTAATTACGCTCTGCCTACACTTTGTGCTCCCCATGTTAAGCATAGGGAGAGCAAAGTAAAGTAAACTCGCGCTACAAAGAGCTAATACCGACTTACTAACGGAGAGGAGAACAATCTAGACCAAATAGCAGATTTGGGGCCCTATTACACTCTGCGCAATTTTTGTTGCGCACGAAAAAAACGTTATGGCCCGAAAATTAACGCGGTATTACGATCAGAGCGCATTTTTTCTTCCTTCAAGTTTTTCGTGCGCAAATCCGACGCGCAAAGCCGTTCCCAAATGAACGTTGAGTGCAGGAATCGGTGGGCAGACTGTTTTGTCACGGGATTTGTCACAGGAATCAGCCAACATCAATCACCCATTTCCAATAAAATATTTACAAACTAAAAAAAATGAAAAAAAAATAATTAACAACCACCAGCCAAAAAAAGAAAAAATTTACAATGACACAATTTATAAATTTTAATGTTTGGGTATGTGTAGAATGTGTAACTGTACTGTGCTGTATTTTTTTTTTTCGTGCTGGTGTATTTCGTTTCGCCCAGAACGATCACATTTACAGTTACCACCTGCTTTTCAAAGACGTTACGAAACTGCGCGCAAACTTTCGTTGGGCGAAGATTGTAATACCATCCGCGTACCAGCGCACTAACGCATTAGCGCTCACAATGTGAAGTATGGGATGCACGCACGAACTTGCGCTCGCGCTCAGGGTCACTCGCGTTAGACTTTAACGTGCATCGTTTGCGCGTACGTCATAATACGATGTTCTGCGCAAATGGTTTTGCACATGCGCATTTGCGCGCGCGCAAAACAAATGCGCAAAGAATGTAATAGGGCCCTTGAAAAGTGAGATTAAATGAGAGAAATTTTCTGGTTTGGCTATTTCGACCTAGAATTTTCACTTCTCCAGTCATTCTCCTGAGTTTCACCTTTAGTGAATCGACCTGTAAAGCTTCCTGATTTACAGGCCTTCTGTGTGGTGTACACATGCTCAGTTTTGATGTTTTAAAAAAAAAACAAGAAACTGTTACTTGAGGGAACTTGTTCAATAAGCAGTATGGTAAGTTGAATTTTTTATGCCTTTCATGTCCTCTAGCTGTAACAAATTTGCAGCTTTGTAAATTTGCTAATAATATAAATATGAAAAAGACTCTCGAATCTCAGAGACTGAAGAGTGAATGTTTAATAGGAATAAAACTTAATGATATACTTAAATCAAGACAATAAGTGGAAAATTGTAAAAAATGAAATGGAAAAATCTGAGAAAAAAAAGCAAAAGTGCTGATCAGTAATAGATTATGTGACTAAAATTCGTTAACACTTCATATGTCAGAATCATGTAGAATAGCTGACTTATAGGCTATGACAGAAAATATTGTCATAGGGTTACCACTACTGTAGGATAACAATAAACACATATATAATCTTTTATTTTCGTAGCATCAGAAACAACCAAACTAACAATGGAGGATTAAATGGAAGCTATTCAGGTCATTAAAACGTTTTTGCTCCAGGGAGAGTGAATCACACTTGTACATTCATACTGGCATTCACAGATCTCCCTTCTCAAGGTGGGAGCCAATATAGCATTCACGCGTCTTAACAGAGATATATGTTAAGTTGTAAATAACATGCGTGGTAAGATAATTAATAGAAATAGCAATACTAATTCATGAATAAATCTTATGATTTCTAATACATGCACTACATCTGCCGACGCATTTCACAAAAAATAATAATTGCAGTGTGACATGATTACGTGACTGTCCAATATGGCTATAGTACTGTGTTTAAAGATTCAGATTTGGTTTACACCCTGTGATATACAGTGCCCATTCGCAGTATGTCAGCAAGATATTTAAGCTGCTAGACATTTTTCTTCTATAATTCTCAGTCTATTAAAGACTTTTTGGATATCCGGCAATGCAGAAAGTCAAAAGTACTACATGGGGTCTCAGTAGATGTGCTTCACTTGATAGAATTACAGCAGGAAAAGTTTCTGAAGAACAGAGTAATAAAAACTAGCTTATGTTGGTAAGACCGATCGACCACTGCGAGATAGAATTTGAGGCCATGGATCGAATATCACCACAGCTTTCCGAGATGGCCACACCGACAAACCGGTGGCCAAACATTTTTTAGAGTGCAAGCATCAACTTACTACTCTCAAATTTATTGCCATCAACCATGTACCCCCCTTGTCTAGGGGTGGTGATAGCTCTATAAAATACAAAGGGAAACCTTTTGGATTAGGATCCTTGACTCCATTGCCCCTAAGGACCGTAACGAATATGTTTTGTTCACATCATTTCTGTCATCCAGACCATAATTTGATCACTTTTTAACACTTTTGCACTTTTTCTTTTTATAACACAATTTTACCTTTTCATGTCAATTGCACATGTTTATAGTTTATGTATTCACTTTTACTTATGTTCTACACACCCCACATCATTCACTGGTCATTTATATCTTTTTTCACCTCTCTTTGCTCTTTTTCGATTATTGATTTATTTATATATTTCATGGTAACACAATTTCACACCATATATCCTTAGATATCCTTAGCTTCTCTATGTTAGATTGTTACTCATATATAATTGTAGTCATAAATGTATCTGGATTAATGTTTCCACTCAGGGTTATGATGTAAGTACGCAGTGATTTGTATCATCTTAACCATGCACCCTGCTTTCCACTCACTCCGTTCCGTTTGTTTTTATTGATTCGTTTCCATAGCAACTTATGCTGTGGACTGCATGCAACGCATGTCTATGATGTCAGAGATTGGCAAGTGGCTTCTGCAATAATAAACACACTTGTTATAGTGTGGAGGCTTTTTATCTCACTTTTTGTCCTCCACCACAACTCTTGTAGATACTGATTGCCCTATGGGTCCCAAGCATCCACTGCAACTGGTCATCATGCCTAGCTCCTAGCTCATGAGGGTCCAATAAACCCGAAACAGCGCTGTCCTAGGAGTGGCTTTGACCAGTTGCATAAACCTTATCTCTGCTAGAAAGCCACAGTGTGGCATAACATTGTTTTTAGGGTTCTGTGTAATAACAGACCCAGGATGCATAAAAGTGGGACAGATGTCATTAACATATCCTACCAAGAATTCCTTGCTGCATATGGGGAATGTGGCACAGGAGCTCTGGGATGCAAGTCATCAAATTGCTGTGATGTGCAAGTGGCTTCTGCAATAATAAACACACTTATTATAGTGTGGAGGCTTTTTATCTCACTTTTTGTCCTCCACCACAACTCTTCTAGATACTGATTGCCCTACGGGTCCCAAGCATCCACTGCAACTGGTCATCATGCCTAGTTCCTACCTGATGAGGGTCCAACAAACCCGAAACAGCGCTGTCCTAGGAGTGGCTTTGACCAGTTGCATAAACCTTATCTCTGCTACAAAGCCACCATGTGGCATAGCATTGATTTTAGGGATCTGTGTAATTAACAGACCCAGGATGCATAAAAGTGGGACAGATGTCATTTGCATATCCTACCCAGAACTCCTTGCTGCATTTGGGGAATGTGGCACAGGAGCTCTGGGATGCAATTCATCGAATTGCTGTAATGTGCAAGTGGCTTCTGCAATAATAAACATATATATATACAGTCATTGCCGAAATTGTTGGCACCCCAGCCATTTTTCCAGAAAATCAAGTATTTCTCACAGAAAAGTATTGCAGTAAGACATGTTTTTGCTATACACATGTTTATTCCCTTTGTGTGTATTGGAACAAAACAAAAAAAGGGAGGAAAAAAGCAAATTGGACATAATGTCACACAAAACTCCAAAAATGGGCTGGACAAAATTATTGGCACCCTTAACTTAATATTTGGTTGCACACCCTTTGGAAAAAATAACTGAAATCAGTCGCTTCCTATAACCATCAATAAGCTTCTTACACCTCTCACCCGGAATTTTGGACCACTCTTTCTTTGCAAACTGCTCCAAGTCTCTCTTATTGGAAGGGCGCCTTTTCCCAACAGCAATTTTAAGATCTCTCCACAGGTGTTCAATGGGATTTAGATCTAGACTCATTGCTGGCCACTTCAGAACTCTCCAGCGCTTTGTCGTCATCCATTTCTGGGTGCTTTTTGATATATGTTTGTGGTCATTGTCCTGCTGGAAGACCCAAGATCTCGGATGCAAACCAAGCTTTCTGACACTGGGCTCTACAGTGCGACCCAAAATCCTTTGGTAATCCTCAGATTTCATGATGCCTTGCACACATTCAAGGCACCCAGTGTCAGAGGCAGCAAAACAACCCCATAACATCATTGAACCTCCACCATATTTCACTGTAGGTACTGTGTTCTTTTCTTTGTAGGCCTCATTCCATTTTCGGTAAACAGTAGAATGATGTGCTTTGCCAAAAAGCTCTATCTCGGTCTCATCTGTACACAAGACATTTTCCCAGAAGGATTTTGGCTTACTCAAGTACATTTTGGCAAACTGTAGTCTTGCTTTTTTATGTCTCTGTGTCAGCAGTGGGGTCCTCCTGGGTCTCCTGCCATAGCGTTTCATTTCATTTAAATGTCGACGGATAGTTCGCGCTGACAGTGATGCTCCCTGAGCCTGCAGGACAGCTTGAATTTCTTTGGAACTTGTTTGGGGGCGCTTATCCACCATCCGGACAATCCTGCGTTGCAACCTTTCATCAATTTTTCTCTTCCGTCCACCCACAGAGAGATTAGCTACAGTGCCATGGGTTGCAAACTTCTTGATAATGTTGTGCACTGTGGACTAAGGAAAATCTAGATCTCTGGAGATGGACTTGTAACCTTGAGATTGTTGATATTTTTCCACAATTTTGGTTCTCAAGTCCTCAGACAGTTCTCTTCACCTCTTTCTGTTGTCCATGCTTAGTGTGGCACACACAGACACACAATGCAAAGACTAAGTGAACTTCTCTCCTTTTTATCTGCTTTCAGGTGTGATTTTTATATTGCCCACACCTGTTACTTGCCCCAGGTGAGTTTACAGGAGCATCACATGCTTGAAACAATCTTATTTATCCACAATTTTGAAAGGGTGCCAATAATTTTGTCGAGACCATTTTTGGAGTTTTGTGTGACATTATGTCAAATTTGCTTTTTTTCCTCCCTTTTTTGTTTTGTTCCAATACACACAAAGGGAATAAACATGTGTATAGCAAAACATGTGTTACTGCATTACTTTTCTGTGAGAAATACTTGATTTTCTGGAAAAATGTCTGGGGTGCCAACAATTTCGGCCATGACTGTATATATATATACAAAACCAAGCACGGGGGCACTCACGGGCTTGTTTAAATGAGCATTTAATAAAGTTTATTGTTTTTTTAAACATGCCCCGTGAGTGCCCCTGTGCTGGGTTTTGTATGCTATCTAGTTTTTTTTTTTTTTGGAGCACTGCGGCAACACCTTTGAATAGACACAAGAGCTGGAGTGCTGATCTTATGGACTTGTGTGTGTATATATATATATATTGTGACGAGAGGAGAGGAGTGGTGTTTGAGGAACGGTATGTGTCCCCTCGAGTTTTGTCATATTGTTGGGACTAGCACTCCAGGCCGGAGTTTGGGTTCAGCTCGGGGCACACAAATCTCCGGGTTTTGCAGTTCTCCCTGGGGAGGCTTAATTGATTGATGGGTGCGGCTAGAGGGAAATAAAAGCAGGAAGTGAGGTTCATTCAGTCTCCACCCTGGGACTCAGACCAGCTACTGAGGGAGCAAAGCTGAACCAGAGATCAGGCTGCAAAAAGGAAAGGTTGGAATACACTTTGTTTTCTGAAACGGTAGTGAGGGAAAACCTTAACTGTTTAGTTAGTGCCGGACAGGCAAGGGTATTGTTTGTTTTGTTTTGTTTCTTGACCTGTATGCAGCTCTTGAATAAAAGTACAGAGGGCTGTACATTGTAAAGAAATCCTGCGATTGGGACTACCTTTATCCTGGGAAGGGTACCCCCATTTGAGCTGTACCCCACATATGGTGGAGAATGCGGGCAAGACCCGGAGTACATGACAAGTGACGATATGGACGACGTAGTGAAAGCCCTGGTCCAGGCCATAGCGGCCCAACAGGAGAACAACCGACAGATGCAGGCTGACCGGGATCTACTTCGCCAGATGCTGGAGCTTCAGCAAGCCGCCCAACAAACGGACAGAGCGAATCAGCGGGAAGACCGGGAGGTACTCCAGGAGTTGGCCAAGGGCCTCATAGAACTAAGACAAAACTGTGCGGTCTCCGAGCCGGTGGTGCCCAAAGTAAAGAGTGCCAACCAGTTCCTTCAGAAGATGACTACGACGGATGACGTGGAGGCCTACCTCACGACTTTCGAAAGAACCGCCGAACGAGAATGCTGGCCGAAGGAGGAGTGGGCCGGTTTACTCGCACCGTTTCTAACCGGGGAACCTCAGAAGGCCTACTTCGATCTGGAGCCAGAAGCGGCCCGGAAATAAAAACACCCTGAAAACGGAGATCCTAGCAAGACTGGGAGTAACGACGGCTGTTCACGCCCAGCGCGTGCACCAATGGCGCTATGTAGCGGAAAAAGCCCCGAGGTCACAGATGTTTGACCTCGTACACCTTACCAGAAAGTGGTTACAGCCAGAGACCTTGACCCCACCGGAGATCGTAGAACGAGTAGTGATGGACCAGTATTTGCGGGCGCTTCCGGGCCCCCTGAGGAAATGGGTCGGCTACGGGAACCCAAAAACTGCCACCCAGCTTGTAGATATGGTGGAGCGGTACACCACGGCCACAAACCTACAAAGTAACTCAGCCCTGGAACATTCCACGGCACCACAAGGCGGTATGCCAAAAAAACTTGGCAAGTTCGTCGGCGGCCCTAAGGACATGGGAGAGTCTAAGAAGACCTTTAGTCGGGAGGAAGAAACCCCAGGCTTGGGTCTGAAGATCGGGCCGAATCGGTCAGGAAAGTTCTTGAGGACACCCTCGGGACTCGAAACCGTAAAGTGTTTTCGCTGTCGTGAAATGGGACACATTGCTGCTCACTGTCCGGTTATGGACGAACCAATGCAATGTGATAATGCCGGGAGGCCGAAACGCTTATCCTTCTTCGCTCAATTCACATGCACTGCTGCACACAAGGAGCATATTGAGAGACAGATGTGTAAGATGTCCGTAGATGGGAAGGCGGTTACTGCCCTGTTAGATTCGGGGAGCGTAGTGACCTTAGTCCGACCCGAGTTTGTTGACCCCATCAAGTATCACCCGAGTACCATAGGTGTGGTCTGTGTCCATGGGGATACCCGCGACTACCAGACAGCCGTGGTAGACATTGGTACGTCCTGGGGGATTGTGACACAGTCTGTGGGGGTGGTACCTTCCCTGCCATATGAGGTGTTAGTCGGGAGGAACTTTCCATGGTTTTGGAGTTTATGGGAAGAGAAAAACCTCCGAATAGATAGTGTAGACCCTGTCACGAATCTTAACCCCGAACCGTTTGAACCGGATACGGAAGAGGGCATTGTGGGGGTCCCAAAGGGGGATAGTGTACTTTTTCCTTTCTCTGTCATGGCTGGGGAGCAGGAAGAAGAACCGGGCCCTGGGGGGGTGAACGGATCGATTGACATGCCTGATTTAGAAGTCAGAAGGGACGATTTTCTTAGCGAACAGGTGAAGGACCCCACCTTGGCCAGAGCCCGGGAGAATATAAAGGTTATAGACGATAAACCCGTTGACCCAGATATGAGGCTAGCTTTTCCACACATGGCACAGAGGAAAGACTTGTTGTACCAGGTCGTGAGACAAGGGGAGGATGTGGTGGAACAGCTACTGGTGCCTCAACCATACCGCAAGTTGGTGCTAGATCTTGCTCATGGGCACGTACTGGGGACACCTAGGGGTAGAAAAGACCAAAGAAAGAATATGCCGGAGGTTCTTCTGGCCGGGTCTGCATGCAGATATAAAGAATTATTGTGAGTCCTGCCCGGAGTGTCAACAATCCGCGCCCGCGCCCCATTTTCGTAGCCCGCTGGTGCCGTTGCCTATCATAGAGGTTCCCTTTGAGAGGGTTGGCATGGACCTGGTGGGTCCGGTGGTGAAGTCTGCCCGGGTCACCAATATATCCTCGTGATAATGGATTATGCCACGCGATATCCGGAAGCGATCCCACTACGCAACACCTCGGCCAAAACCATAGCCAAAGAACTGGTCCAAGTGTTTAGCCGGGTAGGCATTCCGAAAGAGATACTAACGGACCAGGGTACCCCTTTTATGTCGAAGGTGACCAAGGAGTTGTGTAGGTTGTTTAAAATCTCCCATCTGCGCACATCTGTATACCACCCCAAGCCGACGGGCTAGTGGAGAGGTTCAATAAAACCCTAAAAAATATGTTAAAAAAGTCGTGGACAAAGATGGGAGGAACTGGGACTTCTTACTCCCGTATCTCATGTTTGCCATCCGAGAGGTGCCCCAGGCCTCTACGGGCTACTCCCCCTTTGAGCTCGTATATGGCAGGCATCCCAGAGGACTCCTAGATATTGCCAAGGAGACGTGGGAGGGTCAGACCACCCCTTTTAAGACTGTCATTGAACATGTGTCCATGATGCAGGACAGGATTGCCGCCGTTATGCCCCTGGTGAGGGAACATATGGAGCAAGCCCAGGAAGCCCAGAGGAGGGTGTATAATCGGGGGGCAAAAATGCATAGTTTCAACCCCGGGGATAAGGTCTTAGTGTTGGTCCCAACAGCTGAGAGCAAATTCCTAGCAAAGTGGCAAGGCCCTTATGAGATAGTCGAAAAAAAAAGTGGAGTAAACTATAAAGTCCTCCAACCCGGTAGAAGGAAAACAGAACAAATCTACCATATAAATCTCCTGAAGCTGTGGAAAGACCGGGAGGCCCTGCTGAGCACCCCAGCTACTGCAAACCCCATGGCTCGCCCCACACCTGAGGTTCCTATCGCCGACACATTGTCGGTGGCTCAACGCAATGAGGTGAAGGAATTTTTGAGGGGAAACACCGATTTCTTTTCAGAGATACCAGGACTAACCACGGTGGTTCACCATGACATAGTGGTTGAACCTGGGGTTCGCATAAATGTTAAACCCTATAGGATCCCAGAAGCCAGGCGGGAGGCCGTCTCGGCAGAAATTGGGAAAATGTTAGCCTTGGGTATAATTGAAGAGTCCCATAGCGACTGGTCGAGCCCCATAGTGCTGGTGCCAAAACCAGATGGGAGTATCCGTTTCTGCAATGACTTTAGGAAACTGAACGCTGTATCGAGATTTGACGCGTACCCCATGCCCCGGGTGGATGAGCTTATCGACCAACTGGGTACGGCCCGATATATAACTACCCTGGATTTGACGAAGGGGTACTGGCAGATACCCCTGACAAACCAGGCCAGAGAAAAGACCGCCTTTTCCACCCCAGATGGGTCGTTCCAATATACGCGAATGCCCTTTGGCTTACACGGGGCCCCTGCTTCATTCCAAAGGTTAATGGATAGGCTATTGAAGGCACACCGACGGTATGCCGCCGCGTATCTAGACGATGTGGTGATCCATAGTCCTGACTGGCAGACGCACTTGGTACGAGTACAGGCCGTAGTCGATTCGCTGAAGGAGGCAGGTCTCACGGCAAACCCTAAGAAATGTGCCATAGGCTCGGAAGAGGCCAAATACTTGGGATACGTCATTGGACGAGGGCTAGTTAAGCCACAAATTGACAAGGTGGAGGCTATTCAAAAATGGCCCCAGCCCCAGAATAAGAAGCAAGTCCGGGCCTTTTTAGGGATCACCGGCTACTACCGCCGCTTTGTCCCAAATTTTGCCACCATGGCCTCCCCATTGACCGACCTGACAAAGGGTACGAAGTCGGGGTTGGTACGATGGAGCCCTGAGGCTGATAGTGCCTTCAAAGACTTGAAGCGGGCGTTATGCACACAACCCGTGCTGGTGGCCCCTGATTTTTCAGGGGACTTTGTAGTCCAGACTGATGCTTCGAACGTGGGTCTGGGGCGGTTTTATCCCAGGTACGGGAGGGGGAGGAACACCCGGTGGTCTACCTAAGCAGGAAACTCAACAGGCACGAGCAGAACTACGCGATCGTTGAGAGGGAATGCTTAGCAATTAAGTGGGCCCTGGATGCTCTTAGGTATTACCTGTTGGGCCGACAGTTCCGGCTCATCACCGATCACAGCCCGTTGCAGTGGATGTGCAATAGTAAGGAAAGAAACTCCCGCGTTATGAGATGGTTCTTGGCCTTACAAGCCTTTCGGTTCACGGTGGAACACAGGGCTGGGAGGTTGCAGGCTAACGCGGATGCGCTGTCACGGGCCCCCAACCCTATTGTTGCGTTTGCTCAGCCGCGGGGGCTGGAGCAGAGGGGGGGGATATGTGACGAGAGGAGAGGAGTGGTGTTTGAGGGACGGTATGTGTCCCCTCGAGTTTTGTCATATTGTTGGGACTAGCACTCCAGGCCGGAGTTTGGCTTCAGCTCGGGGCACACAAATCTCTGGGTTTTGCAGTTCTCCCTGGGGAGGCTTAATTGATTGATGGGTGCGGCTAGAGGGAAATAAAAGCAGGAAGTGAGGTTCATTCAGTCTCCACCCTGGGACTCAGACCAGCTACTGAGGGAGCAAAGCTGAACCAGAGATCAGGCTGCAAAAAGGAAAGGTTGGAATACACTTTGTTTTCTGAAACGGTAGTGAGGGAAAACCTTAACTGTTTAGTTAGTGCCGGACAGGCAAGGGTATTGTTTGTTTTTTTTGTTTCTTGACCTGTATGCAGCTCTTGAATAAAAGTACAGAGGGCTGTACATTGTAAAGAAATCCTGCGATTGGGACTACCTTTATCCTGGGAAGGGTACCCCCATTTGAGCTGTACCCCACAATATATATCAAATAAATTAGCAGAGAAATACAGGATGCAATGAAATAATTTTGTAGCAAAAAGACAGATACTGCTGAAAAGGTATCATTGCATCCTGCAATACTGATAATTTAATCATCTGAACATCTGGACTAAAACTGCTTCATAAATATATATTTATTTTCAATGTCCTGTACAAGTGTGAAAACAGAGTAGCAAAGCTTGATTCTGTGAATTATCTTCCATATAATGCTAGGACAGCTGTGAGGTCTGGGAACGATGCCAATACTTTACAAAATGGAGATCACAACATACTGTATAAGGTTCTTAACATAAGTTATTTAGAGAAATAAAAGAAAACTATTAGCACCAAATACTTGTACATGCAGAGATTTATAAAACATTGCATCTAGCTACATGCCTATGGAGGCAAGATGAAAAATATTCTTTTTAAGTCCTGACCCATATCTCACCCAACTCTCTCTTAACTTTCCATGTGGGAGGATGTACAACACCGAAGCACACAGCTTAAATTATATAAACTTTATAAAGTTCTAAAGTTTTATTATATAGACCTTTACTTACTGTAAGCTAATGCAAATCACACCATTATTTTCCCTCTGAGTAGTTTCTTTCATGAAATTAAACTGAACTGGTTTTTATGGACTATCAGCGATGTTACTATATTGAGAATAATGAGGTACTGTCTATAAGTCTGACAAAGAAGAAACTGCTTTTACAGGGCATCTCTGTGAGTATAGTCATGTTTAATTCATGAATGTTCCCACTCGCAGCTTATAACCAGAGGAAGTAGTAACAGCAACGCATAGTACAGTTGAAAGATTTAAGTGATTAAATAATAGGTATTTCTATGTACAAGTATCACTAGTCCATCTTGCTTTACAGGGGGCTGACCTGAGAACAAGATGTACTTGAAGCAAATCAGTAGGTAATGGCTTGGAACCTGCAGAAGCAGTGTTTGCCACTCCATGTAATACTATGAAGAAATAATCATTGAGAGAATTCATCAGACAGGTCTGAATTGTAGTATAAAAGAAACATTTTTACTATGTGTTACAATCATCAGTCCCTAGTCCGATTGAGACGTTATAATTAATGAGTGAACAGTTAAGCAGAATGGCCCCACTCATTAATCAGAATAGGATCTGCCCTACTACAGCTGAGCCACAGACTTTTCAGTTTGCCAGGAGATTGAAAGGGACATTTTGGACCCCCTCTCCCTCCTGACTGGCAGGGAATTAAAAAAAAACCAGAGAGGCAAGCTGGAAAGTGTGCGCATGTCATTTGGGCAATTAACCCCCTAGCTACCAAAGTATTTCCTATGAAAATCACTATGGTGGAGATAGGGGGGGTCCTTTGGACCCCTGTATCTCCCGATCTGTGGCAGTTAGAGGGTCATGTTTTTATAAAAAATTAATTAAATTTAAAAAATATTTTTTTAAAACTTTTTTGGGTCATATAGTAAAACAGGACTTCAAATCGCATTTAACCCCTTCACTGCTGAGCCATTTCACCTCTGTGTGCTGTGCTCATTTTTACCGCTTTTGCTCATCATGTTTAAACGCAATTTGAAGTCACGTTTTATTATACGACCCAGACATATTATAATATATCTTCATTAAATGTATACGTCATGTCCTGCCTGCATATTGTAACAAAAAATGTAATAAAATTAGAATTTTCAATCATCTACAGCGTGTAACGTGATTTTTTTTCATTTTATCATCCGAGCCTTCGCGGATTTATAGTCTATAGGGTATATTTGTTAAAAAAAATAGAAATGGGAACTCGTTACTTATTTTTTTTCTAGGAAATTACTTGACTTTTAGCTAAAATTCAGATAATAAAATTTGTTAGTGCAGCAGCATTGTTCACATTATAATTGGAATGGGAACAATATTGCTGCATATTTTTTTATTTTGTTATTTTGGCTTTTCAAATAATATCAAACATGGCTCATCTAGCTGCTACCATTCGGGAGATATGGGTGTTCAAAGGAACCCCCTATCTCCACCATAGGATTTCCTTGGGAAATCCCCAGGCAGCTAGGGGTTTCCCAGCTAACTGACGTCATTGTGCCGTACACCTCAAGGGCTCAAGGGTTAAAGTCAGGCATCACTTGAAAGGGGAGACTCTCCCCTTTTCAGCAGTGCCTGGCTTTACCTGACACCTCCTCCCGTTTGAGAGGGAGAGGGATCCGAAATTACTCTCCCCTTCTTTCAGGTGATCTCCCAGCTCTGCTGGGTGACCACCTGAATATGTTGTCATCGCATCCAGGTGCAGTTCCAAAAGCAGCGTCTGGCTTCCAGGAAGTCAGAACGCCATGGGACCCCGGAGGAGAGAGGTAAGTATGTTAGAGAGCTCCCGGGTAGCGGAAGACGTATGATGTTCCCCACACGTCTTCTGCAGTGAAGGGGTTAAACATGATGAGCAACACAACACAGTAAAATGAGTTCGGCATACAGAGATGAAATGGCTCAAAGTGAAGGGGATAAAAAGAAAAAAAAATGTAAACATATGGGGCTATATTACAATCATAACCCTAACATTAGCGCTCACCTGGGTGAGTGTTAACTTAACCTTGGTGGCCCTAGCGCCAGCGGACCATATTACAGTCTGAATGCTAACAAATTAAAAAAAACATTAGCGATTCAGAGATTGGGCTTTTCAGCGCAAGCTTACTAAACTTTGCACTCCCTGTGCTTAACATGGGAAATCCCAAAAACAGTGTTAATTAGAGCTAGGATTACAAAGTCCTATCACTAATTACGCCAAGCTGTGGTTAACTCAAAAGTTACCCACAGCCAGGACCTGGTGGTAACTGATTCCACTTCTTCGGGATCAGTCAGCACCAGCTGAACCCCCCCCCCAAATCACATACTCACCTCCCATCCCGTGGAGAGAACAGTGACTCCATCCGCCTCTTCTGGCTGCCGGGATCAGAGTGAGACAGGGGGGGAAAAGCAGAAGTAGTAACTCTAACCCTAAAAGTGACCCTAACACAAGCAGAATTAGCAACAGTAACCCTAAAAGTAACCCTAACCTTAAAACAATCAAAAACAGTAACCATAAAGGTAATCCTAAAAAAAAAACAATAAACTTAACCCTAATAGTAACTCTAACAGTAACCATGAGCCTAAACCTTGTCCTAAAGGAAACTCTAACCCTAAAAGTAACCTTAAACCTAAAAGTAAACCTAAATCTAGCCTTAACATTAAAAATAATCCTGTTTTCTGAGTAAGAATTTCTTTATCTTTCAAACTGATCCGAAACGGAGATTTTGAATCTGAAATGATTATGAACCCGAAATAATAGGATTCCAAAATTTATTAATAGCATATGAGTCACCATGAGTAACAAGCAGTGTGTAATCAGGAGTGTTCCATAGATCCCAGGGTAACCAACCCCACAGCAATTGCAAAGAAAAAAAATAAAAGGATTGGGCGCAATCTCACTGCATTCAAGCACCTTTTATTGATTAAACCATGCAAAGGTTCGGCTGACTGGTCACTGGCCACAACACTGCCAGTAGCTTTTTTTAGCTCCTGTATATTACTAAATGAGACACTAATATGACGGTTCACTTGTAATAGAGCCAGTAATACGGAACGACAAAGGGCTTGTGATACATACAGAGGCGTCTGAAATAGGGCACATACAGGGTTATTCAAAGAGAATCGAAAAGTCACCGCACGTTTGGTGACTTTTCAGTCTCTTCAATTCGGTTCCTTTTGCCGATCCCATTTCGGTGACCCTGCGGTGTATTTAGCAAACACCACAGGGTCCCCGAATTGCAGGGAAAGGCTGCCGCAAACCCTACGAAAACTAACCGCAAAACCTGGCGAATACATGCCGAAAACCTGCAAATACATCTGGATTAACCTGCCGAAAACGCCGGAAAAATCCAAGCAGGAGTCGATCACACACAGCAAAGCCGCCGGAAAAAGCCGACACCGCAGACGAATGGAGTGAATAAATTAAAAAAACAGTTTGCTTGAATGTTTGAAAAGTGAAACGCTGTTTGCAAAGAAACTACTGAGCGAAAATGTCTGAAAATTACATATGAGTTCCAAGGAATGATAATAAAAAGGGCTGTTACAGAAAAAATAAGTAAACTTAAAAAAAAAAATCGGAATTTGTTTTAAAAAATAAAAATCCAGAAAAATGCTTAAAATGTCCTACAAAATCTATAAATAAAGAGACTCTTTACTGCAGAATTTCATAATGAACGGTTTATTAGATATTGAATTAAAACGTCAATATTTTTAACATTGAAGCCTATGGGATTCGCCTGAATAAACCTGCCAAATGAAACCACCAAATGACAGGGCATTTAGGGAACCTTTCACTGCTGTTTTTTGTTCTCTGAATAGACGAAGCATTGCTTCTCTATGGGGATTTCACTGCCCTCGAACAGGCACTGAACAGGCACCGTATGTGCAGGCAATTCGCCAGGATTTGGCGAATTGCCTGCTCTCTGGATAGCCGAATGGCCAGGAAAGGTAACCGAACTCTAATTTTCAGCGTCCGGTTACCTTTCTCCAGCCATTCGGATCCTTTGGATAATCCTGATAGAGTTTAAATATTGATTGCACTCTGCTCTTTTGTGCCTTAACTCCAATTTGTACTGTAAAGACCCAACTGCATATAATTATACACAAACTAGCAAAAATATGTCAGTTAACTAATCAATTATTGCATATTTCTTTTAACCTGTAATGTGTTAATATAATGTAACCTACATGTTATCCCAAAATGTACTATATTTTAAATGTACTAATTTTAATTGGAAATGCTTTGTTTCAAACGCTTATCTATATGTTCGTTAACCTATTTGCAGAAGACCTTTCGTATGCGTGTCTAATAATGAATTTTTTGTGTATTTCCTGAAGAGTTCTAAAAGTTGTTCTCTGAGTATAAACATGGCTTTAGGCCAAAAAAGCAATTTCCATTTTTAAAGGGGTTGAAAACGCTTAGATTATATCATGGAGAGGTATGTCTGGTCTAAAGCTGGGAGAACATTGGTTTCCTTTTATTTGATACATTCCTGAAATAAGATGCACTAATGAAAGCATGCCAGGTAAATTTATCAGGAGACAGCACTATACAATCCAATCTTAATGATAATCTAGTAACAAATTAGCATTGCGGGTTCATACAACATCCAAACCTTAGCTTGAAACCTAGTTCATAGAAAAAAAATATACACAATTCGTTTTTGTCTTGATTTATTTTTATTGTTTTGTTTTTGTTATTTTAATGGAATGAATTCAATTTGCATACAGATTCTCATTGTTTATTATCATATTCCTGTATCTATTACACAGTGAAATTCTGGCGTCTTACATAACTAAAGGTAAATGGTTTAATTGTCACATAATGGAGTGAATTGTCTAAACACAAGTGAGATAATTGTAGGATTGGTTTATGTTTTAAAGTAGTCACTTTTGTGATGTTCTATGAGTATCAACACAACACTATTCATGACAGTAAAATTCACTACCCACACAACTCTCCGTTCCAAATCCAATTAAGAATCCAAAATTTGATTCAGTTAATTAACCCCTTCAACACAAAATCATTTTCCATGCAAAAACTGACAGGACGCAGTGGTTTTATGGAAAACTGCTTTCCTTTATCCACACAGTAAATATACACAGAGGTGCCCCACTGTATATGTTCACTGTAGGGAAGCCCTGTTTGACAGATAAAGGGCTCCCTCTGCTGTCCAAAAACTACTACTACATGTACATTTTAGCCTGAGCTTCTTAGTATTGTGCAAGAAAAACCGACCTCAAAGCTCTTCGAATGCATTCAACACGTCAACTGTCATGCCTTTTGTTGAAATTTCAGGGGCATGTTCTGGAGCCCATTTGCAAATAAATGTTGTTTGCAATAACAACATTCCTTTGCAATGCTCCAGAATTAGACCACATCAAGTATACTCATAATAAAAGCACCAGAAATTGATTTTGGTAGTGAATGGGTTAATTACACCAATTAAATACACAATCTTGCTAAAAAAAAAATATTCTCTGAATCATACACTATATTGCCAAAAGTTTTTGCTCACCTGCCTTGACTCGCATATAAATTTAAGTGACATCCCATTCCTAATCCATAGGGTTTAATATGACGTCGGTCCACCTTTTGCAGCTTTAACAGCTTCAACTCTTCTGGGAAGGCTGTCCACAAGGTTTAGGAGTGTGTTTATGGGAATTTTTGACCATTCTTTCAGAAGCACATTTGTGAGGTCACACACTGATGTTGGACGAGAAGGCCTGGCTCTCAGTCTCCGCTCTAATTCATCCCAAAGGTGTTCTATCGGGTTGAGGTCAGGACTCTGTGCAGGCCAGTCAAGTTCATCCACACCAGACTCTGTCATCCATGTCTTTATGGACCTTGCTTTGTGCACTGGTGCACAGTCATGTTGGAAGAGGAAGGGGCCAGCTCCAAACTGACCCACAAAGTTGGGAGCATGGAATTGTCCAAAATGTCTTGGTATGCTGAAGCATTCAGAGTTCCTTTCACTGGAAATAAGGGGCCAAGCCCAGCTCCTGAAAAACAACCCAACACCATAATCCTCCCTCCACCAAACTTTACACTTGGCACAATGCAGTCAGACAAGTACCGTTCTCCTGGCAACCGCCAAACCCAGACTCGTGCATCAGATTGCCAGATGGAGAAGTATGATTCGTCGCTCCAGAGAACGCGTCTCCACTGCTCTAGAGTCCAGTGGCGGCGTGCTTTACACCACTGCAACCGACGCTTTGCAATGCACTTGGTGATGTATGGCTTGGATGCAGCTGCTCGGCCATGGAAACCCATTCCATGAAGCTCTCTGCGCACTGTTCTTGAGCTAATCTGAAGGCCACATGAAGTTTGGAGGTCTGTAGCGATTGACTCTGCATAAAGTTGGCTGCCTATTCGCACTATGCGCCTCAGCATCTGCTGACCCCGCTCTGTCAGTTTACGTAGCCTACCACTTCGTGGCTGAGTTGCTGTCGTACCCAAACACTTCCACGTTCTTATAATACAGCTGACAGGTGACTGTAGAATATTTAGGAGCGAGGAAATTTCACGACTGGATTTGTTGCACAGGTGGCATCCTATCACAGTTCCACGCTGGAATTCACTGAGCTCCTGTGAGCAACTCATTCTATCACAAATGTTTGTAAAAACAGTCTGCATGCCTAGTTGCTTGATTTTATATACCTGTGGCCATGGAAGTGATTGGAACACCTGATTCTGATTATTTGGATGGGTGAGGAAATATTTTTGGCAATATAGTGTATGTATCTTATTAATCCATCCAGAATTCTATCTTGCCAATGAACTTCCCAATTTTGAATTTTATCGTTTTCTCAAAGGCAGCGCATTTTACAGTGTGCATACAGTTTGTGTAAACATGTCATTATTGTAGAATAATTATAGTGTACACTCACTGTGAGATTTTATTTTACTGTATACTCCAAGCATGCCTTTGGTTACTGTTTGTTTGATATGCTCTCAAAATGCACAGTGAAACTGCTTTAAATAATATAACTGGCTCCCCTCACCTCACTAACAAGTCCCTAAAAAAATAGTTTTTGCTTGGTTTCGTCTTCTGTTACTTTTACGTCAATACCCTTATTTTTGGGCATTAAACTGACCAATCTCCTTCAATGGTGCTTCTGATATTTCATAGAATATAACATTTTAACATGTGTAGGGTTGTAAGCACCACATGGTGACACTATTCTTACATTCTCATAACCCTCCAAATGCCATTATGAACTTAATTAAAAGCTTATGTTGCCATGGCAGCTGAAACAAGCCTTAGGACAAGGGTTGAGAATATGAAAAAAGCAATGTAATTATTTAGATGGCTGGCATTTGATTGGATTGCTCAGTCTTTCTAATAAATTACCTTCATGTATCAAAATATCCTTTCATTTGACAAATTTCTTTTGACAGTGCAACACCAATCACTATAATAAAATACTGTCAGCTGCTGAAGTGTTGTGCGTCATATTGAAAAAGGTAGATCTTACCAATTTTAAAATGGGAGCAAGCAAATAATATTCTTAACTTAATTTGACAGGTGAAGTTCAAGTTAGGGCATCTGAAGTTGGGGTATTTCCATATGTGCGCTATACACATTAGATCAGGGGTAGGGAACTTTTTTTCTGCCAAGGGCCATTTGGAGATTTATAAAATCATTCGAGGGCCATACAAAATTAGCAACTTAAAATTTTGCCAGCTATAGTTAGGAAGAAATTTATTTATCTCACCCCTAATGTGATGGCTGGAACTGCTTCTCTTTGCTGAGGTGTGTGATGTTAGTAGGGATGAGCTGTTCGGGTTCGGACGGTTCGACCCAAACTTTGGCAGTTCGAAAGTTTGCGAATTTCAGACTTTTTGGGCGTGTTCGGTTCGGGTTCGAAAAAAATAAGAAATTTTGAAAAAAGTATAGAAAATGCTTAAAAAAATACTAAAAAATCTAGAAATAAAGAGATTCTTTACTGCAGAATATTATAAGCAACGGTTTATTAGATATTGAATTAAAAACTAATGTGTACGTGGAAAGATTATCAACTCTAAATGACCTCTGTTCACAAACGGGCATAACACCAGGTGTTTTTAGTCTGGTAATCAATTTGATACATTGTACAATATAGTGAGGGTGGGGTGGTGTCTGCTTCTGATTGAGATTTGAGAATTAATTTCCCTAAAACATCCTAATATGCTGCATTTAACTGGTGTTTGAAAAAAATCTAAAGCAATGTTATTTTTCACCTCGGGATTAAACATTCACAGGGTTATTCAGAGAGCGGTGAAAAGCAGGAGAATAACTGGAGAAGTGAAAATTCTAGGTCAAAATAGCCAAACCAGAAAAATTCTCCCATTTAACTCACTTTCCAAATTGGCTATTTGGTCTAGATTGTTCTCTTCTCCTGACAGTTCTCCTGGCTTTCACCTCTCTCTCAGGGTTGTTCAGAGAAAGGTGAAAACCAGGAGAATGGCAGGAAAAGAGAACAATCTGGACCAAATAGCCGATTAGGAAAGTGAGATAAGGCTAGGGTCAGACTAACGCATTTTTCGCAGCGACCGTCAAAAAGTGCGTCCGAACGCATTGCCGTATTTTTTCATTAATTGCACGAAAACGGTCATACGATGCACATTTTTGTGCGTGATTTTTTACGGATCCAAACCAGGAAACTTTGGGTGTCTGGACGTTATGTTGGCCGTACATGAGCAGGGTCTGACGTCTCCAAATCACGCACACACGCCACTAGTGGACGCAGCGCACTCTGTACGTCCGTACTAGCGGTTCTGCGTTCTCGAAAAAATGCGTTCATTTTCCACTTGCGTTGCGCAGCCGGACTTTCGTGCGACCGTACTTCGTATATTGCCGTCATTGCCCATCATTTGCTGCTAGTGCGGCCATGATTAAGTGCGCCTAAACGCACGTTAAAAATTCGCTAGTCTGACCCTAGCCTAAATGGGAGAATTTTTCTGGTTTGGCTATTTTGACTTAGAATTTTCCATTCTCCAGTCATTCTCCTGCTCTTCACCGCTCTCTGAATAACCCTGACAGGGTTATTCAGAGAAAGGTGAAACTCAGGAGAATGACTGGAGAATGGAAAATTCTAGGTCAAAATAGCCGAACCAGAAAAATTCTCCCATTTATCTCACTTTCCAAATCGGCTTTTTAGTCTAGAAGTTTCCATTCTCCTGCTTTTCACCGCCAAAAAATCTGTAAACTTTTTCTGCGTGTCCGAAAATGTCTCCTCTTTTCATACAGACTGCCGCCCCAAGCAGTTGTTTATGGATAGATTAAAGGAAAAGCATTTACCGTCATGTGAAATGTCATTTTTTGGTTTTTACATATTTCTATACATCCTAGAAATCCGCCACTTCACGGGCAGATTATGGGGACCTCCTAGGCACGATATTTGAAGGAATTTTCCGTTTTTATTTTTAACCCTTATTTCATGGAAAACTCACTGTCCCTTTAAAAACGTTTTTTTAAAAACTTTTTGTCCTTGTTTCCTGTCCCCCAGGGCACTACCCAGACCCCCATACACCTTTTATGGCAAATATGTAGCATATATGCCCTCTTGGAGGGCACTCCAAAAAACCGAATTTTCAGCCCCATTGACTTGCATGGGGGTTCGGGTTCGGTCCCGAACAAATGGGAGGTTCGGGTTCGGGCTCGATCCGAACTTGAGGACTGTTCGGCTCATCCCTAGATGTTAGCTGGTACAGATGATGTTGTTACTTGTAACTGATTTTCCAGGTCTGTGTCGGTCAATCTCACAGTAATGTGCAGTGTGTATGAGTGTATTACAGAGCTCCACAGCAATAAAACTCACAGTAATGTGCACTGTGTGTATGAGCGAATCACAGAGCTCCGCAGCATTTTTACACCCCCCAGCAGACCCCTTATATTCTTTTTTTACATCCCCTCCCCCAGGTCCCTCTCAATCTTCAGGGATCGCAAACTATGGCGCCCAGATAGTTATTGCCTACAAACCCCAGAATTCTTTGAATGCAGTAAATGGCCACAGAATCATGGGAGGTGTAGTTCAGAAACATCTGGAAGACCAGAGTTTGAGATCTCTGCCCTAGAGACCTAAACAATATGTTTGTTTCTAAAAAGTGTTCAGAAACATTTTGGCATGGAAACGTTTAATATTATTTGTATTATGTTTAAATTGAAATCTTACTATTCATGTAATTGAACTTTGTTTTTAAATTCTATAACCTCTTCAATCCTGAGATTGAGATAACTAAGGTCTTCTAAGGTATCAGATGCCCAATATTAAGTTATCTCCATCTGCAGTTGAGCAGGACAAAATCAAATGAAACGTGTTTGTTGCAAGCGACTTTTGTTTGTATTTAGGCAGACGGTGCCCTAAAGCAGAGCTTTCCAAACTTTTCATGTTGGTGACACACTTTTTAGACATGCATCATTTGGTGGCACGGTAATGCAGTTTTACTAGCAAACTCAGTTTAAACTAACTCCTTATAATAGACTAGGTGTTAAGCCTGCCCAGAGGGCAGTCTATTGATAAGTGTGGTGCGTTGTGCTTGGTTCTGTGCTCGGTGCCGTTTATTGTGCTGTGTTTGGCTCTGTGCTCAGATCTGTGCCGTTTATTCTGTTGTGCTCGGCTCTGTGCCGTCTATTGTACTGTGCTCGGCTCTGTGGCGTTTTTATTGTGCTCGGCTCTGTGGCGTTTATTCTGTTTTGCTCGGCTCTGTGATGGGCTCTGCACATCGGCTCTGTGCTCTGCTCCGTGCCGTATATTGTGCTCTGCTTTTATTGTGCTCTGCGCCGTTTATTGTGTTGTGCTTGGTTCTGTGCTCGGCGCCGTTTATTGTGCTGTGATTGGCTGTGCCGTATATTGTGCTGTGCTCTGTGCCGTATATTGTGCTGTGCTCTGTGCCGTATATTGTGCTGTACTCTGTGCCGTATATTGTCCTCGGCTCTGTGCCGTATATTGTGCTCGGCTCTGTGCCGTATATTGTGCTCGGCTCTGTGCCGTTTATTGTGCTCGGCTCTGTGCCGTCTATTGTGCTGTGCTTGGCTCTGTGGCGTTTATTGTGCTTGGCTCTGTGGCGTTTATTGTGCTCGGCTCTGTGGCGTTTATTGTGCTCGGCTCTGTGGCGTTTATTGTGCTCGGCTCTGTGGCGTTTATTGTGCTCGGCTCTGTGGCGTTTATTGTGCTCGGCTCTGTGGCGTTTATTGTGCTTGGCTCTGTGCAGTCTATTGTGCCGTGCTCGGCTCTGTGGCGTTTATTGTACTCGGCTCTGTGCAGTCTATTGTGCTGTGCTCGGCTCTGTGCCGTTTATTGTGCTCTGCTCTGTGCCTTTAATGGGTTGTGCTCTGCTCTGTGCCATCTATTGTGCTCTGCTCTGTGCCATCTATTGTGCTCTGCTTGGCGCTCTGCTCTGTGCTCTGCTCAGCGCTGGGCTCAGGTACTGGGCTCAGGCGCTGGGCTCTGCGCTTAGGCGCTGTGCTCTGCGCTCAGGGGCTCAGGAGCTGGGCTCTGCGCTCAGGGGCTCAGGCGCTGGGCTCTGCGCTCAGGGGCTCAGGCGCTGGGCTCTGCGCTCAGGGGCTCAGGCGCTGGGCTCTGCGCTCAGGGGCTCAGGCGCTGGCTCTGGGCTCAGGCGCTGGGCTCTGCGCTCAGGGGCTCAGGCGCTGGGCTCTGCGCTCAGGGGCTCAGGCGCTGGGCTCTGCGCTCAGGGGCTCAGGCGCTGGGCTCTGCGCTCAGGGGCTCAGGCGCTGGCTCTGCGCTCAGGGGCTCAGGCGCTGGGCTCTGCGCTCAGGGGCTCAGGCGCTGGGCTCTGCGCTCAGGGGCTCAGGCGCTGGGCTCTGCGCTCAGGCGCTGGGCTCTGCGCTCAGGGGCTCAGGCGCTGGGCTCTGCGCTCAGGGGCTCAGGCGCTGGGCTCTGCGCTCAGGGGCTCAGGCGCTGGGCTCTGCGCTCAGGGGCTCAGGCGCTGGGCTCTGCGCTCAGGGGCTCGGGGGCTCAGGCGCTGGGCTCTGCTCTCAGGGGCTCAGGCGCTGGGCTCTGCGCTCAGGGGCTCAGGCGCTGGGCTCTGCGCTCAGGCGCTGGGCTCAGGCGCTGGGCTCAGGCGCTGGGCTCTGCGCTCAGGCGCTAAGGTGCTGGGCTCAGGCGCTAAGGCACTGGGCTCGGTGCTGGGCTCTGCGCTCAGGCACTGGGCTCTGCGCTCAGGCGCTGGGCTCAGGGGCTCAGGCGCTGGGCTCTGCGCTCAGGCGCTAAGGTGCTGGGCTCAGGCGCTAAGGCGGTGGGCTCGGTGCTGGGCTCTGCGCTCAGGCGCTGGGCTCTGCGCTCAGGCGCTGGGCTCGGTGCTGGGCTCTGCGCTCAGGCGCTGGGCTCGGTGCTGGGCTCTGCGCTCAGGTGCTGGGCTCGGTGCTGGGCTCTGCGCTAAGGCGCTGGGCTCGGTGCTGGGCTCTGCGCTCAGGCGCTGGCTCGGTGCTGGCTCTGCGCTCAGGCGCTGGGCTCGGTGCTGGGCTCTGCGCTAAGGCGCTGGGCTCGGTGCTGGGCTCTGCGCTCAGGCGCTGGGCTCGGTGCTGGGCTCTGCGCTCAGGCGCTGGGCTCGGCGCTCAGGCGCTGGGCTCGGTGCTGGGCTCTGTGCCGTCTATTGTACTGTGCTCGGCTCTGTGGCGTTTTTATTGTGCTCGGCTCTGTGGCGTTTATTCTGTTTTGCTCGGCTCTGTGATGGGCTCTGCACATCGGCTCTGTGCTCTGCTCCGTGCCGTATATTGTGCTCTGCTTTTATTGTGCTCTGCGCCGTTTATTGTGTTGTGCTTGGTTCTGTGCTCGGCGCCGTTTATTGTGCTGTGATTGGCTGTGCCGTATATTGTGCTGTGCTCTGTGCCGTATATTGTGCTGTGCTCTGTGCCGTATATTGTGCTGTACTCTGTGCCGTATATTGTCCTCGGCTCTGTGCCGTATATTGTGCTCGGCTCTGTGCCGTATATTGTGCTCGGCTCTGTGCCGTTTATTGTGCTCGGCTCTGTGCCGTCTATTGTGCTGTGCTTGGCTCTGTGCTCAGGCGCTAAGGTGCTGGGCTCAGGCGCTAAGGCACTGGGCTCGGTGCTGGGCTCTGCGCTCAGGCGCTGGGCTCGGTGCTGGCTCTGCGCTCAGGTGCTGGGCTCGGTGCTGGGCTCTGCGCTCAGGCGCTGGCTCGGTGCTGGGCTCTGGGCTGTTTTTGCGCCCTTCCAACATTGGTGGTCCTGCGGCGGGAGGCGCGTGGCAACCTCCGTAACAGGCTGTTGGGGTTTGGATGCGCGCGCAGCCGGGTGCGTGCGCGCCGCCTGCCGCAGCACACCCCAAAGCGTCCAACGGAGGTTGGATGCGCGCGCAGCAAACCTCCGTAGGACGCTTTGGGCGTGCTGCGGCGGGTGGCGCGCGCGTACCCGGATGCGCACGCATTCCAACCGCCACAGCACCCCGTGGGCTGCGCGCATGCGCAGTCCGTATATATATATATACACACACACACACACTGTAACCCCATGTGGATATATATACACACACATACACATATATGGTTGTTACAGTGTGTGTGTGTATGGCTGGCATCCAGGCTCAGGCGAGCTCCCGGCTCGGCTGGGCCTCTAGGCCCAGGCCAAGCCAGGGGCTCGCCTTAGCCTGGATGCCGGCCAAGCAAGTAGCTCGGCCGGCATCCAAGCTTGGGCGAGCCCCCGGCTTGGCTGGGGCCTAGAGGCCCAGCCGAGCCGTGGACTCGCCTGAGCCTGGAGGACGCCCGAGCAGGCAATTCGGCCGGCCTCTATGCTTAGGTGAGTCCCCGGCTCGGCTGGGCCTCTAGGCCCAGGCCAAGCCGGGGGCTCGCCTAAGCTTGGATACCGGCCGAGCAAGCAGGGTGGGTGTGGAGAGCACATACTCACCTACATCGGCCCTCCAGCGATGGCAGTCCCGCTTCCAGTGTCCTCTCTCCGTTGGTCGCCGGTATGACGTCACGAAAGCCTTTGACCCCCGGGGTCAAAGGCTTTCGTGACGTCATACCGGCGACCAACGGAGAGAGGACACTGGAAGCTGGACTGCCATCGCTGGAGGAGCTAAGGGCCGATGTAGGTGAGTATGTGTAGGCAACATCCCCCTACATTGGCCCGGAGCTCCAGCGGTGGCTGTCGCAGGCTGCTCGGCCGGCCTCCAGGCTTAGGCGAGCCCCTGGCTCGGCTGGGCCTGTAGGCCCAAGCCAAGCCGGGGGCTCGCCTGAGCCTGGAGGCCGGCCAAGCAGCCTGCGACAGCCGGAGGACAGTCACCGCTGGAGCTCAGGGCTAATGTAGGTGAGTATGTGCTCTCCACACCCACCCTGCTTGCTCGGCCGGTATCCAAGCTTAGGCGAGCCCCCGGCTTGGGCCTAGAGGCCCAGCAGAGCCGGGGACTCGCCTGAGCCTGGAGGACGCCCGAGCAGGCAACTTGGCCGGCCTCCATGCTTAGGTGAGTCCCCGGCTCGGCTGGGCCTTTAGGCCCAAGCCAAGCCAGGGGCTCGCCTGAGCCTGGATGCCGGCCAAGCAAGCAGGGTGTGTGTGTGTAGAGCACATACTCACCTACATCGGCCTCGAGTCCTCCACCGGATCCACACATACTCACCTACATCGGCCCTTAGCTCCTCCAGCGATGGCAGTCCCGCTTCCAGTGTCCTCTCTCTGTTGGTCACCGGTATGACATCACAAAAGCCTTTGACCCAGGGTCAAAGGCTTTCGTGATGTCATACCGACGACCAACGGAGACAGAGAGGACGCTGGAAGCGGGACTGCTATCGCTGGAGGAGCTAAGGGCCGATGTAGGTGAGTATATGTAGGCAACATCCTCCTACATTGGCCCTGAGCTCCAGCGGTGACCGTCCTCCGGCTGTCGCTGGCTGCTCAGCCGGCCTCTAGGCTTAGGCGAGTCCCCGGCTCGGCTGGGCCTGTAGGCCCAAGCCAAGCCGGGGGCTCGCCTAAGCCTGGAGGCCGGCCGAGCTGCCTGCGACAGCCACCGCTGGAGCTCCGGGCCAATGTAGGGGGATGTTGCCTACACATACTCACCTACATCGGCCCTTAGCTCCTCCAGCGATGGCGGTCCCGCTTCCAGCGTCCTCTCTCTCTTCGTTGGTCGCCGGCATGATGTAACGAAAGCCTTTGACCCCGGCATTTTGACCCGGGGTCAAAGGCTTTCGTGACGTCATACCGGCGACCAACGGAGAGAGAGAGGACGCTGGAAGTGGGACCGCCATCGCTGGAGGAGCTAAGGGCCGATGTAGGTGAGTATGTGTAGGCAACATCCTCTTACATTGGCCCGGAGCTCCACCGGTGGCTGTCCTCCGGCTGTCGCAGGCTGCTCGGCCGGCCTCCAGGCTTAGGCGAGTCCCCGGCTCGGCTGGGCCTGTAGGCCCAAGCCAAGCCGGGGGCTCGCCTGAGCCTGGAGGCCGGCGTAGCAGCCTGCTCGCCAGGAGGAAGTCACCGCTGGAGCTCAGGGTCAATGTAGGGGAGTATGTGTAGGCAACATCGGCCCTGAGTTCCAGCGGTGACCGTCCTCCGGCTGTCGCTGGCTGCTCGGCCGGCCTCTAGGCTTAGGCGAGTCCCCGGCTCGGCTGGGCCTGTAGGCCCAAGCCGGGGGCTCACCTGAGCCTGGAGGCTGGCCTAGTAGCCTGCTCGGCCGGAGGAGGTCACCGCTGAAGCTCAGGGCCGATTTAGGAGAGTATGTTTTGGGAACTTCGGCCCTGAGCTCCAGTGGTGACCGTCCTCCGGCTGTCGCTGGCTGCTCGGCCGGCCTCTAGGCTTAGGCGAGTCCTCGGCTGGGCCTGTATGCCCAAGCCAAGCCGGGGGCTCGCCTGAGCCTGGAGGCCGGCCTAGCAGCCTGCTCGGCCGGAGGAGGTCACTGCTGGAGCTCAGGGCCGATTTAGGGGAGTATGTTTTGGGAACTTCGGCCCTGAGCTCCAGCAGTGACCGTCCTCCGGCTGTCGCTGGCTGCTCGGCCGGCCTCTAGGCTTAGGCGAGTCCTCGGCTGGGCCTGTATGCCCAAGCCAAGCCGGGGGCTCACCTGAGCCTGGAGGCTGGCCTAGTAGCCTGCTCGGCCGGAGGAGGTCACCGCTGAAGCTCAGGGCCGATTTAGGAGAGTATGTTTTGGGACTTCGGCCCTGAGCTCCAGTGGTGACCGTCCTCCGGCTGTCGCTGGCTGCTCGGCCGGCCTCTAGGCTTAGGCGAGTCCTCGGCTGGGCCTGTATGCCCAAGCCAAGCCGGGGGCTCGCCTGAGCCTGGAGGCAGGCCTAGCAGCCTGCTCGGCGGAGGAGGTCACTGCTGGAGCTCAGGGCCGATTAGGGGAGTATGTTTTGGGACTTCGGCCCTGAGCTCCAGCGGTGACCGTCCTCTGGCTGTCGCTGGCTGCTCGGCCGGCCTCTAGGCTTAGGCGAGTCCTCGCTGGGCCTGTAGGCCAAGCCAAGCCGGGGGCTCACCTGAGCCTGGAGGCCGGCCTAGCAGCCTGCTCGGCCGGAGGAGGTCACTGCTGGAGCTCAGGGCCGATTTAGGGGAGTATGTTTTGGGAACTTCGGCCCTGAACTCCAGCGGTGACCGTCCTCCGGCTGTCGCTGGCTGCTCGGCCGGCCTCTAGGCTTAGGCGAGTCCCCGGCTCGGCTGGGCCTGTAGGCCAAGCCAAGCCGGGGGCTTGCCTGAGCCTGGAGGCCGGCCTAGCAGCCTGCTCGGCGGAGGAGGTCACCGCTGGAGCTCAGGCCGATTTAGGAGAGTATGTTTTGGGAACTTCGGCCCTGAGCTCCAGCGGTGACCGTCCTCCGGCTGTCGCTGGCTGCTCGGCGGCCTCTAGGCTTAGGCGAGTCCCCGGCTCGGCTGGGCTGTAGGCCCAAGCCGAGCCGGGGGCTCGCCTGAGCCTGGAGGCCAGCCTAGCAGCCTGCTCGCCAGGAGGAAGTCACCGCTGGAGCTCAGGGTCAATGTAGGGGAGTATGTGTAGGCAACATCGGCCCTGAGCTCCAGCGGTGACCGTCCTCCGGCTGTCGCTGGCTGCTCGGCGGCCTCTAGGCTTAGGCGAGTCCCCGCTCGGCTGGCCTGTAGGCCCAAGCCGGGGGCTCACCTGAGCCTGGAGGCTGGCCTAGCAGCCTGCTCGGCCGGAGGAGGTCACCGCTGGAGCTCAGGGCGATTTAGGAGAGTATGTTTTGGGAACTTCGAGCTCCAGCGGTGACCGTCCTCGGCTGTCGCTGGCTGCTCGGCCGGCCTCTAGGCTTAGGCGAGTCCTCGGCTGGGCCTGTAGGCCCAAGCCAAGCCGGGGGCTCGCCTGAGCCTGGAGGCCGGCCTAGCAGCCTGCTCGGCCGGAGGAGGTCACCGCTGGAGCTCAGGGCCGATTTAGGGGAGTATGTTTTGGGAACTTCGGCCCTGAGCTCCAGCGGTGACCGTCCTCCGGCTGTCGCTGGCTGCTCGGCCAGCCTCTAGGCTTAGGCGAGTCCCCGGCTCGGCTGGGCCTGTAGGCCCAAGCCAAGCCGGGGGCTCGCCTGAGCCTGGAGGCCGGCCTAGCAGCCTGCTCGGCGGAGGAGGTCACCGCTGGAGCTCAGGGCCGATTTAGGGGAGTATGTTTTGGGAACTTCGGCCCTGAGCTCCAGCGGTGACCGTCCTCCGGCTGTCGCTGGCTGCTTGGCCAGCCTCTAGGCTTAGGCGAGTCCCCGGCTCGGCTGGGCCTGTAGGCCTAAACCAAGCCGGGGGCTCGCCTGAGCCTGGATGCCCGCCGAGCAGGCCGCGACAGCCGGAGGACGGTCACCGCTGGAGGATCGGGGCTTGCGGCGTTTAAACACACGGGTAGCTGCGCACGGCTCGTGCTGATTTTTATTTTTTTTTGCAGGCGGCCGGCACGCGCAGCTACCTGTTTGTTTTAACAGCCACTTTCAAATGTCCGTCGCGCATGCGCAGTCCGCTTTTGGCGACGGACACTTTGATAAATTTGGATTTAAAGCAAACAAAACAAACTCCCTATAATAATTACCATTTATGAAATTTCAATAAACCTTTTTCAAGTTTCTTCTCATATATCAAAGTTGAAAACAGGGCGCGGCGCTTCACCATGGCGAGAGACAACAAAATCAGCCACAAAGCAATGTAGCGTCAGTCCTGTCTGAAATATCCTTCCTTAGACAGGTCTTTTATTAGATTTCAAAGAACTTATAGCCAATCAGCATACAGATACATTTCTACGTCAGAGTTTAACCAACAGTGAGCCAAAAATTACTATATTGATTCATAGATGGCTTTTTCTAGCATACACTTTTCACACACCCTTCCTGCACACAAAGGAAATGGCTAAATTCCACAGGCTAACATCCTATGCAAGTAAAAGACTTGCAGGGTTTGACACTATATAATGGGGGGGTGGATTCACACTACCTATCATATTAAAATACCTTTCAATCGTCTCATTGATCACATATACAATCGTGATCACAAAAGGGATGAAACAAACTAGACAATTAAACTAATTATACCTGGGGCATAGTATCCTCGCCTAATACCTGTATGATATAAGAAAAGGATTCCCCAAGGATGCCCTTTATGAGCATAAAATACACTTATCTATCTAGATTCACTCTTCCAGCGAACCACATTTGGAGCGTAGGCAAAAATACCTAATCTAGACATTAAATAACTATTTATTCCCATTTCCCAAAATATAATTCACCGAACAAGAAAAGTATAATAACTTGAATGTAAAAGTTAATTTATCTAATAAATCAACATGAGTCAGATCTATATCTGTGTGTTTTCCTATGTTCAGCTTCACTCCACAAAACGCATATACACCTGCATTCATACACACATTCAAGAAATACATTCTCATTTTCACAAATTAAATCCTTTCTCACACTTATCTAGGGGATTAAATAAATAAAAAAAAATAATATTCCATAATCTAATACCATAGTCCACAGTGCGAGATCAGGGTGTGGTCTTTTTTTCAACATCCCAGCTTGAGACGCATAATCATTGAATGTCATCAGAGCTCCCACCATAGGGACTCCCGAACAAGCTGTCTCTTTGCGCTGATTGCTTATTACCTGTGACCTTTGACCTTGACACAAAATGTCCATGATTCGTTCCATATGCAGTCATTGTGACTGTCAGGTTTCTTGATGATGTGATATGGTTTTAGCAACAATAAAGAAAATAAAAAAGAAAAGAAAATATGGTATACCCCGCTAATCATATACATCCATTCATTCATTGTCACTCTCAAATGCACGAAAACAATAAAAATGTTAATTTACACAAGAAAAGACACAGATAATAAATTTCAAAATGTCCCCGCGAAGCCTGTCGGCCTCACGCAATAAAAAATTATACTACTTCTGACTCATTGTTTAGAGAAAAATATATATACGCAACTTTGGCTCAAAAAGGAAATAGCCGAAGTGCATATTCCACCCTTTTATTAAATATAATTTTTTTTTTTTAATTACTATCCTATTCAGTCTTGTTCGGTGTTGTGAAACAAACCTGGCGTTTATAAAACACACCAATCCTCAAATGAAATAAAAAAAATAAAAAAAATAAAAACAGCATTAATTTTATCGAATTAAAACTTTCCATTTACCACTATATATGTCATGAAACGTATTTATGCAAATGCATTAAATTATATGTTCCTAAATACATTAGTGAACTCTAATTTTAATTGGATGTGATCTTCAATAATCCTAAATGTGTCAGGGAATTTTGAACAATATTGATTGTAACTAAACAACAAAAATAACAAAAATATAAAATAATAAAAGACACAAAATAATTATCACTTAGACGACATCAGAATATAAAAATACATTATCTTCTTTCTTTGTCTTCTGTCTTATTGGTTGAAAATAACAGTTTTGTAAAACTGACATGTCTTAAGTTGTATTTCCAAATCAATGATCTTCTATAAATAGCATGATTTATTGATGAGTTGTCGATAATTAGATTGTTTTATTGCCTGGTGTCTGATAATTCCTTATTATCCGGTTGATGTAACATTGCAATGTGAAATGGTAATGTGTTTGAGTAAATTTCCTTCAATTCCAACATCTTTATCAATATTGGTATCGCATAATCTTCCATCTAGCTTGAGCAAAGTTGGCATGCATGGGTAATTTTTCACCTAAAGTAAAAACTTGGGAAAAAAATGTATTATTAACCTGTCAAAAACTTTAATTCATATGGTTAAAATACTTTTAAAATGGAGAAAAAAATGCAACACATTTTTTTTTTTTGGACACAAAGAAAAGGAGTGGTCATGAGTGCGACAACACGGAGGAGAGGAGGGGTCATGAGTGAGACAACACGGAGGAGAGGAGGGGTCATGAGTGAGACAAAATGGAGGGGACTAGGAAAAGAATGTGAACTTCAATTCAAATAAAAAAACACAACAAAAATATCATGAACTGGGAAAGAAAGTATAGAAGTGCATGTTTAAAACTTGACGCGTTAATTAGCACAAAGTTCTCAGAGGAAACTCAGAGAAAAAGATTCTTAATAAACATCAATAATCTTTATTAAGGATATTGGTTAAAAACAAACATTCAAACGTGAGGTGTTTGTGCAGCTATTTTACAACCTGTTTTATTCCCTCCAAGAATATTCAATAGAGGCAAAGTTATACGCTATTGCACTTCACACCAAAAGACAAAAACATCAGACAGCAAAAAAAAATACTAGACATCTGGCTACCACTGCAGAAAAAGAAAACAAATCAAACAATACTCAGATACCAAACTACAACCTTCCATCTCCCTTAGTCAACTAAAATAAAACCAAAAAAACCACCTTCTCTCATTTGAAATCTGCCTAAATTCCTTTGTACAGCGCTACTAAACCTGTAGGCGCTTTCCTTTAAACTTTCACTCAAATCCTTCAGCTTTATATCACTTCATCCTCTTAGATTCCAAACAACTAAACATGAACCTACATATATATATATTCCATTATACAAGTTACAAAACTGTAAATGATCTCAGTCAGCCATTTTGGCAAAACATATAACCTATATTAAGGTGCGGTCAATCCCTTAGTGCTGGACTCAAACAAAGACCAGAGGAAAATAACCGACCACGCCTCTCTTGGGAAAATGTACAACTTTGAGCCCATTACCATGATATACTACTTTTTTATATATATATCATACATCAATTTATAATCCATTTACAGTAAATCCAGCTCCCATAATTACTTTCTTCTGTTCCACTACTGTACGCACGCCGAAGCACTCAAACCGCGCCCAATTCCACAACAGTTACAGTTTTATAAAGCACTAACAGCTCCAGAATTCAACTGCTACTACAGTCATTCAAGGCATTAGACACATGTCATTTGTATATCCTGTTCAATTATCCCAAATAGATACTCACAGAACAACAAAAATAACTACATATTCCATTCTCCAACTTGCACTGCTAAAAACTACTAGCATTCAAAGAAAAAAAATCCTTATACAAACACATAATAACATTATACATTACAAATAAAGAGTTTCTTTTAATTAAATAAAAAAAGAACAAAGAGAGAAAAAATGAATGTATGAGAAAGAGAAAAAAGTTAGCAGGCGCTTTTGAAAGTCACTGTAAAAGTAAAGCCCTATTGTCGTCTCCATTTCCTGTGCCTTTTTTTTTTTTTTTTTTTTTACACGAGGCAAAGCAGTAATGACACAGAAACAAAGAAACCTGGTTTACGAAAAGCAGTCCCTATACATAAATTACATATAAAAACATAATATCAAAACTACGAAATACAAAACATCAAAGATACACACATATATTAATAGTTAGTAAAGACAAACATTTAAATAAACAGACGCAATCAATGGCCAGAAACAAAATAAAAAATAAAACAAAAACAAACATGCAATCTGAAAGAAAAAACAGTTAGCAAATCCTTTAGAATCAGCGCGCAAACACATGCAGCAAAAAAATAAAGAAAAAAAATGGCAGCAGCACGCGAGAAAATAAAAATAAAAAATTAAGAGGAAAAAAAACTGTCTCTCAATGGGAGATTAAATCAGTTGATATACAAGAAGAAAATCTAATCAGTTAAAATAAAATTCTCACAATCACAAGATATGGACGACCCAGAAACACCAGAATTGAAGTACAAGATAGACACAGAACGGAGACAAAACAACTAGAAACATCTCGTTTCTTTTTTTTATGAGTTCAATTTCCAGCAAATACAAATACTCAACACGCCGGGCGAGTTCAAACACACGTGAGGTCCTCAAACGATTTTCCTTTACTACAATACATAAAATGACAAAAACAAATCAAGACAAAGAGTCCAACCTTGCACCAAAAAAAAAAAAGAATTAAAAAAAAAAAATCAACAAGCTCTGAACCATAGCTTTAACTTCAAGGAAACCAAGCCTGGAGGCAAGTTCGCAAAATCTGAACAAGCAAATGTAAGAATACATTCAAATGTAAAGATACACTTAAATATAAAAATACATCTGAATGGCAAATCCCACTTCAGACAACAACTGATAAATTTGGATTTAAAGCAAACAAAACAAACTCCCTATAATAATTACCATTTATGAAATTTCAATAAACCTTTTTCAAGTTTCTTCTCATATATCAAAGTTGAAAACAGGGCGCGGCGCTTCACCATGGCGAGAGACAACAAAATCAGCCACAAAGCAATGTAGCGTCAGTCCTGTCTGAAATATCCTTCCTTAGACAGGTCTTTTATTAGATTTCAAAGAACTTATAGCCAATCAGCATACAGATACATTTCTACGTCAGAGTTTAACCAACAGTGAGCCAAAAATTACTATATTGATTCAGAGATGGCTTTTTCTAGCATACACTTTTCACACACCCCTTCCTGCACACAAAGGAAATGGCTAAATTCCACAGGCTAACATCCTATGCAAGTAAAAGACTTGCAGGGTTTGACACTTATAATGGGGGGGGTGGATTCACACTACCTATCATATTAAAATACCTTTCACACTTGAAGGCTTACTCTTTTATAGTATAGATACAGACACGCATTGTAACAATGAAATATATGGAGACATGACATATATCTCATTAAACCTTTTCATTTGTACTTATCTAAATATATGATTCGTTATTATTGTAAGTAGGGATGAGTCGAACACCCCCGAGCTCGGTTCGCATTCGAACTGGACCTTTTCAAATGTTCGAACTGGAACTTTTCAAATGTTCGAACTCGAACACGAAATCAATACAAGTCAATGGGACTCAAAGTTCGATTTTTAGAGTGCCCTCTGAGAGGGCATATATGCTAGATATTTGCCATAAAAGGTGTATGGGGGTCCGGGTAGTGCCCTGGGGGACAGGAAACAAGGACAAAAAGTAAAAAAAAAGTTTTTAAAGGGACAGTGAGTTTTCCATGAAATAAGGGTTAAAAATAAAAACGAAAAATTCCTTCAAATATCGTGCCTAGGAGGTCCCCATAACCTGTCCGTGAAGTGGCGGATTTCTAGGATGTATCGAAACATTTAAAAACAAAAAAATGATGTTTCAAATGACGATAAATGCTTTTCTTTTAATCTATTCATAAACAACTGCTTGGGGTGGCAGCCTGTATGAAAAGACATTTTAGGACGCGCAGAAAAAGTTTAGTGATTTTTTTGGCTAAATTATGGTGAAATTTATGCAGGCTTTGGATGAAAGTAACAATAGGTGTTTTAAAATTGGGCCTTTAGCGTGGGCAACAGTGCCGTCACACCGTAACCCCTCTGTGGTATTGTGGAAGAGTGCAGGGGTGGACCATGCGGTCCTATATTAAAAAGATATGAATCTGGTAATGACGTCAGTGCAGCCAAATATTGTGCCTTTGGTGCCAGGCCAGCAAGTGCCATCATACAGTAACCCCTCTGTGGTATTGTGGAAGAGTGCAGGGGTGGACCATGCGGTCCTATATTAAAAAGATATGAATCTGGTAATGGCGTCAGTGCACCCAAATATTTTGTCTTTGGTGGCAGCAAGTGCCTTCACACCGTAACCCCTTTGTGGTATTGTGTAGGAGTTCAGTGGTTGAGGTTTTGTGAATGCAGAAGAAATCCCCGATCTATTCCGTTACGTCAGCATCAGGGGATTGATAGCTGCTAATCCAGGATTGATTCATTTTTATAAATGTCAGCCGGTCTACAGAGTCGGTGGACAGATGCACTCTTTTGTCTGTGACAAAACCTCTAGTGACACTGAACGTCCTTTCAGAAAGCACGCTGGATGAAGGGCAACCTAGTAGCTGCATAGCATATTGGCTAAATTCTGGCCAGTGATCCAATCTCAACACCCAGTAAGCCAGTGGATCATCTGCTGGAAAGGTATCCATGTCTGCCCTTGCCCCTAGATAGTCCTGCACCATACGGTGAAGACGCTGGCAATGGGTGTCTACATTTGACGTCCCTGGGCGTCGTGGACTAAAAAAAGTTAAAAAGGCATCAGTCAAGCGGCCCCGGCCTTCACCACTATTCCTCTGATCATCCACAGCCTCAGAAGCACCTGTTTCATCACTTGGTAACCTACCAGTGCCTGGAAAGGTGTTACACAAGTGTCGCTTTAGAGCGTCCTCAAGTTTTTTCATCCTGTGCTCCCTCTGTGCGGGCAGGATGAGCTCTGCAACTTTACCCTTGTATCGTGGATCAAGAAGGGTTGCCAACCAGTAATGATCCCTCTCCTTGATAGCACGAATCCTGTGGTCCTTTAGCAGGCTTTGCATCATAAGGGAGCCCATGCAGCATAGGTTGGAGGTGGCATTAGCTTCCAAGTCTTCCTGGTCAATGGGGAGGATGACCCCATTGTGCACTTCCTCCTCCCAGCCACGTACTAGTCCTTGTGTTTCTGGGCACACAAAACCCTCCCTTGAGGAATCCCCACCTTCAATGCCCCCACTACTTAAATATTCCTCCTCCTCCTCCTCCTGTCTGATCTGAGGAGGACCCGCTGGAATGCTGTCTGCGGAAAGACTGGGGTCTTCAGAGCTAGGGAAGGCCTCCTCTTCCTCCCGCTGCTCTGCCTCTAGAGCCACATCTATAATTCCCCACAGAGTGTGCTCCAGCAGGAACACTAAAGGAATTGTTTCACTGATGCATGCACTGTCCCTGCTCACCATCCTCGTTGCCTCCTCAAATGGTGACAGTACAGTGGATGCATCCTTGATCATCAGCCACTGCGGGGGGGGAAACAAGTTGACCTGAACCTGTCCTTGTGCCATACTCACACAGGTACTCATTGATGGCCCTCTGCTGCTTGTGCAGACGCTGCAGCATTGATAACGTCAAGTTCCACCTGGTGGGCATGTCACAGATCAGACGGTTTGTGGGAAGGTGGAATTCTCTTTGAATTTCTGCATGTCGAACGCTTGCTGGGAATGACCATCTGAAGTGGCTGCAGACCTTTCTGGCCTGGCTGAGAAGCTCTGCCAGCCCTGTGTACCTGGTTAGGAAACGATGTACCACCAGATTTAGGACGTGTGCTAGGCATGGTACATATGTCAACTTACCCTGGCGTAGGGCGGAGAGAAGGTTTCTGCCATTATCACAGACGACCATTCCCAGTTGAAGCTGGCGTGGTGTTAACCATCTCTGCAGAGCTGACAGAATTTCTGGCCCGGTGTGGCTCTTGTCCCCTAAACAATCCAGCTCAAGCACAGTATGGCATCTTTTTGCTTGAGCCATTGCGTAGCCCCTGCCACGCGTCGGTTTAACTGCCACTTCGCCAGAGACAGAAGGAGGAGAAGGAGGAAGAGGTGGTGGAGCAGACAGACCTCATATAAGCAGTTTTCTGGAGGCGTAGTGGATGAGCAAGCTCCAGCACAGAGCCCCGTCTTGGATCCCTCCCAGCTGCAAGCAGAGTTACCCAGTGTGCCGTGAAGGAAACGTAACGGCCCTGTCCATGCTTGCTGGACCACGTGTCTAATGTAATGTGCACTTTGCTGCTGACTGCCTTTCCCAATGACTCCATAACATTGTCTTCCACGTGCTGGTATAGTGCTGGAATGGCCTTCCGTGAAAAGTAATGGCGTTTTGGAACATGCCACTGTGGTACAGCACATTCAGCAAATTCACGGAAGGGAGCAGAGTCCACCAGCTGGAAAGGCAGCAGCTGCAATGCGAGTAATTTTGCTAAGCTGGCATTTAGACGCTGTGCTTGGGGATGGTTGGGACTATATTTTTCTTTCGCTGCAGCAGCTGGGGCAACGTAATCTGACTGCGTAAATCTTCAGCTGATGGGATGCTGTCACATTGTGAGGAAGGAGCTGGTACATCCATTACTGTAGCATCATCCCTGTCAGTGGAGGTTGTAGGCAATGACATGGCAGGACATACAGTGGGGGTAGAGACAGATGAGGAGGAGGAGGCGGACCTACGCAATGTTTTGTGCCAACGTGATGCGTGGCATGTGGTCATATGTCGCCTCAAGCACGTGGTACCCAAGCGTCTGGTGTCTTTCCCACGCTTGAGCCTCATCTGACATAGATTACAAATAGCAACGGTGGGGTCTGCTGCACATTTCTTAAAGAACTCCCAGACAGCAGAGTTCCTGCATGTGTGCTTTGAGACAACAGCGCTCTGCACCTGAGCAGCTCTGACATCTGATGCCTTGGACTGGCTAGTGCTACGGTTGGTCATAGAGGATGTTGTGCCTCGTGTTTGTTGTGCCTCCTCCTCCTCACTTGACTCCTCTGTTCGATCAGGCACCCAGGTGGAGTCAGTGATCTCATCATCATTGTCATCACCCCCTATCTCCTCGTCACTGGAGTCAACTTGGCAGTATGCTACAGCTGCTGGGACAACATGAGTGCCAGTTATTTGTGTGTCATCACTGGCACCCCCTTCCTCTAGGTTGATTATACTCCCTTCCTCAACCTCAGAGATTGAATCAGAGCACTGTACTTGCTGCACATCCTCAAGCAGCATGTCATTGTAGTCAAACAATTCAGCTGACTCCTCCGTGTGTGATAGTGAGGCTATGGCAGGAGTAGCTGTGGACATGGAGGCTGCATTAGATGCTTTGGCAGTGGAGGTGGACTGTAAAGCACTACAAGCCTGGCTGGCAGAGGACTCGGAGGATGAGGATGGCCTGGTTATCCAATCCACCAAATCCTCTGTATGTTGCTGCTGCTTAAGATGGCCAGCACCAGTTAGAAAGGACAAGCATGCCCCTGCAGAGGATGCATCACGTCCACCAGACCAGAGGCACAGCCTCCCAACACAGAGGCCGCTTGCCCTCTTATCTGTGTCTGGGAGCGTCTGCCTGTCCTTTTTGGTCTTTCTGACAAGGTGAGTGATATATAGATTAAATATATACAGAACTCTGATTCAACTCTGGTATAAAGATTAAAGATTTCCAGAACTCTGGTATAACTCAGTGACACACCCTGATAGCTGGCAGCCAGTGACAAGACACAGATTACCTCAATCCCCAAATATTTTGTAGAAATTACTGACCCCCAAAATACTGGGTGGCAATGACAAGACACAGATTACCTCAATTCCCAAATATTTTGTAGAAATTACTGACCCCAAAATAGTTGCTGGGAGTGAGAACACACAGATTAGAATTCCCAGATATTTTGTAGAAATTACTGACCCCCCAAAATACTGGGTGTCAGTGAGAACACACAGATTAGAAAAATTCCCAGATATTTTGTAGAAATGAGACCCCCCAGTAGCTGGTGGCAGACTTGCAGTGAGAACACACACTGTGGCGGGATGGAAGTCCGACTGCGGTCCTGCTCTATCTGACCCCCCCTTCGGTGGCGTCCGGCCCGACTACCGAGTGGCACGGCACTCGGCGTCTCGAACGGCCTGGAGGATGAAATGGCGTTGGTCCGGCGTCTGGAGAGATGGTGCGGTGTTACCTTGGGGACCCCGTTCCTGGGTTGAGTGATGATGCAGGAGACCGCTGAGTGTCTCCTGCAATAGTGATTGTAGCTCTGAAATGAAGACACCAGACGCGGCTGTATGCTTTAAAACAGTGAACTCAATTTTATGGGTTTCAACAGGGTCATTTATACAACTTCACAAAAACAGATTACCAACTCCCCCACCCACACAACCAGCATTGATTGGCTCCTTTCCCAGCCTCCTGTTCCCTATCAGGTCCCTTTCAGCCTTCCCATTGTCCAGGGATTAGGCAGATGAGGTCTTGGAAAAGCCTCCAATCAGCTGGCTTGCTGTATCCTCTATGTTGCCCTTTCAGGCTCCCCCATTGTCCAGGGGATTAGGCAGATGAGGTCTTGGAAAAGCCTCCAATCCTCTGGCCCGCTGCATCCTCCATCTTGGGGCATGAGATCCTTTGTTCTGTGAAACCATGCTGGGATGAGCAAAATGGCGACGGGGAAAAACACATACAAACGGTTTCTTTCATACTTTTACAGTCACATCATACAGGGTACATTTTTATTACATTACACCAATAAAACCACATCTAACAATAAAATAAGAGGTCCATAGGCTCACACGCAAAACCAAAACGAAAACAGGAAAAATGGTCTTTAAAAAGGGTTCAGTCTTTAGTCCTGTAGCTCGCTGAAAAGAGCTCTCATGTCCATTCCGTGACATTTCTCCCCCCTTCTAGAGTCCGACGGACACGGTTGGACCCACACGGTTTGACTCGGGGAAGTCGGAGCAGTCTTTGTGGCCCATAGTCTGTGGGAAGGAGGCGAGCCACCAGGCTTCTCCATTTGTCCTTGTGGCAGTGCCTGGCGTGTTGGGGGTACAAGTCTTTGGGGGTACCCCCTCCGGAATAAGGGTCCTGTGGTCGGGAGGGGTACCGCCTGTACCACCTCCGGAGGTATCGCGCACCCAGGAAAAATGGGTGCTAAATGCACGCGCCCCGAGTACCCTGGTCAGCCGTTGGAAAAACAGTGGCTGCATGGGGCCTCCAGGCCAAAGGGGTGTGGAGATGGGCAGAGTTGAAACAGGCTCTGCCCCATTGCCAGCGCATCAGCTGGGGGGTTCAAGGCCGAGGAAGGGTCCCCAGGCAGGAGAATGACGTCCTCCATCTCCGGTGGGGTCAGTGGCTGCGGAATAAGCAGCCCGGGTGTGTCCGCTTTCTGTTCCCCGAGGCAGGCGGTGAAGGTTGGGCAGAGGCCGGCGGCACTCTGTCCGGTTGCCAGCTCTTCTGCTGGGGAAGCGGGTGCAGGAACGACGTCCAGGCAGTTGGATGGGGTCAATGGCTGCATGGTAAGCAGCTCAGGGAAATCCTCCTTCTGCTCCCCGGGACAGACGAGGGAGGGTGGGCAGAGGCCAGCGGCCCTCTGCCCCGTTGCCAGCTCTTCTGCTGGGTAAGCGGGTGTGGGAACAAAGTCCAGGGGGTCGGATGGGGTCAACGGCTGCGGGATAAGCAGCTCGGGGAAATCCTCCTTCTGCTCCTCGGGACAGACGAGGGAGGGTGGGCAGAGGCCAGCGGCACTCTGCCCCGTTGCCAGCTCTTCTGCTGGGTATGCGGACACTGGCACAGTGTCTTCTTGCGGGGGTGGGAGGATAACTTTCTCTCTGGGCCACTCGGACCCTTTACGTGGCCCATTCTGGTCGCTTGGCACCTGCCGTGCTTCTTCTGACCTGGCCGGCTCGTCTACTGTGGTCCCGATGGGGACCCATGGGAGCATCTCGGGCTCCAATACTTCCGTGTCACTTGGACTGTCTGCTTCTTCGGCCAGACAGTCCCAGGTCATGGGGCTTAGGCCTGACTGCGGAGCGTCATCCAACAACCTTCTGTAGGCCTTCTCAAGCTCCCATTCGCGCTCTACCAGGAACTCCAGTTCCTCTATCTCAAAGTCCTTGCTCTCGTATGAGAGTTCCTCTTCCCGGCGTTCCAGTATCACCTCCAACCGCCACTCCGACTCTTCTCCAAACCCGGAGTCATTGGCCATCCTTTCGTATAGCAGCCCTGTGCCGCCATAGTGGAGGCCTGCGGTGGAGGCGCCGTCGATGGTGCGGGGTAGCAGGGGGCCTATTAACCACTGGGACGCCCGGTAAGCGACGTCCATTGCGATCTCCTGCTGAACCAGGTATTGGAGCTCTGCCTCCCACTCCTCTGGGGGTCAGCCTTTCAGGAATACTGCTCTGGCATTGTACTGCACTTGGTAGATGGCAGCGTCGGAGGGAACATTGACACCATGGTACTCCCTTTCATGGTACAGTGCCTCGTACCAGAGTTCTTGGCGGATCTCATCCCGCCACTCGGGCCCAGAGGACTCAACTGTAGATCCATGATACCGATCCAGGCCCTCCTGTAGCCTTCTCGGGAATTCAGCCCTCGTGTCTGCGAGGGTGCTGGAACAGTGGCACCACCACTCGATGGGGGGTGTGGCGTCCTCGGATGCAGCTCCAGGTGGGCTGTAAGCCTCCATCCAAGGGTCGCTGAGATGTGCGGTTTCCTCAATTAAAACTCCAGGCGAGCTGTAAGTCAAAAAAGAAGCATCGCTGGGGGGTGTAGATTCCCTGGATGAAGCTCCAGTCGAGCTGTCAACCTCGAACCAGGGTTCTACGGGGTAGGGTTCAGGGGCAGGGTATTCAGTCCTTTTTGCTCGGAGCGCCGCCATCCGCAGCTCGTGCTGACGGTCCTTCTCTTGCTCCTCTTCCTGCTGGACCTCCTGGATGGCGTTGTGTATAGCAGCTTCTGACGGGGCGGCTCCGAAGAGGGCTAGCCGCTGCCGCACTTTCCTTTGGAAGGGATCTTCTGGGACCAATGCTTGGGTGGGTGGTAAGGTTGGCGTGCCCACGGCTCCCTGTTCCATTTCCTGCAGTTCCCTGATCAGGGCGGCTTTACTTTTTGAGCCCGGGGTGCCTCCTCGGCTCTCCATGATGCCCCGCAGGGTGTCTTTTTTGTAGTTGGCGTACCCTGCCATGCTGAGTGCTTTTTCTGGGGGTTCAAAGAGCTATCCCACCACTGCCACCAGTGTGGCGGGATGGAGGTCCGCCTGTGGTCCTGCTCTATCTGACCCCCCCCCTTTGGTGGCATCCGGCCCGACTACCGAGTGGCACGGCACTCAGCGTCTCGAGCGGCTTGGAGGATGAAATGGCGTTGGTCCGGCGTCTGGAGAGATGGTGCGGTGTTGCCTTGGGGATCCCGTTCCTGAGTTGAGTGGTGATGCAGGAGACCGCTGAGTGTCTCCTGCAATAGTGATTGTAGCTCTGAAATGAAGACACCAGACGCGGCTGTATGCTTTAAAACAGTGAACTCAATTTTATGGGTTTCAACAGGGTCATTTATACAACTTCACACAAACAGATTACCAACTCCCCCACCCACACAACCAGCACTGATTGGCTCCTTTCCCAGCCTCCTGTTCCCTATCACATCCCTTTCAGCCTTCCCATTGTCCAGGGATTAGGCAGATGAGGTCTTGGAAAAGCCTCCAATCAGCTGGCTTGCTGTATCCTCTATCTTGCCCTTTCAGGCTCCCCCATTGTCCAGGGGATTAGGCAGATGAGGTCTTGGAAAAGCCTCCAATCCTCTGGCCCGCTGCATCCTCCATCTTGGGGCATGAGATCCTTTGTTCTGCGAAACCATGCTGGGATGAGCAAAATGGCGACGGGGAAAAACACATACAAACGGTTTCTTTCATACTTTTACAGTCACATCATACAGGGTACATTTTTATTACATTACACCAATAAAACCACATCTAACAATAAAATAAGAGGTCCATAGGCTCACACGCAAAACCAAAACGAAAACAGGAAAAATGGTCTTTAAAAAGGGTTCAGTCTGTGGCTCGCTGAAAAGAGCTCTCATGTCCGTTCCATGACACACACTAACACAAGAACAATCTCCTCTCAAATCTCCTCTCAAACGCGTGTTGAAGCGCTGTGTGAAGCCTTATATAGTGTGCTGCGGGATTTAGCTCTGTGATCCCATGATTGGGCAAAATTTGCCCAATCAGGACTCTGAGCCATGATTGGCATAGTCTTGAACCTGTCTTGCACCTGACCTGTGGTCAGGTGCAAGGCTGTAGCCAATTACAAGCTTCAGGCCAGTGGAAAAGTGCATTGTGGTCCATTGTGGTGTATTGTGGGCGAACATGCGGCGAACAGGCGGAAATGTTCGTAGTTCGCGAACATGCGAACAGGCGATGTTCGAATCGAACTCCGAACCGATCGAACCGAACAGCTCATCCCTAATTGTAATTGTTGTTATTATTATTATTATTAACTGATTATTAATACTCACACTCTGTCCCCCCTTCTGTCCACATTCTTTCCCTCTTTTCCATTGTTTTCCCTTCTACCCCATTTCATCCTCTTCCTCTCTTTCACCCTTTCTTATTTCAATTTTGTCCCCTCCCTTCTTTCCATTTAAATTCTCTCCATCCATGTTCCTCTCCCCCTTTATCATGTCCATCTCACCCTTATCATATCCATTCCCCTTATCATGTCCAGCTCTCACTTTATCATGTCCATCTCACCCCTTATCATATCAATTCCCCCTTATCATGTCCATCTCTCCCTTTATCATGTCCATCTCTCCCCTTATCATATCCATTCCCCCTTATCATGTCCATCTCTCCCTTTATAATGGCCATGTCCCCCTTTATCCTGTACATCTCCTATCTTTATCATCATCTTTATGATGTCCATCTCCTCTTTATCATGTCCATCTCCCTCCATCCTTTTCACGTTTATCTCCTCCTTGTCATGCCCATCTCTTTCCTTATCATGTCCATCTCCCCCTTTATCCTGTCCATCTCCCTCCATCCTTTTCATGTCCATCTCCCCCTTATCATGTCCTTTTCCCCCATTTATCATGTCCATCTCCCCCATACTTCCATCTTCCTTTGCATGGCTTTCTTTGAGCCAACAAAAGGGGGGCTTTGCTTCCGACTGTGGCAGCATGGAGAACTGGAAGTAATGTTAGATGATCACTTCCTCCCAGCACTGCCATGGAGTAAAGGCGAATGGCTGGGAGGACGCGGGTTCCTGGCTCCTCCCAAAATGATGCAGGTGCAGGCAGATACTCGATGCACCGCGTCAAAGCATTGCAACATTGATTTGCCCTACTCCCCTGCATGGCGACACACTAGAAGTCTGCCTTTGATGCACTAATGTGTCACGGCACACCATTTGGAAATCTCTACCCTACAGCATAGCTTTCCAAAGCGTGTGTTGCAACACATTAGTGTGTCGGCAGCAGTAGGTAGGAGCGTCGCACGTTAGGTGACCATGTGTCTGAGCCGACTCTGTGTGCCGTATATACCTTCTACTTATGTCTGCCTACGCAACCTTTATAAGTATTTGTGTGAGTGCCTATACCTGTTCACTATGGAAGCCTTATGTTTAACCCCATAGCAACCAATGACGTACAGGTACGTCCTACGAAAACCGTTGCTTAACGATCGAGGATGTACCCGGTACGTCTTTTTATTAGGGGGCTCTCCCTCCCTATACTCACCTCTCTGGCCGGGGTCCCGCTGTTGTCTGACTTCCTTGAAGTCAGACCACTGCTTTTATGTTCCCGGCCATCGCACTGAAGTCATTGCGTCCGGCAGAGTCAGGAGAGTTCTAAAAAGGGAAGGGAGGTCTTTTGGAGTCGATCCAAGTTGAAGAAAGTGTGACCTTTCTGGCGATGCCTCTCTTTAACCCCTGAGGTGACGGTCCACGATCCAGTGCCATACGGCGCTGGATTGTGGACTTCTCCTGGAGGCGACTGACTTCTTGGATGTTGGCCTGCGGCCTGCCCAACTGACATCATTGCTCATGTGCTTGATGATGCCAGTTGGGCAATTAAGCCCTAGCTGCCCAGGTATTTCCTATGGAAATCTCTAAGGTGGAGATAGTCCCCTGTATTTCCCAATCAGTGGCAGAGGGTCATGTTCGGTATCATTGGAAAGGCCAGAGCATGGCCTTTTCAATGATACCAAAATGGTAACAGAAAATAGGAAAATTCTGCACAGCGAAAAATGGGTGCACATCCAATCACAGGACTCCTCCACTGTCCCACTACACAGATACTACAAATAACAAGCCAGATGGCACAACCAACTACAGACCCATTAAATAAAGGCAAATATATGGATCACAGCATGCATATGCTTAAATGAGAGCGCTGTCCTGCATGCTGTGTTCCATATATTTTCTTCAGGGTGTTGGAGAGATCACCCTTGTTGGACGACTATAGCGACCCCCTATTTTCCCCTTTCTTCCTTCACTTGCAAAGGCAAATATATAATCTTTATTCCACACATGCAAAAATATAAAGTTATCTCAAAAGAACATATCACTTTAAAGATAAGGATGAATATATGCAGCAAGCACATGTGCTAAGAATACATAAAAATATCAACATAAGGCAAGACTAGGCCAATAAGCAATAAAAAGGCTAAACAAAAGCAATAGAAGAGAAGATAAGTATACTACTACATTCAACTAGAGGGTCACGTTTGGTATCACTGGAAAGGCCGATCATGGCCTTTCCAATGATACCAAACATGACTAGGTTTGATGTAAAAATAAAAAAATGTAAAATAAAATAAAATTAAAAAATAAATAAAAAGTTGTTGTTTTTTAAAAAAAAAACAATTGTCTGGGGGGGTTAATAAAATAGGACTTCAAAACGCGTTTAAACGTGATGAGCATAACATTTTCAAAATGAGCTCAGCACACAGAGGTGAAATGGCTCAGCAATGAAGAGGGTAAAAAGCAAAAACATGTAAAATATTGGGTATTTCTTATTTCAGGACAAAATTTTGAAACTATTCAGCAATCAATGCTATGTTTCAGCACCATAGACAGACCCATAGCACTATCTATGGTGCTTAAACATAGCATTCAATGAATACCATGTGTCAGCAGCATGGATAGCTCCGGATCCCCGCGGGGATGCTGTCCATAGTTCTGAATCAGCACCATGGACAGCAGTCCCACAGGGATCCAGAGCTATCTATGGTGCTAAATCATTGTATTCAATGAATGCTATGTTTCAGCACTATAGATAGGGCTACAGGTTTATCTATGGTGCTGAAATATACAGGGTTATTCAAAGAGAATCGAAAAGTCACCGGACGTTCGGTGACTTTTCGTTCCCTGCACTTCGGGGTGATTTGGCGATCCTATTTCGCCGACCCTGCGGTGTATTCAGCAAGCACCGCAGGGCCCCTGTAGTGCAGGGAAAACCTGCCGTAAACCCGCAGAACACTTGACACAAACCCACCGAACACTGACCGAAACCCACAGAAAACAGCTGGATCAACCCCACTGAACATGCTGGAGAAACCTGACTAGCTGCCGATCACAGCGCAGAGCAGCCGCTGGAAAAACCCGACACGCAGACGAACGAGGTGAAAAAAACCCGAAACAGTACGCTTGAAAGTGTGAAAATTGAAATGCTGTTACAAAAAAATGAAAAAAAACATTAAAAAAAAGAAAAACGGAAGAAAAATGTTGACAAACTATTCCCAATAAATGGCTAAAAGATCCTAAAAAGTCTAAAAACAAAGAGACTCTCTACAGCAGAATAAAATAATAAACGGTTTATTAGATATTGAATTAAAACTGGAATATTTTTAACATTGAAGCCTATGGGATTCTCCTGAATAAATCTGTACATTCCCCCTTATCATGTCCATCTCTCCCTTTATCATAGAAACATAGAAAAATGTCGGCAGATAAGAACCTTTCGGCCCATCTAGTCTGCCCAATTACATGGATACTTTACCTGGATTTATCTTTTGTTTAGGATAGCCTTATGCCTATCCCATGCTTGCTATCATATCCATGTCCCCCCTTTATCCTGTCCATCTCCTACCTTTATCATGTCCATCTCCCTCCATCTTTATAATGTCCATCTCCTCTTTATCATGTCCATCACCCTCCATCCTTTTCACGTTAATCTCACCCTTGTCATGTCCATCATGATCAATTTTAATAAAAACGGGGGAATATTTTTTACATTGAACCCTATGGGATTCGCCTGTTTAAACATGTCAAATGGAACCACTGAAAATCAAGGCATTTCACTGATATGTTGGTGGTGTTCACTCGGTGTTTTCGGAATAGATTAACCATTACTTCTCTATGGGGAAATTCACTGCTATCGAACTGCACAGAACTGCACCATTACAAACTGAACCACTGAAAATCAGGACATTTCACTGACATTTCGGTGGTGTTCGCATGGCGTTCTCAGAATAGATTAACCATGACTACTTTATGGGGAATTTCACTGCTGCTGAACTGCACCGAACGGCACCATGACGAACTGAACCACCAAAAATCAGTCCATTTCACTGACATAAAATGTCACCCAAAAATCCTGAAAAATTCCTAAAAAAAAAAAACCCTTAAAAATAAATAGACTTTTTGCTGCAAGTGAAACGGTTGAATAAATACTTAATAAAAACAGGGAATATTTTTTACATTAAAACCTATGGTATTGTACGGCTGGTATAATAGAGCAGAATAGGTGCGGAAAAAGGAAACCGTAAGGAAAATTGGCTCATGCCAATTGTATTTTTATTTTTTATTGTATACTTTGGTATTTCAAGATAATTACATGTAACAAAAGATTGAGGTGAGTCACAGCTCACCAGTAATGCATTCTCAAGTTTGGGACAAATAGTCGTGACATGAGGCATTCCATTACACTGAGCGACAGTAAACATATACATTACACAATTAGAGGCTTTGGTTTACTGCAATGGCCATTGTAAGCTCATCTGCCAACGTCAAGGCACCTCTAGTGAACAGGAGTCCTAACCAATGAAACCACAGGTTGCTGTGTAGCGAACCACAAAAGCTCATGCTGCTTTTCAGTCATGAGTAAGACTGATGGGCTTTTATTCATATCCTCCCAAAAACAAATACACCTTGGGATCAAAAAAACAAGGCCACGGAACAGAATATGCTTCAAAGATGACCTGGCTGGAGGTACAATCAAATATACATAGTATAGAAAGAGCGGGGTCGCGCCTATTCCCCACTGGGGCGGTTGCAACCACCAGATGTATCCAGCCCAGCAACATGTATACAATGGCCATTGCAGTAAACCAAAGCCTCTAATTGTGTTTTGTTGTACACGGTGTTATAGGAATAAGCACAGATGGCACCTTTTTTCTTGTTTTGTTTTATACATGTTGTTGGGCTGTACTAAACATATACATTACATTATATTAATAATCAAATAGCAAAATAAGAAAGGGATGGGAGAGAGAACAGGAAGCTTGGGGCAATACCTTAGTCCGTGTTGGGTCATATGAACCAGAGGGAAGCAGAATACAAAATATGGGGCCACGTGCATATCTGAAAACAAGTGTGGGCGGGCGTATCAGAAAGGCCTGAGTGTTGGGGAATCCGGTATGGCTCAGGCGTGGAGTTTCGCTTGGGAGATCAGGTCTTCTATTGAGCGAAGCGCCTCAACCTCATGAAGTTATTCAGTGTTCGGGGGTGGGGCCGTAGCCTTCCAGTATCGGGTAATGAACACTTAAGCAGCATTTAATAACCTTATATCCAGAGAGCGTTCATACTCCGCCAAGGGTATCAAGGTCTTGTGCAGTAACATAGGGGCTGGGACAAAAGCTGGCAGGCTTGCAGAAACCTGGCAGATACCGTCATGGACTTTGCACAAAAACGGCTGAAGGACAGGGCAGGACCACCATGTATATCGTGTCAGCCTGGGGGGATCTGCATCTCCAGCATGACCCATCCATATCTTCTAGATAGGAAGACCGTAACATAGGGGCCTTATACCACCTAATAAGCAATTTATAATCGGTTTCCTGGGTTTTGGAGGCTATTGAGCATGAGTTGGTAAGGATGAAAATTTGTTCCCGCTGTTAATCCGTGAGGGATTATTGCAGCTGGAGGCAGTGCTGCAAGAACAATTCACAGGGGTAGACAAGTGGATCGCAGGTAACAAACTTTTTCTAAATACTGACAAAACTGTTACAATGCTCTTTGGAACAGCACCTAAACTACACAAATTGCAAACACCCCATCTATGTGTCACGACAAGATCAAATGACACACTGACCACAGTCACTTCTCTCAAATATCTATGTATGTGGTTAGACTCAAATCTATCTTTTGGCCCCCACATCGAAAAACTCATCTAAACTTTACCCCAAACTAGGTGCCCTGTACAGAAACAAATCCTGCCTGAGCCCCGTGGTAAGAAAGCAGATTGTACAACAAATGCGTATGCCAGCCATTGAATACGGAGATGTAGTGTATGCAGCTGCCCCTCAAACACACCTCCAGAAACTTACTACATTGTATAACTCATTCTGCTGCACTTGTGCTACAATGTAACTACATGACCCACCATTGTGACATGTTAAAAGAGCTAAACTGGCCATCGCTGGAATCTAGACGTACTCTTCACCTTTCCAACCTGATGTTTAAGAGCTTTTCTGGGAAGCTACCACCCTACCTGAATAGGCTGCTTGCCCCAGCACTTCCCTCATCCTATTACCTCAGATCCAGGACCAGCACCTTACTTGTAATACCGCAATACAAAAAGAAAGTGGCTCGATCCTCATTTTCCTACAGAGCACCGCAAATATGGAATAACCTCCCAGACGCCATCAAATCTTCCCCCAGTCTAAAGTTCCTTAAGACTTCCCTATTAACATACCTCAATATGGAATGCACCTGTAAACATGTAACATAATGACTTTATTTCCTACATATTTATTTTTCTGTTAATCTGTATATTTGTTTTGTGTTAATATCTTGCACTTTACTATTTTGTACTTCTGTAACCACTCAATGTTCTTGAACCCAGGAGATACTTGAAAACGAGAGAAATCTCAATGTATCCTTCCTGGTAAAATCCTTTATAAATAAATAAATAAATTACTGAAAACAAGCGAAATCTCAATGTATCCTTCCTGGTAAAATACTTTGCAAATAAATAAATTAATTAATTAATGATGCTTACCATATTGGCTTTACAAATATAGGAAGTGGTATACAGATGTTACACCAGGTGAGACAATCTTGCAAACATTGCCTCCGACAATCTGTAATCCACTGTATGTGTTGGTTGTTTGGTTTGACTTTATCCCTTCTATGAGAGTTTCTGTGTGTGTAGCCATACCAGTTGTGAATTCAAATCATACACTATGACAAATTGACAATACATGATACTTGAGTTTTGTTGAGCGGTTTTTTTCCACCATTATTTTATGAATTGTTCTTGGAGGTTCTTTTCAAAATGTACTTATGTCTAACACTTTTCTCAACACGACTGTGAAAGGATAGAAGGACTAGAATAGAAAGTCCTTGTGTTCTAAGTGTAAATTCAGGATTGGATTACAGACATCTTCAAGGTTCTGCATGGAGATAACCTTTAGATTTGAGGAAATATGAATTACATTATACATTCATAGCACTGGTAATGAATGCAAATTGATGCAACCTCTCAGTTGTATGTACTAGGATGTGTGAATTAAAATGTTCAGGAGATTAATGGGTGTAAAACTTTCAATCTGTATTTTACATGTAACATAAATGTGAGAAGTCATGAAAAATACTGAATTACTTTGGGAACCCATTTGACAGCTATTATACTCGATATAAGAAATATAACCAATGTAAAACCATATTTTGCAAGAAAAGAATTTAGATCATTTGAAAGAAAGTATCAATTTCTAAGCTCTCAGTTTATTTTGAAGATATAATTGAGAATACCTCTGGGATATGGGTAAATATTCATTATCACTTACACATAGTAGAATTCGATATAAAGTTCATTGAAAAGACTAACAGGGTTATTCAAAGAGTACCGAAACTCCATCAGGAATTTCTTTGCTCTTTCGTTCCCCGCACTTCGGGGAATTAAAAATCACAGTGCAATTTCACGGCAATTCAAAAAGCTGGCAATTCGTCAAATATTGGCAAATTTTCAACAAAATATGGGGCAATTTGGCGGCAGTGAAATTCCCCATAGAGAAGCAATGGTTTATTTATTCAGAGAACACTGAACAGCAGCGATAAGTTGGCGAAATGCCCAGATTTTCGGTGTTTCTTTTGACAGGTTTAAATAGGCGAATCCAACAGGTTTCAATGAAAAAAAAATCCTTTCTTTTATTATTTTTCATTCAACCATTTATTCTTTTCATTTGCAGCATAAAGTGTCTTTAATAATTAATTTTTTTGAATTTGTTAAGACATTTTTCGAGATTTTTTTGCTGACATTTTTGATTCTATTTTTTTTTTATGGCTTTATTTAAATTCTCTAACAGACCTTTTTATTGTTATTGAAAGGACCTCCTAGATTATTTCCATGCATTTTCATGCATTATTTTTGTTTAAAACACCTTTTAAAAATTGTCTTGATTTTTTTTTTTACCCTTTTTTGGCAGCTTTTTGGCTTTATTCGGCAGCTGGTTGTCATTTTCGCTGATGTTCGGCGGTCTGTTTGGTCAATCGGCTGCATTCAGCGGTTGCGGCTGCATTTGATGTTTTCATCATGTGTTCAGTGATTTTTAGATCGGGTTCAGCAGTTTATCGGATGCATTCGGTGGAGTTCGGTAGATTATCAGCGGTGTCTGGCAGATCCACAGGATCCAGGTTCGGGGGACATGCGATGCATGCTTAATTCACCACAGGATCGGCAAATTCACCTCGTTGAAAGTGTGCCGAATGAAAGAGCACTGAAACTTAGGTGCCCTTTAAATAACCCATTATCAGTTATCTGTATATCATCACACACCCCTTAAAATATATTGTTGCCTCTAATGCCATTTGAGTTATTGTGCAGACATGCATTCAAATTCTAACATTTTATTATCTGACCCAAGAAATGTATTTTTCATATCTGCCTTAAAGGTTCAAACGATTAAAGCATAAACTGATGTGAAATACTGTATATAATATCCATAAAACGTTCAAGGTGAAACATCAGCAACATATACCTTTACTGATGGTATGCTTAATGTTTAAATCCATAAGCCAAACAATGCGTCAACAATGAAAGAGTGTGCTTGTTTTACTGAAGCAGCTATAAAATTGAGCTTCCACTGTGAATGATGAATAGCAGGTGCAAATTAATCACACTGTAAACATATTATGTTATATCACATACATATCCTCTGTATTCTGACACCTCAGAGGTAAACCATTTCTGGTAAACGTTATGAGATTCCTGTGTTGCTAATGACACATTTGGCAAATGGTTAGGTGGCACATTTTTACATTGGCCACTTTGAAGAGGAGTCCACTTTGCTTTCAAACGTTTAAAAGATTTAATAGGAAACGTCCGTGAGCGGGAATCAGTGAAAACACCATCATCACACACATTATAAAACATGAGCAGTTTTTCAGTTTTCTATCTCATTTTCTCTTTATAATGTTCTTTTTGCTTCTAAACTTGATCCTGATACCACATGGTTTGTGCTTTCTAATTTCAGTTCCCATCTTTATGGTATTCTTTGCTTTTGTTTATTATACCAATTCCCTTTAGTATCAGCTTTGACTTGGGTCACATTTGATGAAATTAACCTCAAAATATTTCCTTTGGTTTTCCTACTTGTTCTGTTGTTTTCAATGGGTGTTCTTGAGAAATGATATAAAAAGGGATTAAGAAAGATGAATTCCACTGAAGTGCAATAACCCCTTCATTTTAACTCTTTTTGATCAATGTGCCAGCCAGTATGGCTATGGTGATATTGATAAAATGTACCGTTATGTCTTACTTCGGATGTGGTCAGCAGCAGCAGTCCTGTAGCAGGCCCAGCAATGGGAGGTAAGTATTCTTCAGGCAGTCACCCATCTTTTGGGGACTATATCTGACTGTCACTGTCATAGCATGTCCCTTATTAGCAGGTATATCCCGCCCTGACCACTTTGCTATGCCAGATCTGATGCTATCAGTTCCTCGTACCTGCACTGCCAACTCTCGTCTTCAGGACTTCTCCTGAGCTGCCCCTTTCTATGGACCTCCCTCCCCCGCAACATTAAACTCTCCCCATCTATCCAGTCCTTTAAGAAGTCGCTGGAAACACATTACTTTAGAGAAGCCTATCCGCTCACTCCATGATCCACCACTGTACATTTCATGCACTATCTTCCTATTCAGCCCACACGCTCCCCACTACCTCACATATCTGCTATTCATGCTCACCTAGTGTGACACCCCTCTCCTCTTAGATTGTAAGCAGGGTCCGCTCCCCTTCTGTTCTGTATGTGTAACCTGTATGTATATTTGTTATTCTGTCTCTCCCATTGTATAGCGCTACAGAACTTGTGCAGTTTATAAATACTTGTAACTGTAATATGTCACACAGATTGAATGGGTTAAAAACATGTTTATCATATGACCAAAGGTAAATAACCAGTCATGCTAAAACCAGTAGTGATTCTACTAATGGTGTATTCTTCTGTTTTTTATTTTGGAATATTCTGTGTGTTCCCTGAGTTTAGTCATCTACAAGTTTAAATGATTTAAAATTAAATTATAACTATAACAGTCTGACTTTAGTGTTTGTTCTGTAAACAACAAAGTCCTGATGTTCCACTTGAAACTCAAAATACGTAATTTATCAGATGCATGATGCTCTTTCCTTTTAATTGTTCTTGTTGCAAACATTGCATTAATTAATCCTCTGGGCATTTTATATGACCTGCAAAAACAAATTTGTCTAAACTCAATTAGTTAAATACACATTTTTCTTTTCTTTTGCCTTTTTCCAGTTACAAAATTTCTCCCTATTATGTTTTAAATTAAAATTCTCTTTTTAACCAAGTTTAGCAATAAAAAAGGGGTTATATAGAGAGCACTGATATGTCACAGACATTTTGTTGCTCTCTCGTTCACAGCACTTTGGCGAGTTAAGTTTGTCCCCAAAGTGCAGCGAATCATCACCCCAAACGGCCGAATCGAACGCATAAACTGACATATCGATTTTAAAAACTGGCAAATTGAATCGAAAAACTGACGAACGCAGCTGCAATCCCGACGAAAAAATCATGACGACCCGCTGAACAGACCGCTGAATCGATCCACAAACTTATGACAACGCGCCGAACAGACTGCCGACCAGCTGCTGGAAAAATCCGACAAGCCACTGAACAAGGGTAAAAAAGAAAAAAATGCAACTTTTAAAACGCGTTTTAAAAACAACTAGCATGAAAATGAACTGAATGAATAATAATAAAAAAGTCTGTTGCAGAATTAAAAGAAGGACACCATTTAAGAAAATCTAAATTAACCACTTGGCTGCTAAGGACGCGCTCACCGAGTCCAGCCAAGTGGCTCTCCTGTGCTATGGATGCGCTGAGCGCATCCTAGCACAGGAGGCAGTGATTGGCCGGTATTTTGGACGATTACTGCAGTCCCCCGGTGCGGGCTGACTGTTACGTTCCCCCAGCCAGGCCCACTGGTGCTGAGAGCTCTTCTCTGCCCTTATGGTTTTTTAGGGTTAATCTGTTTGGCTCTCTGCCCCTGGAGTCTCAGCATCTGACCAGACCTGTGGTCACGTGACCTGCACTACCCTATTTAATGTCTGTCAGTGCACTTGTTCCCTGATCCAGTATAGATCTTCCTTGCTGAGTTCCTGAATTCTGAATATTGCTTATTGACTTCCTGGTTTTTGACTTCTAGCTTTGCATTCTGACTAATCTCTTGCTTATGTCCATTGTGTGTTGTCTGAGCGGTTTTGGTTTTCACGTTTATGTTTTCATGCTCATGTTTTCTTAATCTGGTGTGAGACCTACTTGCTAGGTATCCAGTTGTTTGTGCTGGTAGCAGCATAACCGCAAGTTCTATGTGAGTCCTGCCCTGCATGTTGCTGACTATATTTCTGTCAAGTCTGTTTTTCTGGTTTATGTTGTGTGTATCTAGTGCAGCAGCTCATTGTTCTGGTTTATAGAGACCACCTCAAGGATCTCTTTATTGTTCTGTTGTTGCTAGATATTCCTTCCTGTCAAGTCTGGTTTAACCCTGTTAATTCATTGTGTACATTTTCCCACCCTGTACTCTGTATAGTCAGAAGGCCACTCAAGGACCTTACCCCAGTGCAGGGCTTTCCTCATGTGTGTATACTGTCTTGTCTTGTCTGGTTCTGTTGTATCCTGTGTCCAGGGTTCTGCATAATGCAGAAAGACACATACTTGCCTAAAGGGCTCAATAAAACACAAAGCAGCAAGGATCCCCCTTTGGCTCCTGAGGGGGGCCACCATAACACTGACATCTTTGATGTCAGCCCAGCCTCCAGGGACCCCGGCGGGCAGAAATAGCTTCATTGTGCTGGGCACGATGAGGTCTATTCCAGGCACCGCTCTTTCCGCCAGTGCGGGGAAGGTGCCTGAAGAGGCGGGGGGTCCTTTGGACCTCTCTCTCTCCCCATCCATACGGGGCATAGCAAAAAGGCAGGCACCGCTTGGAAGGTCACAGTCTTGAGACCCTGAAGAAGATATCCTATAATGAACTTTGTTTAGAATTACCTTTCTTAATACTTTTCAAATATTTCAATTATTTTTCAAATACTTCTCAAGTTCAAACTACTTTTCAAATATTTATTTAATAAGGGCTGCTTTTTTGACTCTTGTCTTCTGTAGATACTCAGGTCAATGATCTTTATTAACTTTACTGCCACATTCGAGTTAACTCAATCTTCAAAAGCTCCTACAGAAGTCCATGGTTGATTATCTCGATTTGGTCCTGTTCTTGAACAATGCAAAGAAACAAAAAAAAATTGTTTATTTCAAATGGAAGTTAAATAATAAGCTAATATTTTAATCTGTTAACCTCCCTGGCGGTCTAATTTTTTTCAAAATTTTTGTGTCTAAAAGCGTTTCGATTTTTTTTGGAAAGGAAATGTATTGTTTTATATAGTAAGCCTGTATTCTGTTGGAATAACTCACTGAAATCCGTGCAAGCAAGAGTCTAGTAAACACACGGAGTCAGAGAAGGTTTAAAACACAAAATAATTTATTATCCCAAAAATAATTATCCAAAATAATGGAAATAAATTATATTCAATAATATAATCAAACTAAAAAAATGCCTCTTTCCTCTGGGTGCTGGGATTCTTGTTCAGATGTACACTCCTTTGCCAATGAAATATATAGGACACGGGGGTACCAAAAAAAGAGTATTTATTCTCAAAGCAGCTTTACAGAAATAAAAAGGCAAATAAAAATCATTTCTAAAAGTAATAAGGCTTTGCAATACAAGTTTCGATGGTGGATCTGGGCATGCACCAGCGAAACTTGTTTTGCAAAGCCTTATTACATTTTAGAAATTATTTTTATTAGCCTTTTATTTCTGTAATTCTGCTTTGAGAATAAATACTCTGTTTTTGGTACCCCCGTGTCCTGTATATTTCATTGGCAAAGGAGTGTGCATCTGAACAAGAATCCCATCACCCAAAAAGTTTATTTTACAGTATTTTTACAGTAATTACATTTTTTTAAATTTACAGTTTTTCAAATTTGATGCCTGGTCCCGCCCCCCTGCGTCGCATGGCTCGCAGGGAGCAGAACCAGGAAGCAAAGTCGCCGGCTGCCGCGATTACACTGCGGTGACAGCGGAGATGGCAAGGGAGTGAAGGATGCGGTGAGTATGCATCCAGCCTGAGTGTGGCTCAGGGTTACCGATCGCGGTAGCGAAATTTAACCCTGAGTCACACTCGGGAATACCGCCAGGCAGGTTAAATTCTTATTTTGAGAGATTGGATTTATTATTTGTTACATAAAAACCTCTAGAAAGCTCAATGAATATATCTGATTATCTATATGATATTCCAATTCAGAAGCTTAGTTTATATTGTAGAAGACCTTTCCAGTGGATGACGAGAACAGGAGATGTTTATTCTATTAAATGTAAATTGATAGTATTTAAGTTGGATAAAAGAAGCATGGTTTAATTTCAGCTTGTTTGACTATTTGAGATGTAGCCATTGCTCGAAACTGTATTTTAGCTTCTGAGTAATATATTAGGTGGTTTCGCTCTTAAACACATTTTGTTGCCTTTTTCTCTACACCACTCAGGCTAGGGTCAAACGAAAGCATTTTTACACGCGAACGTAAAAAAGTGATTCCGAACGCATTGACGTATTTTTTCACGGAATAGGCGAAAACGGTCATACGATGCGCATTTTCGTGCGTGATGTTTTACGGATCCAAACCAGGAAACTTTTTGCGTCTGGACGTTATGTTGGCCGGACACGAGCAGGGTCTGACGTCTCCAAATCACACACACACACCGCTAGCGGGCGCAGCGCACTCTGTACGTCAGTACTAGTGGTTCAGCGTTCTCGAAAAAATGCGTTCATTTTCCACTTGCGTTGCGCAGCCGGACTTTCGTGCGACCGTACTTCGTATATTGGCTGTCATTGCCCGTCATTTGCTGCTAGTGCGGCCGTGATTAAGTGCGCCAGAACGCACGTTCAAAATGCGCTGGTCTGACCCCAGCCTTATTGTTATGGAAATAATGATGTTTTTTCAATAACACAAAGTATAAAAACATTCACTTTTATAGTATACATCACATCTGTGATTTTGCACAGAACTAAAATTATTTAATCATAGATGACTTGTTTTTATAACACTGCCATCAACAAAAAATGTGTGTCACTGTCAGCAAGCATGGTATAGGCATAAGGCTATCCTAAACAAAAGATAAATCCAGGTAAAGTATCCATGTAATTGGGCAGACTAGATGGGCCGGAAGGTTCTTATCTGCCGACATTTTTCTATGTTTCTATGTTTCTATAGTATACAAACATTCAGGGTTATCCAGAGAAAGGTTAAACCCTGAAGAACTTTTGGAGATGTGAAAATGCTAGATCAAAATAGCCGCTTTGGAAAGTGAGATAGATAGGAGAATTTTTCTGGTTTGGCCATCTTGACCTAGAATTTTCACTTCTCCAAAAGTTCTCCAGAGTTTCACCTTTCTCTGAATAACCCTGATTGTTTCTTTGCTTCATTAAAAGGTTAAAATTCATAATTGTAGCATTTCACATTGATTTAACTTTTTTTTGTTGGTTAGTATGCTTAAAAAAAATGAAGCGGAATATTATTTTATATTGATGATCGCCCTCATTTATATGATTTACACAAGGGTATTGTACAAACTGTATTCCAAAAACAGAAATTTTGTTATAATATGTACTAGGATGTGCACATTTCTTCTGTATTTATTTACACCAGTTTTATGAGCTGCTGACATGTCAGCAGAAATGAACATAACACATGTGCATTCTCTCCACCTCGTGTTCTCACTGGATCATGGTGCCTCATTTGATCAGGGAAATGATATATGCTGTAGCCTATTACAATGTATCACCTAGGATTGCCGTCTTTGCAAATGGAATCAAGGGAAACTTAAATTACTATGTCTGGGGACACGCGGGATGTTAATGCTATTCGGAGTTTAATGGTGGTTTAATTCCACTTTTTTAACATAACTATAGAACCTGTGAAAGTAATTCCATTTTTATATGCTCTAGGATTTTCTAATGTTGGAAAAATCTGTTGTGTAAGTGAGGTGAATGCAGATAGAAATGTTCTCCGTGACAGACGATGGACATGTTATGAATGAAATTAGTTTCTGAAGTAATGAAAAACTTAAAAACAGGTGGTGTATCAGGATTTAGGTTTCCCTCAGGGGAACAATTCGTGAAAATAAGAACTTTATTTTATTCCATATGTTGCATTTGGGTCTATTATACTCGTGGTGTCATGATGACAACAGCCTCAGGGCCCCTTTTGGCTGTCCTTTTTTTGACTTGTGGCTCTTCCTTTCACACTGACAAGGCTTTAAATCAATATATTTTGCACAGCTGCTCTAACATTGTTCCACTAATGTTGCAATATAAGCAAATAAGTTTGAAAAATACGTCTCTGGTCACATGTCCAGGGACTTTCCAAATGCTATAGCAACCTATCCCCTTTGCTGAGATTTTGAAAAATAATTCCTCCTACATGATTAATATACATATATATATTATATATATACAGTTGTGTTCAAAATTATTCAACCCCCAATGCTGTAAAGGGTTTTAGGGAATTTAGTGTACATTTGTAATTGTATTCAGAATGAAATCCTACAAGGACTTTTTAAAGAACCATATGCAACTAAAATGACATCAATTGGTTTTGTAATACAGTAGTAAATGTTTCTTTTGTGAATTCTTCATTGACACAATTATTCAACCCCTTAAAGACTACCACTCTGAAGAACAGAGGTTCATTCAAGTGTTTTCAATCAGGTATTGAAAACACCTGTGGATGTCACGGAGCAGCAATAAAGCATAATAAGCACCAATTAGGTAGCTTTAAAATGACTGTTATACTCAGCTCCTTCTAGACATTTACTGGTGTGGTTACAAACATGGTGAAGTCAAGAGAATGGTCCAGGAAGACAAGAGAAGAGGTGATTACTCTTCACAGGAAGGGCAATGGCTATAAGAAGATTGCAAAGATGTTAAACATACCAAGAGAGACCATATGAAGCATCATTTGCAAATTCAAGGCAAAGGGCACTGTTGAAACGCTACCTGGTCGTGGCAGAAAGAAGATGCTGACTTCGACTGCTGTGCGCTACCTAAAGCGTAGAGTGGAGAAAAGTCCCCGTGTGACTGCTGAGGAACTGAGAAAAGATTTGTCAGATGTGGGTACTGAAGTTTCAGCTCAGACAATATGGTGCACACTGCGTAATGAAGGGCTCCATGCCAGAACTCCCAGGCGCACACCCTTGCTGTCTCCAAAGAATAAGAAGAGTTGACTGCAGTATGCCAAAAGTCATGTGGACAAACCACAGAAGTTTTGGTATAGTGTTCTGTGGACTGATGAAACAAAATTAGAACTGTTTGGGCCCATGGATCAACGCTATGTTTGGAGGAGGAAGAACAAGGCCTATGAAGAAAAGAACACCTTGCCTACTGTGAAGCATGGCGGGGGGTCAATCATGCTTTGGGGCTATTTTGCTTCTGCAGGTACAGGGAAGCTTCAGCGTGTGCAAGGTACAATGAATTCTCTTCAGTACCAGGAGATATTGGATGACAATGTGATGCAGTCCGTCACAAACCTGAGACTTGGGAGACGTTGGACCTTTCAACAGGACAATGATCCCAAGCATACCTCCAAGTCCACTAGAGCATGGTTGCAGATTAAAGGCTGGAACATTTTGGAGTGGCCATCGCAGTCCCCTGACTTAAATCCGATTGAGAACCTCTGGTGGGACTTAAAGAAAGCAGTTGCAGTGCGCAAGCCTAAGAATGTGACTGAACTGGAGGCTTTTGCCCATGACGAATGGGCGAAGATACCCGTAGATCGCTGCAAGACACTTGTGTCAAGCTATGCTTCACGTTTAAAAGCTGTTATAACTGTAAAAGGATGTTGTACTAAGTACTAAGATTGAATGTCACTTGGGGGTTGAATAAAACTGATAATGATGTGAGCACAGAAAAGACATTTGTGGTTATTTCATTATAAATGTTATGTTATATTTGTCTGACCTACACGTGCCTCTTTGATTTAATTGTAAGCAAGATGACCGAATGATCAAAATCAATGTCAAACTGGCCAAAACACTCAATTTCAGTGGGGGTTGAATAATTTTGAACACAACTGTATATACCTTCAAGTATATCTTGTGGAGCTGAATATAGGATAAGAAAGTTATGCTGTCATTAACATAAATGTCCTCATGCAGTATTTAAAGGAGTAAGTTAATAATAATGTGCTGGTAAGGTCCTTGAAAATCGAGGTGACAGATTTGAAGCATTCATTAACATTACCACCACAAATGATGGTCAAAGATATATATATATCTATATATATACACACCTTTATTTGCTCATCACCCATGTTAATGAATGCTTTAACTCTGTCATGTCGTTTTTTCAAGGACCTTACCAGCACTTTATTAACTTACTCCTTTAAATACTGCATGAGGACATTTATGTTAATGACAGCATAACTTTCTTATCCTACATTCAGCTCCACAAGGCATACTGGAAAAGGGGTCTCAAACTCTGCCCCCATCCCCAGATGTTTCTGAATTGCAACTCCCATGATCCTTGGCCCATCTATTGCATTCAAAGAATTCTGGGAATTGTAGGCAAATGACATCTGAGGGAATTGAGTTTGAGATTCGTGTACTTGAAAGTTTTTCTGTGCACTCAGCGGGCTAAATTAGTTAACGCTAAAACGGGGATGCTAACAGGGAAAACCTGCGGAGGGAGACTGGAAACTATTTGTTGCCAGTCTCACTGTGCCCCCGGGAAGAAGAAGCAGCAGATCAGGCCACCGTTCTCGCTGCAGGCTGAGAAGGGAGTATCAGATTTGGGGGGGGTAGGGATGCTAAATGATTTTTCAAAAGCGGAAACAGTTAGCAACAGCTTTTAGGTGTTGCTAAAATTTTGTTTAGCCCATTGGTGGGGTTATTAGCGTTAGGACTTTGTGTCACAATTGCTCACCTTTCACAGCCGTAATGGGGATCCTTTAGGACAGACCTCTGAATACCGATAGCTCATACAGTCAGGACCGTTTAATCTTAGCCTCTCAATCAGGGAGAACAGGCGAGACCAATAATATAAAGTACTGCCCAGCACCAAATGATTGTGACCAAAAAAAAAGATTAACTCTTCAGTAACAGGCCAGTAACATAAACCAACTGACAGACAGTAAAAGAAAACTGAATGCAGTACCAAGAGAGAGAGAGTATAGTAGGCAGGTAATACTAATAGTAACTAAATACTATAACTCAGGAACATAGAACAGACATACACTCAGGGGTTCAGGAGTAAGAATAGTCAGTTAGGTAATCCGAGTCGGCAACTAGCAAGGTTCTCATACAGTCCAGTCAATATCAATTCAGTAACACAGTAAGAGTAATAATACACCAGGCGATGCGGGAAAACAAACTCCACGTCAGCACGCCGGTTGATCTGCGCGCCTTCCTTTTAAGATTGGCGGGTACACATCATCAGGACGCGGTCCCGCCTGCTTCCTGCATCCACACTCTCCTCCCTCGGCCGGCTCACGATGCCGCCGAGGAGCCAGGCTCCACCCCGGATGGCAACGGCTGCTGAGGACGCGACAGGCGGTCACACGTCGTTGGGACGTGCCCTGCCTGCTAAACGTGCCGAAACCCTCTCTCTCCTCGGACGGCCCACGATGCTGCCGCCCCTTGGATGGCATCGGGCGCCGAGGACGTGACACTTTGTAATACCTTACTCATTTTAACATGGGGAGCGCAATCACTGATAAGTATAGGGTGTGCATGGTGTACATGCAGGGTGTACACATTAGTAACACATTATTTGATGTTTTACTTTCTGAATTCAATAGATTTTTAAAATATGACGACTGCAACACACTCCACAAAAGTTGGGACAAAGGCAATTTAGGACGAACAGCGATGTGACAAGTTGCAATAAGGAGGTGATGTGAAACAGGTGAGGCTATCGTGCAATCATAGTATATAAGGGGCCCCCAAAAAAGGCCTAATCCATCAAAGTAAGGATGAGTTGAGCCTCGCCAATCTGCCAACAGATATACAGTATCAGTGAATAATACAATACTTTGGGAATAACATTCCCCAGAGACAAATCGGTAGGATATCTGTATATTTTGTTGTATTTCCAGCCAGGTAATTTTTTGCTTCTGTTCCTTTCCATGTTTTCTTTTTCTATCCCAAAGTGGAAATGTTCTGGCGAGGGTATAAATATAACCCCCCCCCCATTCTGTCTCTCAGCTGAGAAGCAGCAGGAGAACATGTGATTGCTTGTAAGCAACATTTGGTTTCATTAGGTTAGGAATCACTTTGAAAGCGGTTGCCGTTACGTGGCAGGTGGGCTTAACACTATAATGGCCATTCAAGTAAACTAAAAACCTGTTTGCTTTGTTTAGCATGGAGCCAGAGGAATAATCGTAAATGACAACCTTTTTTATTGTCTGTTCTATAAATGACGTGGGCTGTCTACTCCGCCAAGGTAGGGAATAGTACGCAAAACTTCTCTTTGTGTACATTTGTATATCAGCAGAATGCTCAAACCCACTCCTCTCACGTCACCTCTATAACCTCAAGTCCTCCAACAGCACTTTGCTCTCCATACTTCTCTAGAACAACCAAGCAGGCCGAGAAGCATTTTCGTTCAGAGCTCCACAACTGTGGAGTAACCTTCCAGAAAGTATAAACTTATCCAGTAGGCTGAGATCTCTACACAGAATGCTCTCCCTGTTCTTACAATCAAGCCAAACTTGTATAAATAGCAAACTATAATTCTCTGAATATTAACAGCAACAATATGTAAGTAAATTGCCAATATGCAATTCTGCAGGTAATCCCAGGATACTTAAAAACGATGGAAATTTCAAAGTATTAATTCATGGTAAAATATTTTGTTAATAAATAAATATGTTCTCCTCTCTCTAAAAAGAAAAAAAAAAAAGTGCAGGATATCAAAGGATACTTTTTTCAAAAAAAGTCAATTTAGCATTAAAAAGCAATAGTTTCCTTCTATTTTAATAGAAAAATGATATATATATATATATACACTCACTAGTTTATTAATCAGTAGACCAGTTTATGCTAATATAATGCTACCTTATGTTCCACATCCTACAAATGATGTATTCAGAATTATTTTAGCATTATTTCATCAGTATTGTATGCACGAATATTCCCAATCATCTCTGAAAACTATGTAATTTTTAAACATGCAGTGTTCCAAGTGCTGTGTTGCTATAGGAACCTACTGACATGTACTCAGGGAAAATTTGACATTGAATTTGAGAGATTCCTGTATACCTAACAAGCTCCATTACTTTCTAAATGACAGAACAGACTTTCACAAATTTCACATACAGTCAATCAGCGAGTCCTTGAATACAGAACAAATCCATAAATACACAGAGGTTATTTTACTTCAAACTATTCCATATACACACTTGCTCAGATGCTTTTATTTTAATTTGTAAGACAGACAAAAACAATTTTTTATTTTATTTTCAATTCTCCTAAAACTTAAGTGCAGTGAGAAGAATAGTCGGGCTTTGTCCATCAATCTCCCGGCTATTTCAGAACAAGGTTAAATGTACAAATATCCATCTTCTAACCTGATATAAATAAACCATCAATCCATTTACACATGGTATCCTGCGGTAAAGTCGCCACCTTGTGGTCCCTGCAGGATATGACAATAGAAAAAAATTGCTGTTAAATGTTTACTAATATTTTAGGACACAAAAAGAAATTTGATTATTTTCATGAAAGAAGGGACACTAGCATTGCTTTTCAGTGCAACTTGCCATGCTAGTGCCATTTTATTGATGCCAGTAATGTGCAAAATGGACAATGGCTTAGGGTTAACCAAGGGTAACCCATTGGTTAGTGAAAGGCTTCATTTTAGTGCTAGTAATAAAGGTTAAAGTTACTATTTATGATTGTTTTAGGGTTAGGATTAACTATAATCTCAAAAATAGCCCTGAGCCTAAAACAAGCACTAATAGCAACCCTAATCCCGGTAATCATTTTGTACCTTTACAGGTCTATATGGGAATTGGTGACATGGTGGGAAGTGATTGGTATGAGTTGCTTTAAGTAAAGTGCACCTTTAAGAGATGTAGTTAATGAAGGTATGACTTTAGACTGTAAACTGCTTTGTGTAGATGGTTTTCATGGTGCATATTAGGATACAGACTAATAGAGCAGGGGCAACTCGAGAGAAATCTTTAAGTCTGACAGCGCTGGTACATTGGTAGATCATGCAAACATTATAGAGAGCAGTATAGAGTATTTCAAGATCAGGGAAGAGCATGGTTAGAGAGATCTTAGAAGGTTATAGTGCAAATTTAGAATTTTCTCTTGAGGAGTAATTCATCAAGTGGATTGCTGATGCAGAGCACTTGAAAGAATCAGTGGAGTTTTTATTTTTTAGATTAACCCCTTGGATGCGGACAAAGTGTGGGTAATGTCATGGGAATTCCCCGCTCTATGCCGAGGACGTTCCCGACCCCTGGTCTGGAAAAAGGGGCATTCCGAGTAATACTCAATTCTTTCTCCAGGGTCCCGCGGTCGCCTGACTTCATTAGTGCTGCTGCAAGCATCCAGTGGCTTAGCACTGCATTACAGGCAGGCAGCTGAATCAGCGGCTGCCCCGTAATATGGTGCTAAAACGTGGATGCTAAGGGGAAACGTGCAGGTGCAGGTTTTCCACCTTTAGCATCCCCTTTTTAGCGGGCACTGTGTTGATTTCACAGAAGGATCCTAGAACCTATCTGTTCCCCGTGTGATACTGCATATGACCAGAGGAACCTGCAGATCACACCATTCTCTGCATCAAAGAACCAGAAATTAGTGATTCAAGCTATTTTTTTTCCGTGTTAAGTGAAAAAAGCAAAATCCCTTAATGCAGGGTCTCTGAGCCACCATTCATTTTAAAATGCAAACTTGAGCATGGAATTGTCACGGTTCTCGGATCTCACCACGCAGCCCTTAAAGCCCAACACTCCACAGAGCCAAAAAGCTACCAACAGAGTAGCCGTAGAACAATCCCTAACTGTCTGGTCCTTAAAAATTGGCCAGGTATAAGTATACTAGCTAGACAGAAAGGGTTAATCAAAGACAATGTCGTAATACAAACCCAGGTCAGCAACACGGGGTAGTCAGACGAGCCAGAATCAGGAATACAGAGTATAGAATAGTCAAATGGAATAGCCGGGTCGATATCAGTGCAGTAGCGTAGTACAAGGAAAATAGTCTAGGGCAACAGAAGGCAGAATGGTCAGAAAACAAGCAGAGGTCAATAACAGGTTAAATCACGAGAGAATTCAGGTACAGGGAGCTCAGGTATGGATAACCACGATCTGGCACTGCTTAGAAGGAACTGTGGGTTTTGAAAAGACTTTCACCAGACCGCACCGCCCTCTCAAGCCGCGCCTCATGCAGCCGCCTCCCTACCTGTCTCTATTTAAACCGGGCGTTGGTCAGGGAGCAGCATCAGACATGCTGCCTTCAAGCACACTGGAGAGGCTGGAAGCCTCCAACGTTACAGGAATAACTTGTTATTCTCCTTCATCTAGAGTTAATACTTCCTATTCAAAGTATAAGAATTGTTACATAGTATCACAATCAATGCTTGTGTTTCAGTCAGTATAGCAGCTTCACACATAAGCTTATTGGCCACACTAGGAACTATAATAGCTCATTCACTACATTTAACAGCTGGGTCAGAATAGGACCTTATGCATTTTTGAAGAATGATGGTAGCAGAAATTGAATGCCATAACATCCAGTTTAGAGTGGGCACAATTTATTAACTAATTTTTTCTTGAAATGGTACAGGACAAACAAAATTAAAACAGAAACCAGACCATTTAGAATAACAAAATATTTCTCTAATTTAAATGATAACAATGCAAAAATGGAAAAGGACAGGACACCGTTTCAACTTATATCAGTACAACAGAAAATAAGAAAAGTTAAAATACAGAAAATGCATTTTCTAAAATGAACAGGTCTGCATGGGACAAGACATTGAAAAATATCATAATTAATTATTTTTTTTAACTCGTTCCAATTTCAATTTTTTTAAAAAGCGTACCCCATAGAATATATAACCGTAAAGGCTTGCATAATGAAATGTTTATAAATAATTTTACACGCTGTAGATGATTAAAATGGAAATTCACATTTTTTTTAGATTTTTTTTGTTATAGCATTCTGGCAGGACGCGATGTACACACAGGGGTCAAGTCCTGCAGGAAAGCTTGGGAACACAGTTCCCTTACTATTTTATCAGAAGGACTTAGTTTCCTTTTGGCTGATATCCTGGGAAGCTGCAATATCTTTCTATATAGACAAAATTTTAAAACACTGTCTATATGTATGGGTTTTTACTGGATTTACGTATCTCAGGAAAGTATGGAAATTACAATTTCTCAGTGTTTATGCATGAGAATGCCAATCCTCTGGCAAAGAAGCACTGCAGCTGCTGTGGCCCCCAGTATTCTTTGAGACCAGAATATACAGAAATGTTGGTGAATTTTCACACATTTTTTTAGGACTTGGCGTATACAAATATGTGATGATGTAATGATATGTTATGAATCTGCCGAGTCTGCCGTAAAAAAGATATATAATTTGTCTGGGTCTCACAATAAAACATGACTTCAAATCGTATTTAAACATGAGCACAAAACGGTAAAAATGAGCTCAGCACACAGACGTGAAATGGCTCAGCAGTGAAGGGGTTTATCACTATTATGTGATACAATATTTTTACCTTTATTCAAGTTAACTGTAACATTAGAGTTCATGCCCCTTTTGCTATAAACCAGCACAGTGAAAATGCAAAGTCTATCATTATAGAAACGTATTATTCATACCTCTGGGGTTAAGGTTAACGTACAGTGGCAAGAAAAAGTATGTGAACCCTTTGGGATTACGTGGAGTTTTGCATGAATTGATCATAAAATGTGCTCTGATCTTCATCTAAGTCACAACAATTTGAAAAACACAGTCTGCTTAAAATAATACAACACAAACATTATATGTTTTCATGTTTTATTGAACATAACATGTAAACATTCACAGTGCAGAGTGGAAAACGTATGTGAACCCCTAGCCTAATGACTTTTCCAAGAGCTAATTGGAGCCAGGAGTGAGCCAACCTTGAGTCCATATTGATATTATTGGATGTGTTGCTGAAAGCTGTCCTGTCCTTTAAAAACACACAGTTTTGGGTTTACTGGTTTCAAGAAGCACTGCCTGATGTGAACCATGCCTCGCAGAAAAGAGCTCTCAGAAGATCTACGATCAAGAATTGTTGACTTGCATGAAGCTGGAAAGGGTTACAAAAGTATCTCCATAAGCCTTGATGTTCATGTGTCAACGGTAAGACAGACTGTGTACAAATGGAGAAAGTTCAGCACTGTTGCTACTCTCCCTAGGCATGGTCGTCCTGTAAAGATGACTGCAAGAGCACAGCGCAGAATCCTTAATGAGGTAAAGAAGATTCCTAGAGTGTCAGCTAAAGACTTACAGAAATCCCTGGCACATGCTAAAAAATTTTGTTGACACATCTACAATAGGGAAAACATTAAACAAGAATGGAGAACATGGGAGGACACCACGGAGGAAGCCATTGCTGTCCAAAAAGAATATTGCAGCACATTTGAAGTTTGCAAAAGAACACCTGGATGTTCCACAGCACTACTGGCAAAATATTCTGTGGACGGATGAAACCAAAATTGAGTTGTTTGGAAAAATCACACAACAATATGTGTGGAGAAAAAAAGGCACAGCTCACCAACATCAAAACCTCATCCCCACTATAAAACATGGCGGAGGGAGCATCAGGATTTGGGGCTGCTTTGCTGCCTCAGGGCCTGGACGGATTGTTGTCATTGATGGAAAAATTAATTCCAGAGTTTATCAAGACATTTTGCAGGAAAACGTAAGACCATCTGTCCGCCAACTGAAGCTCCGCAGAGGATGGGTGATGCAACAGGACAATGACCCAAAGCATACAAGTAATTCAACAAAAGAATGGCTTCAACAAAACAAAATACGCCTTCTGGAGTGGCCCAGTCAGAGTCCTGACCTCAACCTGATTGAAATGCTGTGGCATGACCTTAAGAGAGCGATTCACACCAGACATCCCAAGAATATTGCTACACTGAAACAGTTTTGTGAAGAGGAGTGGTCCAAAATTACTCCAGATCGTTGTGCAGGTCTGATCTGCAACTACAGAAAACGTTTGGTTGAGGTTATTGCTGCCAAAGGAGGGTCAACCAGTTATTAAGTCCAAAGGTTCACATACTTTTTCCACCCTGCACTGTGAATGTTTACATGTTCTGTTCAATAAAAACATAATGTTTGTGTTGTATTATTTTAAGCAGACTGTGTTTTTCAAATTGTTGTGACTTAGATGAAGATCAAAGCACATTTTATGACCAATTCATGCAAAACTCCACGTAATCCCAAACGGTTCACATACTTTTTCTTGCCACTGTAAAGGAGTATGCTATGTAAAAAGCTTAGAGCACTTTATTAGCCATGAGTCTTTAAAGTTAGTTTGTACGTTATCATATTTATCGTCAATGATCATAAAATACTTGCAGTAGGAACTTTTTTGAATAAAAAAATCATGTTGAATCAAGTCACCTAACCCACTTAATATATTTTTCTCTGTTTAATCTATATATGAGACTCAGTTTGAGGAGTCTAGATGTAAATAGGTTAAATATATATATATATATATATATATTATATATATATATATTAAAAAAAGCTAAATTTATTTATGCCTTGAAAGAGGCACTTTCATAAATAATCATTCCACTTTTCCCCCTTAAATAACACTGGGGAACAGTATTTTTCCTGAGTTAGATCTGACACTTGTTTTTTACTAACTGGAGGCATCTGATTACAAAAATTATCCCAGTTTTTTTATCACGTAAATTTTTTATGGCACAGGATACCCTCCCTTTGTCTCAAAAACCATACAAAATGTGCACACAATCGAAAATAATGAAGAAATGACCTGATTGTCAAATTCAATTTTAACCTAAAAGTCCAATTGGGTGCAAGTAGTCAAGTTAGGTAGCACTTAAGGTACATATTTACACTTATAGCTTTTCCTGGAGTGTTCAATCTCGCCTGATGCTCCAACAATAGTCAGCCATCATATGTTCATCCCATCTACCCAGATACCGTTCCGCTATGACCTTCAAATCTTTGTGGAATCGTACAGAATTAACAGTCACTGGAATGATCTGTGGACTCTCGCCAAACAATAGGTATATCAAATGGCAACTTATCAGGTGTTCCCTTCATCCACATCCGTAAACTCTGGACACACTGCTTGCACACCTTGTAAGCGGCCCAAGACTTATATGCAACATAGGCTTGCCTGACAAATGCGCTGATGTTCACCCTTTGACAGGGAATGGGGAAGCTGCAATTACAAAATTACAAAAGGAATCAGGGCTGTTTTGGCACTTACGACGAGAAATAGCAGAGGCAGACATGATGTGAAGGAAAGGAAATAAGTATGCAAATAAAAAATAAATCCTGCTTACTCCTCGTATACAGACTTTCGTAATACAATTCACTAAATACAGTTATACACACCCTCTCATCACACTGTCTCACGTGTAACTGAAATGCAGAGACAAGTAACATCCGGTCGCCGAGGTCGTTCCCCACCCCTCCCATCTCGAGGGAGGTTCACTCTCAGTCAATAGGAGAGCACTTGTGCTCCCATGCATCAGGGCAGGTGTAATCGCATTCAGATAAGATGCAGAGAAAAAATCTGACGTGATAGAAGAAAACTAACCACAGTTTTAAAATCCGCATGCTTAATTTAGTCCGAAACAGCTGAAATATCGAACTCAACAGAAAATATGTTCCAAACCAGTGTAATTGGTCAGATGCTGCTGACAGCATCTACCCAATAATTCTCTCTTTATTTCTTTCCTTTTCTTTTCTTTCTTTCTTATTGGAACTCCGCATGCATGTGCGGCATCAGTCCATCAGCTGCCTTCTCTCAGGAAATTCACTATTGCGTGCAGCGTAAGAGGGGATGAGGTGTGCTGATGTCATCAATGACCGATCTAGTGACCGGTAGCCGGGAAAATCAAAACCCTGACTGCCTGATGACAAATGTTTGGAGCTTCTGGCCAAACCGCATTGGATGAAGCGGGATGGGCACTCCACACAGCCTGACCACTTTAAAAAGACAAGTCAGGGTGTGTAGCATGCTCCTTTAACACTTTCAAAGAAAGAAGTGGCAAAATGGCAACCTAGAATTTACGACTTTTCATTTATGTCTGCCCTACAGATTCATGTTTGTAGCACAGTGTATGATAATAGTTGTAATAATGGAAATTTAATGATGTAGAAAAAAATTACTTTTATGGATTGTCTTTTCAACACTAAGTGAAAAAATAATTCATACTTTTAAACCGTTGACATTTTGTAATAGGTTCTGGTATGTGTCTTTTCGGCATTTCATATTCTTTTCAGTTTTTCAATAACTTTTAAATTAATAGCTTTATCTAAATTAACCTTAGATACAGAAATTCCAAATAGTTTTTCTTCAACATCATTAAAGCAATTATTATGAACAGCCTCACAATCAACCTATTCATTAAAATGAAAGCACAGCCATGTGCCATGTTTTACAGTTTCACATCTATTTGTTTCTCAACCACTTTCAGTAATCCTGGTTATAATATTTTTCTTCACTTTTTTATTAATATGAATTGAATATTCCTTAAAATGCTTCTGAAAGCTCCATGAAATGACTGTTAAGATAAACAATTTCCTATGACGTCACTCAACGTGATTATTCTTATGAATCGCTAAACAGGAAAAATTGCTACTTTATCAGGATTATTCAGAGACCACCGAAAGAAATGTCACAGACATTTCAGTGCTCTCCTGATCCATGTATTTGGGTGACTTTAATTTGCTGACCCTACGGTGATTTCAACATACAGTTCAGGTTCCCCTAAATGCAGTGAAAGACCTGCCGAACGCATCCGCAAAACCGGCAAGTTGATCGGAAAAAACATTGAAAAGCCGCTGAATCGATCTGAAAAAACATCGAAAATCCGCCGAATGCATCTGACGATCCGCGACAAAAATGCCTGGAAATAATATATAAGGTCTTATGAATAATAAATAAAAAGGTCTGTTACAGAATTGTTTATTTTTTTTACACAATGACAGGTGAGGCCTTGCATTTTCAGCAGGGGCGGTCGGCCCAAGGGCGATGGGTTCATTCAATTTGGATGTAGAGAAGTGGGTCAACAAGTATGGAGAGGTCAGATGGAAGTCAGTCCTGAAAGGGGAGACTAAGTCTGTAGTGGGTACACATTCAGGTATGCCGATGAAATGCACGTTATTGCTCCTTTTTACCAGATCGTCCAGCTTATCTTGAAGGGAATAGATTGTGTTTTGTTCGTTTTATGACCATTGCTCTAAACAAGATGAGGCTGACATCCTACAGATTGTCTAGTTTCCGTGCAGATTGTCTAGTTTCCAGCGCCAATATTTGTGTAGAGTTTTATTGAAGCAATAAGAGAGTATTGTCTATGGAAGATTTGAGTTCTTGGAATTGCGCCTCAAAAATGGGCTTGATGACAGAGTCAACCTATTTTTCCATTTCCATAGCTGGTCTTACTGGGAGGTTGTAAGAGGGTGGATGTGTCATTGTCCTCCGAGTCCTGTGGGATTGGGGATGCAGATGGTGGCGACGTAATCATAGATGAGTGTTTCTTCAAACGTCAAGGTTGTTTTGGAGTGTGTTTTTTGGAGGAGGATTTCACTTCAAATACATCAATGAGAAAATGTTAGTATTGCAAAAGTGAACCACGTCAACTTGAATGATATGAGCAAGAAGATATGATGGGGTTGCACAGTGTTATAGGATCGTCTGTCTCCTCACTTTTTTTTTCTTTTTTCTCCTGTTTATCCAAAATTCACTGTTTCTTTGTGTTTCCTCCTTTGTACAAGGGGAGGAGGGATAGGATAATACAGACGTCATAAGGTGAGGTCAGAAACATATAAGATCAAAATCCTAACAGGTAGTGGAAATAGAGAAATAGTTATTTGGAGACTGCTAAGGAATCCAAACAAATTTCCCCAAAGAGAGACAGCATGGATTAGAGTTCAGTCCAATGTATGAGGAAGGGGTGCCCCACTCCAACATGGGAAATACCCATCTGCTGAGTCTCAACAGCCTGTGCCGGGGTGGCAGGGAAGGTTCCAAGATGGCGAATGGGGTTCAACACGCCTCTCACCGTGACAGATTATCCAATTTAGCCGAATCCCTGCGGCCACCGACTGAAGCTAGGCCGAGCCTAGTGTATGTACAGGCATTCTTCAACTGAAGGCTGCAGGACAGCTGGTCCCATGCCAGACCCCACTCCCAGCTGTCGGCCACCTTGTCCCACACCAGGGCTCAAAGGGGTGTAGGAAGGTATTTCTGCCTCATGATCAACCCTGTGAGGTGCGAGCAAGATTGGCGGGGTAATTATACTGGCCGCTGTCCAGCCCAGGGTCTAGGGAGGCCAAAGGAGATGGTTTGGAGAATTTGAGAATGGAGCCCATGAAAGTTGCGGCCATTTAAAATGGTCATGGACTGGAAGTTCTGTGGATGTGTTTTGCAAGTAGAATAAGTCAGGAGGGATTGGCACTTATTAAGGACTATAGAAGTAGCTGAGCAAAACACAATTGCACTAATACAAAACACAAATGCAATATCCCATTAAGCAATTAGTTATTATCTTAACAGTCAATGGCACATGCATGAATTAATGAGATACTGCATGAAAACCCTTCAATTTTTTTTACTTGGTTGACCTTATTAAATAAAAAGAATGCATCATAAGGTGAACAAAATTTTACTTCAGACATGCAATGTATGAGCGACCTGAAGCTACATTCAGTTTTTTCCTATTAAAATAAATGAACTGATAAAATGGTAACAAAGATTTTATTCTTCTTTGATTAAGACCTATTGATGAATGAAATATGATTTTTTTTGAAGGGTAATGATTACTTATTATGATTATTTAATTTCTTGCATAATGGTGACATATTAAAAGTTGCATACCTTATACAGTATTTAAAACACAAAACTAAAATGAATATTAAATACACACGTACATGTGAAACAAAATGCTAAAAATATGTAAATGGCAGATTTGATCCTGTCTTGAAGTAAAAAAAAAATACAAAGTCTATGATCTGTTTTAAAAGGGACTTCTGAAGAGCCTTAATTAAACTTTGTATAGCATTAAGACAGTAAGAACCAGACAATAACCTTTAACAATTGTTAAGGTGACATAAATGACCTGTGTCTAGGCTATAACACAGCAGAAGCAATAACCAGAAAATACTGCAATTTTCTACAGATAGTTTTCTGATGGTGACACCTCTCATTTCTTCCGGCACACAAATAATTGGCAGTTTGTCACAGGCATTGCCATTATAGCTTTTCATCTGTACAGTTACATTTCAGTGGAAAAATTCCATCTTCTACTGTAGCAGTTAGCTAAAGACATTCTCTCTCTGCCTTTCAGATTGCCTTCTCTTAATAACATAATTTATTTATTGCACTGCTCACTTCAGATACATATATGTGTCTCTTATGTTTAGGCTAGATTAATTCCTAATAATAATGAACAAAAAAAGAAGCCTCCCTGTGGTGGAGTGATTAGTAAAATACATTTTGCTTCTTCGTTTTTTACTGTACAATGCAATAAAATAACCTAAAAGAAGCATATCCCCAGAATATTTATTTTGATAAATAATTGTTGGGATTTAATAATGACGTAACATGTATTTATAATGTCTTAGCAAATTCCTAAGCACTTATATAGCAGACACATTGAATAAAGAGAATATAAAACAATATGGGCCACATGCCTGCAGTTTTCCCCCTTGCACCCGCGTTTTAATGCTGATTTACAATGCAGGTGCAAAAAATGCTGCCTGTATTGTTTGAGGGCGCTACCGCCCCGCGATGCTCGTGGCAGTGCTGAGCGAAGCTGCGAGCATCCACTCGATGGAGTACATAGGACTCCATTGAGTTTTCCCCTACTGATCACATGATCAGCCGGATCTCGCCTCGCGAGATCCGGCCAGTTGGCGTAGTGATAAGCTGGGAGAGACTGGGAGGACTTTTTCCCCCAAGTCTTTCTCTGCTCCGGCCAGACAGAGGAGGCGGTCGGAGCCGCGGTCGGAGCCACGGGACAGGAGATGAATATAGCATTCTGTTTTGTTTTGTTTTTTTAGGCTGGTGTTAACGGATTCCGCTTCTGCAGAATCCGTTAACACCAAGTCCAGGTTGTGGTTAACTTTTTGCTAACCACAGCTGGACGTTAACCAGCGTTAGGACTTTGTAATCCTAACGCTGATTAACACTTTGCGCTCCCCATGTTAAGTATAGGGAGCGTAAAGTACAGTAACCTCGTGCAGAAAAGCGTAAGGTACCAAACGCAAATGGGTTACTTAACCCAGGGCTTGACAAATTTGCTTTGAATCTAGGAGCCAGCTACAAAAGTTAGGAGCCAACGTTTCGGTGTGGATTAGTTTTTATCAAGGTATACCTTGATAAATGAGAATCCTCGCCGAAACATTGGGAACCTTGCCTCTGCAATTGGGAGTTGATTTGTACTGACCCAAATTATGATTTTAGCTGCTTCTGCTTATTTATCACTTTGTTATCTGGTGCTTTTTGCTGTTAGGTATTTTTCGTGCATGTTGTCTTTTGGCTACTTTTTTGAGCCTAGAAGTGTAGAGCGTTGCTTCTAATATCAGTTTGGCCACTCGGATTATATGTATATCAGTGCTACTGGGCACTTTTTAATGTTCTTTCAATAAAGCATCATTTTTTATCTTGACACTTAAGCCCTGGAATGCATCCTTTTCTGACCAGCTATATATATTGTGACGTTTGGGGGCCCACAGAGCACGTGCACAATGTCTTTCACAAACAGAACAGCTTTATTCACCCTTCCAGGGCAGTCAAAAAGGCAACATAATAAGTACACGCTTGGGCTCAGCAAAATTAAAGCAAAGTCCTGATCTTCAGCACAAATAAACAGAAAAATAATGGTGGCTCACCAATGCTTTAAACAGTCCCAAACCTGGGGAATCCTTTCCCCAAAAGGTAGAAGCCTCTCCAGCAATGCACAGCACGTCTCCTGCTTTTGGAACACACACCCAGCTTCCACTGATTACTTTCCTTTTTCCTTAATTCCCACAATCCTGTCTGGGAGTTGCTGGCTTTTAAATCTCTTCCTGGACAGGAAGATTAACCCTGTCATTGCCCTTAAAGGGACCACAACCCAAATAGGGGTGAAACATATTGTCCATCCAGGACCCAGCCCTGCTGACCTCTACATATCCCCCCTCTGTCTCAACGCGGAGATGTTTGAGGCAACAGTAGACAGCCCACAATGCATCCGGGACAGGGCATCAGCATTTCGGAGCTGTTTCCCAGGCCTGTGTTCCACCACAAAGTTAAACTCCTGGAGAGACAGGAACCACCTGGTTACCCTGGCATTAGCGTGGCGGTGCTGCCTCATCCAGGTCAATGGGGCATGGTCAGACACTAAACGGAACGTCCTGCCCAACAGGAAGTATCTCAAAGAATTCAAGGCCCACTTTATTGCCAAGCCCTCTCTTTCCACCACAGCATAGTTTTTCTCCGCTGCCGTCAGTTTCCTACTAAGAAAAAACACGGGGTGCTCTTCCCCATTGACTTCTTGGGATAGCACAGCCCCCAAACCCTCACTTGAGGCATCTGTCTGTACAATGAACTCCCTCATGAAATCAGGGACTACCAGCACTGGGTGCTGACACAATGCATTCTTAAGCTTCTCGAAGGCTTCTTCAGCATTGGCATTCCATTGAATCATCACTGACTTCCCACCTTTCGTCAGGACAGTCAATGGTGCAGCAATAGAGGCAAAATTGGGGACAAACCGCCGGTAATACCCCACTATACCCAGAAAAGCACGAACCTGCTTTTTCATGAGGGGGCGTGGCCAGTTCTGGATAGCCTCTACTTTGTTAAATTGTGACTTTACCAGACCTCTGCCTACGACATATCCCAGGTACTTAGCTTCCTCCATCCCTACCGCACTTTTCTCAGGGTTAACAGTAAAGCCCGCTTTCCTCAAACCGTCCAAAACCGTCTGAACCCGGGGAAGATGGGACTCCCATTCTGGACTGAAGATGACAATGTCATCCAGGTAGACCGAGGTATATCTCAGGTAGGGGCGGAGCACCCTATCCATCCCTCGTTGGAAGGTGGCCGGGGCTGAGTGTAACCCAAAAGGCATCCGCTTATAATGAAAATGACCCTCTGGAGTGGAAAAAGCAGTCTTTTCCCTGGCTTCCTTAGTCGGGGGTATCTGCCAGTATCCCTTAGTAAGGTCCAGGGTGGTGATATAACGGCCGGACCCAATTTCTCTATTAATTCATCCACCCTTGGCATGGGATACACGTCAAATTTTGACACCTCGTTAAGTTTCCTGAAGTCATTGCAGAATCGCAGAGTGCCGTTGGGCTTCGGTACCAACACGATGGGGCTCGAGCATTCACTCTGTGACTCCTCAATGACATCAAGCTGAAGCATTTTTTTAACCTCTTCAGAAACAGCCTTTCTATGGGCTTCTGGGATGCAGTACGGCTTTACCCGAACCTTCCCATGGGGTTCCGTCACAATATCATGTTTAATCCCGGACGCGTGTCCCGGTAGTCCTGAAAACATGCCTTTGTTTCTTTGCAGAAACTCCTTGACTTCTTGGGTTTGGGGTTTGGACAGGGTGGCAGCAATGTGTACTGCGTCAACACCATCAGACTCTATACCCACCCCAACCATCGCGGACACCTCCTCTCGGTCTCTCCAGGGTTTTAACAAATTTATGTGGTAGATCTGGTATGGTTTTCTTTTCCCAGGCTGATGCACTCGGTAGTTTACTTCCCCTACTTTTTCAATCACCTCATTTGGTCCCTGCCACTTGGCTAGGAACTGACTTTCCACCTTGGGTATAAGTACTGCTACCCGGTCCACAACCTGAAATTGCCTCAGCTTGGCTGACCGGTTGTACACCCTTTTCTGGGCCTCCTGAGTTTTCTGCAAATGTTCCTGTACCAAAGGCATCACTTTAGAAATTCTCTCTCTCATCTATGAGATATGTTCAATGAGTGATTTGTGTGGAGAGGACTCAATTTCCCATGTCTCCTTCACCAAATCTAGCAATCCCCAGGGTCTGCGACCATACACCAGCTCAAAAGGTGAGAACCCCGTGGAGGCCTGAGGAACCTCTCGAATAGCAAACAGCAGTGCAGGAAGCAAATGATCCCAGTCTCTTCCATCTCTCTGCACAACCCATTTAAGCATCATTTTCAGAGTTTTGTTGAATCTTTCTACCAGACCATCTGTCTGAGGGTGATAAACAGATGTTCGCAACTGTTTGATTTGGAACAACTTGCACACATCTGCCATCACCCGGGACATAAATGGGGTCCCCTGGTCCGTCAAAATTTCCCTTGGCATGCCAGTTCTCGAAAACATAAAAAACAATTCCCGCGCAATGGCCTTTGATGTAGGGTTTCTTAAAGGAACCGCCTCTGGATACCTTGTGGCATAAGCAAGAACCACCAGGATATATCGGTGTCCCCGAGCAGACTTCTCTAAGGGACCCACTATATCCATAGCGATGCGCTCAAAGGGCATCTCAATTATCGGCAGAGGCACCAAGGGGCTCCTATAATGGGGTGCTGGGGCAGTTAACTGGCAAACGGGGCAGGATGAACAGTACCTCTCCACCGCGGCACCGATCCCAGGCCAGTAAAACCGGTCCGTTATCCAGGCCTCGGTTTTCTCAGCTCCCAGGTGACCACCTAGGGCATCATTGTGAGCCAGATCCAGCACCATTCTCTGGTAGGGCTGGGGTACTAGTAATTGTTCTACAATTTCTCCCCGAATTTCTGATACACGGTAGAACAGATCATTATTGACTGCAAAGTGAGGAAATCTTTTCTCTGCATCTGGTGCTTGAGGTACCCCACTCACAACAGTTACCTGTTCGCGAGCATTTACCAACATCGGGTCACCCATTTGAGCCCTGCCAAATGCACCTCTGGACACATCTAAGTCAGGGTGTACTGGATAAGAAGAACCCTCCCCCTCATCCACCCCAAGTGTAATATCTACAGGGGATAATTCCACTTCATCCTCTCCTACCATAACCGGCACGGGAGAGGATTCCCCCTCCTTGGGTGTCACCTCAGGTTGAGGAGCTAGGACACTCACATCAGTTACAACATTCTCATTTTGAACACATTTGAGCAACTCATCATCAACAGTGTCCACAGTCATGTTTGGTGGGGGTGACCCTGAATTGTTCCCCAGTTCGATGGGCAGTTCAGTTTGTGCCAAGCACCACAGTTCAGCAAACAAGGGGCAGTCCCATCCCACAATCACATCATGTATCAGAGTACTCACCACCCCGACCTCTTGGGTGACCGAAGTATTCCTGGCGGAAATGGTGACCGGGATCAGCGGATACTCCCGGGTATCCCCATGGATACAGACAACCCGGAGGGTTCTTTGTACTGGACCGAGCCTTCCGACTACCTGGGCATGCACCAGGGTGACCATACTACCAGAGTCCAGGAGAGCTTTGGCTGGGCGGTGATTCACCCACACAGTACATTCAAACTGACCCCCCTCTAGGTCAAGGTGGGTAGTGCACATTGTGAGGGTGTAGAAGGACACTCTCCGAGCAGAGCCACACTCCATGGGCTCTTCCTGTAGCGGACACTGCGCCCGGGTATGGCCCCAGGCTCGACACCTCCAACACTGTATATCGCCAGCAGTTTGGATAGCGACAGGCCTCTGCAGAACCAAGGAAGATGATTTTGGGGTGCTGGTTCCCGGGTCCAGTGACGCTTCCCTCCGAGGAACTGAAGCAGGCCTCACAGGCTTGGCAAGACTTGTCCTTGGTGACTGGCTGGTCTGAGCAGGTCCTCCACCATGGTGTATCTCTCCACCATCTCGACTACCAGTGCTGCAGTCTGGGGGTCCCCATGGCTGACCCAGCGCTCTAGATCCTTTGGTAGAAACCTCAGATAGTGGTCCATCACAACCCTTTCAACCATTTGCTCTCTAGTCAGGGTCTCTGGCTGCAACCACTTTTTAACCAGCTGTCCTAAGTCGTGCATCTGGGACCGGGGTGGCTGGTCAGGGCAGTACTTCCAGCAGTGAACACGTTGAGCCCGGACAGCAACAGTTACCCCAAGGCGGGCCAGAACCTCAGCTTTCAGCCGGTCATAATTCTTTGCATCTTCGAGGGGTAGGTCAAAATATGCCTTTTGAGGGTCTCCTGTCAGAAACGGGGCAATGAGACCGGCCCATTGGTCTTGGGCCACCCCTCTCTCTCAGCAGTCCTTTCAAACGTGGTGAGAAATGCCTCCACATCATCACTGGGAGACAGCTTTTGCAGGAAATGACTGGCCCTTATGGAGACATGGTTACCAGCAGCGACCACTGCTTGATCACGTCCAGGTGCAAGTTGCTGTATGGCCTCCCGCAGGGCATTGATCTGCGTCTGTGTGGCTACCTGCTGTGCTGCAAGTTGTGCAGCCAGCAAATGGGTGCTTTCTTGTTGGGCAGCAACAGCCTGTGCCATAGCCTCTTCATGTTGAGTCTGGGCCTGCACATTGACCAAGACATCTGCTTAACCAGCTCCTCCATAGCTGTGGACTTCAGTGCAGCCTTAGCCCAGGACATGCAATCAGAACACTGTCCTTTAAAAATGTTTTTTTTTGTGCACGTGCACAATGTCTTTCACAAACAGAACAGCTTTATTCACCCTTCCAGGGCAGTCAAAAAGGCAACATAATAAGTACATGCTTGGGTTCAGCGAAATTAAAGCAAAGTCCTGATCTTCAGCACAAATAAACAGAAAAATAATGGTGGCTCACCAACGCTTTAAACAGTCCCAAACCTGGGGAATCCTTTCCCCAAAAGGTAGAAGCCTCTCCAGCAATGCACAGCACGTCTCCTGCTTTTGGAACACACACCCAGCTTCCACTGATTACTTTCCTTTTTCCTTAATTCCCACAATCCTGTCTGGGAGTTGCTGGCTTTTAAATCTCTTCCTGGACAGGAAGATTAACCCTGTCATTGCCCTTAAAGGGACCACAACCCAAATAGGGGTGAAACATATTGTCCATCCAGGACCCAGCCCTGCCGACATTATATATATATATATAATATATATATATATTTTTTTTTATTTATAATAGGATTTTACCAGGAAGGATACATTGAGATTTCTCTCGTTTTCAAGTATGTCCTGGGTTCGAGAACATTGAGTGGTTACAGAAATACAAAATAGTAAAATGCAAGAAATTAACACAAGACCAAATATACAGATTAACAGAAAAATAAATATGGAGGAAATAAAGTCATTATGTTACATGTTTACAGGTGCATTTTGTATTGAGGTATGTTAATAGGGAAGTCTTAAGGGACTTTAGAGTGGGGAAGATTTGACGGTGTCTGGGAGGTTATTCCATAATTGTGGTGCTCTGTAGGAAAATGAGGATCGAGACATTTTCTTTTTGTATTGCGGTATTGCAAGTAAGGTGCTGGTCCTGGATCTGAGGTTATAGGATGAGGGAACTGCCGGGGGAAGCAGCATATTCAGGTAGGGTGGTAGCTTCCCAGAAAAGCTCTTAAACACCAGGTTGGAAAGGTGAAGGGTGCGTCTAGAGTCCAGTGATGGCCAGTTTAGTTCTTTTAACATGTCACAATGGTGTGTCATGTAGTTACATTGTAGCACAAAGCGACAGAATGAGTTATACAATGTAGTAAGTTTCTGGAGGTGTGTTTGTGGGGCGGCTGCATACACTACATCTCCATATTCAATGGCTGGCATAAGCATTTGTTGTACAATCTGCTTTCTTACCGCGGGGCTCAGGCAGGATTTGTTTCTGTACAGGGCACCTAGTTTGGGGTAGAGTTTAGATGAGAGTTTTTCGATGTGGGGGCCAAAAGATAGATTTGGGTCTAACCACATACCTAGGTATTTGAGAGAAGTGACTGTGGTCAGCGTGCCATTTGATTTTGTCCCAACACATAGATGGGGTGTTTGCAATTTGTGTAGTTTAGGTGCGGTTCCAAAGAGCATTGTAACAGTTTTGTCAGTATTTAGAAAAAGTTTGTTATTTGCGATCCACTTTTCTACCCCTGTGAATTGTTCTTGCAGCACTGCCTCCAGCTGTGGGAGATTTGGTTTGCTGGTATAGATTACAGTGTCGTCTGCGTACATGTGTACAGTTGAAGCTTATATATATATATGTATATTAGTATTTGTGTTGTTAACATCTGTACATTGTGATGTTGTTGTTAGGGATGAGCCAAACACCCCCGTGTTCGGTTCGCATTTGAACTCGAACAATTTCAAAGGTTCGGGTTCGAACGCAAACACGATTCGAACTCAATGCAAGTCAATGGGACTCGAACGTTCGATTTTTAGAGTGCCCTCCAAGAGGGCATATATGCTAGATATTTGCCATAAAAGGTGTATGGGGGTTCGGGTAGTGCCCTGGGGGACAGGAAACAAGGACAAAAAGTTTTAAAAAAAACATTTTTAAAGGAACAATGAGTTTTCCATGACATAAAGGTTGAGAATAAAAACAAAAAATTCCTTCAAATATTGTGCTTAGGAGGTCCCCATAACCTGCCCATGAAGTGGCGGATTTGTAGGATGTATAGAAAGTTTGAAACATTTAAAAACAAAAAAATGACATTTCAAATGGCGGTAAATGGTTTTCCTTTAATCTATTCATAAACAACTGCTTGGGGCGGCAGCCTGTATGAAAAGAGGAGACATTTTAGGACACGCAGAAAAAGTTTAGTGATTTTGGCTAAATTATGGTGAATCTTATGCAGGATTTGGATGAATAGGTGCTTTAAAATTTGGCCTTTAGTGTCGGCAACAGTGCCGTCACACCGTAACCCCTCTGTGGTATTGTGGAAGAGTGCAGCGGTGGACCCTGCGGTCCAATATTAAAATGATGTGAATCTGGTATAGGCTTCAGTGGCAGTGCACCCAAATATTAGGCCTTTGGTACCAGCTAGTGCCTTCACAACATAACCCCTCTGAGGTATTGTGGAAGAGTGCAGGGGTGGAGGTTTTAGTAATGCAGAAGAGATCCCCGATCTATTCCGCTACGTCAGCATCAGGGGATTGATAGCTGCAGATCCAGGACTGATTCATTTTTATAAATGTCAGCTGGTCTACAGAGTCAGTGGACAGAGGCACTCTTTTGTCTGTGACAAAACCTCCAGTGGCACTGAACGTCCTTTCAGAAAGTATGCTGGATGAAGGGCAACCTAGTAGCTGCATAGTATATAGGCTAAGTTCTGGCCATATTCATATTCATTCAATGGCTGGCATAAGCATTTGTTGTACAATCTGCTTTCTTACCGCGGGGCTCAGGCAGGATTTGTTTCTGTACAGGGCACCTAGTTTGGGGTAGAGTTTAGATGAGAGTTTTTCGATGTGGGGGCCAAAAGATAGATTTGGGTCTAACCACATACCTAGGTATTTGAGAGAAGTGACTGTGGTCAGCGTGCCATTTGATTTTGTCCCAACACATAGATGGGGTGTTTGCAATTTGTGTAGTTTAGGTGCGGTTCCAAAGAGCATTGTAACAGTTTTGTCAGTATTTAGAAAAAGTTTGTTATTTGCGATCCACTTTTCTACCCCTGTGAATTGTTCTTGCAGCACTGCCTCCAGCTGTGGGAGATTTGGTTTGCTGGTATAGATTACAGTGTCGTCTGCGTACATGTGTACAGTTGAAGCTTATATATATATATGTATATTAGTATTTGTGTTGTTAACATCTGTACATTGTGATGTTGTTGTTAGGGATGAGCCAAACACCCCCGTGTTCGGTTCGCATTTGAACTCGAACAATTTCAAAGGTTCGGGTTCGAACGCAAACACGATTCGAACTCAATGCAAGTCAATGGGACTCGAACGTTCGATTTTTAGAGTGCCCTCCAAGTGGGCATATATGCTAGATATTTGCCATAAAAGGTGTATGGGGGTTCGGGTAGTGCCCTGGGGGACAGGAAACAAGGACAAAAAGTTTTAAAAAAAACATTTTTAAAGGAACAATGAGTTTTCCATGACATAAAGGTTGAGAATAAAAACAAAAAATTCCTTCAAATATTGTGCTTAGGAGGTCCCCATAACCTGCCCATGAAGTGGCGGATTTGTAGGATGTATAGAAAGTTTGAAACATTTAAAAACAAAAAAATGACATTTCAAATGGCGGTAAATGGTTTTCCTTTAATCTATTCATAAACAACTGCTTGGGGCGGCAGCCTGTATGAAAAGAGGAGACATTTTAGGACACGCAGAAAAAGTTTAGTGATTTTGGCTAAATTATGGTGAATCTTATGCAGGATTTGGATGAATAGGTGCTTTAAAATTGGCCTTTAGTGTCGGCAACAGTGCCGTCACACCGTAACCCCTCTGTGGTATTGTGGAAGAGTGCAGCGGTGGACCCTGCGGTCCAATATTAAAATGATGTGAATCTGGTATAGGCTTCAGTGGCAGTGCACCCAAATATTAGGCCTTTGGTACCAGCTAGTGCCTTCACAACATAACCCCTCTGAGGTATTGTGGAAGAGTGCAGGGGTGGAGGTTTTAGTAATGCAGAAGAGATCCCCGATCTATTCCGCTACGTCAGCATCAGGGGATTGATAGCTGCAGATCCAGGACTGATTCATTTTTATAAATGTCAGCTGGTCTACAGAGTCAGTGGACAGAGGCACTCTTTTGTCTGTGACAAAACCTCCAGTGGCACTGAACGTCCTTTCAGAAAGTATGCTGGATGAAGGGCAACCTAGTAGCTGCATAGTATATAGGCTAAGTTCTGGCCAGTGATCCAATCTCAACACCCAGTAAGTCAGTGGTTCATCTGCTGTAGAGGTATCCAGATCTGCCCTTGTCCCTAGGTAGTCCTGCACCATATGATGAAGACGCTGGCAATGGGTGCCTACATTTGACGTCCCTGGGCGTCGTGGACTAAAAAATGTAAAAAGGCATCAGTCAAGCAGCCCTGGCCTTCACCGCTCTTCCTCTGATCATCCGCAGCCTCAGAAGCACCTGTGTCATCACTTGGTGACCTACCAGTGCCTGGAAAGGTGTTACACAAGTGTCGCTTTAGAGCGTACTCAAGCTGTGCGGGCAGGATGAGCTCTGCAACTTTACCCTTGTATCGTGGATCAAGAAGGCTTGCCAACCAGTAATGATCCCTCTCCTTGATAGCACGAATCCTGTGGTCCTTTAGCAGGCTTTTCAGGATAAGGGAGCCCATGCAGCATAGGTTGGAGGTGGCATTAGCTTCCGAGTCTTCCTGGTCAATGAGGATGACCCCATCATGCACTTCCTCCTCCCAGCCACGTACTAGTCCTTGGGTTTCTGGGCACACAAAACCCTCCCTTGAGGAATCTCCACCTTCAATTCCCCCACTACTTAAATATTCCTCCTCCTCATCCTCCTCCTCTCTGATCTGAGGACCCGCAGGAATGCTGTCTGCGTAAAGACTGGGGCCTTGAGAGCTAGGGAAGGCCTTCTCTTCCTCCTGCTGCTCTGCCTCTAGTGCCACATCTATAATTCCCCACATAGTGCGCAGGAACACTAAAGGTATTGTGTCACTAATGCATGCACTGTCCCTGCTCACCATCCTCGTTGCCTCCTCAAATGGTGACAGTACAGTGCATGCATCCTTGATCATCAGCCACTGCGTGGGGGGAAACAAGTTGACCTGAACCTGTTCTTGTGCCATACTCACACAGGTACTCATTGATGGCCCTCTGCTGCTTGTGCAGATGCTGCAGCATTGCTAATGTCGAGTTCCACCTGGTGGGCATGTCACAGATCAGACGGTTTGTGGGAAGGTGGAATTCTCTTTGAATTTCTGCCAGGTGAACACTTGCTGGGAATGACCGTCTGAAGTGGCTGCAGACTTTTCTGGCGTGGCTGAGAAGCTGTGCCAGCCCTGGGTACCTTGTTAGAGAAGCTGTACCACCAGATTTAGGACATGTGCTAGGCATGGTACATGCGTCAACTTACCTAGGCGTAGGGTGGAGAGAAGGTTGCTGCCATTATCACAGATGACCATACCCAGCTCAAGCTGGCGTGGTGTTAACCATCTCTGCACCTGCCCCTGCCCCTGCAGAACTGACAGAATTTCTGGTCCGGTGTGGCTCCTGTCCCCTAAACAAACCAGCTCAAGCACAGTATGGCATCTTTTTGCTTGAGCCATTGCATAGCCCCTGCCAATCGTCGGTTTAACTGCCACTTCGCCAAAGACAGAAAAGGAGGAGGAAGAGGAGGAAGAGGTGGTGGAGCAGACAGATCTCATACAAGCAGCTTTCTGGAGGCCTGGTGAATTTACAAGCTCCAGCGCAGAGCCCGTCCTGGATCCCTCCCAGCTGCAAGCAGAGTTACCCAGTGTGCCATAAAGGAAATGTAATGGCCCTGTCCATGCTTGCTGGACAACGTGTCTAAAGTCATGTGCACCTTGCTGCTGACTGCCTTTCCCAATGACTCCATAACATTGTCTTCCACGTGCTGGTATAGTGCTGGAAGGGCCTTCCATGAAAAGAAATGGTGTTTTGGAACCTGCCACTGTGGTACAGCATATTCAGCAAATTCACGGAAGGATGCAGAGTCCACCAGCTGGAAAGGCAGCAGCTGTAATGCGAGTAATTTTGCTAAACTGGCATTTAGACGCTGTGCAAGGGGATGGTTGGGACTATATTTTTTCTTATGCTGCAGCAGCTGGGGCAACGTAATCTGACTGCGTAAATCTTCAGCTGATGGTTGCTGTCACATTCTGAGGAAGGACCTGGTACACCCATTACTGTAGCATCATCCCTGTCAGTGGAGGTTGTAGGCACTGACATGGCAGGACATATAGTGGGGGTAGAGACAGATAAGGAGGAGGAGGACTTATGCAAAGTGTTGTGCAAACTGGATGCGTGGCAGGTGGTCATATGTCCCCTCAAGCACGTGGTACCCAAGTGTGGGATGTCTTTCTCACGCTTGATCCTCATCTGACATAGATTACAAAAAGCAATGGTGCGGTCTGCTGCACATTTCTTAAGGAACTCCAAGACAGCAGACTTCCTGTACATGTGCTTTGAGACAACAGCGCTCTGCACCTGAGCAGCTGTGACTTCTGATGCCTTGGACTGGCTACAGTTGTTTATAGAACACGTTGTGCCTCGTGTTTGTTGTGCCTCCTCCTCCTCCTCACTTGACTCCTCTGTTCGATCAGGCACTCAGGTGGAGTCAATGACCTCATCATCATTGTCATCACCCCCTATCTCCTCATCACTGGAGCCAACTTTGCAGTATGCTGCAGCTGCTGGGGCAACAAGGGTGGCAGTTATTTGTGTGTCACTGGCACCCCCTTCCTCTAGGTTGATTATACTCCCTTCCTCAACCTCAGATTGAATCAGAGCACTAGTAGCTGCGCATCCTCAAGCAGCATGTCACTGTCATTGTAGTCAAACAATTCAGCTGACTCCTCCGTGTATGTTGGTGAGGCTACGGCAGGAGAAGCTGTGGACATGGAGGCTGCACTAGATGCTGAGGTGGACTGTAAACCACTACAAGCCTGGCTGACAGAGGACTCAGAGGATGAGGATTAGGGATGAGCTGTTCGGGTTCGGATGGTTCGGAGTTCGACCCGAACTTTGGCAGTTCAAAAGTTCGTGAATTTCAAACTTTTTAGGCGTGTTCGGTTCGGATTCGAAAAAAAAAAGAAATTTAGAAAAAAGTATAGAAAATGCTTAAAAAAATACTAAAAAATCTAGAAATAAAGAGACTCTTTACTGCAGAATATTATAAGCAATGGTTTATTAGATATTGAATTAAAAACTAATGTGTACGTGGAAAGATTATCAACTCTAAATGACCTCTGTTCACAAACGGGCATAACACCAGGTGTTTTTAGTCTGGTAATCAATTTGATACATTGTACAATATAGTGAGGGTGGGGTAGTGTCTGCTTCTGATTGAGATTTGAGAATTAATTTCCCTAAAACATCCTAATATGCTGCATTTAACTGGTGTTTGAAAAAAATCTAAAGCAATGTTATTTTTCACCTCGGGATTAAACATTCACAGGGTTATTCAGAGAGCGGTGAAAAGCAGGAGAATATCTGGAGAAGTGAAAATTCTAGGTCAAAATAGCCAAACCAGAAAAATTCTCCCATTTAACTCACTTTCCAAATTGGCTATTTGGTCTAGATTGTTCTCTTCTCCTGCCAATTCTCCTGGCTTTCACCTCTCTCTCGGGGTTGTTCAGAGAAAGGTGAAAACCAGGAGAATGGCAGGAAAAGAGAACAATCTGGACCAAATAGCCGATTTGGAAAGTGAGATAAGGCTAGGATCAGACTAATGCATTTTTTGCAGCGACCGTCAAAAAGTGCGTCCGAACACATTGCCGTATTTTTTCACGGATTGCGCGAAAACGGTCATACGATGCACGTTTTTGTGCGTGATTTTTTTACGGATCCAAACCAGGAAACTTTGGGTGTCTGGACGTTATGTTGGCCGGACATGAGCATGGTCTGATGTCTCCAAATCACGCACACACACCACTAGTGGACGCAGCGCACTCTGTACGTCCGTACTAGCGGTTCTGCGTTCTCAAAAAAATGCGTTAATTTTCCACTTGCGTTGCGCAGCCGGACTTTAGTGCGACCGTACTTCGTATATTGGCCGTCATTGCCCGTCATTTGCTGCTAGTGCGGCCGTGATTAAGTGCGCCTAAACGCACGATAAAAATTCGCTAGTCTGACCCTAGCCTAAATGGGAGAGTTTTTCTGGTTTGGCTATTTTGACCTAGAATTTTCCATTCTCCAGTCATTCTCCTGCTCTTCACCGCTCTCTGAATAACCCTGACAGGGTTATTCAGAGAAAGGTGAAACTCAGGAGAATGACTGGAAAATGGAAAATTCTAGGTCAAAATAGCCAAACCAGAAAAATTCTCCCATTTATCTCACTTTCCAAATCGGCTATTTGGTCTAGAATTTTCCATTCTCCAGTCATTCTCCTGCTTTTCACCGCCAAAAAAATCAGTAAACTTTTTCTACGTATCCGAAAATGTCTCCTCTTTTCATACAGACTGCCGCCCCGAGCAGTTGTTTATGGATAGATTAAAGGAAAAGCCTTTACCGTCATATGAAACGTCATTTTTTTGTTTTTAAGTGTTTCTATACAACCTAGAAATCCGCCACTTCACGGGCAGGTTATGGGGACCTCCTAGGCACGATATTTGAAGGAATTTTTGGTTTTTATTTTTAACCCTCATTTCATGGAAAACTCACTGTCCCTTTAAAAACGTTTTTTTTTTTACTTTTTGTCCTTGTTTCCTGTCCCCCAGGGCACTACCTGGACCCCCATACACCTTTTATGGCAAATATGTAGCATATATGCCCTCTTGGAGGGCACTCTAAAAAACCGAATTTTCAGCCCCATTGACTTGCATGGGGGTTCGGGTTCGGTCCCGAACAAATGGGAAGTTCGGGCTCGAACCGAATTCGGGGGGTGTTCGGCTCATCCCTAATGAGGATGGCCTGGTTAGCCAATCCACCAAGTCTTCTGTATGTTGCTGCTGCTTAAGACGGCCAGCACCAGTTAGAAAAGACAAGCGTGCCCTGTCCCGGTTCCCGGATCCCACCACGCAGTACTTAACCCCCAACACTCCACAAAACCCAGAAGCTACCAACAGTGTAGCTGTGAATGATCCCTATCTGTCTGGTCCTTAGAATTGGCCAGGTAAACTAGCTAGACAGAAAAGGGTTAACAATACGGAGAGGAGTCAGCCGAGCCAGAATCAGGAATACAGAGTTCAGAATGGTCAAATGGAATAGCCGGGTCGGTATCAGAGCAGTAGCGTAGTACAAGAAAATAGTCTACGGCAACAGAAGGCAGAATGGTCAGAACACAAGCAGAGGTCAATAACAGGTTAAATCAATATAGCAGTCAGGTACAAGGAGCTCAGGTATGGATAACCACGATCTGGCAACTTCTGAAACTATACTGAGGGTTTTTAAAGACCTTCACCAGACCACGCCCCCCACTCAAGCCACACCTCATGCAATCACCTCCCTGCCTGTCTCCATTTAAACCGGGCAGTGGTCAGCGAGCAGCATCAGACTTGCTGTCCTCAAGCACACAGGTAGGGCTGGAAGCCCCCAACGTTACAGTACCCCCTTCTCCACGGGAGGCCACCGGACGAGCGGCAATACGACCACCAGGGCGATCGGGGTGCGAGGCATGGAACGCCCTGACCAACCTAGAGGCAGACATGTTGGAAGCTGGAATCCAGGACCGGTCTTCCGGGCCATAGCCCACCCAATCGACCAAGTACTGCAGAACACCCCTGCACAGCCTAGAATCCAAAACCCTCCTAACCTCATACTCTGATCTACCATCAACCTGAACAGGTGGAGGAGGAGGAACGACCCGCGTGTACCTGTTACACAACAAAGGTTTCAGTAGGAGGTGTGAAAGACGTTGTGCAAGCGAAGATGTTTAGGAAGGGCAAGAGCATAAGCCACAGGGTTAACGCGGCGAATGATCTTATATGGACCAATAAACCGAGGTGCCATTTTCATAGAAGGGACCCGTAACTTCACGTTCCTAGTAGACAACCAAACTCTATCCCCCACGTTATAGGAGGGAGCTTGTAACCTATGCCTGTCAGCCTTGCGTTTCTGGACAGCAACATTGCGCTCCATATTTACGCGAATCTGTCTCCAAATCTCTTGTAGTTGAGTGAGATGGTCATCGAGAGCCGGGATGGCCTGTTCATTAAACTGAAGCGGTAGAGCCGGAGGGAAAAAACCATAGATAGCAGAAAAAGGAGAGTGGCCAGTGGTCTCATTAACGGCGTTATTACGTGCATACTCAGCCCAGGGCAACAACTCCGACCAATTGTCTTGTTGTTGTGTGGTAAAGCAACGTATGTACTGCTCGAGACCCTGATTTGCCCTCTCTGCTGCCCCATTGGTTTGTGGATGGTATGCTGAAGAGAAGGCCAATCGCACCCCCATCTCCGCACAGAAAACCCTCCAGAAACGAGAGACGAACTGAGCTCCTCTGTCAGAGACTATTTCAGACGGAACCCCATGTATTCGTACAATCTCTCTAGCAAGACAACCGCCAGTTCTTTGGCTGTAGGAAGCTTAGGTAAAGGGACAAAATGAGCCATTTGGGAGAAGCGGTCTACAACTGTCAGAACCACAGTATGACCTTTGGACTTCGGCAAGTCCACAATAAAATCCATAGATAGATGAGACCAAGGCCTCTTAGGCGTGGGAAAGGCTGCAATAGACCGACAGGCAAGGTTTTACTGGTTTTGCGTCTGGCACAGACTTGACAAGCCAAAACAAACAGGCGTACGTCCTGTAGCATGGTGGGCCACCAGAACTGTCTGGAAATACTGGTAAGAGTCTTAGTAATACCAGGATGACCTGCTGGTTTAGAATCATGAAACATTATGAGTAATTCTTGTCTTTCCTTTTCAGGTACAAACAACATATCTGGAGGCTTGTCAGGTGGAGCCCCCACTTGAGCTGCCTGGAGGCGTTCCAGGAAAGGCGAGGAGACAGACAAGACTGTGGAAGCCACAATACGTTCAGGAGGAACTATAGGATTGTGGTCTTGTGTATTAGATTCATATGGGTCATATTGACGAGATAAGGCATCAGCCTTTACATTGCGGTCACCTGGTCTGTAAGTCAATACAAAATTAAACCGAGACAGTAGCAATGACCACCTGGCCTGTCTCGAGTTCAAACGTTTAGCATCCCCGATGTACGTAAGGTTCTTATGATCAGTGATTATCAACAAAGGATCAAGAGTACCTTCCAACAAATGTCTCCACTCTGACAGGGCAGACACAATAGCAAGCAATTCTCTGTTGCCAATATCATAATTGCGTTCTGCTGGTGATAATTTTCTTGAAAAGAACCCACAAGGATGTAGTGGTTTCCCTGGAGATTCTCTTTGAGACAGGACAGCCCCAATGCCTATCTCAGAAGCATCAACCTCAAGAATAAACGGAATCCTGGGATCAGGATGCCGTAACACGGGAGCGGAAGTGAAAGCCTGTTTGAGGGCTTCGAATGCTTGTTTAGATTGAGAAGACCAGATCTGGTACTTCAGACCTTTACGTGTCATATTAATGATAGGAGAGGCTATAGCGGAATAATTCTTGATAAATCTTCTATAATAGTTAGAAACCCCAGAAACCTCTGTATGGCTTTGAGACCTTGAGGAAGAGGCCATTCTGAGATGGCCGTGAGTTTAGAAGGATCCATCTCAAAACCCTCTGGAGTGATAATGTACCCAAGGAATTTCACAGTAGTAATGTCGAATAAACACTTCTCTAGTTTGCAATAAAGACCATTGTCCAGTAATTTAGCGAATACCTGTCTGACATGTGCATGGTGGTTTTCAGATCGGGAGAGTAAATCAATATATCGTCTAGGTATACTATAACAAAGGTTTGCAAGAAATCTCTGAGCACATCATTAATAAAATCCTGGAATACCACTGGAGCATTACAAAGACCGAAAGCATGACCAAGTATTCATAATGCCCACTCCTGGTGTTAAATGCTGTTTTCCAGTCATGCCCCTCTTTTATGCGTATCAAATTGTAAGCTCCTCTTAAATCAAGTTTAGTGTATATACTGCTGAACCTCTTAACCTGTCGAACAGTTCCGATATGAAAGGGATAGGGTACACGTTCTTAATGGTGATCTTGTTAAGCCCCCTATAATCAATACACGGGGCGTAAATCTCCCTCTTTTTTCGACACAAAAAAGAATCCAGCCCCTGCTGGAGAAGAGGAACGTCGGATAAACCTCTCTCCAAATTCTCCTTGATATACTCCTCCATAATTTGGTTCTCCTTTATGGAAAGAGGATATACTTTGCCTCGAGGAGGCATGGTACCGGAATAAATATCAATAGCACAATCATATGGTCTATGTGGAGGTAGTTTGCCTGCCTCTCTTTTATCAAATACAGCCCTGAGGTCTGCATATTGTTCAGGAACTTCAGTAGACAATGGAGGGGCTGTGGGTGTGTTCAGGGCACCGACATGCTGAATGGGTATTAAACAAGTCCCAAAACATGCAGAACTCCAAGACAGTATCTCTCCTTTAACCAATCAGTAACGGATTGTGTTCCACAACCAGGGGAAACCAAGTACAACAGATTGGAAGGTGAGTGGATAACTTGGAATATGATCTTTTCTTTATGCAAGAGACCAGTAGTAAGAACTACTGTAATCGTATCGTGAGTAATCCTAGGGCAGGATAACGGCCTGCCATCTATGGCTTCAACGGCTAAGGGTGTCTCTCTTACAACCAGAGGTAGAGAAATGGAAGAAGCGTAGTTAACATCAATAAAGTTACCAGCAGCCCAGAATCCACAAAAGCGGTGTTATGTGTGGTCTTGGTCTCCCAAGCCAAGGATACTGGTAACATAAGTTTAGAGTCTTTGATAGGAGACATGCATGTCACACCCAAGGCCTGTCTCCTCAGCTGCCTTAGGTGCGGTAGTTCCGGCTTATCATGCAGCTTAGGGCGAGTAGGACATTGAAATCGTACATGTCCCTCCAAACCACAATACAGGCACAATCCCTCACGAAAACGCCTTGTTCTCTCCTCCTCTGTAAGCCTAGTACGGCCTAGTTGCATAGGCTCTGAGGGAGGAGATAACTCTCTGGGTGGTGCTTGAAAGACAGGGGCCAACCTAGGTAACGGTCTCTTGGGTCTCTCTCTTGGAGTCCTTCTATCCCTTATCTGATTATCCAGATCTATACAGTAATCAATGAGTTCACACAATACCTCAGGTAGTTTACGTGGAGCTAATTTATGCATCAACGACTCTGATAACCCCTCCATAAAAGCCAGAACCAGTGTCTCATTTGTCCAGTTCACATCAGAAATTAAGGTTTTAAAATCTATGGCATAATCAGACACAGTCCTGTTCCCTTGACGTATGCGGAACAAGGATTTGCTGGCTATCGTGGCCTTTCTGGTAGGATTAAATGTACGTTGTAACTCGGCTATGAATTCTTTATAATCCCGTACAATAGGTCTTTCTGCCTCCCATAAAGGAGTCGCCCATGTCAACGCTCTGCCAGACAGATGGTTAATAATAAACCCCACTTTGGCAATGTCAGAAAAAAACATTTGTGGATTTAATTAAAATGAATATCCACATGGACCAAAAATCCCCGGCACTCAGAGGGAGTACCGTCAAACCTCATAGGAGTGGTCATGTGTACCTGGGATGTCTGAACGACAGGGGGCACAGGTATAGCAGGCGGGGGTGCACCCCAACCGGTTCCAGGTGTGCAGTACGATTCAGGATAGTTTGTAAGGCAATGGCAAACTGATCCATCCTATGATCCTGCTCATCCTGTCTGGATACAAAGGTAGCCAAGTGCTGTGTTAAATCTGCGGGATCCATATTGGCCAGATCGTAATGTCACGGTTCCGGATCCCACCACGCAGTACTTAACCCCTAACACTCCACAAAACCCAGAAGCTACCAACAGTGTAGCTGTGAATGATCCCTATCTGTCTGGTCCTTAGAATTGGCCAGGTAAATTAGCTAGACAGAAAAGGGTTAACAATACGGAGAGGAGTCAGCCGAGCCAGAATCAGGAATACAGAGTTCAGAATGGTCAAATGGAATAGCCGGGTCGGTATCAGAGCAGTAGCGTAGTACAAGAAAATAGTCTACGGCAACAGAAGGCAGAATGGTCAGAACACAAGCAGAGGTCAATAACAGGTTAAATCAATATAGCAGTCAGGTACAAGGAGCTCAGGTATGGATAACCACGATCTGGCAACTTCTGAAACTATACTGAGGGTTTTTAAAGACCTTCACCAGACCACGCCCCCCACTCAAGCCACACCTCATGCAATCACCTCCCTGCCTGTCTCCATTTAAACCGGGCAGTGGTCAGCGAGCAGCATCAGACTTGCTGTCCTCAAGCACACAGGTAGGGCTGGAAGCCCCCAACGTTACATGCCCTTGCAGAGGATGCACCATGTCCACGACGACCAGAGGCACAGCCTCCCGACACAGAGGCTGCTTGCCCTCTTATCTGTGTCTGGGAGCATCTACCTATCCTTTTTGGTCTTTCTGACATGGTGAGTGATATATAGATTAAAGATATATAGAACTCTGATTCAACTCGGTTATAAAAATTGGAGATATGGTGCAGAACTCTGATTCAACTCTGGTATAAAGATTAAAGATTTCCAGAACTCTGGTATAACTCAGTGAGACACCCTGATAGCTGGCAGCCAGTGACAAGACACAGATTAAAATTCGCTGAAATCTGCTACAAATCTGTGAGACCCTTTGATAGGAACCCCTGATAGCTGGCAACAGTGACAAGACACAGATTACAATTCACAGATATCTGATACAAGTCTGTGAGACCCCCTGGTGGGTGGCAGTGACAAGACACAAATTACAATTCCAAGAAACCTCCTATAAAACAGTAAGACCCCCTGATGGGTGGCAGTGACAAAACACAGATTACAATTCCCAGAAACCTCCTATAAATCAGTGAGACCCCCTGATGGGTGGCATTGACAAGACAAATGGGAGAATTTTTCACAGATTATAATTCCAAGATATCTGCTACAAGTCTGTGAGACCCCCTGATGGGTGGCAGTGACAAGACACAGATTAAAATTCCAAGATATCTGCTACAAGTCTGTGAGACCCCCTGATAGCTTGCAACAGTGACAAGACACAGATTAAAATTCCCAGATATCTGCTAGAAGTGAGACCCCCCAATAGCTGCTGGCACTGAGAAGACACAGATTACAACAATTCCCAGATATCTGCTAGAAGTGAGACCCCCAATAGCTGCCGGCACTGACAAGACACAGATTACAACAATTCCCAGATATCTGATAGAAGTGAGACCCCCCCCAATAGCTGCTGGCACTGAGAATACGCACTAACAGAACAATCTCCTCTCAAAAAACATGTGCTGGGGCTGCGAGGGACGCCTTATATAGTGTGCTGCGGGATTTAGCTCTGTGAGCCCATGATTGGGCAAAATTTTCCCAATCAGGACTCTGAGCCGTGATTGGCATAGTCTTGCACCTGTCTTGCACCTGACATGCTGTCAGGTGCAAGGCTGTAGCCAATTACAAGCTTCAGGCCAGTGGAAAAGTGTATTGTGGTCCATTGTGGTGCATTGTGGGCGAACATGCGGAAATGTTCGGAGTTCGACGAACAGCCGAACGGGCGATGTTCGAATCGAGCACTGAACAGATCGAACCGAACAGCTCATCCCTAGTTGTGATATTATTTTATTTACTTATTTTCTTTGCTCTGTTGTCATTGGACACCCTATTTACCCATTGCAGACACAGACACACACACCTCATATATAATACATACACCAGGGCTGGATATATTTACATTAGATGTAGGAGACAGGAAGAAATCATTGAAGCCAACTAGATGTTTTTAGATTGGTGTAAAATAAACTGAAAATTTAGGAGCCAGAAGTAAAATTCTAGGAGCAAGTGGCTACCAGGTTCCTGGGTTGTCAAGCCCTGACTTAACCCCTTTGCGTTTGGATTGTAATTTGCGGTAGATACCGCAGCTAATTTTAATGCTCAAGCAAGTGAGCGCTACCGTTAGCAACAAGAATGTAATGTGGCCATGGGATTTTAGGTTTGTATTAGAATTATAATTTCATCAATGTATCCGAATTTTGAAACTCTGAACTGTGACATGCAGGGTTATTCAGAGAAAGGTGCAAACTCTGGAGAACTTTTGGAGAAGTGAAAATTCTAGGTCAAAATAGCCGATTTGGAAAGTGAGATAAATGGAAGAATTTTTCTGGTTTGGCTAGTTTGACCTAGAATTTTCACATCTCCAAAAGTTCTCCAGAGTTTCACCTTTCTCTAAATAACCCTGACAGTCATAGATAATCACTCACTACCAAGTTATTTTCCATTAAACCACTGGAAGGACATGAATTATGTCAGCCTGCTGTGGCAGAAGCCCCCGCTCAGAGCCAGGATGGCACCTAGCAGGGACAGAACAGGACATGTGCGGAGTATCCTATGCGCTGGGGAAGAAATCTCCATGATGCTCCATGCACATCCATACACTGCAGGGGCAGCAAGGCACCCCCCCAATACGGGTCACTTGGGCTGTGCCCGTACACTCGATGGGTCAATCTGCCCCTGAATACAGTGCCCATACATTTATGATATCCCAAAATAATTAGTATGTCATGCGATTAGTAGAAGCAGCTGATTAGTTGCTCAATGAATGACAGATAAGGAAAATTCTGACCCAAAAGTAAATGCTGAGACGTTACTGGGTATACAATCACTAACCTGCGATATATACAATACCCTGGACTTCCATTATGATATTACAGTAGAGAAACAAAAGCATCCTGTCACAGAAACCACAACCTAGGACTAAAAAACAATGTGGTAAAGTGGGTGGTTGTAATCGGACTTTGAAGTAGGAGCGCACTGTATGATTTGGGCCATCATTTTGAGGTCTGAAACAAATTTCTAGGATCCTAAAAGATTTCTGCTGTTATGAGACAAAATCCTGTGTCTTTGACCTAGTGTGACATGTTTACAATTTTTTGTTTCTTTCGTGCCTCCAATGATCTTCTGGCAGTGTCAGAAATTTTGTATCCTGCAGCTGTCCTGCGTGACAGACAACTATGTGCTTTGCTATGTTAAAACATGTTGGATCGTGGCTTGATGTCTTGGCTAAGATTTCAATCATACAGTTTGTCATGATCATACAGTTTGTCATGTAGACAATGCAAAGTTTTCCTTGTCAATCTTATAAACTCCAATTGCTCAATCCGGCAAGACATCATCTTAAAGGATCCAAAAAAATCATAGCGTGGCCATCGGGCTAAACATGTACAAAACAGAATTTAATGCAGTATATAGGATAGAACAACAAACTCCAAATATTAGCTTTTACTGAGCCAAGAGGAGTCGAAGCATACCAGCAATAGAGCCAGCAACCCAGAGCCAAACAAAATCAATGTGGTAAAACTTGTGACATGGAAATCCTGGTGACTGAATAACTATGATCTCACCATAAAATGAGAAAATTTACAAAGTAAGTCAAAGTACAGACAATAAATGCAGAGAAAACATAAGAAAGGACATGAGAAGAGCGTAACATAAATTTGAACAGAGAAAGCAATGATGAACAAGAAGAGTGACTCATGTGGCTGGCTGCGTATGCAAGACTTAACATGTGTGAAATAGAATATTGGCACAGCAGTGAAGCTGTAAAATGAGATAATCAGATCAGTGGGATCCAAACAACCTGCAAATTTCATAGGAGCAAAAGGAATAAAACCATAATACCATACTAGAGAGCTTATAGACAAGGCAGAGTGAATAAATAACCCAGTAAGAAATGAAAAAGAATGAAGTGGATTACCCTGTCTGCAATGTGAACATGCAGCAGAAATACTTCTGAATAGATGGGTGATCTGTGACTGTAATAACAGGAGATACCATAGCTGTGAATTCTGTGAAAATACCTGGAGCCCTATTCCAACCCTGGTAAACCAGAGTCATTAAGGTCTATGGAGTTGGTAAGTTTACACCAACTCTGGTTAAGTTTATACCAAGGTTGTAATAGGACCCCTAATCGTTAGCATGAATATGGTGATACTGGAGTATTGTGACACCTGACTAGGGATGTTCGTGTTCGGTTCGCATTCGAACTCGAACAATTTCAAAAGTTCGAGTTCGAGTTCGAACACGAACCGGACTCAATGCAAGTCAATGTGACTCAAAAGTTTGATTTTTAGACTGCCCTCCAAGAGGGCATATATGCAAGATATTTGCCATAAAAGGTGTATGGGGGTCCGGGTAGTGCCCTGGGGGACAGGAAACAAGGACAAAAAGTTTAAAAAAGATGTTTTTAAAGGAACAGTGAGTTTTCCATAAAATAAGGGTTAAAAATAAAAACGAAAAATTCCTTCAAATATCGTGCCTAGGAGGACCCCATAACCTGCCTGTGAAGTGGAGGATTTGTAGGATGTATAGAAATATCGTCAGAGACCCACATACTATACCTAGCCACCCTTAAGGGGTTAAAATGCACAGGGACTGGCTACTATCCTGTTAGATGAGGGAATGTATTATATGTATAAATCAAGGTATAGAAACATAGAAACATAGAAAAATGTCGGCAGATAAGAACCTTTCGGCCCATCTAGTCTGCCCAATTACATGGATACTTAACCTGGATTTATCTTTTGTTTAGGATAGCCTTATGCCTATCCCATGCTTGCTTAAATTCAATTACTGTTTTGGCCTCTACCACTTCTACTGGAAGACTGTTCCATGTATCCACCACCCTCTCAGTAAAATAATGCTTCCTGATGTTACTTTTAAACCTTTGCCCCTCTAATCTAAGACTATGTCCTCTTGTTTTGCTATTTTGTTTCCTTTTAAATATACTCCCTTCCTCTACCTTGTGGATTCCCTTTACGTATTTAAATGTTTCTATCATATCTCCTCTGTCTCGTCTTTTTTCCAAGCTGTACATGTTAAGATCATTAAGCCTTTCCTGGTAACTTTTCTCCTTCAAGCCGTACACCATTTTAGTAGCCCTTCTCTGAACTCTCTCTAAGATGTCTATATCCTTCTGGAGATACGGTCTCCAGTACTGCACACAGTACTCCAAGTGAGGTCTCACCAGTGCTCTGTACAGTGGCATGAGCACTTCCCTTTTCCTACTGCTAATACCTCTCCCTACACAACCAAGCATTCTGCTAGCATTTCCTGCTGCTCTATTACATTGACTACTTACCCTTAGATCCTCTGAAATAATGACCCCTAAATCCCTCTCCTCAGATGTTGAGGTTAGGACTGTATCAAATATTCTATATTCAGCCCTTGGGTTTTTACGTCCCAGGTGCATTATCTTGCACTTATCCACATTAAAACTCAATTGCCACAACTCCGACCATTTTTTTAGTTTACCTAAATCATTTGTCATTTGGCTGATCCCTCCAGGAACGTCAACCCTGTTGCAAATCTTTGTGTCATCAGCAAAAAGACATACTTTTCCATTAATACCTTCTGCAATATCACTAATAAAAATATTAAAGAGAATGGGTCCAAGTACTGACCCCTGAGGTACCCCACTGGTAACAAGACCTTGTGCCGAATAAACTCCATTTACCACCGTATATATGACAATGGATAGTCAGAGACTCTAGGAACTTACTTGTTCGCTTTATGATAGACATTTTCACTTTGTGTTGTGTTACTAATGCAGAAGCAGCAAGCCCTTCCACCACGCTTGCACCAAAACTATAGATCTAACACAATAATAATTGTATGCTCACATAGGCCCTTTGGGAGAGGTACATGACATACAAATACTGGAATATTACGTTTAAATCTAAGGAGTGTGATAAAGATTTTATTAAGCCCTTGATGACAAATGACGTAACATCTACATCAGTAATGATAGGCTTTACAGAGCCCTGGTCCTTAAGGGGTTAAACAGCATATCAGAGGAACATGTAGTAGAAATGAACACTTCTTAGAATTCAGAAGCACAGTGTTCATACATGTGCAGGAGCCACACCCAGTCTGCAGGCAATGTATCAAATTCATGAGACCAGACTAATTAGAAGCACATGTTATTTCCAAACACTAATTAACACCTGTTGTTTACGCCGTTTGAGAGCCCTGCTGTAAGCACATGTCATTTAGAGGTGAGAATCTTTGCACCTAGACATTAGGCAGATTGTAAAGCATGCTTTCCTTGTAAGCTAGAAAATCCACATCACCCATTGCAGCATTTTAAAGATGAAACACACAGGCGGCGCAAAAAATCCTATGCAAGCCTCATGCACAGTATGCCAGGGGTCTCAAACTCACGGCCCCCCAACATGATTTGGACTACAAGTCCCAGGATAATTTCAATGCAATACATGGCGAGGGAATCCTTGGAGTTGTAGTTCAAAAACATCAGGGGCACCAGAGTTTGAGAGCCCTGCTGCGAGCACATGTCATTTAGGGGTGAGAATATTTGCACCTAGACATTAGGCAGACTGTAAAGCATGCTTTCCTTGTAAGCTAGAAAATCCACATCACCATTGCAGCATTTTAAAGATGAAACACACAGGCGGCGCAAAAAATCCTATGCAAGCCTCATGCATTCTAAGCACATGTAATTTTGAGGTGTGAAAGTTTCAGAAAAATGTACACGTGTGCAAATATTTTTAATAAAGCCAGAATAATTTTATGACCGTCACATTTGTCTGACAAACAGATAATACATTACGCTGCAGCATGTGTTGACATATGTTGGCAGATGTATGTAATGTGTGTTATGTGTATGTAACATGTTTATGCTATTATACATACCGCTTGTTGACGACGTACACAGTCCGTCCATTGCTAATCATCAACCACATATGTGCCTTCTTGCCCTGGGTAGTTTTTTAATTCAATATCTAATAAACCATTGCTTATAATATTCTGCAGTAAAGAGTCTCTTTATTTCTAGATTTTTTAGTATTTAAGCATTTTTATACTTTTTTCAAAATATATTTTTTTTCGAACGCGAACGAACACGCCAAAAAGTTCGAAGATCGTGAACTTCCGAACTGCCAATGTTCAAATCGAACTCTGAACCGATCGAACCGAACAGCTCATCCCTACACCTGACCTACAGAGATACCGACACATACGGGATGTGTCTAGCAGAGAGGATAATATAAGAAGGGTTTTGTAATGCCTTCCACATCAGCATATACTGAGATCCTTGTATCCAAAGCATATTGCATAAGAGCAATATATTGTGCAGTATAGTGATTTATTAGGACTATAGGGTACTGTGACATCCTTATTGTAAATAATGTAAAAATTTGTGGTTATGTGTTCCATGGGGTACTCCTTTAAAAAAAATCTGAAATGGAGAACTTGCTGTTGCTTAATTTTTCTAAAGATATAAGTAATTTTAAGCAAAATTAACAGGTCTATTCACTAAAAGGTGAACCTCTGGAGAATTGGCAGAAGAGAACAATGTAGACGAAGTAGTCAACTTGGAAAGTGAGATAAATGGGAGAATTTTTCTGGTTTGGCTATTTTGACCTAGAAGTTTCATTTCTGCCAGTTCTCCTGGGTTTCACCTATAGTGAATAGACCTGTAAATAAACAAAAAAAAAATGTCTTGCATTTCAGGAATCGTATGACTATCAGTTCTATTAACTAAAGGTGAAACTCTGGAGAACTGGCAGGAGAAAAGCACAATCTAGACCAAATAGATTTGGAAAGTGAGATAAATGGGAGAATTTTTCTGGTTTGGCTGTTTTGACCTAGATTTTTCACTTGTCCTGCCAAATTCTCTTGAGTTTCACCCTTTACTGAATAAACCTGTATGTATAAAACACTGACCATGGAATTGCCATTTAGTTTTTGAAAGTACACAAAATTCAAAACCAAAGAGGGGGTTAATAAGTATAGTTTGTATTCTTTTCTATGTCTAATTAAAAATAGTAATTATGTCAGCTCAACAGGTTTAAACAGACAAATCTCATAGGATTCAAGGTTAAAAAATATTATTGTTTTAAATTTTTTATTCTACCATTTATTATTTTCAATTTCGGCAAACTGTCTTTTTCGTTATTGAATTTTTTGATGTTTGTTTTTAATTTTTTTTAGACCTGTTTTATTATATTTTATAGGACCCTTTTTTATAATGTCCACACATTTTTATGCATTTTTATTGTTTTAACCCTTCACTACCAAGTGATTCTCCAAAAACCCATTGTCAGAAACCATTGTTTTTTTGTAAAATTATTTTAAATTAATTATACAGTAATAAATGTTTGTTACTGTAAATAACCTATTTGGCCGGTGCATGGCAACATCTACTGCCAAATCGAGTTACAGAGGCTTGAGGTTTCATTTTATTTAATACATGAATTGACCTGAAATTGCACCGAATGGTGAAATTTACCAATCAGGGCAATTTGAGGCCAATTCAGAAGTTAGTGAACAACATCTTTCGTGCATTTTACACCAAGGCCATTTTTACCTCCCTGCCAATAATACAGGCCCTGTTGAGATTGTACAAGGTAGGTGACAACGTTTAGTGTTTACAACTTTTCATCCTGTCAATATTTCTGAAAATATTAAAAAAATAAATGTCAAATGAAAATTTGGAAATTTATATTGTTTTGAGCTTTAAATTTCAAAATAATACTATATATGGAAAATTGTTTTTTATCCAACAATTAGTCATTATCTGCATATTTCATGTTTCAAATAAATGTTATGCTGGTGCTTGGTAGTGAAGGGGTTAAAATATTTTTAATATAAATACATAAGTTGTGAAAAATTAAATCTTCTACTACTATTGATTTTATACTGTTATATATATATATATATATATATATATATATTATACTATTATTCTTCGTATCAATATGGATATGTAGCCCCAGCCAGATGCAATTTTAAGGAAACAGACTATGAATTGACAAATTAATAAATGTATTGCCGCCTTACAGAAGATAACATTGTTTCATTATACATACTATCCCTATAAAGCTCAAGGCTCTCTTTACATTTTATTAAGAACATCCTTTTCTTTTCACCATAATTACATGTATGGTAGCATTTAAACTATTTACGTGTGTATATTGCTTCACTTGTAACTTCCAGCTCAGTAATAGTGTCACATATATTGGAGAAAAACATAAATTCAGTGTCTCAGTACATTTTAACAAAATACTGAGTTTTAATGCACCTTAGAACATTCATTGAATAGAGAGAAAGATCATAATTAATATTTCATACTGTGTCCCATCAATCATTTCACTATGATAACATGTCTTTTAGTACAGCAGTAATTGGATGGACAGATTTCAAACATATATTAGTCATAACAATTAAGCAGGCTGACATAATGACATGTTTCTCAGCAGAATTTAATGCTAAACATTAACTAGTTAAGAGAGTTGCCTGCTCATTTGGTTGAGTTCCCTGATAGCATTGGAAAGGTTGCTTTCTAAATTGAAGTTTGCATTTCTATATTTGTGCTTATATGTTTGTTATGTAGTCACTTAATACATTTCTGTAATATAGACAATAATTCAAAAATTGTAATTGTGTGAAGCAGAAAAAGAAAACACAAATGGGATTCACACAATTGTTTAATTAGTCCACATTTTGTTGCAAAATTGTTTCGTTAAAATGATATAAGCAGTGCAAATTAATCTGGCAAATTCACAAGACAATTGCTTTTTTAGACAAATTTTGCTTTGTGGGCGTTTTATCCTTTACTGTGCTACCTTTACCTGCAAAATCATCTGCATTTATATGCAAAATTATTGAATTAATATATAACATATTCCTTTCTATCAGAGCCTAAAAATTCACTCGTCTAGTCACCTGGGGTGAGTGCTACGTTATCCCTGGAGAGCTTTAGCCTCCTGACATGTAATACACAGTATGGCCACTAGGCCACAACAGCACGATTCTGCAGCCGTCACATGATTCAATGAAAGCAAGTTGTAACACTTGCTGTTTAGAACAATGGGGGCAGCAACAGGGGAGCCACAACCGGTTTAGGTGAAATAGGCAGGTTAAGGGGAGCAGGAACAGTTTTAGAAGTGAAACTTAACACCCCTTCACTACCAAGTAATTTTCCAAACATCGTTCTCAGAAACAAGTGTTTTTTTGAAAACATCATTTTAAATTAATTATACATTAAGAAATATTTGAGCTTATACTCATTGGATTTCACACGGTAATAACCTATTTTGGCCAGTAGATGGCGACATCTACTGCCACTTTGAGTTACAGACTGTCAGGTTCGTGCCAGGAAGGAGCCATGGCACGGCCTCATTGTGATGTTATATTCCCAAGCGCTGGGGTGAGCAGGCAGAAAGACACTGGAGACAGTATATGCACAACAAAGCTTGTATTGTGGGATGGTTCACAGCAAACAGTCCAGCATAGAACAGATAGTAACACAGGCAAGTGGATGGTGGGCCATGTAGTCTCTCTCTAGTTCCTCTTGAGGGGAAGCAGGAGCCTTTGGTAACAGTACCTTTGGTAACAGTACAGCTGAAAAAGTAGATTTAGTTGCGGTTACTGAGACATGGTTCAGTGAGAAAAATAACTAGGACATAACAATACCGGGGTACTCTTTATATAGAAAAGAAAGAGAAGGTAGGAAAGGAGGAGGAGTGGCCCTGTATGTGAAAAACAACATAAAAACGAACCAAATAATAGTGAGCGAGGTGAACATAGAGTCAGTTTGGGTTACGCTAACATTTGGCAATCATACAGTAGCTCGTGTAGGTGTGATCTATAGACCCCCTGGACAAGTAGAAGAGCTAGATAATCTACTGCTTGAGGAAATAGCCAAAATGGCAATGAAGGGGGAAGTTATTATCATGGGGGACTTTAATCTTCCTGATGTGAACTGGAATACCAAAACAGCTGGGTGCACCAGGAGTACAAATATTCTAAACTCCCTACTGGGATTATCTCTAACACAAGTAGTTGAGGAGCCGACCTGTAAAGAGGCCATATTGGATTTAATACTCACAAATGGAGGTTTGGTATCAGACGTTGTTGTAGGTGAAAATTTGGGATCTAGTGATCACCAGTCAGTATGGTTTAATATAAGAACAGGGATGGAGCCGCACCACACAAAAATAAAAGTTTTAGACTTTAAAAAAACTGATTTTTCTAAAATGAGACTTTGTGTGAAGGAGTTATTATCAGACTGGAGGAGTTTAAAGGGAGTCCAGGAGAAATGGGATTATTTAAAGGAAGCATTATTGAAGGCCACAGGCAATTGCATTCGACTTGTTAGCAAAAACAAAAAAGGGAAGAAACCACTGTGGTACTCTGCAGAAGTGGCCAAAATAGTGAAGAACAAAAAGACAGCATTCAATAATTATAAAACAACTCAGAGTGAAGAAGATAGGCAAACCTATAAGATTAGGCAGAAAGAGGCAAAGCAATTTATAAGAGCTTCCAAAGCACACGCAGAAGAGAAAATAGCTCAGTCAGTAAAAAAGGGGGACAAAACATTTTTTAGATACATAAACGAGAAAAGAAAAGTAAAACAAGGATTAGTTAGATTAAAAACAAAGGAAGGAAGGTATGTAGAAGAGGATAAAAGTCTCGCTGACTGCCTCAATGAATATTTTTGTTCAGTCTTTGCAGAAGAAAAGGAAGGAAAGGGACCTCAGTTAGGAGGAAACACTAACGAGACAATTACATATCAGTTTACAGAGGAGGAGGTTCTACAGCAGCTGTCTAAAGTAAAGACAAATAAGTCAATGGGGCCTGATGGGATCCACCCTACATTATTAAAAGAGCTCAGTGATGTAGAAATCGCTACCTAAGGCTGCTGTCAGACGAGCGTAGTGTTCACGTCCGTGATTGCGCCTAAAAGTACGTCCGTGATAGCATGAAAGAAAGTCCATTGGAGCCTGACACACGAAGTACGTCCGCACTGAACTGCGGACGCATGACGGACGCTGCAAACGGACGCAGGTTAGGCAAGAACGTAATACTGCTAGAACGGACGTGCGGAGTGCGCCACGTCCACAACGTCCGCATAGCTTTGTGTGTGAGTGATGGAGCATGGTCAGATGGACTGCATTTATACGTCCAGCATTTTTGACGGACAGAATGTTTTTTCATTGTAATTTATTTTTCCCTCCTACATCAGTCATAAAATAACTTCAGTGAAAAAACGGACTGTGTGACCACTACTGCGTCATCCGTACTGACGATGTCCGTACTGCACGGACGTACAGTCCGTAGAAATCACGCTCGTCTGACCCTAGCCTAAATGGTAGAGCGTAACAAAATTATACCAGGTAATAAACAAATTTGATAAAGGAGGGTAATAAGAGACAGAAGGGATTACCCCTAAATATTCCAGTAGCTACAGTTACTCTGATAGAACATCAGAGTACTAGTGTCTCCCGGAGACCAATGGTTAATAATTAACTTTTATTGAATAGAGTTAAAATCGGCAAACAATTATACATGAATAGACAGTGCTCACAAAACATGAAAATAAAAACAAGAGACAATTCTGCTGAGAGGATGATAATGTATGGTGGCAGAAGATGTAATCAATAATCAATACAATAGGTAGCCTTCGAGGGTTACCTCAGGGTATTGTAGCGAATGAAAGTGGTAGCCAATTGAATGATAAACCACTGCATTTGAATCAACCTTGAGAGGTCAAAAAGAGGAGCTCTTGTTAAGCATAAGTTGGCTCAAATGAACCAGGATATGGATGCGTTTCAATAATTGTCCAAATTCCTAGTATCGATAAGACCCACCATCGGGGCATACATATATATCCACAAAAGGAACAAGGAGCTCCGATCTACAAAAAGGCACAACTTTAAACCAGCAGAATAATCGACGAAGAGAAGCTCTTGTTTGACATAATTTGGCTCAAATAGCCCAATGTGAAAGCATTTCATTAATTGTCCAAATACATAGTCTCAATAGAAACCTTTGACAGAGTATACGTGCATTTAGGAATGTAAAAAATGCAAATCACCGAAAAGAACAAGGAGCTCCGATCTAAGAGGCGCACCCTTGACATAAATTGGCTCAAATAGCCCAATGTGAAAGCATTTCATTAATTGTCCAAATACATAGTCTCAATAGAAACCTTTGACAGAGTATACGTGCATTCAGGAATGTAAAAAATGCAAATCACCGAAAAGAACAAGGAGCTTCGATCTAAGAGGCGCACCCGACGCGCGTTTCGCCTGAAACTCAGTGATGTAATAGCAAAACCGTTAACAGATTTATTTAACCAATCCTTGCTAACGGGAGTCGTCCCAGAAGACTGGAAATTAGCAAATGTTGTGCCCATTCACAAGAAGGGTAGTAGGGAGGAATCTGGGAACTATAGGCCAGTTAGTCTTACGTCAGTAGTGGGGAAATTAATGGAAACCATGTTAAAGGAAAGGATTGTTGAACATCTAAAAACACATAGATTACAGGATCAGAAACAACATGGGTTTACCTCAGGGAGATCATGCCAAACTAATCTTATTGATTTTTTTGATTGGGTAACAAAAATAATAGACACAGGTGGTGCAGTAGACATTGCTTATTTAGATTTCAGTAAGGCTTTTGATACTGTTCCGCATAGAAGGCTTATCAATAAATTGCAATCTTTGAGCTTGGATTCTAATATTGTTGAATGGATTAGGCAGTGGCTGAGTGACAGGCAACAGAGGGTTGTGGTAAATGGAGTTTATTCGGCGCAAGGTCTTGTTACCAGTGGGGTACCTCAGGGGTCAGTACTTGGACCCATTCTATTTAATATTTTTATTAGTGATATTGCAGAAGGTATTAATGGAAAAGTATGTCTTTTTGCTGATGACACAAAGATTTGCAACAGGGTTGACGTTCCTGGAGGGATCAGCCAAATGACAAATGATTTAGGTAAACTAAAAAAATGGTCGGAGCTGTGGCAATTGAGTTTTAATGTGGATAAGTGCAAGATAATGCACCTGGGACGTAAAAACCCAAGGGCTGAATATAGAATATTTGATACAGTCCTAACCTCAACATCTGAGGAAAGGGATTTAGGGGTTATTATTTCAGAGGATCTAAAGGTAAGTAGTCAATGTAATAGAGCAGCAGGAAATGCTAGCAGAATGCTTGGTTGTGTAGGGAGAGGTATTAGCAGTAGGAAAAGGGAAGTGCTCATGCCACTGTACAGAGCACTGGTGAGACCTCACTTGGAGTACTGTGTGCAGTACTAGAGACCATATCTCCAGAAGGATATAGACATCTTAGAGAGAGTTCAGAGAAGGGCTACTAAAATGGTGTATGGCTTGAAGGAGAAAAGTTACCAGGAAAGGCTTAATGATCTTAACATGTACAGCTTGGAAAAAAGACGAGACAGAGGAGATATGATAGAAACATTTAAATACGTAAAGGGAATCCACAAGGTAGAGGAAGGGAGTATATTTAAAAGGAAACAAAGTAGCAAAACAAGAGGACATAGTCTTAGATTAGAGGGGCAAAGGTTTAAAAGTAACATCAGAAAGCATTATTTTACTGAGAGGGTGGTGGATACATGGAACAGTCTTCCAGTTGAAGTGGTAGAGGCCAAAACAGTAATTGAATTTAAGCAGGCATGGGATAGGCATAAGGCTATCCTAAACAAAAGATAAATCCAGGTAAAGTATCCATGGAATTGGGCAGACTAGATGGGCCGAAAGGTTCTTATCTGCCGACATTTTTCTATGTTTCTATGTTTCTACCTGATAGAAGGTTCTCCTCCAGGAGAGAGCTTGAGGACTGGAAGCCACTTGAGAGTGTCTGGACCCACTGAATAGTGGGCCATGCAGTGGATCGTCCAGCAAGCAGGAACCATGTAATGCCGACACAGCAAGGATGGAATACCTGGTGTACACGGCAGAGCGGAATATACAGGAAACATACAATAACAAGAGGGAGCTCTCAGGACCTCTGACATCAGGAAGGGATAACACAAAATGAAAGAGCAAAGGGGGAGTAGGGTGTGGTCTGGTTTTATGCAGAATCCTCAGGTTCAGACACAGGAGTTAACCCTTAGGTGGGAAGCAGTTATAGAGAGCTAGTGACCCAAGCTGGCCACAGCAGGCTCTCAGGGCTAAGGCATGACTCAGACGTTTGAGCTGCTGGTCTATTTTCTTCTTTCTTTCCATGCATCGTCTGCTGCAAACCCGATGTAAGGGCATCATCAGATGATTTTACCCAGATTTACCTCTTTGGGCATTATACCCACAGGGCTAAAACTTTGGGGGCACGTTCTGCAGCCAAAAAGCAAGCAAAATTATTTTGCTGCAACTACTCCCAAACTTTTTACGACAAAAGGTTGAGACAATACAAACCTTTGAATACTAAACCTTTTCACTACCAAGTGATGTAAAAAAAAAAAAACACTGTCAGAAACAAGTGGAAACGAAATGAATTAGCTTTTGGGCTAAAGATCACCAGATCGAGATATCTCGATATCGAGGCACCGGATGGTGCCTTTGAAGCCCGAGATACCTTGATCTTGGTAGTGAAGGTGTAAAGGGTGCAGAAACAAGAGTGGGACAGGACAGGTATGATGGGAATGGGTAGAGTTTAGGTTTGGGGTGACTGGAAAATTGCAAGTTAAAGGTTGTAAATACAGAAATAGAATATGAACAGGTTGAAGGGTCAGTCAGTGAATTAGCATAATAGTGACAGGTATAGGTTACAGAGGCATGTTTAGAAATGCAGTGACTGGTATAGGAGTGCAGGGACAGATTTTGTTGTGCAGGGCCAGCATTCGAAGTGCACGGTAAGGTACGGGATACAAGGTCAGGTCTGGGCATGTATTGCCTGCAGTAGAAGCACATGGATGTGGTTGCAATTTAAAGGTGGAGGGGCAACCGTACTGAAGGGAATAGATTTGATGTTAAAAGTTATAGGGTACAGAGAATAGTTTAATGGGTCCAGAGATGGGTAGGAGTGGGTTTGATAAGGAAAGGTTACGATTCGGGAACAGGTATGAGGTGACTATGCAATGACATATTTAAGATTAAACAGATAGGGGATACTCCAGTGGCGCAAAAGGATCTGAACTGTAGTGGTGTCTACTATACGTTTAAAAATCAGTTGGATATAGTAAATAAACTTGCAACAATATCTGGTAAAGGCTAAATGACAGATAATACAAAAAAGGCTCCGTGCAATAATAGAACACGAGAGAAAAACCGAGGGAGGTTATGTACTCTAGGTGAACGGTAAATCCCCAGTGTTCGACGTGGGATATAAGCACAGTCAAAAAGACCGATGATAAAGTGCTACCGTGAGTTAAAAACGAATGATGTGCAAAAGTGCAAACAAAGTGCATATATTGCGGTAGCAGCTAGGATGTTGGTGTTAACAACAGTAACAATATGCCAAAGAAAGTGCAACAGTGCCTATAAAATGGATCCTCTAGAAACAGTTCATATGAAACAGTTCATAAAAAACACTCACAGGGTTATCCAAACAGGGTTATCCAAAGAGATCCGAATTGCTTGAGAAAGGTAACCGAACGCTGAAAATCAGTGTTCGGTTACCTTTCCTGACCATTCGGCTATCCAGAGAGCTGGCAATTCGCCAAATCCTGGCGAATTGCCTGCACATACGGTGCCTGTTCGGTGCCTGTTCGAGGGCAGTGAAATCCCCATGAAAAAGCACTGCTTCGGCTATTCAGAGAACACAAACCAGCAGTGAAAGGTTCCCTAATGCTCTGCCATTCGGTGGTTTCATGCGGCAAGTTTATTCAGGAGAATCCCATAGGCTTCAATGTTAAAAATATTCCCGTTTTAATTCAATATCTAATAAACCGTTCATTATAAAATTCTGCAGCAAAAAGTCTCTTTATTTATAGATTTTTTAGGATACTTTAAGCATTTTTCTGATTTTTTTTTTTTTTAAAAGTCCGATTTTTTTTTATTGATTTTTTTCAGTTTACTTATTTTTTTTGTAACAGCCCTCTTTATTATCATTCCCTGGACCTCCTGTGAAAATTTCAGCCATTTTCGCTCAGTAGTTTCTTTGCAAACAGCATTTCTTTTTCCCAGATTCATACAAATGGTTTTGCTAATTTATTCACTGCCTCCTCTACGTCACAGCTGCTTCGGCTCTGTGTGATTCGGCTCATGTTCGGCTCCTGTTCGGCTCTTGTTCGGGTTTTTCGAAGGTTAATCCAGATGTTTTTGCTTGTTTTCAGCGTGCATTCGGTTAGTTTTCGTCAGGTTTGCGGCAGCTTTTCCCTGCAATTCGGGGACCCTGTGGTGCTTGCTGAATACACCGCAGGGTCACCGAAATGCAATCGGCAAAAGGAACCGAATTGAAGAGAACGAAAAGTCACCGAACGTGCGGTGACTTTTCGAATCTCTTTGGATAACCCTGAAAGAGATCCGAATTGCTTGAGAAAGGTAACCGAACGCTGAAAATCAGCGTTTGGTTACCTTTCCTGACCATTCGGCTATCCAGAGAGCAGGCAATTCGCCAAATCCTGGCGAATTGCCTGAACATACGGTGCCTGTTCGGTCCCTGTTCGAGGGCAGTGAAATCCCCATAGAGAATCACTGCTTTGGCTATTCAGAGAACACAAACCAGCAGTGAAAGGTTCCCCTAATGCCCTGTCATTCGGTGGTTTAATTCGGCAAATTTATTCAGGAGAATCCCATAGGCTTCAATGTTAAAAATATTCCAGTTTTAATTCAATATCTAATAAACCGTTCATTATAAAATTCTGCAGCAAAAAGTCTCTTTATTTATAGATTTTTTAGGATATTTTAAGCATTTTTCTGAATTTTTTAAAAAAAAATTAAAAGTCCGATTTTTTTTTTTTTTTTCAGTTTGCTTATTTTTTTTGTAACAGCCCTCTTTATTTTCATTCCCTGGACCTCCTGTGAAAATTTCAGACATTTTCGCTCAGTAGTTTCTTTGCAAACAGCGTTTCATTTTCCCAGATTCATACAAATGGTTTTTCTAATTTATTCACTGCCTCCTCTACTTCACAGCTGCTTCGGCTCTGTGTGATTCGGCTCCTTTTCGGCTCCTGTTCGGCTCCTGTTCGGATTTTTCGAAGGTTAATCCAGATGTTTTTGCTTGTTTTCAGCATGCATTCGGTTAGTTTTCGTCAGGTTTGCGGCAGCTTTTCCCTGCAATTCGGGGACCCTGTGGTGTTTGCTGAATACACCGCAGGGTCACCGAAATGCAATCGGCAAAAGGAACCGAATTGAAGAGAACGAAAAGTCACCGAACGTGCGGTGACTTTTCGAATCTCTTTGGATAACCCTGACAGTCTTGTGCAAAGTGCAAAATAAAGTGAGTATATTGCAGTAGCAGTTAGAATGTTGGTATTGACAACATTAGCAATATGTTAAAAAAAGTGCAACAGTGTCTGTAAAATGAATCCTCTAAAAACAGTTCACACGAAACAGTTCATAAAGAAACAGTCTAGCGGAATATATAAAAAGTCGCAGCTGAAGAAGTGCACGCCAGAAAAATAGGCTATTCGTGAATGAAGAAAAAGATTAGTTTAAATCTATATATGCCTCTCACTCTTAGCGTCCAGGCATATGTGGGGATCCGAATAAGGTATCTTCTCCTTGAAGTCCTAGTATGCTCCTGGTCCTCGGAGTAGGGAAAGATAAAAGTAGAGTGATAGTACAATACTGTCTGGACTCTCTGGCTAAGGTATGTTCAAAAAAAGGGGGGCACTTACACTTTCCAGAGCCTATATTATCCAGGCTCTGGTTCGAAGCACACTGGGCAAAATAAAGAGTGGCCTCTTCCCTTCTTTAACCCCTTAGTGACCGGGCGGTTTTACACAAATCCGTCTTTTAGTGACCGCTGCTGTTTTTTACGTTTCTGCGCTGTTAGTGTTTAGGTCAAATTTTCCTCTTACTCGTTTATTCGACCCACATATATTATACACCCTTTTTCCCGCCATTAAATGGACTTTCTAGAAATACCATTATTTCCATCATATCGAATAATTTACTATAAAAAAAAATATGAAATATGAGGAAAAAAATGGTAAAAACACACTTTTTCGTAATTTAATCCCCAAAATCTACAACCACCCAAAACGACCCTGGCTAAATAGGTTCAAAATTTTGTCCCGAGACTATAAATACCCAATTTTTACATGCGTTTGCTTTTTAACCCCTTCACTGCTGAGACAGTTCACCTATGTGCGCTGCGCTCATTCTGACCATTTTGTGCTAATTATTTTTAGATGACAGCCTAGGTCCTATTTAATTAAACCCCCCCAGACAAAAAAAACTTTTTAAAAAAAAACATTTTTTTATTTTATTTAATTTTTTTATTATTTTTTTTTTATTAATTTTTTTTTTTTTAAAACCAAACCTGGTCATGTTTGGTATCATTTGAAAGGCCATAATCAGGCCTTTCAAATGATGGCAAATATGACCATCTAGCTGCCATGGATCGGGAGATAAAGGGATCCTTAGGATCCCCTTATCTCTACATGGCAGCTAGATGGTTAACTGGCCCACTGACATCCTCACACATATGGTGAGGTTGTCAGTGGGTGGGGGGGACCTGGAGGCTTGGCTGACATCCAAGATGTCAGCCCCCCTCCAGGTTTGAATCGCGTTTTGGCGCCAATTGGTGCCGCAACGTGATCCGGCGGCGAAACGGTTAATGCCATACACCGCTGAAAAGGGGAGGCTCTCCCCTCTCCAGCAGTGCAAACGGCATCTCCCTAGCTTCAATGGTTGGGGAGATAGAGGGCTCCGAAGGAGCCCCCCTCCCCTCCATTGAAATGCATGGGGACGCCTGTTGATGACGTCACCACGCAGCGTGGCGACGTCATCAGCCTCGCCTGCCCATGTAAATCACATGGGCAGGCTTCCTCCCTGCCAGATCGCCGTGGGATCCAGCGAGGGAGGTGAGTATCGGGCGGGAGGGGGATTAGGCGCCGCTGACGTACCCTGTACGTCCGCGGGTCTAAGGGAGACCCGAGGACAAGACGTACAGGGTACGTCAGCGGCCCTTAAGGGGTTAATTCTCTTATTCACCTCAAATACAAGAACTGGGGAGAAACAAAGCTCCCATAGCGTAACTTGAAAAACAACTGAGTACGTATAGGGTAAAAGTGGTCTCACTCACCGATGTTGGAGCTTTATCAATCCAGGCTCAACTTTATGGCATGCGGTACTCCTTAGTCGGTGGGCACCATCACCTCTTTAGCATCTTACAAGTGTCTTGAGTAGATAGATGAAGAAATGTTCATGTCACATACAGAACTGGCTAAGTGTCTGATGTAAGGCAGTCCATAGAAATGACTACAGACTGAGTGGAGTTAAAAGGGGTACTTTAATCTTAAAAGGATAAAGGATAAATACAGAATACTTAAAATAGGGGGAAGGATCAAAAAAGGGTAGGTGGATACGCGTTTCGGCACTTCTTGTGCCTTCATCAGTCCAAAAACAGGTAGAAAAACGAGGGATCTGAGACACTCCACGGGTCTCCTCTTATATAAGTTCAATAGATACTCAGTTTGAAGCATGTCTGGTGACTTACTTCTGGGTTCGCGGGTCTCCCGGTCACATTTAGGTACTATGTCATCATTGCGCATTGCGGCCATCATGGAGGTGCGTTCCAAAGCTCCATTAAGCACATTTAGCCATGGATAATTTATGCTCCCCCGCCGGGAATTGGAACGCATGCTCCGAGCTTTGGAACGCACCTCCATGACGGACAATGATGACATAGTACTTAACATGTGACCGGGAGACCCGCGAACCTGGAAGTAAGTCACCAGACATGCTTCAAGCTGACTATCTATTGAACTTATATAAGAAGAGACCCGTGGAGTGTCTCAGATCCCTCGTTTTTCTACCTTATTATGGACTGATGAAGGCACGAGAAGTGCCGAAACGCGTATCCACCTACCCTTTTTTGATCCTTCCCCCCTATTTTAAGTATTCTGTATTTATCCTTTATCCTTTTAAAATTAAAATACCCTTTTAACTCCACTCAGTCTGTAGTCGTTTCTATGGACTGCCTTACATCAGACACTTAGCCAGTTCTGTATGTGACATGAACATTTCTTCATCTATCTACTCGAGACACTTGTAAGCTACTAAAGAGGTGATGGTGCCCACCGACTAAGGAGTACCGCATGCCATAAAGTTGAGCCTGGATTGATAAGGCTCCAACATCGGTGAGTACGACCACTTTTACCCTATACTTACTCAGTTGTTTTTCAAGTTACGCTATGGGAGCTTTGTTTCTCCCCATTTCTTGTATTTAAGGTGAATAAGAGAATTAACCCCTTAAGGGCCGATGACGTACCCTGTACGTCTTGTCCTCGGGTCTCCCTTAGACCCGCGGATGTACAGGGTACGTCAGCAGCGCCTAATCCCCCTCCCGCCCGATACTTTGTTTCTCCCCATTTCTTGTATTTGAGGTGAATAAGAGAATTAAAGAAGGGAAGAGGCCACTCTTTATTTGGCCCAGTGTACTTCGAACCAGAGCCTGGATAATATAGGTTCTGGAAAGTATAAGTGCCCCCCTTTTTTTGTACATACCTTAGCCAGAGAGTCCAGACAGTATTGTACTATCACTCTCTACTTTTTTCTTTCCCTACTCCGAGGACCAGGAGCATACTTGGACTTCAAGGAGAAGATACCTTATTCGGATCCCCACATATGCCTGGACGCTAAGAGTGAGAGGCATATATAGACTTAAACTAATCTTTTTCTTCATTCACAAATAGCCTATTTTTCTGGCGTGCACTTTTTCAGCTGCGGCTTTTTATATATTCCACTAGACTGTTTCTTTATGAACTGTTTCGTGTGAACTGTTTTTAGAGGATTCATTTTATAGACACTGTTGCACTTTTTTTAGCATATTGCTAATGTTGTCAATTCTAACTGCTACTGCAATATACTCACTTTATTTTGCACTTTGCACAAGACTGTGTTTTTTATGAACTGTTTCATATGAACTGTTTCTAGAGGATCCATTTTATAGGCACTGTTGCACTTTCTTTGGCATATTGTTATTGTTGTTAACACCAACATCCTAGCTGCTACTGCAATATATGCACTTTGTTTGCACTTTTGCACATCATTAGTTTTTAACTCACGGTAGGACTTTATCATCGGTCTTTTTGACTGTGCTTATATCCCACGTCGAACACTGGGGATTTACCGTTCACCTAGAGTACATAACCTCCCTCGGTTTTTCTCTCGTGTTCTATTATTGCACAGAGCCTTTTTTGTATTATCTGTCATTTAGCCTTTACCAGATATTGTTGCAAGTTTATTTACTATATCCAACTGATTTTTAAACGTATAGTAGACACCACTACAGTTCAGATCCTTTTGCGCCACTGGAGTATCCCCTAACACATTTCTGTCGAGGTTTTGTGTCTCTCTCCCAGTATGCTGCATTTACACCATAAATTTCTATCCTATTAGAATTTGGCGCCTCCACTGAATCACCTTTTTTGTCCATACATATTTGAGATTGCAAGTATAGGACTGAGGTAGGAAGAAATGGTGTTGCCTGTTGTGAAGTCTATTGTCTGACATTCATATCAATCCACTTTAGAGTATTGTTAAGATTTCAGGGGAATTAGCTCCTTTTTATTCAATGATGAAATTAACTTGCTTAATTTTGGTCCCAAAATGATTTCATTTGAAATGATCTATAGATCTATAGACTATCAGGGTTATTCAGCGAGAGGTGAAAACCTTTAGAATTGCCAGGAGAATGAGCAATCTAGACCAAATAGCTGATTTGGAAAGTGAGATAAATGGGAGAATTTTTCTGGTTTGGCTATTTTGACCTAGAATTTTCACTTCTCCAGTCATTCTCCTGAGCTTCACTTCTCTCTGAATAACCCTGTAAATATCTTTCCTAATTGTTTGTCATCAGCTCACAGACACACGACTTTCAGTACCCTTTGCAGGATCATTAATATGTATGTTGAAGATGTGGAACCTGTAAAGGGTGTTATTTACTGTCCAGATTCTTAACAACTGACAACAACTCTCTGAATTCAATAGAAGGAAAAGCATTTTATCCTAATTCAATCTCTCTTTCTTTGTGCAGTAACTGCTTTGCGTGGGACCATGTCAAAAGGTTTATCTAAATAATTACATGTGCTGTGACACCTAAATCGATATTTATACTTCAGTAACTTAGTAGAATTCAATTGTCATTCTAACTTGAACATACCTTCACAAAACCATCCTGACACTTGACAATGAACATATTGTTTAAGATATATTCCTGGATTTTTAATCTTTATAAACCTTTAACTCATTTCTTCACTAAGGAGTTTACGTTTATAGGCCTGTAATTTGCAAACTTAGGTTTCATAGGTTTTTTAAGATGAGACTCACATCCAGCGTTACCATTAGGGGGTGACAAGTGGTTTAGCTTGGGCCCCCAACATTTCTGATGGCAGCCCTTATCAATTTAGCTGAAAGCTGGTTTGTATATAAAATTTCAGAATGAAGAATTGGAGTGCAGGGGTGACTTTCCTTGGCATTTCAGTGCTGGCCAGTGGCCACCCTTTCTGGGTGATAGCAATCTGATTTGCATATGGAGCAGTTGTCCCTGTAATGGCACAATTGAGCTAAAACCTTGTAAGACCTCAGTGGGCCCCACCATAGAGCAGGACACTAGTGCCGTTGCTCATTTTCAGGACCCTCACAAACCTCTCCCTTTCTCACTATGGAGAAAATACTGACAGATTTACGGAAAATGGTCAAATTTTTTTGAAAGAGTCTCAGTACCAAATGATAAATCACATCTGGCTTTGGCCACCATCGTTTGACTTGATTTCTTGAAGGTAAACATTAGGGATTCTTGTTCATGCATCAGTTAATTATTAACCCCTGCACCCCATTTTTTTAAAATTAGGTTATGAATATACCTTTTATTCTCCCATTTCCCTCTTGTTTTTTTTGCGGGCATCCATCTATAACTGAAACGCTTCTTAGAGGACTGAGGACAAGCAGCACATACATTACTAGCACACAGACAGCCAATCAAATGCTCCCTTTCTTATGAGAAGACGTAATAAGCTTAAAAAGTTATTCACAGAGAATCGAAAAGTCACCGCACGTTTGGTGACTTTTCGTTCTCTTCAATTCGGTGCGTTTTGGCGATCCCATTTCGACGACCCTGCGGTGTATTCAGCAAGCACCACAGGGCCGTCGTAATGCAGGGAAAAGCCGCCGCAAACCCGATGACCACTCACCGCAAAACCCAGCGAACGCACACCGAAACCCGCAAAAACATATGGATTAACCCCGTCGAACAAGCCGGAGAAACTCGAGCAGCCGCCGATCACAGCAGCTGCCGGAAAAAGCCGACACCGCAGACGAATGGAGTGAAAAAAACACAAAGAGAGTACGCTTGAATGTTTGAAAAGTGAAATGCTGTTTGCAAAGAGACTACAGAACGAATATGTCTGAAATTTACATATAAGATGCAATGAATGATAATAAAAAGGACTGTTACAGAAAGATTTTTTTTTTTGGAAAAATACCCCCAGAAAAATGCCTAAAAGATCCTAAAAAAGGGCGGAGTCTGGACGCCGATCGAGCCGGACGCATGGTGTAGAAGCTCCTACACCTAGCCGCCAAACCGGAGCATAGCAGCAGCACTCGGATCAATTAGACCCACCATTTCGATCCCCCCTTACCGGGAGCATGCCGGGCACTACCCGAGGGGGCAAAAAGCAGGATCCGCTGACCCCAGTAGTGGCGCCGATTTTCCAGCGCCGCGGCCTGGACGACAGCCAAGATGGCGGCTGGAATCGCAGCGAGGACACAGGCATGGACTCGGTCTCAGGAGGGTCCCAACCAGCGTCTAGAGCTGATATTTCTCAGATTCTGGCCAGGATGGGGGACATGCAGGCGAGTCTGGCGCTGGACATAGCTAAAATAGCCACGGAAGTACGTGCGGAGGTGGGGGCCTTGGGCCTACGCATTGGGGAACTGGAGGAAGGCACGGGGGACCTCGTGGCAGCCCACAACGCACTGGCACGCACTACTGACACGTTATCTCACCGCATGGACCGTATGGAACTTGCTCTTGAGGATGTCGCCAACAGATCCCGCCGCAACAACATACGTCTGCGGGGATTGCCCGAGTCGGTACAAACACGGGAGCTACACGAGACGGTGCTGGGCCTTCTTAAACGCTTGGTACCAGAGGTGCCTCTGGCCAGGTTACTCATGGACAGGATTCACAGAGCCCTGAGAGCTCCCCGGGCTGACTCCCAACAACCTCGTGATGTCCTATTTCGACTTCATTACTACACAGTAAAGGAGGATGTCATGCGAAAAAGCAGAGACGTGGATTTGGTGTATGAAGAAGTAAAGCTTGCCCTGTTTCAGGACCTGGCACCGGAGACCCTGCAGCGTCGACGGGCCTGGCGCCCCATCACAGCCCACCTGGGCCGTGATAACATCCGCTATGCCTGGGGCTTTCCGTTCAAGCTCTTGGCCTTCGCTGGTGGTAAAACCTCAACTCTATCCCTTCATTCTGACCCGCAGCTATTCTTCACCCGCCTGGACTGCCCTCCTTTACCGGACGCTGGTAACCTGTTCTCGTCCCCCTCCCCGGCACCTCAGCTGACATCGCGCTGGGAGAAGGTACCCTTACGGATTCGAGAGGAGGGAGACAGAGATCCCGGCTGAGAAGATGGGGAAACCTCGGCGGTGATATTGATATTTTTCTCTTTTTTTTTCTTGCCCACAAGGTATCAGGTGGTTGCATTAGTTGAGTTGTGAATGTTCACCAATTGCTCTTTAACCCCGTAATGTTAGGCTACCAATGTTCATGATAATGGTGGGGATACTGTTGATGATGTAAAGTTTTGTAACATTATTATTAGGTCGTTTTTTCATGCTCCGGTGCTTGCTCGGTGACGTCCGTTCTGCGATCCTACTGGTCTTCAACCAGGGTCGCGTCTCCTTTCTGTCTGACCATCCCCATGGTCGTTCCGGCAATGGATAAGTCCGGAAGTTTTTTCTTTCATTTTTTCTTTTATGTGTCTTCTTCTTTTCTCTCATCTTTCCCTCCCCTCCCTCCCCTCCTGGTCTCCCTTCCCCCTATCGGGGTCCTCAGGGGTGCCGTCCTGTCTTATGTGCCTGATCTGGCCTGCCCGTGGCGTTCCCCTCCACTCCACTCATGATTCCTGAATGCCATATATTGTCCCAGAATGTTAAGGGACTGAACTCCCCTACGAAGAGGAGACTGGTCCTCCGAGAATTAAAACACGCACAATGTCAAATAGCATTCCTGCAGGAGACGCATTTTGCCCGGGCACGCCAGTTCAGCCTCACGGACCGCACCTTTCCACGCTCCTTTTTCGCTTCCTGCACTGGTAAACGCCGGGGGGTTGCGATTTTACTACATAAATCATGCCAGATGACGGTTCAACATGTGGATAGAGATGATGAGGGCAGGTATATCCTAATCCGGGGGACGGTTAATAATGTGGCTATCTCTTTGCTGAATGTCTATGCCCCCAACACCCCGGAAGATTCTTTCTGGGCCCATCTTATGACGCTCCTACAACTAACGGAAGGTTCCTTTTTGATCATGGGGGGACTTTAACGCGGCCCCAGCGCCAGCAATTGACAAGAAATCAGGAGCAAAAGGCACCAGAATTACGGTATCTCCTCAAGATGCGCTGCTAGCTCGGTTTATACACGACGCGCAGCTGCTCGACATTTGGCGACTCCATCATCCAGGGGACCACGATTTCTCCTTTTATTCCCACCCCCACTCCTCATACTCAAGGATAGATCTGTTCTTGTTGCCGGCCAGGACGGTCCCGTTGACAACCCGCACGGCGATCGGCTTGATTAGTTGGTCTGACCATGCGCCCGTGTCTGTATGGGTGAGACTACCGGGAACTCACTCGGGTTGGACCTGGCGCCTCAACTCTTCCATCTTACAATCGGCTGCAGTGATGGAAGAAGTGTCTGCCCACCTGGACAGATACTTTGAGAGAGAATGACCTAGACGATATTGGACCTGACTCCTTGTGGCTGGCCCATAAGGCGGTCATACGAGGCCACCTGATTCAGATTGGTAGCAGGCTGAAGAGGGAGAGGATGCGTCTGCTGGTGGAACTTCAGGAGAGGTTGGCTGACCGGGAAACAGCGCACAAGTCCTCTCACTCTCAGGCTGATTTTGATGCCCTGGCAACTGTACGCCGGGAACTCCGGTCTGCCCTACTGACGGATGTGGCCCGATCCTTAGCTTGGACCAGGCGGACCTTTTATGAATATTCTAACAAGGCACACACCATGTTAGCGTGCAAATTGAGGAACCAAACTAGATCCAAATTGGTGACTTCGGCCCACACGCCCCAGGGTTCGATCACTACTATCCCCAGCGAGGTAAACCAGATTTTTACTGCATACTTTAAGCGACTGTATAACCACTCCCCTGATCACTCCCTCCGAAATCTGGACCATGTGCGGGAGGTGCGAGAGTCCCTGGCCACGTGGAAGGGCCCGGAGCTCCCCCCCTCTTGCTGGAGGGGTTGGGGTCAGAGGTCTCTGAGGCCGAAGTGGCATCAGTGATTAAACAAATGAAACCCCATAAGGCCCCGGGCCCGGACGGTTTTACAGCTTTTTATTATAAAAAGTTCTCTCCCCACTTGAGCAAATATCTAGTTAAACTATACAATGGAATTTTGGAGGGACGGTCGGTGCCTCCGGATTTCCTCCGTTCCGATGTGATTTTGATCCCTAAAGAAGGCAAAGATCCTTCCTTCCCCCACAATAATAGACCGATCTCTTTATTGAATGTTGATTATAAGATATTTACGAAAATTCTGGCCAACAGACTTGGAGCACTTCTCCCCTCCATCATTCACCCGGATCAGGTCGGGTTTATTCCCACGAGGCAGGCATACGAAAATACAAGGAGAAACGTGGTCCTGATCGAGAGAGCTCGCGCGACGGGGACGCCTCCTTTCTTTGGACGCGGAGAAGGCGTTCGATAGGGTGGGCTGGCCTTATTTATTTCACCTACTGGAGCAATGGGGATTTCCCCCTGGCTTTTGCGCTGCTATCCGGGTCCTTTATAACTCCCCCCTTACGAAAATAGTCACCACGGGGGCCTCCCCGGAATCTTTCCCCATAGGTAACGGAACGCGACAGGGTTGCCCCCTGTCACCCATGCTCTTCGCTCTAGCCCTTGAGCCCCTACTGGATAAGTTACGGTCCTCCACGTCCATCACGGGTTTACAGGTTGGTGGGGAGGAATTCCTGGTGTCAGCGTACGCGGACGACCTTCTCCTGACCCTCACGGACCCGGTCCAGTCAGTGCCCCGTTTGCTTTCCCTTCTTCGTGATTTCTCGGCAGTTTCTGGGTTTAAGATCAATATAGATAAATCTCGCGCGCTGCCAGTGGGCATACCGAAAACTGAGGTCGAACGGTTGCGTCTCCTCACGGGGTTTCACTTCTCCACTTCTTCTCTCACATACCTGGGAGTGAAGCTGACCAGTGATCCCGCAGAAATGATTAGAGCTAACTATGATTTACTGATCCAACGTCTTATAGCTGATATGGACATATGGGATGCCTTTAATGTCTCCTGGGTGGGTCGTATTGCTAGTGTGAAAATGAACCTACTCCCCCGAATCCTGTACTTGTTCCAAACCCTCCCGGTGCCTGTCCCTCCGGCCTCGTTGGCGCATCTACAGTCCCATGTGGACCGGTTCATCTGGCATAATAAACGGCACAGGGTGGCTAGAAGGGTGTTACATAGACCGAGGGCGGTGGGAGGTTTGGGAGTTCCGAGTTTGTTACAATATTATCATGCTGCCCAACTAGCACAGTTTGTTACCTTTCATGCACCACCTGGTACGCACCGATTGGCGGACTTGGAGTCGCATCTCTTTGGTCCTGACTTGCCACAATTTTATTTTTGGCTTCCCAAAACCTATCGTCCAATCCTCCGCTCCACCTGCACTGCTACCATTAACTCTCTTCGAATTTGGGACACTGTGAACCGTCGCTTTGCTTTTGCTAAAGAACACTCAGCTATGATGCCTTTTCTCCGCAACCGAATGTTTCCACCGGGCCTATGCCCTCGTCCTTTTGCGAATCTGGAGGACTTGGGCCTTCAGAGGATCCACCACCTCTACTCAGCGGGTGCACCGCTTCAGTTTGTGAACATTCGACACAGAGGTCCGGTTGGACCGGCGGACTTCTTTCGCTACCTGCAGGTCATGGATTATGCGCGGACGCCAGAAGTCCGTACGGCCGCCATATCTTCATTGATGGCGTTTGAGGCTCGATGTAATGACGCTCACATCACGAAATCAATGATCTCCTCGCTTTATGTCTCCCTCTGCTCAGGCTCTCCGATATGGGGGGACCCAACTTATGTTGCACGCTGGGAGCGAGATGTGGGGGATACACTGCCCAGTGAAGAATGGGAGGATATTTGGGACAATGTGGCACACTGCTCCATCAATGTGGCCCACCAGGAACAGGCTTACAAGATGTTGTTTCGCTGGTATGTTACCCCCTCACAGCTTTCTCACATGGACGGGTCTTCCTCTGACTTATGCTGGAGAGGTTGCGGCACTAAGGGCTCGTTTTACCATATGTGGTGGACGTGCCCCCTGATACGACGCTTTTGGCTCCAGATTCATGCTCTCATTCAAGAGGTCCTGCAGTGTGGAGTGGTTCTCGACCCATGGACATTCCTTCTTCACCGCACCCAGGACGCCCTATCGAGACCAGAGAATAAGCTGTTGCATAAGATGGTCTTGGTGGCTAGGAGAGCGGTGGCCCAAGGCTGGAGATCTGTGTCCCTTCCGTCTATGGCGCAGGTGCAACTTCGGATTAGAGATAATATGGACATGGATCGTTTATCGGCTCTTGTACATGATACCATGCCCCAATACAACAAGATCTGGGACCCCTGGTTGGAGTTTGATGTGGGTTGAAGGCTGGATTGTTTGATTTTCTGGCGGGATGTGATACCTGGGTTATGTACTCCTTTGGGGCTGGCACCCTATCCCCTCCCCCCTCCTTCCCTTCTTATGAGGTCTCTTCCTCTTTCTTTTTCCTCTTTGTTTGTGTTTCTTTGATCTTTTTATTATTTCTTCCTCTCCCCCCCTCTTCGGGGTCCCTCCCCTGCGGTCTTCTGGCAGGGGCTCCTCATGGCTAACCAGTAGCAGTCTTTAAAATTGTGTTTATGTGCTATGATGCCCTTTTTGTCTTTGAAAACTGGAAAATAAAGAATTATAAAAAAAAAGATCCTAAAAAAATCTATAAATAATGAGATTTTTTACTGCAGAATAATATAATCAACGGTTTATTAGATATTGAATTAAAACGGGAATATTTTTAACATTGAAGCCTATGGGATTCGCCTGAATAAACCTGTTGAAATGAAACCACCGAAAAGCAGGGCAATTCGGCAACTTTTCACTGCTGGTTTTTGTTCTCTGAATAGACGAAGCATTGCTTCTCTATGGGGATTTCACTGCCCTCGAACAGGCACCGTATGTGCAGGCAATTCACAGGATTTGGCGAACTGCTGCTTTCTGGATAGCCGAATGGCCAGGAAAGGTAACCGAACGCTGAATTTCACTGTTCAGTTACCTTTTCGGCCACAATTCGAATTTCTTTGAATAACCTTGTTATTTTCCTGTTTTTTTACCTTCTATGTTATTTTCTGTTCTGTTAGGTTGTAAATGAATACTTGGCATTCATATTATTAAAATGTGTATATATTAAATTATAATTGCGTAGGTAATTTATAGATGAACATAGGAGGAACACTATGTAACCCCTTTAATGATTTTTAGGCTAATGTATATTTTTGCAAAAACCTACAAATATAAAATTCTATTCCAATAGATATATTTATATTTTACTTTAAGGTTTTACTAAAAAGGCTATTTACCAATCATATTACTATTAAATAGGCAATGCTGGAACACAGAAGTTTATTTCTTGGAAAGAAAGTCAAGAGGTTTGAGCTGCTTTGTGGTTCCAAGTACAAAGCCGGCTTCTTATTTTAATCCAGCCTGTTACTGTATTTCTCATTTCCTTCCTTTTTAGATGAATTTGTAGATTTTTTTTAAGGTTATGGTGGTTATTGAAAAAAATAATTAAAATTGCTATGTGTTCTGGATATTCTCTTTAAATAAAACACTGTGCCAATCATACTGTACAGTGATAGAAATCTCGTACTGCTGTTCATTCTAAATCTGTGCTGCAATGATAAAAGAAAGTCTTAGCAGATAGAATTTAATGATAAATTTACATTTTCAATGCAGTAAGAATCCAATGTATTGTGCTTTCTGAGAGGTTATTTGTAATAAGTTATTCCATGTCACTTTGAAGGACACAATCTACAGGCAGTATATATATTTTTAGAGTGATGTACAACCTAATAACAATAATAATAATTTAACTATGGGAGAAAGTCATATCATTTCTGTCTCGTGACAGCATTGGAGGTTTAAGCAATCCTTCTTTACGTAAACAATATTAGATCAAGTTCCTTATGCTTAAAATATACAGTAGGGGTTAGTTAAAGCACCAAACTTGCCACCGAACGATGAATTACACCATACAGTGCAATTTAGCGGCAGTTTGGCCATTCGGAGAGCTGTCAGTTTGCCAACTACTGGTGAATTGAGAGCGAAATACGTTGCAGTTTGCTGCAGATTCCCGCAATTCGGCAACCTTTGGTGGCAGTGACATTTTCCCATTGAGAATTAATAGATAACCTATTCAGAGAATGCCGAACAGCAACAAAATGTTGTGAAAATACCCAGATTGTTTTGGTGGTTCAGTTCAACAGGTTTAAACAGGCGAATCCCATAGGATTCAATGTAAAAAATATTACTGGTTTTAGCATTTTTTATTCAACCGTTTATTCTCTCCAGTTTCAGCAAAAAGCTTTTTTTTTTCTTTTTTAGAATTTCTCAGGTATTTTTACAGATTTTCTAGGCGACAGTTGATTCCCATTTTTTTATTTCAATCTGTAACAGACTGTTTTATTATTTTTTTAAGGACCTTTTTTTTTAAATCCATGCCTTTTTTTTTTTTTTTGACCCTTTGAATAAAAGTTTTTATTATTTTTCAAAAATAACAGGATCAAGGGATACAGAAAGAAAGAGTGGGGAATATGCACAACATAACTGGGGTATATATACAGCATTGTGTTATTCAAATACGACATCATAAATTCGAGTCTGTCTAAATGTGCTCAACTTGGCGGCACTCAGAGCTGTTTGTCGCATAATTGTCGATACGAAGTGTAAATATACTACCCACCCACTTGAAAAAAAAAAAAAAAAGGGTGTAAAACGGGGGGGGGGGGGGGGAAAGGTGGGGGAATACCAGGATGTCAATCTGAGGTTACTCTATTCAGCGAGGAGGGGTCCAACGATGCAAGGCCAAACAACACTACGTCCATAAAATATCTCACAACCCGCACGCTTTGTATATCTTGTGTATATCCCATATTGCCCAAGGGTCCTTCTTGGGGGGTGTCAACCCACACATGTTGTTTACTTTAATGTCAAAGTCACGGTATTTGTTTAGCAATTGTGTTAGTTGGCGTAGCGTCGGGACCACGACCGATTTCCATTGTCGAGCAAGAAGTAACAGAGTCGTGGAAACTATAATAAACATCATGCGAAGATGTGGGCGAGGTAGATGAATCATGCCCAGCAGCAAAACCTCAGGCAAACACGGAATATTTTGACCGAGCACCTCTGTAAGTAAGGACGATACGTCCCTCCAGACCGGTACTACCTTTGGGCAATGCCACCATATGTGTCCCATCGTTCCCACCCCAGAAGAGCACCTCCAACATTCGTTTGAGACCTGAGGGGCGAATCTGTGGAGTCTACTTGGTGTCAAATACCAGCCATACATCAGCTTCCGTTGCGACTCTACTAAGGTGGCGCATCTAGTTGCGCCCACCGCAAACATATGGGCCTGTGCCCACTGCGTGGGAGTAAAGGCCTTAGACAGCTCGCCCTCCCAGGCATCCTGGAATGCCCAGCGTACCGCTGTTGATGGGGTGTTTAATATGTTATAAAAATGCGAAATAGGTTTGATAGTGGAATGGGGGTCTAAACAAAACAACTCGGTAGCTGAAAGCAGGGGTATGGTGGCTCTCAACCCTGACAGTACATGCTGAGACCTCACATAGGACATTATCTGCATGTGTGATAGGAAGAGAGAAGAGGGTATATTAAATTTCTTTTGTAAATCAGGGAAGGACAGGCCAGCGGCAGGCGTGAAGAGGTGATGTAGATGTGTCACTCCCTGTTGTATCCAAGGACCTACTCGGAAATGCGGTATTAGATAGATAAGAGCTGTTAATGGGGTCGCCATGGGTAACTGGGAATGTGCCACGAATAACGGGAGAAATCTATCCCATGCTTTAAGGTGTAATTCCGTAGACGGAAATATGTGAGGTGTGGGTGGACGCTTTTTATGGGGGACCCACATCAAATTGAAAAGTGTATGACCCGGGAGATTCGCGGACTCAATAGTAAGCCACTGAGGCATTGGCTGAATGTGAAATAGGTCCATGGACGAAGCTAGCAAGGTCGCCCAATAATAATTGTGAACACTTGTAATGTTAAGGCCGCCGTCTCTATGTCTGAGATAGAGCAATTTACGGGGTACTCTTGGGCGTTTATTCGCCCATATGTAATGCATCAGAAGAGATTGTAATTTGTCTAAGTAAGAGCGGGGTACTGGAAGTGGTAAGCAGCGGAAGACATACAATAATTTTGGTAACACCACCATCTTCACCGCCGCCATCCTCCCCAGCCACGAGACCTCCCGAGAACGCCAATTGTGTAAAATGGAGCGTATCTCCCTGAATGTTCTCTCATAGTTGTGTATAAATGTGCTGTTGCTATCCGAAGCTATTTTGAGACCTAGGTACGTGATATAGGAGGTCTTCCAGTCAAAGTCATAGCGTTTTTTAAGAGAGTCCAACTGTGTGTCTGTCATGTTGATGGGGAGTGCTTGGGTTTTTAGGGTATTCACTGCGTGATATGAGACCTCACTATACTTCTGCAGCTCGCTTTGTAGTGCGGGGACCGTCTTGTCTGGGTCAGTCAAAGTGAGTAGAATGTCGTCCACATATAAATTCAGTTTGTACGTCGTAGGCCCCACCTCTATCCCTCTAATGCAGTCGTTCTGACGTATAGCTTGCGCCAGAGGCTCTAAGGCTAAATCGTACAGTATTGGGGAGAGGGGACAACCCTGACGCGTGCCATTGGTAATGACGAACTCATCCGAGAGAAAGCCCGAAATGAGCACTCTGGCAGAGGGGGAGTCATATAGAGCCTGAATCGCAGCTAAAAACGGCCCCGGGATCCCATATTTCCTCAATACCTCTCGCAGAAAAAGCCAGCTGACCCTATCGAAGGCCTTTTCTGCGTCCAACGACAGGATCAGGCTGGATTGATCCGATATTTTCATCCTATGCAGCAAATTAAGTAGTTTCTTGGTGCTGTCAGGGCCCTGTCTCCCGCGGACAAACCCCACCTGGTCCTGGGCGATGAGAGTTGGCAGAATTAGTTGGAGTCTATCAGCTAATATCGTACTATATATTTTTATGTCCACATTTAGTAGTGAGATGGGGCGGAGATTGGCGCATCGGTCTGGAGTTTTCCCAGGTTTGGGGAGTGTAACTATGTGAGCTCTCAGCATGTCTGCCGGAAAGGCTCCATCTGTTCTCGCTCTGTCGTATGCTGCTAGTAGATGGGGTGTTAATTGAGGTGCATATGTAGTGTAATAAAGACCTGGGAAGCCATCTGGGCCCGGGGCTTTTTGTTTAGGTAAAGACTTTATGACCTTTGAGAGTTCATCTGCAGTAATGGGGGAGGACATATGTTCGGATTGTGTATGAGTCAATGTCGGGAGGTGAATATGATCCAAATATTTCGATACGGTTTCCACAGTCGGGTGCGTTACAGTGTCGCTCACGTCCAGATTATACAGGGCCTTATAGTAATTAGCAAATTCGTTTGCGATGTCTTTGGGGTTATGTATTTTACCGCGAGTTGATGCAAGAGCTGTAACACGTCGCGGTGCATTCGCCGGCTTCAATCGTCGGGCTAGCAATCTACCAGGTTTATTTTTAAGAGCATAGAAAGTAGCGTTCATTCTGTCTAAGTTTCTAATGTAGCTGTCCGTCTCTAAATCAGTCAGTATAGTTAACTGTGCATCTATTTGTTCCGATAGTTCGGGGGATGGTGCTATCTTATTCCGAGTGTCCAAATTATGTAGTTCTGTTAGTACGTCCAGCCGTCGTTTCTGATAATCACGTTTGAGTCTAGCTGACCACCGTATACAGACATCGCGGAGTACTGCCTTGTGCGCCTGCCAAAGTATAAGAGGGTTCATCTCAGGAGTAACGTTCTCCTTGAAATAAAGGGTCAAAGCCTCCCGTACATCTTGTGCTGCCTGTTCATGCTTTAAGAGCTCGACTCTAAAACGCCAAGGAGGTCGGGCGTATCCTTGGTATACATCCCCCAAAGTTAATAATATCGGTGCATGGTCCGACCATGTAATAGGTAGTATGCAGCAGTCTATGATGTAGGGTAGAGCGTTACCGGGGGTAAAGAAATAATCTATTCTAGTGTAGCTGTTATGAACCCTAGAGCGAAAGCTATAATCTCTCGCAGTAGGGTGTAGCAATCTCCATGCGTCATACAGGTCGTATTGTGTCATTAATTCCCTAATTCTTCTGATGGAGGCTGTATTCTGAGGACGGCTACCCCCCACAGAACGGTCTACGGTTGGGTCAAGACTCAGGTTGAAATCTCCGCACAATATCAGTGTGCCAGTTAGTACTTCCTGCACCTTGTTAAGCAATCTTGTAAGAAATTGTGTTTGAGAGGCGTTAGGGGCATAGGCAGATACTAATGTGTATATTCTTGAATTAATCGTGCAAACTAGGATTATATATCTTCCCCCTGGATCTTTAAGGAGACGGTGTGTCTCAAATTGCAATCTGTTGTGTATGAGGAACGTCACACCTCGTGATTTGGATCTAAACGTGGAGTGGAATTGCGTAAGATATTGAGGGGTCTTTAAGTTGGGGTGATCTGAGCGTCTGAAGTGCGTCTCTTGGAGACAAATCACATCCGCGTTGTGGGTTCGGAGATCTCTATATAGGGAGTGCCTCTTCACCGGGAGGTTGAGGCCTTTTACGTTATAAGTCAATATTTTCATAGGGAAAGTAGAGGGAAAACCATGTTGGCCAAAAGTGGTCTCATGTCATTTGGTATCCGGGCTGCATCGGGGACTGACCCATACATGTGGTATTGAAAGTAACAACCTGGCAAAGGGGGGGAAAAAATTAACCATACATAAAGGAGGATAAAACCATATAAACAACGCCGCGATGCGGCACAACTATATACAAGACGATAACTATTAGTCTCCAATGGGAGTTCCCAGCCGGGAATTCCCAAGCTCATCATTAGAGGAGGGAGACGGGGGTAACTGGGCCCCCCACATCGCAGCGATTAACCAGCCGCGTTAAAGCAGATCTCACCGCCCCGCTGCTCGATGGAACTCCGAAGCAGACGTCTCACAACTCAACCTTATTCATTTTGCAGTCGGAAAGTTGTAATCAGAGACCAGTCTTGGTAGAAAACACTGTGGAAGATAAGTAAAATGTTAGTTCGTCCGCTCAGCGTGACTTCCAATCCAGTTCAAGGCTTCTAAAGGAGGTTCTCCCACTGGTCTCAGCATCAGGTAACTTAATTCCCCACTGCTCCAGCAGTTGGCGACCCTCATCTGGGGACGTCAGCACCGTCATTGTATCATTTCTGGTGATCAGTAATTTGGTGGGATACCCCCACCGGTACACTACCCCAGACGAGCGAAGAGCTTCAGTAATGGGACGAAAACTGCGTCTACGTTGTAAGGTGGCCTGCGAGAGGTCTGGATAGACGGCCAAGTGGTCGTACTGCGTGCTCAACGCGTCCGGTTTCCTCAGGGCTCGCAATATGTCCTCGCGTGGCTTGAAGTAGTGGAGCCTTAAAAGCACATCCCGTGGAGTCTTTGGAGGCGCGGAGGGCGGTTTAGGGAGTCTGTGGATACGGTCCATGAGTAGCGAGTCCGGCGTTGCCTCCGGTAGTAAGTGTGAGAAAAAATCGTGGACATAAGTGTTCAGGTTTCGGGGATTAACCGACTCCGGGACTCCTCTGATCTTTAAATTATGTCGTCGAGAGCGATCTTCCAGGTCCGCCAATTTAGACGCGTAACGCTCCATCTGTTCCTCCATATCTTCTAGCTTCGTCACCATGTGGTTGTGTGCTTCCGAAGCCTCTGACATCTTATTTTCAAGTCTGGAGGTTCTCTCCCCAATATCCCGGATGTCCTTACGTATGTCCGCTGAAATCACTTCCAATCTAGACGTAAGTGTGGTGGTAAGGTCCTGTAGCATCCCTTCCATACGTGCCGAGAAAGCCTCCAGGTCCGCGTCTACCCCTCGGCGCTGGCTTCCAGAGGCCGAGGGAGGAGAGCCGGCGCCATCTTGCCTGTCTGCTCCTTCTTTGCGCTTACTCTGTTTAGGAGTGAAAAAATCACCTCGTTCCGCCGTCTTTTTTTGCTTGGCAGCTGCCATAGTATTCCTCTCACAGAAGCCGTGTAGCCGGGTGAGCAAATAAGAGTCTGGTGGAAGATATCCGCTTTAAATCGCTGCGTGTGGACGGAGAGATTCTAATACGCGTCCGCCATGTTAGATCGTCGGCCACACCCCCAATCCATGCCTTTTTATTGTTTTTAAATGCATTTTAAAGAATAGCATTTTCCCTCCCAACAGGTTGGTGGCTGATTGACTTTGAGGGGTGAATCATCAGCTGTCATCGGTGGCGTTCGTTGGCTTTCAGAGGCTCCCGTTCGGTGCACTTCGGGGACCCTGCAGTGAATACTGTGAAAACTCACTGCAGGGTAGGCGAAGTGGAATAACCGTAATGCACCAAATGAAAGAGCACCAAAATTTCAATGAAATTTCAATGCTCTTTGAATGTCCCTCATCATTTATTCATTCCCACTCTCTGTTACCTATTTTTTTGGGGTACAGAACACAGGTATCACTTTATTTATGGTGGTGGGATAGTGTTACATATACAGTGGGTCATAATGGGAGTTTGAGCATGAGATGACATTTAGGGGGTTATTCAGAGAGCACCAAAATGTCAGTGACATTTTGCTGGTCTCTCGTTCCCTTCACTTTGAGGAATCAAATTTCTCCACCATGTGGTGAATTCAGCATTTACTGCAGGGTACCCGAAGTGCAGGGAATCAGCCACCGAATGCCGCCGTCATCCCACCCAACATCTGCCGCAAACCCGCCGGAGGACAGGCAGATGCAGCCACTGAGCACAGCGCTGACCAGCTGCAATAAAAAGCCGACAAGCCACCGGACAGGTAACAAACCCCAAATCACTACGATTGAAAGTGTCAAACTTGAAATGCTGTTTGCCAAAAACTACTGAACGAAAATGCCTGGAATTAACATATAAGATCCTATGAATGATAATTAAAAAGGTCTGTTACAGAATAAAGAAAAAACACTATTGAAAAATAAATTGCCTAAAATATCCTGAAAAAGGCCTTAAAGATCCTAATGAATCAATAAATGAAGAGTCTTTTTTACTGCAGATTAAAATAATAAACGCTTCTCTATGGAGGATTTCACTGCCTTCAAACAGGCACCGTACGTGCAGACAATTCGCCAAAATTGGGCAAATTGCCTGCTCTCTGAATAGCCGATTGGCCATGAAATGTCACTGTACAGGGAAATTCACTGTTTGGTGCCATTCCGGGGCCAGATTGTCTCTCTCTGAATAACGCCTTTAGCATGTACCCCAGCTTAATATTCAATGGTTTTTTTAAGAGAACTCAACAATATCTTATATGAGATTTTGTATTTTTGTAATGATAGAAGCTGTAGTATAGTGAGTGGGTAGGCAGTGCTCAGCTAACAGCTTTACTTTGACAATGATAGGTAAGCTTTCACATTAACAGCTGTTTCACTGTAATTGAGAACATTTGTTTATTATACATTGGGATTTAGGATATAAACCACTGAAGATATATTTTTGTGTTTTGACATGTTCTAATTTCGATTTGCACTGCAGAAGGATGAAACTCAAAATTAACCCATGCATTTTTTTTACCTTCTTTTAACCCCTCTATTTAACTTAGAATTTTCACTTCTCCAGGCATTCTCCTGGTTTTCCCCTCTCTCTGAACAACCCTGTAAGAGACTACTATACCCAATTTGCTTTAATTTGCGCCCCACTGGGTTATCTGTATATTCTATATTTGATTAAGAGGAAATCACTACTTTCTGGTAAAAAAGCTCTTTGGGGGTTGAACGTGGATGGTGGTGGAGACGTGTTGTGTGGCGTTACACTTTATTTATTCACAGTAAGAGAATTAGAACGGAAAACATGGACAACGCTAGTATTTCATTCAAACTGCAGAGATCATGTAAGCTAAAAAGTATCATCTGATCTCACGTCATTGAAATATGTTTCTCTCTCACGTCTCGGCAAATCCATCCATTGCCATTTTTTAAATCGGGAAAGAATAGTGTATTATTTTCTCTTGACTGAACAAAACATGCTCTAAACCACCCAATTATAAATACTATAATCAAAGACATCCAACTATTGCTTCCCTTGTGCTAAACTGTGCATGCAAGATACCATCAGTTTTCTCAAATTATAGCTATGAACCCACTCTTTAAACTAGCCCCTTAATTTGAAGAGCAACTATTAATTACAAAAATATATGTGCAAATTAAGATAATATCTAATTACAGTGCTGGTTGTGTAAGAGCCCCTACACAAATAGGCAGGAGGTTTTTATGGATCTATTAAGGCTTTTGAACACCCATTGTCTCTACATATCATCAGGTCTACAAGAAAGATCAGGTGATATTTTTTGATCTCCCACTTGCATAATACCTGCAAAAAGATCCTTTAAAAAATAAAATAGTTTAGCTAGATTGTATGTATACCCAGAATTCCATGCAGGCTAATGATTCACATCTCATAGACAAAATAAGTGTGTTTATTTTAAATGATTTTATTCTGTTTCAGCCGCGTGGAATGACAATACATTACTGTAGTAATTTGAACAAAGCTCACTTTTTTTTTTAGCTTAAAAATCCACATAGTATCTACTTAAAAAGAAAGAAAAGATGTGGATTTATAAGCTAGATACATTTGTGGCCACAAGGTCTTAATAATGAGTTTAGTTTAGAGATGTTTAATTGATTTTGCCTAAGAATAATAATGTTTATAATAATGTATTTTTTAAGAGTCCCCTATGTTTAACAATGTAAGCGTATTGCTGTATACAGATTGACTGAGGTCTGATAAGTAAGGGGTTAATAGTAGTTATTCCATCTGCTGAATGATGTTTTTCAGTTTTTTTTAATTGTTTGTTAATTGATTGCTTGCACATATGTATATAAGAAGTCTATGGGAGTGGGTGGATTAGGCATGACTAAGGCACTTTGCTGAAATGTCGCTAGAATCCAGTACCCCTGTGGCCACTCCACAATAAATATTTTTATATTGTCAAGCTCCTGGTGCGGCCTGCTGATTTTTGGTATTCACTGTTCATGGTGAGAGGAAACTGATTTGTTGCACCCTTTGCACTATGGGATTAGAGGAAAGCTTGGGATTTGTTTTAGTGGTCTCAGTGTTTAAGTCAGTGTTTCCCAAACCTGTCCTCAGGACCCTCCGCCTCGCCAGGTTTGACAGATATCTGAAGCACAGCACAAGTGATATGTTTTGCTGCTCAGTGATTGCAGGATTCAGTCTGCTTTTCCCCAAAGTAATCTGCAAAATCTGGCCTGGTTGAGGGTCCCGAGGACGGGTTTGGGAAACACTGGTTTAAGTGATGTTGCAAAATCAAAATCACTTAACCCCTTCACTACCGATATCAAGATATCACAGGCACCATCTGGTGCCCCGACATCGAGATAGCTCGATATGCTGATCTGCAGCCCAAAAGCAAGCAAATTTTGCTGCAGAAGGTGCCCTCAAAGTTTTAGCCCTGTAGGCATAATGCCCAAAGAGCTTAAACTGTAAAATCAGCTGCTCAAAGCTCTGAAATATCGGGGCTTTCAGCAACCGATGCAGGGGAAATAGAAGAAAATAAACCAGCCATTAAAACCTCTAACTCAATTTGGCAGTAGATGGCGCTATCTACTGGCCAAAAATAGGTTATTTACAGTATGATATAAAATCAGTATAAGCTTAAATATTTCTTACTTTAAAATTAATTTAAAATTAATAGATTTTTCAAAAAAAAACACTTGTTTCTGACAATGTTTTTTTTGAAAAATCACTTTGGAAGTGAAAGGGTTAATACCAGAGTCCTAAGCACAATTATTAATTCCTGAATAACAGTTTGAGATGAGAGGAATGAGCTATGTTGAAATAGCTCATTCTCTTCTAGGTAGCAGTAAATTAATGGCTCCCATACAATGTATAGGAGGGAGCCTTTAATTTACAGTAGACTGCTGCAATGTCCAAGCATGAAGCAAAGTGTTTTCTTTACAGTAATGGAGAAACAAAACCAGTGGTAGAAGCTTTTTAAATTTTTTTTGTATTACTTTTCTCTTTTTAAACTCTTGAATTAGGAATTATTTTGCACTGATATTTTTTATGGCTGTATTCTATATAAACATAGAAACATAGAAAAATGTCGGCAGATAAGAACCTTTCGGCCCATCTAGTCTGCCCAATTACATGGATACTTTACCTGGATTTATCTTTTGTTTAGGATAGCCTTATGCCTATCCCATGCCTGCTTAAATTCAATTACTGTTTTGGCCTCTACCACTTCTAATGGAAGACTGTTCCATGTATCCACCACCCTCTCAGTAAAATAATGCTTTCTGATGTTACTTTTAAACCTTTGCCCCTCTAATCTAAGACAATGTCCTCTTGTTTTGCTACTTTGTTTCCTTTTAAATATACTCCCTTCCTCTACCTTGTGGATTCCCTTTACGTATTTAAATGTTTCTATCATATCTCCTCTGTCTCGTCTTTTTTCCAAGCTGTACATGTTAAGATCATTAAGCCTTTCCTGGTAACTTTTCTCCTTCAAGCCGTACACCATTTTAGTAGCCCTTCTCTGAACTCTCTCTAAGATGTCTATATCCTTCTGGAGATACGGTCTCCAGTACTGCACACAGTACTCCAAGTGAGGTCTCACCAGTGCTCTGTACAGAGGCATGAGCACTTCCCTTTTCCTACTGCTAATACCTCTCCCTACACAACCAAGCATTCTGCTAGCATTTCCTGCTGCTCTATTACATTGGCTACTTACCTTTAGATCCTCTGCAATAATAACCCCTAAATCCCTTTCCTCAGATGTTGAGGTTAGGACTGTATCAAATATTCTATATTCAGCCCTTGGGTTTTTACGTCCCAGGTGCATTATCTTGCACTTATCCACGTTAAAACTCAATTGTCACAGCTCCGACCATTCTTTTAGTTTACCTAAATCATTTGTCATTTGGCTGATCCTTCCAGGAACGTCAACCCTGTTGCAAATCTTTGTGTCATCTGCAAAAAGACATACTTTACCATTAATACCTTCTGCAATTTCACTAATAAAAATATTAAAGAGAATGGGTCCAAGTACTGACCCCTGAGGTACCCCACTGGTAACAAGACCTTGCGCCGAATAAACTCCATTTACCACAAAACTCTTTTGCCTGTCACTCAGCCACTGCCTAATCCATTCAACAATATTGGAATCCAAGCTCAAAGATTGCAATTTATTGATAAGCCTTCTATGTGGAACAGTATCAAAAGCCTTACTGAAATCTAAATAAGCAATGTCTACTGCACCACCTGTGTCTATTACTTTTGTTACCCAATCAAAAAAATCAATAAGATTAGTTTGGCATGATCTCACTGAGGTAAACCCATGTTGTTTCTGATCCTGTAATCTATGTGTTTTTAGATGGTCAACAATCCTTTCCTTTAACATGGTTTCCATTAATTTCCCCACTACTGACGTAAGACTAACTGGCCTATAGTTCCCAGATTCCTCCCTACTACCCTTCTTGTGAATGGGCACAACATTTGCTAATTTCCAGTCTTCTGGGACGACTCCCGTTAGCAAGGATTGGTTAAATAAATCTGTTAATGGTTTTGCTATTACATCACTGAGCTCTTTTAATAATTTAGGGTGGATCCCATCAGGCCCCTTTGACTTATTTGTCTTTACTTTAGACAGCTGCTGTAGAACCACCTCCTCTGTAAACTGATATGTAATTGTCTCGTTAGTGTTTCCTCCTAACTGAGGTCCCTTTCCTTCCTTTTCTTCTGCAAAGACTGAACAAAAATATTCATTGAGGCAGTCAGCGAGACTTTTATCCTCTTCTACACACCTTCCTTCCTTTGTTTTTAATCTAACTAATCCTTGTTTTACTTTTCTTTTCTCGTTTATGTATCTAAAAAATGTTTTGTCCCCCTTTTTTACTGACTGAGCTATTTTCTCTTCTGCGTATGCTTTGGAAGCTCTTATAAATTGCTTTGCCTCTTTCTGCCTAATCTTATAGGTTTGCCTATCTTCTTCACTCTGAGTTGTTTTATAATTATTGAATGCTGTCTTTTTGTTCTTCACTATTTTGGCCACTTCTGCAGAGTACCACAGTGGTTTCTTCCCTTTGTTATTTTTGCTAACAAGCCGAATGCAATTGCCTGTGGCCTTCAATAATGCTTCCTTTAAATAATCCCATTTCTCCTGGTCTCCCTTTAAACTCCTCCAGTCTGATAATGACTCCTTCACACAAAGTCTCATTTTAGAAAAATCTGTTTTTTTAAAGTCTAAAACTTTTGTTTTTGTGTGGTGCGGCTCCATCCCTGTTCTTATATTAAACCATACTGACTGGTGATCACTAGATCCCAAATTTTCACCTACAACAACGTCCGATACCAAACCTCCATTTGTGAGTATTAAATCCAATATGGCCTCGGCTCCTCAACTACTTGTGTTAGAGATAATCCCAGTAGGGAGTTTAGAATATTTGTACTCCTGGTGCACCCAGCTGTTTTGGTTTTCTAGTTCACATCAGGAAGATTAAAGTCCCCCATGATAATAACTTCCCCCTTCATTGCCATTTTGGCTATTTCCTCAAGCAGCAGATTATCTAGCTCTTCTACTTGTCCAGGGGGTCTATAGATCACACCTACACGAGCTACTGTATGATTGCCAAATGTTAGCGTAACCCAAACTGACTCTATGTTCACCTCGCTCACTTTTATTTGGTTCGTTTTTATGTTGTTTTTCACATACAGGGCCACTCCTCCTCCTTTCCTACTTCTCTGTCTTTTCTATATAAAGAGTACCCCGGTATTGTTATGTCCCAGTTATTTTTCTCACTGAACCATGTCTCAGTAACCGCAACTAAATCTACTTTTTCAGCTGCCATCATTGCCTCCAGTTCATTGATTTTATTGACTAAACTGCGAGCATTTATAGACACGACTCTGAGCTTGTCATTTTTTTCCCCGCATGTTGCTTGCACCCTCCGATTTAGTTTTGGGGGACAATCAGGCAGATTGTTTTTTACCCTTTTGTCCCCCCTCCTAGTTTAAATATTTCTTTGTGAAACCTTTGAACTTCTCACTGAGAACATATGTTCCCCTATGAGTAAGATGCAAACCATCTTTTTTATACAGTTCCTTTCTGCTCCAATTAGAGCTATCATGGGACACAAAGCCAAATCCTTGCTCTCGACACCATTCCTGAAGCCACAAATTAAATTCCCTATTGCGCATCTGCCTATCCTGAATGTTATGCACAGGCAAAACTTCAGAGAATGACACAGTGGATGCAATCTGCTGTATTTCACCTCCAAGAACACAAAAATCTTCCTTAATCTCAGAAACCTCATTGCTAGCCAAGTCATTTGTCCCTAGATGGACTAGAACATCCACTTCCCCTTGCTGCTTTGCTTGTTTGACAATATTGAGAATACATCTCTTGTCTCTACGAGCAGTAGCCCCAGGAAGACATCTCACCAAACCACTACTCTCCAGCTCAACACCTCTTATGATAGAATCACCCAGCAACAATTGCCTTCTATCATGTCCCACCTTTTCCTTATTGTTCTTGGTTGCAGTCCTGCATACCTTAGGCATAGGGGATGGTGGTTCCTCAACTATGGTGTCTGAGCCTACTTCTGTCTCACCACTACACTCTGAAAGTGCCTCAAAAGAATTAAGAAGAGCCACAGACTGTGGGACATGCCTTCTATCCACAACTCTAAGTCTACCAGATCCTACAGTAGTCCATCTGCCACTCCTAGGAGGCTTCTGTGGCAGTGGCTTTGTAACAGTCATAGCCATAGCCTGAGTTTGTGTAACAGATAATTTACAAATCTCAGACTTCAAACAGGCAATTTACTGCTGCAATAAAGAGAGCTGCCTACATATCAGGCACACTCCAAACCTCCAAAAATTGGATCTAAAAACAAATGCATGACAGCTCTTACACTTGACCAAGCCTGCCATTATAAAAGAATGGATTTAAACCAACAAATCTTACCTTTTTGTAGGTTTTCTACCTCCTGTCTAACCTCAGACTACCTCCAGAGTATCTCCAGAAGATCTCCTCTAAGTGCTCACTTTGAAGACTTCACTTAGAAGGCTTCCCAAGCTCAAACATATAAACAAATAAACATAATTTATAAACCAGTACAAAATAAATTAACTCGCTCTGGCTTTTTAAATATAATTAGTAAATGTATTTCTTCAAGTACTCTTTTTATTGTAAATATTTATTTTAAATAAGTCATTGCTTTTTAAAGTTATGTTTGTCATTACAGTGACCTCACTTATGTTTCGTTTAAGATCATTTTTAAACCACCAGAGAGAGAAAAAAAAATCTTAATAGTATTATTGCAATCCACTACATAAAAGGAATTTCTTTTTTCGTTGGCAACATAATTTCAGGCATAATAATAATCTCCTGGTGGGTTTTATGATTAAACTGGAAATCAAAGCTTTACTAACAAAATATTCTAGTTGACCCATTTCTCTTACCAAAGTGATTATTAAAACAGCAATGTACGGTATTAAACTGTGGGATATTGTTGGCACAATGCTTTTTGGAGAGATATAAAATTTTACATACTGTTTTCACTTTGTTCATGAGTGTACATGTAATAATATTAGGTGTATTATATAACTGCAATGTAAAGAATCTGTATCAATTTACTGTATGATGAGAAAATCAAACTAGCAGAATACCTTGACCATATCATAAAATATATTGATTTAAAACGTATTACAATTGGGCATCTTTTCAAATTCTCATTATTTAATTAATCCCTTCACTACCAAGTGATTTTCAAAAACTCAATGTCAGGAACCAGTGTTTTAAAAAAAAATCATTTTTAATTAATTAGACAGTTTGAAATATTTGGGCATAGTCCCAATGTATTTCTTACTGTAATGACATACAGTGGTGCCATCTACTGCCAAACTGAGCTACAGCCGTTACAGTTGCAGCTCTTGTTCCTTGCATCAGCCAATGTCAGGACATTCAGTTAGCCGAATTTACACACAGGGTTATTCAGAGAGCGTGAAAAGCAGGAGAATGACTGGAGAATGAAAAATTCTAGGTCAAAATAGCCAAACCAGAAAAATTCTCCCTTTCATCTCACTTTCCAAATCGGCTATTTTGACCTAGAATTTTTCATTCTCCAGTCATTCACCAGTCATTCTCCTGCTTTTCACTAAATTACTTTCATTTGCTTTTGGACTGCAGATCTAGATATCTCGCTATCAGACACCTGATGGTGCCTTTGAAGCCTGAGATATCTCGATCTTGGTAGTGAAGGGGTTAATGGACTGGATTTTTCTAGGTCTGTAGTTCCCAACTCCAATCCTCAAGTACCCCTAACAGGCCAGATTTTGCAGATCACCTTGCAGAAATATAGACTGAATCCTGCAATCACTGAGCAGCAAATCATATCACCTGTGCTGTGCTTCAGATATCTGGAAAACCTGGCCTGTTAGGGGTACTTGAGGACCAGGGTTGGAACCACTGGGTCAATAGCTAACAGAGATTAGTAGTATATTACATTATATATTCATTCTTGTGAGGGGTGTGGAAAGCATGCCACTCTACTTGCAGCTGCCAACTAGGAAACATGACTGATCTTTTCTCAGCCGCCCACTGAGCTCAATGTGAAAATATATTTTTTAAAAAATAATAATTACCATAATAATAAAAACAAAATGAGAAACTATTTTTTAAAAAGTAGTTTAATACAGCTAAAGTTTATTAGTGGGACAATATCTTTGACACCCCAATGGAAATTTGGAAAGTTTGGAGTGGAATAGCGCACAATAATATCACTAAAATCCATTCTACCCTACACATTTGCTTCCATATAAAAAAATCTAGTAAACAATATAAACAATTGCTTCTTTCTATCCATCTATTTATAAATCATTCTGTATTCCTGTTTGCAGGGTTTTTGTAATGTAAAAATCAATCTGCATTAAGATGTGTGTGATTCAGTGTGATACACATAGTACAAATACTGATGTAATGCTAGGTATGTTCCGAAGAGACGGTTCAATATTAACCCCTTCACTACCAAGTGATTTAAAAAAGAAACATTGTCAGAAACCAGTGGACTGTTGTAAAAAATATTTTTATCACAGCTGCAGGTCCCCCCCCCTGCATCTGGTGCTGACTGCAACTGAAAGCTCGATATTTCAGAGCATTCACCAGCCGATTTTACAGTTTAAACTCTTTGGGCATTATACACACAGGACTAAAACTTTGGGGGCACTTTCTGCAGCCTGAACGTAAACAAAATTAGTTTGCAGCAATCAAATTTCATTTGCTTTTGTGCCGCAGATCAGCAGATTGAGATATTGCGATATCAGGGTACCAGATGGCTTGAAGCCCAAGACATCTCGATATCGGGGCACCGGCTGGTGCCTTTGAAGCCTGAGATATCTCGATCTCGGTAGCGTATGGTTCATAGGAGATACAAAAATAAAGGGTTTACTAAAAAGTATTTGGACCAAGGGGCTTATGACTTACAGTTCTTGGGTTACAAAATACAACATTTGTATTTTTAACATTTCATAATGGCATAGTATTCTAGCTATCAGAATGGAAGGACTTCAACCATGTATTGATGGTGACTACATCATCAGAACAGAATGGGTAAGATCATTGAGCGTATTCTTTTGATCCATCATCTTGGGTTCAACACAATTGAACCTTAACCCTTTCGCTGCTGAGGCTTTTCCCGCCCCTGTGCTGAGGTCATTTTTACCTGTTTTGCGCATCATGTTTAAACGTGTTTTGAAGGCTTATTTTAGTATATGACCCAGACATATTATATATCGTTCTTTCCATCAGACTCGGTAGATTCATAATATGTCATTATTATATGTATACGTTATGTCATGTCTGTATATTATAACAAAAAATGCAATAAAATATGTATTTTCAATAATTTACAATGTGTAAAGTGTTTTTTTTCACATTTTAACATGCGAGCAATTGCGGTTATATTTTGTATGGGGTGCGCTTGTTAAAAAAATTAGAGATGGGGTCTCGTTACATTTTTTTTTGGGGAAAATTACACTATTTTAAACAAACGCACTGCATACAAAAATCGTTAGTGCAGCATCATTGTTCACATTATAATTGAAATGGGAACAATATTGCTACACTAACAAACCAAAAAAAAGAAAAAAAAAGTGTTTATTTTTTTTTTTATAATTTTTTTTTTCATTTTTTTTTTTTTTTTTTTCATTTTTTTTTTTTTTACAACTTTTTTCACTTTCATGTTTGGTATCGTTGGAACGGCCATGCTCTGGCCGATCCAACCATACCAAAATTTAACCCCTAACTGCCACGGATCGGGAGATAGGGAGTTTATTGGAACTCCCTATCTCCACCGTTGGTGGCAGTTAAGGGTTAACTCTAGGACTGGCGTCATCGTGCTACGCACGATGACGCCAGTCCTCAGGGGGAGTTCCCGGAGGCTTGGCCGACATCCAAGATGTCGGCCAGCTCCGGGAAAGGATCGCGAACCAGCGCTTTTCAGCGCCGATTCGCGATCCAGCTCCCCAGGGGTTAATGCCAGGCATCATTTGGAAGGGCAGGCTGTGCCCTTCCAAATGATGCCTGGGTTAACCCCTGCAGAGCTGCCGATCGGGAGGGAGAGAGGTCCGAAGGACCTCCCCCCCTCCCTTTCAGGCGCCTCCTCCGCACATGCGGGGGGGGGGCGCCTGAATTTGGTGTCATCGCGCTGCCGCGATGACACCAAATTCCGGCGGCTGCTGTTCCGGATGCCGGGCTGACATCCAGGATGTCAGCCCGCACCGGAGGGGCCAGCGATCGGCCGGAACCCGGCCGAACGCTGACCCCAATGGGAGGACGCGCTCAGCGCGTCCTCCGCATACCAGCGGGAATGCTGAGGACGCGCTGAGCGCGTCCTCAGCATCGAAGTGGTTAAATATATATTTCTATTATGCAAAGCAACAACATCATGTATATTTTAATTATTTTAAAACTTTTAAAAATTTTTTAAAAAAGTTTTAAAAATATGCAGCACAATAGTTTCTGCCTGGAAAATTGCTTTGGTTTGGGAAATGGACTTTATTTGAGATATAGAAGGTCAATGTTCTTGTTGGAATTTTAGAGTTACTTGTGATACATTGTCTTATTTCAGCAGACAATCTAGACTTTCCTTGATTGCACATATGATATTCTCAATCAAACGTTATACTGGATTCATGTTTATTGTAATCATACAATCATACAATTATACGTCTTACAATCGGCTTTATGACTGGGATGCAGCGGCATACACACAGTTGAAGTACTGATGAATTCAATGTTCTTGAACCCAGGACAAACTTGGGAATGAGAGAAATCTCAACGAATCCTTCCATATAATATACTTTATAAATGAATAAATAAATGAGTTGTTAGGAATGTTCTGAATAAATAGTTTAATAGTAAGAGAAGATACAAAAATGAGATCAACTATATTGTATTTACTAAATAGAAATTGTCAGTTTTGGGCAAAGGGACTTATGATTTACAATTATTGGGTTACTTCCACTCTCTCTTTATAATTAAAAGGAACATGTTTGTGAGTCTTATTAAATTCAAGTGAAATCTCAGATTTTAATGACTAATCCACCACATGCCTCTTGAATGGAAACTGCGCAATTTAGACTTCACGTATTATTCAAATGAAGCTTTTAGCTGAGTATATTTATTAAATTCTTAGTCTAATGACACTCCAGCACTATCAAAAACTGCCATTCGTGTGTCTGCATAGTTTAAAAACTGATCATTATCCAAGCAGTGAACGCATTATGACATCAACCTACACACTAAAAGCACATCTTATGCTATGTAATATCCACACCAACTGAAGTTAAAATCCTATTATACCTTTTCTGCTAAAAGCACCTGAAAAAAATGCAATAAATAAATAAATAAAAGATGTTGACCATCATGTTGGCATGTTTGTTATGAGGCATATAATTTGCAAATTTAAATATGCAACAATTATGCAAATATTCTAATGAATTATGAGAACCCTTTACTTAACGGATATGATCAAACTGAATTTTTATTGTCCTTTGGAGTATTTCACAATATAGGAAATCTATGAATCCCAAGTAAATGTAGTGTACCCTGACTGAGCAGAAGATTTATATGTTATTTCGAATAAGCCCTTTTCTTTCTCCCTAGAATCAGGAAAGCTATATTTTAAAAGCTGGTATGTTCTTATACTGTCTGATATATTTCTATTAAGATATTTTTGATATTTCAAACAGAAATAAACACCAGTAGATAATACTATTTGCTGTGAAAACAAAATAAAAACATAAACATAAATGGAAAAGCGGAATGTGATTCTGAAACATTTAAAGAAAAAAGGGGCTAAATTTTTACTAATAAGTCTATTCATTAAAGATGAAGTCAGGAGAATTGGCAGAAGTGAACAATCTAGGTCAAAATAGCCAAACCAGAAAAATTCTCCCATTTTGTCTCACTTTCCAAATCGGCTTTTTGGTCTAGTTTGTTCTCTTCTCCTGCCAATTCTCATGAGTTTCACCCCTGATTGAATAGACCTGTATGTATTGTTTCTTTATAAAAAAACACACAAAAAAAACAACACATATTTATAATTTCCTGATTTTGGTATGATACGATGCTCCCATTTCCTTGTACAGAGAAATCTTTTCCATATTTTCATGTCAGATGTATTAAAAGAAATAATACTGTTATGATGAAAGGACAAAAGTTTAAAAAAAAACCTGTGCATGGCAGGATGCATTCTTAGTTGTGTAAATTATAAAGAAATGAAAAGATATAATTCTTGAATAATACTGTCACTGCAGGTTTCAAAATAATAAAACATGTTCCCAGTAGGCATATTAAATTTGTAATTTTAAAACAATGGGAGCAGCACATAGTATTCTACATTATATAACTCCCTGCTGCTTAATTATAGCAGACTAATTCCAACAGTATTGTAATAAAAATAATAAACACTATAATAAACAGAATAATAACTATTACTGGTCATTTATGCTGCACGACTTATATTACGAATAATATTATAAAATTGATTAGCACACTTTGTATGATTCTCAAATGTTAAATGTTTAGTTTACAATTTATATAAAGACAAAACAAATGTTTTGTAATTGATTTATTTATGTGCTATAGTAAACTGTAAATATTTTTTAAAGTAGGGTGTCTTGTGATAGTCTCACTTTTTCCACCATTATTATTACGTTAAAAATGTATTTAAAAATACATATTACAGGCTGAAAAACAGAATGTATAAGCTAGACATTTAAGGTATATTATTTCATGAGAATTGATAGGTAAGAATCCAGTAACATTCTAAAAGCGCATTTTTATTTTTCATTTTCACCTGTGTTTGGTTTTCACCACTTCACAATTTTATTCCTAACATTAATACACAATGGCCACAGAGGGATCTTTCAGTTATTCAATATAGCTCAACTTCTAGTAATTGCTAAATGAAATATTTATTCTCTAATGTGATAGTCATATATGAACATGGTAGCACATCCAAATTGCAGCAGCGCAATTAATGAAGTAAAATATCAGTGACTATCAGGGTTATCCAAAGAGATTCGAAAAGTCACCGCACGTTCGGTGACTTTTCGTTCTCTTCAATTCGGTTCCTTTTGCCGATCCCATTTCGGTGACCCTGCGGTGTATTCAGCAAACAGCACAGGGTCCCCGAATTGCAGGGAAAAGCTGCCGCAAACCTGACGAAAACTAACCGAATGCACGCTGAAAACAAGCAAAAACATCTGGATTAACCTTTGAAAAAGACGAACAGGAGCCGAACAGGAGCCGAACAGGAGCCGAATCACACAGAGCCGAAGCAGCTGTGACGTAGAGGAGGCAGTGAATAAATTAGAAAAACCATTTGTATGAATCTGGGAAAATGAAAAGCTGTTTGCAAAGAAACTACTGAGCGAAAATATCTGAAATTTTCACAGGAGGTCCAGGGAATGATAATAAAGAGGGATGTTACAAAAAAAATAAGTAAACTGAAAAAAAAATCAAAAAAAAAATCGGACTTTTAAAAAAAAAAAAAAATTCAGAAAAATGCTTAAAGTATCCTAAAAAATCTATAAATAAAGAGACTCTTTACTGCAGAATTTTAGAATGAACGGTTTATTAGATATTGAATTAAAACTGGAATATTTTTAACATTGAAGCCTATGGGATTCTCCTGAATAAACTTGCCGAATTAAACCACCGAATGGCAGGGCATTAGGGGAACCTTTCACTGCTGGTTTGTGTTCTCTGAATAGACGAAGCAGTGTTTCTCTATGGGGATTTCACTGCCCTCGAACAGACACCGAACAGGCACCGTATGTGCAGGCAATTCGCCAGGATTTGGCGAATTGCCTGCTCTCTGGATAGCCGAATGGCCAGGAAAGGTAACCGAATGCTGATTTTCAGCGTTCGGTTACCTTTCTCAAGCAATTCGGATCTCTTTGGATAACCCTGTATGTGTCTTATACATAAAACTGTTATGTAAAAATACAACTGTAAGGTGTTCCAACAGTGAAAAAAGGGAAAAATGTTGCAATGTACTTATATTACCATGAAAAATCCAGTCTTCCAGTCTCCGAAGTGCAACATGTAAACAAGAAAATAAAAAGAATATGTTGCTAGTCTTACTTATGTGGTTCAGAGCCTGTATACAACTGGCTCTGTAGAAAGCGTAGTACACCAACTAGGGGTGGCAACAATACTCTCCTTGAGATCCTGGTGCGTATTCTCGGAAATAGAATCAAAAATAGGAATGAACATAGGGCAGAAAAATCTTCAATAAATCCAGAGTATATTGGTCAAACTCACCCAGGGGCAGACTGACAATACTCAGGGCCCCTGGACCAAATAATTCAAGGGCCCCCCCACCAGACTCCACCCATGACCACACCTCTCCCTGCCCTTAACCCCACCCAAATCCTTCCTCCGCACCCCACCTCTACATTTCACAGAGCACAATCAAAAATGCAAGAAGTTATTAAATGTAGATGCTAAGCTGAACGCCAAGTTGTTGGCGTCTAGAATAGCACCTCTGCTTCCCCTCCTGATCTTAGCGGAACAGACTGGTTTCATACCCGGTAGACAAACATGTGACAATACACGCCGCTTTTATAATATAATTGACATTGCCTATAGAACCAATACGCCTGGGCTCCTCTTGGCACTAGATGCCGAGAAGGCATTTGATCGCCTGCATTGGGGCTATATGCGTAAGGCATTAGAATCCTTTGGCTTCCCTGCCCTATTTATTAATAGTATCATGAGTCTATATTCCTTCCCAACAGCAAAAGTCCTGGCATCTGGGTTTCTCTCCTCCTCATTCTCCATTACCAACAGTACCAGACAGGGATGTCCCCCCTCTCCACTAATCTTTGTTTTGGCACTGGAGCCTTTGGCCTCGCGGATTAGGCAAGACTCTTCTATCTCTGGCATCTCTACCCCAGATGGAGTCCATAAATTAGCTATGTTTGCTGATGATATTTTGATTTTTCTTACCTCCCCTGAAACCTCTCTGTCATCTCTAATGCGCCAGCTTACCTCCTATGGCCTGGTCTCTTACTATAAAAACAATGTGAGCAAGACACAAGCACTACCCCTGCAAGTTGATGTTTTCTCACTTTCCACCTTATGTGCCTTGTACCCATTTGACTGGAGGACGACCTCTTTAAAATACTTAGGTATCTCTCTCACCAAATCCAGGGGCTCTATCCTTAAACTCAATTATAACCCCCTAATGACCTCTATCTCCTCCCAACTGACCTCCTGGCATGGCCTGGAGGTCTCTTGGATGGGACGCATGGCGGCTCTGAAAATGTGTATTTTACCCCAGATTCTTTATTTCTTCAGGAATATTCCAGTTTTTATCCCAGCCCATATGTTGCTTCGCCTGCAAAAAATGCTTCAAGCACATATCTGGAAGGGGAAGCCTCCGCGCATTTCAACTTCCACAATCAACGCGACTAGGCGCAGGGGGGGCTTAGGTTTTATAAATATTACAGCGTATTATAAGGCGGCTTTATTGGCTCAGCTGCTGTCCTCTATGTCCCAGCGAGAAACTCCTTTATGGCTACGGATGGAGAATGCTTATATTGCCCCTTTTCGAGTTCATGACCTGCTGTGGTTTGCGACGCTCCCACATCGTACATTAGAAGGTATTCTACTGTCCACTTCCCTTTCCCTTATGTCATGGCGCCTATGGGGTAGACAACTTTTACGGCCATTCCCTTTGCTAAGCTTGGCCCTGCTCCGCTTCCTATGCCGCACTATCCAGGACCTGAATCTTGACCAATGGTTCCAGTTAGGTCTTACTCATATTAATCAGCTTTTCACGGCCTCGTCAATGAAAACCTTCCCGGACCTAACACGAGAATTTGCCCTTCCCGCTAGCGACTGTTTCACGTACCTTAGAGTAAAGCATGCACTGACTCAACGAGGCATCTCCTCCTTTGCTGCGACGGACATTACGGCCTTTCATAGACTGTGCTTAGGTAAAAAAGCTATGAAAAAACCTTTGTCTCTGTGTTATGACAGTCTGTTAAATGTGAACTCTAATAAGAAACTGCCTTATATGACCAGGTGGGACAAAGATCTGTCACTCAACTCTTCCAAGGATGACTGGTTCTATGCCACTGAAACTGTATATAAATACACTAGGAGCACTAACCTACGGGAATCACACCTTAAACTTTTATATAGATGGTATCTGACCCCGAACCATTTGGCTCATATACCCGGATACTCTGGTATGTGTTGGCTCTGTGGTACCAGTGTCGGATCTATTCTTCATATTTTCTGGCAATGTCCGCTCCTTACTACCTTTTGGGAAAAAATTGTAGATTGATCTCTCACTGTACCGGCCTGTCTATGCCTTTATGCCCCAAACAATACCTATTGCATATGCTTCCGATTACTATACAGCAACGACATAGAGGTATAATATCGATTATTCTTAGCGTAGCTAAATCGACCCTAGCCTTCCACTGGCTTTCTAAAGTCAGTCCCTCTATGAGAGAAGTCATGTTATCGCTGGAGAATGTTTACCATTATGAGGAAATGTACCACAGGGCCGCTAACTCTCTATTCTTGTTTCAAGGTGTATGGGAAGGTTGGGAGATTTTTGTAGCTTCTGGGGACATGATGTAATTGATGGGGATGGTGCTATTTTTGTTGCTGATATTGGACCTAAATGAGCATATTTTTCTCTTTTTCTTTTTTATTTTTAAGTATTTTTATATTTTTGTGTGCTTTTTGTTATGCCTTATAATTTTAATGTACATTAGTTTAGACTGAAAATGTTGGTTCAACCGATTTGTTATAAGCAATTTTTATGTTGCTGCTAGACTTGTTTATGTGTAGGATCCTGCGTGATCCGTTCTTCTTTCAATAGTTGTGTTTTATTTCTGGCATTTGTTCTTTACGTGTGAACCTCAATAAAAAACTTTTATATGGAAAAAATGCAAGAAGTTAAAAAACAAGTGTAATCTAAATTCGGCGCCCAGTCCCTGTTTTTGCTAAAATGTTGCACGATGTAAAGTTTCCTCCACCATGTAAAATGCTAATACGTTTTTTTTTGCAATGACATTGTCCATTTGTGACGTATAAATTGCCTTTATCCACCTTCAGTGAATTATAAAGTCATATTATTCATAAAACACAATGCGGAAATATATATGCCAACCTCCCCCCAAACAAATTTGGTTACAATCATGTTTTCTTGATAAAGTGCAGTACCAGGTTCTCCATTTCTGATGGAGAACAACCGTACCTCTATAGATTATATAACCACAAAGGTTTGGATGATAAAATATGGAAATATATATTTACACACTTGAAACCTGAATGAAAATCTATACGATTTTGGCAAACTGCAAAGGCAGTGAAATCCCCCATAGAGAAGAAATGCTTAATCTATTCAGAGAACACCGAACAGCAGTGAAAAGTTGCCGAAATGCCCTGCTGCTCAGTGCTTTCATTCGGCAGGTTTATTCAGGCGTATCCCATAGGCTTCAATGTTAAAAATACCCCCATTTTTATCCAATATCTAATAAACCGTTTATTATTTTATTCTGCAGTAAAAAGTCTCTTTATTTATTGATCTTTTAGGATCTCGTAGGCATTTTTTGGGATTTTTTTTTAACCCCTTAGTGACCAGGCGGTTTTACACAAATCCGACCTTTAGTGACCGCTGCTGTTTTTACGTTTCTGCAACCCACACATATTATACACCCTTTTTATTCAACCCACACATATTATACACCCTTTTTCCTGCCATTAAATGGACTTTCTAGAAATACCATTATGTCCATCATATCGAATAATTTACTATAAAACAAATATGAAATATGATGAAAAAATGGTAAAAACACACTTTTTCGTAATTTTTTTATTTTTTATTATTCAAATTGTTTTATTTGAAAAGAAATCAGCTGAACAACAGATAATAATAAAAATAAAGAGTAGGACATTGCATAAGAAAGACCTATAAGGGAGGTCAAATTGCAAACAGAAACTATAGGTGGTCAGCAAGTCCGGTTGAGGGAATGTCAAAACAGAAGAGAAAAAAAAAAGGGGGGGAGGGAGAGCAGGGGAGAGAAAGCGAATGGCCAGGAGTGTGACGTTCCCGGCTCACTCCTGAGATAAAATGTCACAGGGCCAGGGTACCTAAGGGCCAGGCATGACAGGCAGAGCCATGGTAGCTGCCATGGTGGCTCACCTCAGGACAACCCAAAATCGCTGGGAAGGAAGGAAGAGGGGGGGGGGAGTGTGGAGGGAAGGGGGAAAAAAACCAAAAAAAAAACACACACCTCACCGAACGGGAAAACGAGAATGCATAGTGTCCAAAAAGTCCTTAAACAGAAAGTCCATCAGACATAACAAGTCCTCCAATATGAATATGGGGGGGCATAAGAGCCCTGAGCATCAGTGTGACAGATATTAAATCACGGGGGGGGGGTAACTCAACCGGGGTCGGTGTCTCCAGCTATGACACCTGTGAAGACCTGAACCTGCGGGGGCACGGCAGGCAAACTCAGATGAGGAAACAGAGTCCAGGTCTCCTCTGGGGTCACCGCAGTGTGAGGGATGTTACCATGAATAATCACCAGAGACCCTGCTACTCTCCAACGATAACGAATCCGCTCGGACCTCAGTCGAGCCGTCACATCGCGGAACCTGCGCTGAGCCATAAGCGTCAGGAAGGGTAGGTCAGCGAGAAGGGACAAGCGGTTCGATTCAAAAATAAAAGGAGAGCGAGTCTCCGGTAGAGCCATCAGGCGCAGTTTAGCTGAAAGGTCTATAGCGACCGCGATGATGTCCCTTGGTGCCTCCGCTGTTGCCGTTGCTGCTTTGCGAATGTGGGCCACAGTACCAAAAATTCCAGGAGCATCCGGTGGCAGATGCAAAAAGTGGCGAGCCACTCGGTTAACTAATTCCAAAAGGGAAGCAGAGGGTGCCGATTCCGGGATCCCCCGAAACCGCACGTTGCGCCATCTATGCCGGGCCTCAATCGATTCCAGGGCCCTGGAGAGACAGTCCACCTGGGTCTGAAGCGAGTCCACACGGTTCGTAAGTTGGGATTGTGATGTTTCTGTCACTTCCACTCTCTGTTGTACTGACTCCACTATAGTCTGCAATTCTCCGACTTCACCCATTACCTCCTGAAGGTCCGTCTTCCATACAGCCCGCATCTCGTCGAGTATGCGCCGAATATCGCCTTTAGTAGAGGGCCTTGATTCGTCCGAAACGGTAACCGGATCCGGCTGCACCTGCGTGGCCCCCCCCCCAGAACCGGGACTGGCTGCCAAAACTGCCGCCCGCTGTGAAGAGCCACGTGGCGCAGACTCGGCGTCCACCGGCTCCGTACAGGTATTACCCGTAGGAATCAGGAGCTTCCTCGCCATGGTATCTACCTGGGAGCATGGTAAGGGCTCCAGCTCCGCCAGGTCACCATCTGCTCTCACGGCCGAGAAACCATCCTGCCGTCGACTCAGACCTCCTCCCATCGAGACTCTAATGTCTCCCTGTAGGGGGCCCTCTGTCTCTTCAGTCTTCTTACCACTTTTCTTCCCCATCTTTTCTCGTCCTCCGAGGCACCGCAGCAGGAAGCAGCTGGCTATCCACCCAGGTCTCAAGATGGCCGCCGCTACCTAGGCCGCAGAAACGGTGGTATCGCAGGTAACATGCCGGGTAATCTAAAAAAGGGTGCAGGGACACCTCCCCAGCCTGCCAGCAACACTGGGGTCCAGTAGGTTTGCAGTCAGGAGGAAAGCCATGCCAATAATTAGCAGTAAAGTGCAATTCAGCGGGAGCACATCCAAAGCACGACTTCCTCCGCTGCGAGTCAGCTCTGCCCCCTCTTTTTCGTAATTTAATCCCCAAAATCTACAACCACCAAAAAAGACCCCGGCTAAATAGGTTCAAAAGTTTGTCCCAAGACTAGAAATACTCAATATTTACATGTTTTTGCTTTTTAACCCCTTCAATGCTGAGCCATTTCACGTATGATCCTTAGGATCCCCTTATCTCTACATGGCAGCTAGATGGTTAACTGGCCCACTGACATCCTCACACATATGGTGAGGTTGTCAGTGGGTGGGAGGGGACCTGGAGGCTTGGCTGACATCCAAGATGTAAGCCCCCCTCCAGGTTCGAATAGCGGTTTGGCGTCAATTAGCGCCGAAACGCGATTCGGCAGCAAAATCGTTAATGCTATACACCTTTCCAGCGGTGCAAAAAGCATCTCCCTAGCTTCAATGTTTGGGGAGATAGAGGGCTCCAAAAGAGCCCCCCTCCCCTCCATTGATTTGCATGGGGGCGCCTGCTGATGATGTCACCACGCAGCGTGGCGACGTCATCAACCTCGCCTGCCCATGTAAATCACATGGGCAGGCTTCCTCCCTGCCAGATCACCGAGGGATCCAGCGAGGGAGGTAAGTATCGGGTGGGAGGGGGGTTAGGCGCCGCTGACGTACCCTGTACATCCGCGGGTCTAAGGGAGACCCGTGGACAGGACGTACAGGGTACGTCAGCGGTCCTTAAGGGGTTAATAGCGGTTTTTCTTCTTTCTGTAACATACCTTTTTATTATAATTCATTATTATCTTTATTTTTGTTCAGTAGTTTTTTGCAAACAGCGTTTCAATTTTGCAGTTTCAATCATATTGGATTTTTCATGAAACTCAGTTATATCGAGAGCACGCAAACAGAACTAATGCCCTTAACCCCTACCCTTACAAGATCGAGTATACTCAATCTTCAAAAGCACTTGCTGGTGCCCGGATATCAATACTGTATTGTAGACATGTAGTAACACTTTGTCACCATTAGATTTCAGGGTAGACGCTGAGTCCAGCAACCTGCACCGTAGCGGCTGCTTTACCACTGCCCCGAGCATCCAGGACGCTAGTGGTCACTACGGGGCAGGCTGCTGGACTCAGCGCCTGCCCCATAATGTAATGGTAAAACTGGGCCGCAAATAGGAAATTAGCGAACACCTATTTTTTCCCTTAGCATCTCAGTTTTAGTTAGGGCCTAGTGAGAGGGCCCATAGTGCTCTGGTATTTTGCTTTTTTATTCATATTACCCCTTTGAAAGAAACTATAGCTTTTTATGGCTTACAAAAACCTATACAATAATAGACATGAGACTTATCATTAAATACATAATTCTCCAAGTGTAAGATATCATGATAGGACAGATCACATGGTCAGTCTATGCACTAACATTGATTACTTTTTTTGCTCAACATGTGCCTAAGGAACCAGGCAGCTGGCATCTTAAATATTCACATTGATCATCAAAACCTGGTTAGCCCATAAAGCAGTTGTTTGAGGAGGTTTAATAAAAGAAGAAAGTTTTCTTCAAAAAACACTAAGGCCCCTATTACATACCTAACGCTAACGATAGCGCTCACTTGCGTGAGCACTACCGTTAGCTGCGGTATTAGCTGCCTATTACAATCCAAACGCAAACGGGTCAAAAAACCTGTTTGCGTTTGGTACCTTGCGCTCCTCTGTGCGAGGTTAGTGCACTTTGTGCCCCCTATACTTAACATGGGGAGCACAAAGCGTTAATCAGTGCTGGATTACAATGTCCCAACGCTGATTAACACCTGGCTCTGGTCAACAAAAAGTTAATCAGAGCCAGGACCTGGTGTTAACAGATTCCACTTCTGCAAAATCCGTTAATACCAGCTGTAAAAATAAAAAAAACAAGCCACATACTTACCCTCTATCCTGCGGCGAGGACCGCGGCTCCGGTCGCATCCTCCGGCCGGCGGCAGCAGGGAAAGACAGGGGGAAAAAGTCTGCCTGTCTTTCCCTGCGTATCACTACGCCGACCGGCTGGATCTCGCGATGCGAGATCCGGCCGGTCACGTGACCGGCAGAGAGGAACTCAATGGAGTCCTATGGACCTATGGACTCCATTGAGAGGATGCGTGCGGCTGCGCTCAGCGCTGCCGCGCGCATCCCTAACTTTAATGCTTGATAACAATGCAGGCAGCATTTTTTGCGCCTGCATTGTAATCTGGCATTGAAACGCAGGCGCAAGGGGGAAACTGCGGGCGCAGGTTTTCCTCCCCTGTGCCTGCGTTTTAACGCCAAGACCGTAATAGGGGCCTAAGTTCTTTCCCGTTACATATGTTGCAAAAATTGGAACATCGTGAACTTAACAAGCTACTGCCAACAGTTAAAACTACCAATCAAATGATATAAAATGTCAATCAGAGAAAATAAACGTAATTGAAATGGAATGTCGAATTCGGAATGTTAATTATACCCATTACTCTCAGGGCAAGAAGGCCGGCAAGATGTTAGCAGCCAAGATGAAACACAGTCTCAAACTAAAATCCCTTATATTATTACTGCTGACAAAATCCTTAAATCTTCGATACACAGTTAATGAATTTGCTCAGTTCTATCAGTCATTATGTAATTTGACAGAAGATTCAAGGAGTTCTCAACCTACCAATATACAAACAAATGGCTATCTGGAAGATATTTCTCTTCTTAAAATTACCTCCCTTCAACAAGCTGATCTATTGTCCCCATTTACGTAAGAAGAGGTCAAACTGGCTATCCAATCTCTTGCCAATAAATAAAGTCTCAAAGGCTTTGTGGGATTTACAAATCTATACTAGAAATCTATACTATCATCTCGCTGCTTTGTTTAACTCTAAAAAATTCACGTTTTATACTATCAGAAATGTTACAAGCACAGATATTAACTTTGCCAAAATCTGAAAAAAATTCAGATGTATGGTCTGACTCCTGTTAATTTTCTTGCTGGATGCGAACACAACACTCTATGCAAAATTATTAGCATCCCAAATCTCTTACCTGCTATCATCTTATATTTCTTCTGAACAGGCAGGCTTGGATGCGAGTAGTCAGCAGGGGCGGAGGTGATTTGATACATCTAGCTCATGAATAGAAATGTCTGTTGTGGTACTGGCATTGGATACAGAAGAAACCTTTGATCGGCTAAACTGGTATGTTATGGCACCACATTATAGAAATATGGTTTTCCCAAATAATTGATTCAGAGCCTAATGCCACTATGATCAGCACCCTAAACTCAGTAAAAAGTGATATAGGAGAAATGAAAGCTTCTGGAAATCCCCCACCAAGCCCACTATCAAAAAAATAGCTCCATGAAGTGGAGACTATCCGTGCAGTTACTACATCAAGCGGCAGGTACTAAGCAGCAATACCCCCGACGCTGGTTTTACTGACCTGTGGATCCGTCACCTGACTCACCGTGATTTGCATCTAATGTCTCATACCTATGTCCCTTTATGCTCCTGCTTCTTCCCAGGCTACGTCCCATTGGTTTTGACTGGTACTAGTGATCTAACCCTGACACCCCCCCTCCCCCTATTTCCGCTGGTTTCTTATATAAATATACTTCTATGCTTTTTTCCGATGGGGAATTACTGACTGTATCCTTCTCGTACGCTTTACCATTTTTGCTATGTGAACTCGTGTTTTTTTGCTCTACTAACGTGATACACTGTTTTTGTACCAGTATTTTTACTCTTGTTCAATAAACCCTCATTACAATAAAATTGTCTTTAACCCTGCAAAGACTGACTATAGGGGTTATTCAGAGAGAGCCGATCTGGCCCAGAAATGGCACCAAATAGTGAATTTCCCCATACGGTGCAATGTCGTGGCCATTCGGTTATTCAGAAAGCTCGCAGTTTGCCAAATTTTGGCAAATTGTGAGCAAAATACAGTGCCTGTGTGAGGGCAGTAAAATTCCCCATAGAGAAGCAATGGTTAACCTATTCAGAGAACACCAAACAGCAGTGAAATCTCAATGAAAGGTCCTGCTGTTCGGTGTTTTCATTTAGCAGGTTTAATCAGGGGAATCCCATAGGTTTCAATGTTAAAAATATTCCCATTTCTATACAACATCTAATAAACCGTTTATTCTTTTACTCTGCAGCAAAAAAGTCTCTTTATTTATTTTAAAGCTATTTTAGGCATTTTTCAGGATTTTTTCGGGAAAATTGTGTTTGCTTTTGGTTTGTTTAATAGCAGCTTTTCTTTTTTTCTGAAACAGATCTTTTTATTTTTATTCATAGGTCCTTATATGGTAATTCCAGACATTTTCCTCCAGTAGATTTTTTTGCAAACAGCGTTTTAAATTTGACACTTTCAATTCTTTTTTTTGTTACCTGTCTGGCGGCTTGTTGGCTTTTTTCTGCGGCTGGTCGGTGCTGTGTTTGGCGGCTGATTGGCCGCATTTAGGCAGCTGTACGGCAGGTTTGCGACGCCTGTTCGGTGGGTTGGCAGCAGATCGTCAGGTGCATTCGTAATTTTATCAGCAGGTTCAGATTGATCTAAGATTTTCAGAAATTTTGCAGCGGTTTGGCGGTGGATTTTCGGGTCAGTCCCCTGCACTCCGGGGACTCTGCGACAAATGCAGAATTAACTGAAGGGTCAAAGAATTTCATTACCCGAGGTGCGGGGAACGAGAGAGTATCCGAATATCGGTGACATTTTGGTGCTCTCTGAATAACTCCTTGTATTTGATCTGCAAGGCACCTCCTGATTCTCCAGTGTTGTATAATTGGTGTGGTGTAATTCTTAAGCAATGCAAAGTAAATTTACATATTGCAAACAAAATTCATTTGCAATTAAGCTCCAGAACGAGCACCCAAAGTTTTAGCACTTCGGGCATAACAGTCTAGGTAGCAAAACGGTTTAAACAGCTTGGATTCCATTTTTGTTCCTCAAGAAAACAGATCCAAAGTTGTATTATGAACTTTAGTACCATTATTTAGCGAGCTGATGGTGCCACCTGACTGTCAAATATTGTATACATTTCAAAATGTGCTTTTAATGTTGTCAGGTACATTTTCAATGTATGTATATTGCAAATTAGTTTTTCATAAATCCACTGTGTCCTAGCATTGATTTTATGGAAAAGAACTTGGTAGTGAAGGATGTAAATATTTTGTTATCATGCTAATCAAATCATGGTTCGCCCTGGTCTATCATACTTAAAACATTTAAGTAAGACACTTTTTACATGGAGAAAGCTAGAAATTTCATGTTTAAGTCGTCTGATTACCATAAAATTATGAACCTTCCTAAAATACTTTATTTGTTCCAAACCATCTCCCAAATTCTCCCACTTTCATTGTTTGATATATCCCACAGAAACATAGAAAATATCGGCAGATAAGAACCTTTCGGCCCATCTAGTCTGCCCAATTACATGGATACTTTACCTGGATTTATCTTTTGTTTAGGATAGCCTTATGCCTGTCCCATGCCTGCTTAAACTCAATCACTGTTTTGGGCTCTACCACTGATTGAATATAAGCAGGCATGGGATAGCCATAAGGCTATCCTAAATAAAAGATAAATCCAGGTAAAGTATACATGTAATTGGGCAGACTAGATGGACCGAAAGGTTCTTATCTGCCGACATATCCCAGACTTATTAATGTTCATATATGGAGCTATAGAATAGCAAGACTGTCATTCCAGCCCCCCAAAACTCATGAGGGATTAGGAGTTCCAGATATGTGATCTTACTATAGATCACCAGCAAGATCTCAGATTTTGTCTGCTTCCACAGTTTTCCTCCAATTGTGATAGAGATAGAAAAAAAACCTCATTCTACAACATCTCTTTCAATTTGGCATCAGTGGAGTATGGAGTTAATTCAACCATTGAACACTTCATGCATAGCTCCCTTGTATAAATTCCAATTATTTTCGATCTGACCTGCTTTTACAAAACTGGATATGTAAAGCAATTGTTCATTTGCATCAATTCTTTATCTCACTTGTGATCCAGCCATTTCCTACTCTGTGTGCAGACTTTAATTTATTACAATCTGACATATGCACATATTTAAGAAATAAACATTTCCTGGACACTTTTGAACTCAATATTTTGATTTTTACATTAATCCATATGACAATTTTACAAACTTTGCTACGGCAAAAAATACTCCCTTAAGTCACTCTGATTGTCCTACCACCCCACCAAGCAGTTTGCCGTGGGTGACTAGTTAAACTGTCATAATTGTTAAATGTTCTCACTGGATCATTGGCCCAAATCGTTCTCTTATATTTTTAAGTTCTCTAGATCTGTGTTTTTACCAACCTTGTCCTCAAGAAGCACTATCAGACCACTTTTGTACATATCTGAAGTACAACCCAGGCGATGTGATCTGCTGCACGGTGATTGAAGTATTTAGTCTGCATTTCCCCAAGGTGATCCTTAATATCTGTCTGTTTATACAGCTCCCTTAAACACTGCTGTAGATGTAAAACTATAGAGAGGCTTTGTAAACTTATTTCTTTGCTGGTATTTAGCTCCCTCTAGGTTATGTCATATTTCTGATGTTGGATAAGTAATACAGAAATAGGACTATATCACATATGTTTTGGCTTTGCCTTCCGTTTCTTCCCTTTTGGTGTCATACTGAATGCCTCATTTAAACTTGCATACAGATTAAATTACCAAATCTAGTATAACGGGCAATTGGTCTTCACTGTTCCAGTTTATGCAGCAATTTTGTGAAAGCTGAAAAACATTTATATATACGACCAAGTGTCACATCTTACTAAAGGTTCAGTGGATACATATAATGATATATGGTCAGGCTGACATACATTTTAAGCTACAGACACTACATACTGAATATCCTATCATGGCTATGTGTTATTTATTATTTTTTGTATATAATTCAATGGTTCACTATCTGCACCTACTGTGCATATTACTTGATTATTTGTTGGCGTGTGTCTGCTGCATTACCTTATAGAGTGTTCACTGTAACCTGCCTATATGGCTAAAATCACTGTCCTCACATCAGTTTTGTAATACCCCAGGAATACTTATGTAACGGGATTTTGCGTAGTCCCACAAATACCCCTGTGGTCCTTTACCTCAGTTACCTTCAAGCGCTCTGCAAGCCGATCCTGAGCCTCCGCTACCTGGGAGTTGGGGTACATGACTGCGGCAGTGCCTCCACCCAATTGGACATCCAGGCTTTGGGAGTGAGATCCAGTTGGGAACATATTTAAACAAGCAATAAATCAACACAGGGCTGTCTTTTATAGAACTTTGTATTGCACAGCAAAACTCTATGCAAAAATAAATGTAACGGTCTAAATAAATATAATGCAGTGGAATAAGTAAATAACGCAAGAGTCAGTATGAGTTTACCCACAAACAATACTGCGGCGCACCCTAGTCTTTTCCCTAATGGTACCATAGGTAGGTGGTGCACATTGTTGGGGCCCAGAATAATTGTAATCCACTTTGTCTGTAATATGCTGGGGTGTTCCAGGGATCAGATAAGTCAGACTGCTTTAGTAACCAGTGTCAGAATGCCTTGTTGTAAAACCAAGGGGAGAGGTGTCAGTTTACAACTCCACAGTCTGCAATCAGATTTTGTCCAGGAAGGGGATAAACTGCTCCACTGGGATTCCTTCTTTCTGCAGAACAATCACTGCCAGGAACAGTTCTGTGCTTTGATCTGGATACAGAGTCTGCTGGGAGCCTTTATGCAGGATGCTTCAGCACTGGACACAATACCACAAATCTCAGCCACCATCATCTTCCAGCTTCCTCTCTTGCAGCCCTGCCTCAACACACAAAACCATAGAGCCACACAGTCTTGAATCTCAGAGCAAACAGAAGGTCGCCATCTGCTGGTTACTACATAGAAACTGCAGGCTAGTAGAATTACTGTGCTCTAGGGGTTACACTTAATAATCACAACTCAATAATCACAACACAAGGCTCAAGGTGCAAATTACAAGTGTCTATTGAAGGGGCTCCAAGCAGAAACAAAGAATATATAGCATGGTACAGAGAGTAAATTATACGTCATACTGCAGCACTTTTCGACAAATCATAGACAATAAAGATAAAGAAAGCATGCATCTTAACAAAGCAGAAATCACATACAAAGCACTTCTGAATACATAATAAGGACAACATCATAGAATTCCCAGAAATTAGGTAAAATCCAGGAAATAAAGCTTAACTAGCCAATAGAGTTTCAGGCACATATCTTTTGAGGTGTGTTCAAGCTTTGCAAGGAGGTGTGTATTTTTAACATAGCCAAGCCTAATTGAAATTCCTGCCAACATCTGTATACTCATCTAAAGGGGGTAAGGGATTAACCCTTTCACTATTGTATATTGAAAACAATAATAAAGACCAAATGAGAAAGAAAAGAACCATGGACGGAAATATGGAGTGCATATGGTCTCCAAAGCATGAACAATTATCTTTCAAATGCCTTAGTGGGTTGGATTTTTTTTATTCAACCACCATCGCTTTTGAGAAAATGTTCTTGCTCTTACTATAATTAACGTCTTCACTAACCATTTTTTTGGGGGGAAAAAACAAGCGAACATTGCTAGGACCCAATGGATTTCTAGTAAACAACTTTCCAATGCAGAGAGTTTAAAATGAGATATATCCTTAATAAAAATACATTTGTAGACACACTTTAGAGACGTATGCTTATTTGACAGGCAGAAGACTTTCCCTTTTGACTAAAAGCACTACTATATGTATAATAATACAGATGGGGATCTGTGTTTCTGTGTAAAAGAAAAACGTATCTCCAAACTGTTTAAACAGTTTCAGCAAGTTGGAGGACATATCCAAGGTGCTGAAAATGTGACTGAACATTCTAGAGGTCAAAGGAAATAGGCTTGTAGTAAAGGAAATTCCTTTGCATTGGTCCAGAATATGACCAATTCGACTTTACTCAATGTTGGGCTCCTGCAGGATCATTTGAACATAGTATACTTAACCCTTTCACTGCGGAGGACGCACTCAGCGCGTTCACCCGCAGGTAGCGTTGCCTGCGGAGGACGTGCTGAGCGCGTCCTCCCTTTGCAGTCAGCGATCGGCCGGCGCGATGACATCTAATTCAGGCGCCCCCCCGCGTGTGCGGATGAGGCGCCTGAAATGGAGGGGGGGGAGGTCCTTCGGACCTCTCTCCCTCCCGATCGCCGGCTGTCACAGGGTTAAGGCAGGCACAGTTTGGAAGGGCAAAGCCTGCCCTTCCAAACCGTGCATGCCTTTAACCCCTTGGGTGCCGGATCACGATTCGGCGCCGAAAAGTGCCAAATCGTGATCCTCTCCCGGAGCTGGCCGACATCTTGGATGTCGGCCGAGCTTCCGGGAATGCCCCCTGAGGACTGGCGTCATCGTGCATAGCACGATGACGCCTATCCTGGAGTTAACCCCTAACTGCACCAATGGTGGAGATAGGGGGTTCCAATGAACCCCCTATCTCCCGATCCGCGGCAGCTAGGGGTTAATGTTAACTGTTGGATCGGCCAGAGCATGGCCTTTCCAACGATACCAAACATGACAATGAAAAAAGTTTTTTTAAAAAAATAAAAATTTTAAATAAAAAAATATATATATTTTAACCCTTTCGCTGCTGAGCCTTTTCACACCTCTGTGCTGAGCTAATTTTTACTGATTTCGCTCATCATGTTTAAACGCGCTTTTAAGCCTTATTTTAATATATGACGCAGACATATTATATATCGTTCTTTCCGGCAGACCCGGCAGATTCATAATATGTCATTATTATATGTATACGTTATGTCATGTCTGTATATTATAACAAAAAATGCAATAAAATTTGAATTTTCAATAATTTACAATGTGTAAAGTGTTTTTTTTCACATTTTAACATGCGAGCGTTTGCGGTTATATTTTCTATGGGGCGCGCTTGTTAAAAAAATTAGAAATGAGGAATCTTTATTTTTTTTTGGGGAAAATTACGTGTTTTTTAGCAAACGCCTCCCATAGAAAAAATAGTTAGTGCAGCATCATTGTTCACATTATAATTGAAATGGGAACAATATTGTTGCACTAATATTAATAATTTTTTTTTTTTTTTTTTTACATTTTACATGGTCATGTTTGGTATCATTGGAAAGGCCACACTCTGGCCGTTCCAATGATAGCAAACATTAACCCCTAGCTGTCACGGATCGGGAGATAGGGGGTTAATTGGAACCCCCTATCTCCACTATAGGTGGCAGCAAGGGGTTAGTTTCGATGACGCCAGTCATTAGGGGGATATCCCGGAAGCTTGGCCGACATCCAAGATGTCGGCCAGCTCTGGGAGGGGACTGCGATACGGTGCATGTTAGCGCCATATCGCGATCCAGCCCCCTAGGGGTTAAAGACATCCGCCGCTTGGAAGGGCAGGCTGTGCCCTTCCAGGCAGTGCCTGCCTTTAATCGCTGGCCCGCGGGGAAGAGGAGGGGGAGAGGTCCGAAGGACCTCCCCCCTCCCCTTCAGGCACCTTCCCTGCAATGGTGGGGGGGGTGCCTGAAATAGACGTCAGGGTCCCGGAGGCTGGGCTGACATCGATGATGTCAGCCCGCACCGGGGGGCCGCGCGATCGTCCGGAATACGCTCAGCGCGTCCTCCGCAGCGAAGTAGCAATGCGGGTGGACGCGCTGAGTGCGTCCCCCGCATTGAAAGGGTTAAAAAAAATTATGAAAAAAATAAACAAGTTTTTTTTCTTTTTTTTGGTTTGTTAATGCAGCAATATTGTTCCCATTTCAATTATAATGTGAACAATGATGGTGCACTAACGATTTTTGTATGCGGTGCGTTTGTTAAAAATCACGTAATTTTCCCCAAAAAAAAATGTAACGAGACCCCATTTCTAATTTTTTTAACAAGCGCACCTCATACAAAATATAACCGTAATTGCTCGCATGTTAAAATGTGAAGAAAAAAAACACTTTACACGTTGTAAATTATTGAAAATTCATATTTTATTGCATTTTTTGTTATATTATACAGACAGGACATGACGTATACATATAATAATGACCTATTATCAATCTGCCGAGTCTGACGGAAAGAACGATATATAATATGTCTGGGTCATATACTAAAATAAGCCTTCAAAACACGTTTAAACAAGATGAGCGAAACAGGTAAAAATGAGCTCAGCACAGTGGCGTGAAACGCCTCAGCAGCGAAAGGGTTAAACATGGTAGTGAAGCTGATTTATGGTTTATAGATAATGTTCCCCTTTATTCTATACAGAGTATACTCTTCAGACTGGAATTCAATACTTTGATAACAAGAACCTCCATTTATATACATCGATGAGATATATGCAAAAACATCTGAGGAATGCGAGATTGCTTGCAGAAAGTGTGTGTTTCATTCTAGCAATAAGCACGCAAGTGAAACTTTTATTGAATTGATAATACATTTAGTATTATTATTTTTCTTAATACATATTCAGAACCCAAAGAATGCAGTAATGAATAATTAAATATTTACAACATTAATTTGTATCATAAATATGAAGGATGGTGTGCAGGGCACATGCTATATAGCACATTATCTGTATGTACTCTTTATGGTTTTCACCTTCATGGGTGGATACAAACTGAGGGGTTATTTTGCTATTTTAAATAATTTTAATATATTTATACACAGGGTTATTCAAAGAGAGAGGTTTAATAAAAGAAGAAAGTTTTCTTCAAAAAACACTAACAGGGTTATTCAAAGAGATCCGAATTGTGGCTGAAAGGTAACTGAACAGTGAAATTCAGCATTCGGTTACCTTTCCTGGCCATTCGGCTATCCAGAAAGCAGGCAGTTCACCAAATGTTGGCGAATTGCCTGCACATACGGTGCCTGTTCGTTGCCTTTTCAAGGGCAGTGAATCCCCATAGAGAAGCAATGCTTTGTCTATTCAGAGAACAAAAACCAGCAGCGAAAAGTTGCCGAATTGCCCTGCTGTTCGGTGGTTTCATTCAGGTTTATACAGGCAAATCCCATAGGCTTCAATGTTAAAAATATTCCTGTTTTAATGCAATATCTAATAAACCGTTGATTATAATATTCTGCAGTAAAAAGTCTCTTTATTTATAGCTTTTTTTAGGATCTTTTAGGCATTTTTCGGGATTTTTTTGCAAACATTTTTCTTTTGTGTTTTTTATAAATCGTTTTTTCTTTTTCCTGTAACAGACTTTTTTATCATTCATTGGATCTTATACGTAAATTTCAGACATTTTCGTTCTGTAGTTTCTTTGCAAACAGCGTTTCACTTTTCAAACATTCAAGCGTACTGTTTTTTTTTTTTCACTCCATTCACTCGGCTCCTGCTCGGGTTTTTCTGGCGTGTTCGGCGGGGTTAATCCAGATGTTTTTGCGGGTTTCAGTGTGCGTTCGCCGGGTTTTGCGGTGAGTGTCCGGCGGGTTTGCGGCAGCTTTTCCTTGCACTACGACGGCCCTGTGGTGCTTGCTGAATACACAGTAGGGTTGCCGAAATGGGTTCGCCAAATCGCACCGAATTGAAGAGAACAAAAAGTCACCGAACGTGCGGTGACTTTTCGATTCTCTTTCAATAACCCTGATATTATTTTTAACCACATGGGTGTTTATAAGTGTGTTTTGCATGTCTTGCACATGTCTGTATCTGTGTGTTTGCATGTCTTGCACATGTCTGTATCTGTGTGAGTGCACATTAAGCATATTTTCCTTTCAGGTAGAAGACGCATGCATTTAATGATGACTTGATTATTTAATTTTCAGTAACTGCATAAAAGATCATGATTACATGTAATCGGCTGGGAGGAGTAGAGGTAATGTCACTGCTCTGCATGGAGAGAGCCTGTGGAGACACGGGTTCGATCCCAGTGAGCAACCTCTCCAGTAAGTGTCCTTGGGCAAGACACCTAACGGTACATACTCGCCACCCAGGACATACTTGAAAACGAGAGAAATCTCAATGTATCCTTCCTGGTAAAATCCTTTCTCCAAAAAAAAAAAAAGAAGCAATACTCCAATTACAATTACAATTAGAAAGTCAACACTATGCAGTAGTTTAATTCTCAATTAAAGGTGTTTCTCAAAATGGCATGCGAAAAGATGCAACATTCTGCAAAGTTAGGTGTAAGTACACTTATATTTCTACTCTAAAAGATCTGCAAAGTAGATTACTGATTCAATTACCGATTGTGTTTGACTTATGTCCTGTGCCTGACACATTTCTGTCAGAAATGTCTGGCACAAATTAAACCCAATCACAAGAAACTACAGGCAAATCTAAACTAGTTAATGAAGTACTTACAAGTATGTGTTAGCACAGTAATATATTTTACAGTTTCATGCAGCAATTAAAGGCACTAATATACGAAGCATTAGAAGGATTTGGATTTAAAATATGTCACAGAATCAGCAACGTCGTATTCAAAAATTGGTGGTGGACTATCAATAAAGATGCCATACCCTACTTCGGAGAACATATTAAAACAAATGTAGAGTGAGCTGCAGAATAATGAGAGAGTCCACGGTTGCTCAACATTATAAAGGCAAACAAAAAATTTCCTAACTTCCAAGAAAACTAGGGTTAAGTTTTGAATTTGCAAGTTTCCTTACATTGAAAATAATTATAAAATACTTAAACTTCACTTCTAGTCTCTCAGTGGAGGGAGCAATTGTTTCACTGCAAACCGAAGGACAAGGAGATCAGATACTTCTACTGTGTTCTTCCACCCTGCTCGACTCTTACTGGAGTCTTATGGCCTTCAATTAGTGACAGTGTTCATTAATGATGAACAACAATAATGAAATGAGCTGATACTGCAGTATATTGACTGGCTTATAAATGAGGCGATATACTGTATAAGGAGCCACAAAGACTTCCTCTCAACAATATTTGATCTTACAGTGTTATTTAAAAATGGTAAGCGCCACACAACACACCTTAACCACCCAAACTCCAATGCTACACCAGCAATAGTGGTTTCCCCCACACCATGGGATAGAAGACAAAGTTATACGTATCTGGTGAACGCAAAATAAATTGCTCTGTAGTTCAGATGACTCATGCAGGCCTGCAGTACATCATATGGTTATATGAAAGAAGCAAAACACAAGAGACATAGTGCAAAGTGCAAAAAAACACTTGTGAAGACAATTAGATGTATATAGTGTTCCACTCACAAACATAGAGCCCCAAACACTGGCTCTGAGTGGAACTGCACTTTTGGGTTGTTTGTCTTCCTCCTTGTTTTCAGATGACCCCCACCTTAACGAGGCAGTAATCCTCAGGCACCATACATTCGTACATATAGCATGGAGGAGACAGACAGAGAATATCCTCCTAGTGTAATTCTGACTTAGAATTATTTTGCTAAATCAAGACTTACGCTTAGTGGAGCTACCATAGCTCGAAATGGAACGCACATGGATTTTTTGTGGAAAAAATCCAAAGAAAAAACCGCTCTGGATACTGGAACGTGGTCTTAAAAGGTTTTAATAAAACAAAGGTTTAAAATAAATCAAAGGTTTCAAATAAGCAGATGAACATGACCTCCAAGAGCGAGCTTGTGAAGAGCTTGCAGCAGGGACGCGCAAGGCTCCATGGCGTTCTATGGGCTACTTGTGGCGGTGGCTGAGCTTTTGCCAGTATCAGGCAGCCTTGTGCTTTGTTCATGGGCCAGGTGCTAATAAACCGCCCACTCCGAAATATGGACAGTAAAATGTAGACACAGATTTTCTTACTTACCGTCTCCATTTTACCATCAACTATGGGATAGGGCCCTAAGGTGCAGGTAAGTTAACAACAGTTCTGACTAAGTTTACACCATGGTTGGAATTACAGCCCCCAGTGTTTCCCATACAATTAATAAATAAAGGAAATCTACCTGTCCAGTGCCTCACCTTCAAACACCTGGTGTAGTGTCCTCCTTAAAAAGCAGTCAGTAGAATATAATAACACATTATGAATTACCACCAGGTGTGAAGCAATCAAAAATCTATGCCATATACACAGGGCTGGCCCGACCATGGGGCCGGATGTTACCATGGCTCCAGGCAGCACTTTGCCAGGGACAGTATTTTGGTCCTCAACTAGGCACACCACATATTACTGTGAGTTTTAATCCTGTGGAGCTCTGTGATACACCCATACATTCAGCACATTTCTGTGAGTTGCATTGCTGTGGAATTCTGTGATATGCTCATTTACAGTGCAGGTTGGTTTATTTTTTTATTGGAGGGGGGGGTAGCATTTCATCCTTGGACCCAGCCTGCACAGTGTCTTGGACAGGCTCTGCCTATATAGCTTTTGAAAAGTTACCAGGAAAAGCTTAATGATCTTAACATGTATAGCTTGGAAAAAAGACGAGACAGAGGAGATATGATAGAAACATTTAAATACGTAAAGGGAATCCACAAGGTAGAGGAAGGGAGTATATTTAAAAGGAAACAAAGTAGCAAAACAAGAGGACATACAGGGTTATCCAAAGAGATTCGAAAAGTCACCGCACGTTCGGTGACTTTTCGTTCTCTTCAATTCGGTTCCTTTTGCCGATTGCATTTCGGTGACCCTGCGGTGTATTCAGCAAGCACCACAGGGTCCCCGAATTGCAGGGAAAAGCTGCCGAAAACCTGACGAAAACTAACCGAATGCACGCTGAAAACAAGCAAAAACATCTGGATTAACCTTCGAAGAGGAGCCGAACAGGAGCCGAAAAGGAGCCGAATTACACAGAGCCGAAGCAGCTGTGACGTAGAGGAGGCAGTGAATAAATTAGAAAAACCATTTGTATGAATCTGGGAAAATGAAACGCTGTTTGCAAAGAAACTACTGAGCGAAAATGTCTGAAATTTTCACAGGAGATCCAGGGAATGATAATAAAGAGGGCTGTTACAAAGAAAATAAGCAAACTGAAAAAAAAAAAAAAAAAATCGGACTTTTAATTTTTTTTTAAAAAATTCAGAAAAATGCTTAAAGTATCCTAAAAAATCTATAAATAAAGAGACTTTTTGCTGCAGAATTTTATAATGAACGGTTTATTAGATATTGAATTAAAACGGGAATATTTTTAACATTGAAGCCTATGGGATTCTCTTGAATAAATTTGCCGAATTAAACCACCGAATGGCAGGGCATTAGGGGAACCTTTCACTGCTGGTTTGTGTTCTCTGAATAGCCGAAGCAGTGCTTTTTGATGGGGATTTCACTGCCCTCGAACAGGCACCGTATGTGCAGGCAATTCGACAGGATTTGGGCGAATTGCCTGCTCTCTGGATAGCCGAATGGCCAGGAAAGGTAACCGAACCCTGATTTTCAGCGTTCGGTTACCTTTCTCAAGCAATTCGAATCTCTTTGGATAACCCTGACAGTCTTAGATTAGAGGGGCAAAGGTTTAAAAGTAACATCAGGAAGCATTATTTTACTGAGAGGGTGGTGGATACATGGAACAGTCTTCCAGTAGAAGTGGTAGAGGCCAAAACAGTAATTGAATTTAAGCAGGCATGGGATAGGCATAAGGCTATCCTAAACAAAAGATAAATCCAGGTAAAGTATCCATGTAATTGGGCAGACTAGATGGGCCGAAAGGTTCTTATCTGCCGACATTTTCTATGTTTCTATACAGATAATGTTTTAGAGCATGATCAAAATCCAGTGGTCTCGCTGAGCAAGGTGTATTGAATGACAAAAATCACCAAACACCAGATGTGCACGTGACACAAAAACCAAGTGAGTAGAGATTTCTCTAAATTGCACATGTGGGACGGCGAGTACCAAACACCAGAGTGCTTGTGAGCGCATACGCATGGAACAAAAGTGTAAAGGTTTGACATATAGCTTGACACATACAAAGAGGATGATATTAAAAACTTCTATTTTCTTTAATTTACCAAGAAAATAATGTGTAAAAAAATTGTAATTCCCCTTTACCACTCTTATATGCAATTTGAAAGACAAACACAATGAAATCCACAAAGATTGCATATAAACCATTTACTTTAGAATGTAGTTTTGTTATTTCTTATATACATAGGCTTATTTTACAGAATAACTTTTTCTGGTCATTAACATCTGTTTCCTCAAACTTATAATGGGCTATGATCCAGGAAAATATGTATATAATTGAAAAGTACATATGTAGTACTTAAGTCTGGTCAGAGGGTAATTTTATATGTGTCCTCCTAAGTAAATAGTTTGGAATATTGTGGATGGTCCAGTAGGAGTTACAGGATAGAGAGACCTATTTTCTATTTGCACCAAGCCACTAATTCAAATGCATTGTTTAACCACATACAACTTTTTTTTTAAAAAAAAAATTTAGACAAAAAAAAGTAGTTCTTCCTGCATGAACAATGTATTTGTTCAGTTCTTTATGGCCTCCAGACTTAACGTCAAGAGATTTTGACCTATCCTCCTGTTGGATTATCATTTTTTTTTAATAATACGTAAGAGAAAAGTGTCCTGGCTTCTTCCAGCCTATTCGTTTGGAATCAATTTCCCTTAGGTTCCCTGTAGCCAAACATCTGTTTTCCTGTTAAATATATTTGAAGTTTTTCCAACGCCATTTAGTTTAGTATATGTTTATCCTAAAATATACACAGCTTTATCATTATTATTATTTTTAGTTTGAGTCCGTTATAATAAATATTACTAGTCATTACTAAAAACTCAGGGCCATTTTCTGGCTGAGCTGGTAATAGCATGTGCAAATGCAAATAATGGTGTAAGCCATTAACCATTAGTGGCTCTCTGTTATGAGTGACATGCTACATTAGTGACTTGCAATATCCGGGACTTGCTAAGTGATACTGGCAGTGCTATGACCACTGTGCTAGTGCTACAATCACTGTGCTGGTGCTACCTATGTAAAATAATACAGCGTAGACAGCTATAACAATCAAGCTGCACGAGTGAGGTTGTTATACTTAATAGTTCACTGTTTGATAATTATGCCTTACAGTATCAAACGCATTTTGTTGAAAAAATGTTTACCATAACATTTATTTGAAACATGGGATACATAGTAAACACTTAACATGCAGGATACTGTCATGGATTTGCACACATTGTTATTCTGAGATCGTTAAAATAGTTAAATAATATAAATTTGCTATTTTTTGTTTTTCTTGATTTGGTTATCTTTTACAGAAATATTGCTTGGATAAAAGGTTCTAAACTCTAGATGACGTCCCTTATCTTACACCATTTTGCAAATGTGGTCTCCATTATTTGCATATAGACAGAAATACCCCTTGTGTCAAATACAGTAAGGCTAGGGTCAGACGAACGCATTTTCACGTTGTCTGTGAAAAAGTGCGTTCGAACGAATGGACGCATTTTTTCACGGAATACGCGATAGCGGTCATACGATGCGCATTTGCATCCGTGATTTTGTACGGATCATCAATAAAACACTTTGTGCATCTGGACGTTATGTTGGCCGGACATTAGCAGTGTCTGACATCTCCAATTCACGCACACACGCCGCTAGCGGCCGCAGAGCACTCTGTACGTCAGTACTAGCAGTTTAACGTTCTCGAAAAAATGCGTTCATTTGCCACTTGCGTTGCGCAGCCGGACATTTGTGCGACCGTACTTCGTATATTGGCCGTCATTGCCTGGCACTTGCTGCTAGTGCGGCCGTGATTAAGTGCGCCTGCACGCGCGTTCGCACTGCGTTCGTCTGACCCTAGCCTAAAGGTGATAAAGATAATAAGTAATAAAAATGGCCAGATATTCAGCTTATGGGGATTTGTAGCAATTAGAAAGAAATTATTACCAGCGCAAATTTCAATAAATACCAGTTTGTTTATAAAAAATATGTATGTGGACACAATGGCTCAAATGAAAATTACTTTAACTCCTTACCACCGTGTAGGTTGAGCTCAGCGGGGCGGCGTTAACACCGGCGGGGCGTACTAATCCCACACACCGTGGGGACGGTCCCACGGTGGTAAGAGGTTAATGCCTTGGATACGCACTGTACATGGATTTTCAGTAGTTATACTACCCTGAATCTTATCCTCGCACAGGAGAAAGTGACCCCAGTATACTTCATGTATTATGCCCTCTACCTAGCTGTTGTAATGTGGCAGTAAATTTAGTTGAACTTTTTGTTACACAGAGCGTGGGGGCTGCTCCTCTTATCTTTTTTACAGTAATACAGGTTGACAAGATTAAGATATCACAGGTAATTGGTCAGTGGAAAAATGATTTTTTTTATACTACAAAGCAAACTCTGGATTTGACATAGTCAAGATATGGAATAATAAAAAATATATAACATTGGTGTATCTCAGGAAGATCGCAAGTAAAAGAGACAACTATTAGAGATCCTTGCATAATTTATGACACAAGGAGATTGCTGTTCGGTAACTGAGGTAAACATAGTTACAAATATACTGTACATCTATTTACCCCTCTTGACGTTAAACAAAAATGTTATTTATTGGAGATCCAGATAGCTAAATGGCACTGCGGGAAGATGCTATTAAATTGCTAGCTCCCTGATAGTATATTTGTTTGAGTCCAAAATGCAGATTGCAAACATTTGTGGCTCCTAACACATCTAACACTACAGTCATGAGTCCCAGTCACATATTTTAAGTGGGACTCTCTGTAAGGTGACAACAGCTGATCAATGGTATGAGCATGAAATCCATTAATTTGACTAATGGTAAGGAACCGGATTGTTGTGGTCTAGACAAGGGATGAGCGTTCGGTTTGGATCAGTTCGGAGTTCGATTCGAACATCGCCCGTTCGGCTGTTTGGCAAGCTCCGAACATTTCCACGTGTTCGCCGCATGTTCGCCCACAATGCACCACAATGGACCACAATGCACTTTTCCACTGGCCCGAAGCTTGTAATTGGCTACAGCCTTGCACCTGACCACAGGTCAGGTGCAAGACTATGCCAATCACGGCTCAGAGTCCTGATTGGGCAAATTTTGCCCAATCATGGGCTCACAGAGCTAAGTCCCACAGCACACTATATAAGGCTTCCCTGCCTGCAGCCCCAGCGTGTGTGTTTGCAGGAGGGAATCAGAGAGGAGAGGAGATTGTTCTGTCAGGGTGTATCAGTGACATTGTAGGAGATTTCTGGGAATTAGAATCTGTGTTGGCACTGCCAGGCTATCAGGGACAGTGTGTTGCAGTGAATTGTAGGAGAGTTCTGGGAATTTGAGTCTGTCTTGGCACTGCCAGGCTATCAGGGACAGTGTGTATCAGTGAGTTCTACCAGAGTTCAGCAAATTTGAATCTATTGCCGTTCAACAGGTTGCCCTTCATCCAGCGTGCTTTCTGAAAGGACGTTCAGTGCTGCTGGAGGTTTTGTCACAGACAAAAGAGTGCGTCTGTCCACCGACTCTGTAGACCAGCTGACATTTATAAAAATGGATCAGTCCTGGATCAGCAGCTATCAATCCCCTGATGCTGACGTAACTGAATAGATTGGGGATCTCTTCTGCGTTACCAAAACCTCCACCACTGCACTCTTCCACAATACCACAGAGGGGTTACGGTGTGAAGGCACTTGCTGCCACCAAAGGTAAAATATTTGGGTGCACTGCCACTGAAGCCTGTACCAGATTTATATCGTTTTAATATTGGACGTCAGGGTCCACCACTGCACTCTTCCACAATACCACAGAGGGGTTACGGTGTGACAGCACTGTTGCCGACACTAAAGGCCCAATTTTAAAGCACCTATTGTTACTTTCATCCAAAGCCTGCATAAGTTTCACCATAATTTAGCCAAAAAAATCACTAAATTTGTTCTGCGTGTCTTAAAACGTCTCCTCTTTTCATACAGGCTGCCACCCCAAGCAGTTGTTTATGAATAGATTAAAGGAAAACCATTTACCGTCATTTGAAATGTAATTTTTTTGTTTTAAAATTTTTCTATACATCCTACAAATCCGCCACTTCACGGGCAGGTTATGGGGAGCTCCTAGGCACGATATTTGAAGGAATTTTTTATTTTTATTCTTAACCTTTATTTCATGGAAAACTCACGTTCCTTTAAAAAAGTTTTTTTTTTAACTTTTTGTCATTGTTTCCTGTCCCCCAGGGCACTACTCGGACCCCATACACCTTTTATGGCAAATATCTAGCATATATGCCCTCTTGGAGGGCACTCTAAAAATCAAACATTCGGGTCCCATTGACTTGCATTGAGTTCGGATCGTGTTCGCGAACGGGGGTGTTCGGCTCATCCCTAGTCTAGACAAGGTAGAGCCAATTCATAGCTTGATATGCAAACACCTCAATAAAGTGTTGACCCATTGTGATGCTTCTACTGACCCTATACAATTGTGTCTTTTACCTATGTTCGTTCTGCTGTGATTAGGAAGATGAGAATCACAGCTAAGGTTGTACGGGCTCCTGAAAGTAGCTGATGAACACTCTTTTTAAGCAGAAAATAAGTAAAATGCTGAGGGCCCTATTTCATTCCTCGCGCATCGGTTTTGCGCGCACGCAAATGCGCATTTGCGCGAGGACAAAACCATTTGCGCAGAACGTCGTATTTCAACGTTCGCGCAAACGATGCGCGTTATTGTTTGACGCGGATGGACTTGCGCGAGCATGATGAACTGTGCGCGTCCTTTACTTAATATTGTGAGCGCAAATGCGTTAAGCGGATGTTATTTCAATAGATGCGCAACTTCCTACTAACGACGTTTGCGCGCATAATTTTAACGTCTTTGAAAACCTGGTGTTAACTGCAAATCTGAACGTTCTGGCCGAATCAAAATACACCAGCACGAAAAAAAAAAAATACAGCACAGTATAATTACATATTCTACACATACCCAAACAAAAAAATTATGAATTCAGGCATATTTTTTTTATTACTGCAGCATGTATACTCAGATTTATTTTGACAGACGCAAAAACGTTAGTGAGTCAATTAAGGTGAATTGATGTCAATTAAGGTTCTTAATTCTGATTTGGCTGAATCCCGTGAAAAAAACAGTCCGCGCACTGATTTACATGCGCAACGTTACTGCGCGCGTATTACTCTTCGTTTTGCGCATTATTTTTACTAACGTTATTTTTTGACGGATGAGAAAATGCGTTCGGATCCGAATATCACGTTAATTTTTCGCGCGATAACGCTGGACAATGCACGCAAAAAAAATTGCACTACGCGAGTGCATTTGCGCAGAAAATGTAATATGGCCCTAAATACTTTATCAGACTGGACTTTTAAGGCTTATGGTAAAAACCAATAGAATGCCATTTTAATCCAAGAGGAATACATATGCATTATATGTTGGTGTTGGTGGTTGCCAGAGATATAAATAAACAGCAGTAGAAAGAAGTCTAGCTTATTTTGCTGAATGATCAGTTTGCTTTAGGGTATATCTTATTTATATGCTTATCTTTATGTATTAAATAAATAACATGTTTTTTTAACACATTAGTTATCTATCCTATGATATTTTCAAATACGAAAACTCACAATGTCACCTTTTGTAAATCCAATCTAATATTCATTTGATAAATATTAAATTATCACACACTAGGTCAGTTGTGTATGAAAAATAAATTTAATAAACTAGAAGGCTTAAGGGTAGGAAGAGAAAATGAGACAGTTGGAGAAAATTACAGGAACAGGTGAGAAACACTGAATGATTGGCATTATCATCAAATCCATCTGTGCACAAATACACTCATGCAAAAAATAGAGAATCTTAATAATTTATAAGTAGTTTATCTCTATTAATATGAAATTCTACTGAAAAGATCACATGCAACATTGTGATACTAATTCACCAATTACATTATTTCTATGAAAAGAGAAAGCATGCTAAATGATAAAGACAAGAAAAAGAAAAACGTAATCCCACTCAATAAAGTCTATTTTCTTGCTCTAACTGTACCTCCAGACCTGCAAGCTGTGAGTGCCGTTACCATCCTGCACTGCAAGAGCCACCTTCCACAGTTTTGCCTTGTGGAGCCCCAGCATGTATACCTATAACGGTGCGCTAACGGCGCTACCCTGGAGTAGCATTTATTTGGATTCTGTTGGACAGATTCTTGAACACAGACAGCAGGAAAGGCTGTAGTACCTTGATTCCCACACCAGGGAGGTAGTACAAGAAACCTAATTATCACCTCACCTCCAAATGGCTTCGTGACCAAGAGGTCGTTGGGTGTAAACACATTAACTATCTGTGTACAGATACATAGACACGACGTGATACATGAACAGACGTGAACAAGATTGCTGAATCTCAATGATACATGAGTTGTGCGGACTGCAGGGCAGTCACACAATACCTAGATACAGATACTGGAAACACAGACAGCAAGAAAGGCTGTAATACCTTGATTCCCACACCAGGGAGGTACTACAAGAAACCTAATTATCACCTCTGCTCCAAATGGCTTCGTGGCCAGGAGGTCGCTGGGTGGAAACACATTAACTATCTGTGTACAGATACATAGACATGACGTGATACAAAAACATGAACAAGAGTCCTGATGCAAGACTTACTTATTAGACATACAGAGCGGGAACACTTGTGTTCATTAGCCTGCAGGGAAGGCCTACAATCTAAGATTGGATATACTGTATGTACTCAGCTATACAGAGGGGGAACTCAAAGTTCAATAGCCTGCAGGCAGGCCTACTATCTGCGATAGGCTTCTGTATAGCAACCATGGAAACATACTAGACAGGATACATAAAACTGGGAACTCAGGAACATAAACTAGAAAGTATTATACATGAACTAGAAATAACCAGGACAAGAACTAGACAGATAACATAAACCATACGGCAAAACCATAAACGTGAATCAGACACAAACTCAGGCAAAAGTACAATAGGGATATGCGAGAGAATGGTCGATAGGGATAGCCAGGTCAAAACGTATACAGGTCCTCAGTCAGAAACAGGTCAATAACAGATCAGACAGAATGAGATTAGCAATAAAGCAGGAACTAGACTCCACTCCAATTTACTCCCACGACAGTTCAAGGAGCAAGGCCTCTCAGCCTCTTTCAAAGGCTGATGGCTCCTTGCACTTATGCCTAGCTCCGCCCCCTCAGATGCCATTTTGCCAGCCCTTACTACTGGCAACAGGCTAGCCAGCGATGCCACCTGGTGCCCTGACCCCCCAGGAAGTGCTGCGGGGGCCAAGGATGTAACAATACCGGTGATTCAGGGACCCTCAGTTCCTGGCATTCCTGTGATCCTTCTATATCCCTTTTGCTTGGAATATGCCATAGCGAGACCCAAAGCCAATAGATACACAGTGCCGAGTGCCACCCTGGCAACCGGTTAGAGTATTTTACCAGGGATAGCTGCTGCAACATCAGATTATCCATCAAGTGAACATTTTTCTTGACCTAAACATCAGTTTGATGTAAGATAAGGTGAAGGATTAGCAGTAGTTTTACTTCATTGATGTAGGACCTTCGATGTCTGTCCCATTAGTAATTTATGTAGCAATTTGTTTTGTAAATTTCATTTATTTCGACTGACGCCTTTCAGGCATCTGTTTCGGAGCATTGTTAAAATGTTTATATAATTAGGAAGGAAAAGGGGGGTAACAAATCATAAAACCGGTACTGGTTTCTCATCTACTACTGGGATCTGATATTTACCTGTCAATGTGTCTTTGCAGGGACCAGAAAACAAAGCAGAAACTAAGTTGTATGAATACTAACCTCCATAATTTTTGGATTTTGCATTAGTCGCTTATTTATGGAATGTTTTGTTTACATAGAGCCATCTCCTGAATGACTTGCACTTGATGCTCATTAGCCCCAACAGTAGTCACATAAGTTACTTTTTACAAACAGAATCTATCAGTGTACTATAAGACAATTTTATCATTTGTTGCCAGAATGTACTAAACAAATGCTATATTCTCAAGTTTTGTTTGCTGTAGACCTTCTTTTCAAAATTTTAGTTGAGTCACTGACATCGAAATAATCCCATGTAAATTCTAAACTTGTTTTCTTCTTGGTTTCAACATAAAATATCCCCAACATATTTACCATATGGTGAGCTAATCAATGTTAAAATTAAAGAACAATTGGGAGTAGCAAGGTTTATAGGACAGTGAAATCATTTCGGTATATTTTCAAGAAGACTCATGCATGCACTACATGAACCCTGGCATGAGCATTTCATTCCTTGGTGACTCCTTCACATGCCGAATACACACACTAAAACCACACACCTACACACACACACACCTTATCCAACCTGGTGGTCTACATTATTACTAAACTGCCAGAGGTTGGAATTGGATTCTCATCGGCATGCAACTCTTGAAAGAGGGCATGAGGAATATGGATTACAAAATGAACCTTCCTTCCACCATGCACAGTTCACCGGAAGTGTCCAATATGTTTGGTCAAGCTATGTTCAGATTCGAAAAATGTCAAATGGTACCGATTTTGTTTTCATGTTTGTCATTTAAAGAATGCATTTGAGTAAATACTTTGCCATATATTTGGACCAGTGTACTTTTAGCACATATACACTGAGAACAAAATTTGTAATATTTCCTACATACTTTGATATTCATCCTGCTGAACATTTTCCATTTGCCAAGCATTTAAGGGACATATAAATCAGGGATCTCAAACTCTGACCCCCTCAGATGTTACTGGATTACGACTTCTATAATTCTCTGGCAATCTATTTCATTTAAGGAATTCTAGAGAAATTGTAGGCCACCAAGATCTGGGGCTCTGGAGTTTGAGATCCCTGTTCTAGAAATACATACAAAAAACTTGTGATGTCTACTTTACGATTCAAAGTAAATTGCAGAACATCTGCAGATGGTTTCAATTGAAATGAATCTATTTAAAACTGTAGGATTGAACTTTGCTTTTGCAATGTGCACATGTGTTCTTCCCTGTTCATTAGAGACCATGGGAATGTAACTGGAATATGCATTTATTCACAACACTTTCTAAATTCTAATAATGAGTCCATCTGGGATAAAGAACCCTTGATATGTAGACATTAAGTAACTATGAATTGTTTCGAGGCTATTGGCAACACTAGTGACCTCAAATGACTTAGTGAACATCTGTAAAAGAATATAAAGCTGTATATTTTCTCATAGTGCTTAAGTAGAAAAAAGGTCCAGTTTTAATATTAATACAGCTTAAGACATCACTCCATATATTTCTATATTTTTAGCATTTGTCCTGTCTAGCTCTTGTCTCTTAGAGGTTAAAATATTACATTTTATTGTACACACTTAAAATCCGTAAAGTAAACTAAATGAGTTGGAAGCCGTAATAATATAATAATACAAATTCATAAAGATTATAAATGTGCTAGAAGAGAAAATCTCGTAATGGAATATGTCACCTCCAATTCCGCTGGGAGAACAAGTTATTCTATAGCACAATTTTGTTTTCATTAAAGATAGGTATCTCTTCTCTTTTAGTTCTACTTGTGTGTCATTTTTAGAAAGTGGCTAGGAAGTGACAAGTATAGAAGGATATCTGAACAGCATATTAAGTGACTGTAAGAATTTGAGAGCTAAGTGGTTTTCTAGTGATTAAATGTTTCAGTAGGGGAAATAAAGATTTCACATTACCAATCCTCAATGTTATTAACTGCTTACGGCAAGGCCATTTTGGGATGGTGTAAAAAGCAGAGTAAGTTTACATTTTATACTGTGCTTTACTTAAGTTATATATGAATTTTAGGGACTTATAGCAGAATTCATTGACTATGGCCCATATTCCGGCTGAGCTTCTAATTGCAGGCTGTTAAGAGTATCAAAAAATCGTTGCAAGCTATATAGTCTTTGTGACCCACTATTACCAGCTCAATTATGAGCCAGACCGTCACTATATTAGCAACTTGTAATTTTAGGGGGCCACTAAAGAATCCTGGCAGTGGCAACATGAAAAGGCCAGTGAAAAGCCAGGAGGAAGAGGGGAAATATATATCATGATGGGGGAAGATGAAAACAAATCTTGACATGGAACAATTCAGGTATAAGAGTTAGAATAAGACAAGCAGGTCTATTCAAAGAAAGGTGAAAACCAGGAGAACGACTGGAGAAGTGAAAATTTGAGGTCAAAATAGCCAAACCAGAAAAAGTCTCCCATTTATCTCACTTTCCAAATTGGCGATTTGGTCTAGATTGTTCTCTTCTCCTGCCAGTTCTCCTGGTTTTCACCTTTCTCTCAATAACCCTGTAGGAAGGAGGTGAATTAAGGCTTTAAATTAGGTCTTGGAGAAAAATGAAATGCGCATGGCAGCACAGGTTGTAGGATGCATTGAGGTACTGATATGGATTGTTGACATAGTACTCAGAGAAAAAAATGTTTTGGGTGCAAGCTACTTTATATATGTACTAGGTGGAAAGCCTGCCCAGAGAGCAGGCTATTGTTGTTGTCGGCAGCTCAGAATTCATGTCCACATATTTGTTTTTCAATGTCCAATCTAAGCGTATCTCTATAAAAATGCGTTTGTAACGCGTCCGTCGCTGTCCCATCTGCAACAGGAGGGCCAACTGAGCAGCTCTGATGGGTGCACGCACAGCTGACAGAGCAGGTTCCTCTTCCCTCTTAGATTGTAAACTCACAGGAACAGGACCCTCTGGGCTCCGGGAGGAAGATGAGCAGGAACTGGAACCGGAGGCTGGAGGGAGGGAGCCGGTGAGGGGCCGAATAGACAGCCTCCGGGGGAGACTCAGGGCAGGGGGGGATCCGTGAGGGACAAAAAAAATCTGATCCATTAGAGAGGGGCTGTGTGCCTCTCCAATGGATTGGATTTTTTTTGTCCCTCGCGCACGCCGCAGTGCACTTGCCGCGGCCGTTGGATGTGCGCACGTAGCCAGCAGTATGCGGTTTGCGTGCGCATGCGCAGATGGCAACGTTGCGACGGCGATGGAGGGAGCCGGTGAGGGGCCGAATAGACAGTAGGGTTGCCACCTTTTCTTCAAGACAAACCCTAACATTCTAGTGTTGGGCTTGGGTGGCCATTTTTTATAGTGTATACATTATGCGTATATTTACTTTATGCGTACATATAATGGCACGTGGTATGCATGGCATGTCAGGCTGGTATTTAGGCACACTGGTTATTATGACACACTGGTATTGTGCAGGGCAGACTGGTATTGTGCCTGGCAGACTGGTAATAAGGCTGGCAGACTGGTATTGTCCATGGCAGACTGGTAACATGCATGGCAGACTGGTAATGTGCATGGCAGACTGGTATTGTGCATGGCAGACTGGCAATGTGCATGGCAGACTGGTATTGTGCATGGCAGACTGGTAATGTGGCTGGTAGACTGGTATCGTGCATGGCAGACTGGTAACGTGCATGGCAGACTGGTAATGTGCATGGCATACTGGTATTGTGCATGGCATACTGGTATTGTGCATGGCAGACTGGTAATGTGCATGGCAGACTGGTAACATGGCTGGCAGACTGGTATTGTGCATAGCAGACTGGTAATGTGCATGGCATACTGGTATTGTGCATGGCAGGCTGGTATTGTGCATTGCAGACTGGTAACATGGCTGGCAGACTGGTATTGTGCATGGCAGACTGGTATTGTGCATGGCATACTGGTATTGTGCATGGCAGACTGGTATTGTGCATGGCAGACTGGTAACATGGCTGGCAGACTGGTATTGTGCATGGCAGACTGGTATTGTGCATGGCAGATGGGAGGAGACAACAGAGACAGGGCGGCATTCACTCTCTCCCTCCCTGTGTGTCTGGTGAGGTGGGGGGAGCGAGCTTACCCCTCCCAGCAGACACAGGGTTAGTGAGAAGAAGTGATCCTCTGCTTCACCCTGCGGCACTGCTGGCGGTCTCCGTCGCGGATTGTTGGACGCGTCTATTCAATAGAGCTGCCCTTTCTCACTGAGCCAACCGCCGCGGCACGCGCACAGCCGGCAAGTGCCACGGCAGTTGCATGCATGCGCAGCCAACCGCCGCTGGTTGCGCGCGCATGCGCAGTCCGTTTTTTTGGCGACTGACACGCCGGAGCTTACTGAATTATAGTATAGATGTTATGAGATTTTAGTGAAAAGAAGAGTTTTGTCTGTTGACTATGGTTAGAAAACGATAGTTATACCTTTCTACTCCTCGTAGTTTCTCTTGCTTTATCTGGGCATTTATTGCGACAACAATTGCCTATCAAACCATTGGATGAAACAGGTATGACATGTATTCTCCTAACCTGAAATGCATTTGATCATTTCTATGGTAAACACCAACATTTTCACTTATGCATTATTTTGGTGTGATAAGATCTACCATTTTATTGACTAAGAATATTTTTAACTCCTACAGATAAAGGCTTAGTAAGAGAAACATCCTGTAGAATCCCTTTAGTCATATGCTTCCCATCTTAAAACGAAGAAGGCACATGCTAGAGACACATGTGTCTAATAGAATGTTTAGTAAAACAAATACAATTTGCGTTCAAGTGCTTAGATGTACTGTATAATATTGATTTGGAAATAAAACCATTTTCTGTTTAGCAAATCCAGTTTACAATTTGCCCGTAGGTTGCATTGAAATCTATATTTTCATCTCAGTAAGCTAAACAATTATTTATTATATTCTTATTTTTCCTTTTCGAGATGTGCTTATTCATTATACGGAAATCAGATATTGTCAACTTACTGTACACAATTCAGCGCATGCTAAAGGCGCCAATTATTAAGTTCCTCACTTGTTATTGGTATTGTAATTAACAGTTATTTAAATGTTTTTAGAGCATAGCACTTTATTTATTCACAATTTCAACTTTGAGATAAACTTGTAAATTGTTAGTAGAATAAAATAATTTTTAAGTCAGTTTGGTACATATTTTGTACCAAATGTATTCTCCATTTTAGAAAATTATATATTATTAAGGCAAACTAATTGTTTAGAATTCTTGGTGAACACATTATTGTTTTGTTTTCATTAGCATTCATGCTGCTACATAGAATTCTATAGGATTAGGGTAATCTTCTTGAGTCATTTTGTGGTTAGGAGGAATACTGAAACACATTTACATGCAACCCCAGTGGCATTAAGGCTAGAGCGTTTAAGCATGGGAAATATTGAATTTCTATTTGCGCACCAGCCAATGGCTTGCTGTTTCTTCAACCAAGACTGAGTTGCTTCGCTAAAGATTCCACAGTGGCCAGTAAAAAGATGAATGGAATTTAGTTCTCCTTTGTGAGCAATGTGAAGAGACAGAAAGGACACAGTAAAGCTTTCAGTGACCCAAATCTAAATCCAGTGTGTCTAACTAGGAAATTGCTCATTCAGATGAAAGCCAAAAAAGAAAAAAAAAAGAAAATCTAGGCCTCAACGAGGCTGACACAGCAAAATCAATTGAGAAAACAACTGCTCTGTTTCGGAAGTAATTTTGTGAAAGACATTAAGAATGCATCACTAAAATAAGAGAACAGTTTGTTGATGTTCAGTTTTTGCTGCTCTGCTCTAATATGAGTTATAAGTGAACTAATCTGCCATTATGTTATCTTTTGACTGTTTACTACAGGATAATAAAAGGGGTCTTTCTGGTGCCGTGTGTGTTTGTATATATACAGTCAGGTCCAGAAATATTTGGACATCGACACAATTCTAACATCTTTGGCTCTATACACCACCACAATGGAGTTGGAATGAAACAAACACAATGTGCTTTAACTTCAGACTGTCAGCTTTAATTTGAGGGTATGTACATCCAACTCAGGTGAACAGTGGAGTACTTATAGCAGTTTGCAGATGTGCCTCCCACTTGTTAAGGGACCGAAGGTAATGGGACAATTGGCTTCTCAGATATTCCATGGCCAGGTGTGTGATATCCCCTCATTAAACCAATTACAATGTGCAGATAAAAGGCCCAGAGTTCATTTCAAGTGTGCTATTTGCATTTGGAATCTGTTGCTGTCAACTCTCAAGATGAGATCCAAAGAGCTGTCACTATCAGTGAAGCAAGCCATCATTAGGCTGTAGAAACAAAACAAACCCATCAGAGAGATAGCAAGAACATTAGGCGTGGTGAAAACAACTGTTTGGAACATTCTCAAAAAAAAGGAACGCACCGGTGAGCTCAGCAACACCAAAAGACCCGGGAGACCACGGAAAACAACTGTGGTGGGTGACCGAAGAATTCTTTCCCTGGTGAAGAAAACACCCTTCACAACAGTTGGCTAGATCAAGAACACTCTCCAGGAGGTAGGTGTATGTGTGTCAAAGTCAACAATCAAGGGAAGACTTCACCAGAGTGAATACAGAGGGTTCACCACAAGATGTAAACCATTGGTGAGCTTCAAAAACAGGAAGGCCAGATTAGAGTTTGCCAAACATCACCTAAACAAAGCCTTCACAGTTCTGGAACAAGATCCTATGGACAGATGAGACCAAGATCAACTTGTACCAGAGTGATGGGAAGAGAAGAGTAAGGAGAAGGAAAGGAACTGCTCATGATCCTTAGCATACCACCTCATCAGTGAAGCATGGTGGTGGTAGTGTGATGGCGTGGGCATGTATGGCTGCCAATGGAACTGGTTCTCTTGTATTTATTGATGATGTGACTGCTGACAAAAGCAGCAGGATGAATTCTGAAGTGTTTTGGGCAATATTATCTGCTCACATTCAGCCAAATGCTGCAGAACTCATTGGATGGTGCTTCACAGTGCAGATGGACAATTACCCAAAGCATACTGCAAAAGCAACCAAAGAGTTTTTGAAGGGACAGAAGTGGAATATTATGCAATGGCCAAGTCAATCACCTGACCTGAATCCCATTGAGCATGCATTTCACTTGCTGAAGACAAAACTGAAGGGAAAATGCCCCAAGAACAAGCAGGAATTGAAGACAGTTGCAGTAGAGGCCTGGCAGAGCATCACCAGGGATGAAACCCAGCGTTTGGTGATGTCTATGCGTTCCAGACTTTAGGCCGTGATTGACTGCAAAGGATTTGCAACCAAGTATTAAGAAGGGAAAGTTTGATTTATGATTATTATTCTGTCCCATTACCTTTGGTCCCTTAACAAGTGGGAGGCACATCTTCAAACTGCTGTAAGTCCTACACCGTTCACCTGAGTTGGATGTACATACCCTCAAATTAAAGCTGACAGTCTGCAGTTAAAGCACATTGTGTTTGCTTCATTCCAACTCCATTGTGGTGGTGTATAGAGCCAAAAATGTTAGAATTGTGTCGTTGTCCCAATATTTCTGGAACTGACTGTATATATATATATATATATATATATATATTATATTACACTTTATACCAAAACATTTTCTTTGAAAATTAATGAAGCTGTGCTCACTTTTCTTTACCATTATTTTTTTTTCTTTCTGGTGTTTTTGTAAATGTATATGGAAAGCTTCCTACCATTGATTAGTCATTGAAATTTAATGAAGCTATCTGTGTTCACCTTCATTTATCATCAATTTTATGAAAAATACAAGATAAACACATACAATGTGCTTTTTCTTAATTGTATCATTATAATTATGATTAGAATCCCTTCTTGACCTGTTGAAATAGTCTGCAAATGTACCAAAAAGATATGGTCCATGTTGGTATGACAGCATCAAGCAGTCATTTCATGATTTTTTTGACAGCTAAGTGAGTCTGACATAGTTGGAAACTCTTGTTACATCACAAACCTTACAATCAAATATAGGGAAATGTGGAGGCTGTTAGATTGCCAAGAGTTCATGTATGGGAATCTAACACGATACTGTGGACAGGGATGGAGTGGGTACAAAAATTGGCCTGGGTGAGAGTCTGACCAGGGGTGGGAGGGGCAGACTCCAAATGAAGGTTCCATGCATCGAGAATATATGAGATTTGTTTGAGATATGGCTTGGGCCAATGTGGGCAGAGTTGGGTGGCTCATTAGTGTGGTTTGTAAATGGCCCCACCAAGCAGTCTACCAGATGGCCAGGGTGGGCCTGTTTGCCATATGGAACACCATTTATAGCCATAGGGAAATAGATTTTTTTTAGGTTGGCATTCAATTTACAGCACCTAAATTAACATTAAAGGGCTTAGTTTTTGCCAAGAAAATATTTCCTACACCATTACACCACTACCAGCCACAAGCCAATTGTGCCAACACTAGGCAAAATGGATCCGTGTTTCCACCAAAGTAGTATCCCAGTTTTCTTTAATTTCAATATAAAGTTCAGATTTCAGCTTTTCACTGCAATTTCATAAAATGTTCCTAAGTCGCAATGGATTTCATTGTTAAAGAAGCACGATGTTTCAGTATAAATGTAAATAAGACCAGACAAAACAATGTCAAAATGACATTCAAAACATCAACAAAAATACCTTTTCTGATGACTGGTTTGAAAAACAACTTAACCTCTTTATCATTTGTGTGTGGGTTTATGTACTGGGCTGAATGTCAGGACATAGTGTTCCTAATTCCGTATTTCATCTAAGAGTGGCAGCCACATGTGGTGTGCTTATAATTTGTACATTTTTATACCACAGTCTATTATTTGCTTATTATTCAATATACCTTTAGTTGATCAGCTCAGTTTCTGCATGTGATTTCTTTTTATCTGTTTGGCCATGAAAAATAGCTTTGCCTATAGTGCAATTTAAATGTATTAATTTATTGTTTCGCTCACTAGTTATCAAATAAAATATATATATATACAGTCAGGTCCAGAAATATTGGGACATCGACACAATTCTAACATCTTTGGCTCTATACACCACCACAATGGAGTTGGAATGAAACAAACACAATGTGCTTTAACTACAGACTGTCAGCTTTATTTTGAGGGTACGTACATTTAACTCAGGTGAACAGTGTAGGACTTACAGCAGTTTGCAGATGTGCCTCCCACTTGTTAAGGGACCAAACGTAATGGGACAATTGACTTCTCAGCTGTTCCATGGCCAGGTGTGTGATATTCCCTCATTACCCCAATTACAATGTGCAGATTAAAGGCCCAGAGTTCATTTCAAGTGTGCTATTTGCATTTGGAATCTGTTGCTGTCAACTCTCAAGATGAGATCCAAAGACCTGTCACTATCAGTGAAGCAAGCCATCATTAGGCTGAAGAAACAAAACAAACCCATCAGAGAGATAGCAAGAACATTAGGCGTGGCCAAAACAACTGTTTGGAACATTCTCAAAAAGAAGGAACGCACCGGTGAGCTCAGCAACACCAAAAGACCTGGGAGACCACGGAAAACAACTGTGGTGGATGACCGAAGAATTCTTTCCCTGGTGAAGAAAACACCCTTCACAACAATTGGCCAGATCAAGAACACTCTACAGGAGGTAGGTGTATGTGTGTCAAAGTCAACAATCGAGAGAAAAACTTCACCAGAGTGAATACAGAGGGTTCACCACAAGATGTAAACCATTGGTGAGCCTCAAAAATAGGAAGGCCAGATTAGAGTTTGCCAAACAACACCTAACAAAGCCTTCACAGTTCTGGAACAATATCCTATGGACAGATGAAACCAAGATCAACTTGTACCAGAGTGATGGGAAGAGAAGAGTATGGAGAAGGAAAGGAACTGCTCATGATCCTAAGCATACCACCTCATCAGTGAAGCATGGTGGTGGTAGTGTGATGGCGTGGGCATGTATGGCTGCCAATGGAACTGGTTCTCTTGTATTTATTAATGATGTGACTGCTGACAAAAGCAGCAGGATGAATTCTGAAGTGTTTCGGGCAATATTATCTGCTCACATTCAGCCAAATGCTGCAGAACTCATTGGACGGCGCTTCACAGTGCAGATGGACAATGACCCAAAGCATACTGCAAAAGCATCCAAAGAGGTTTTTGAAGGGACAGACGTGGAATGTTATGCAATGGCCAAGTAAATCACCTGACCTGAATCCCATTGAGCATGCATTTCACTTGCTGAAGACAAAACTGAAGGGAAAATGCCCCAAGAACAAGCAGGAACTGAAGACAGTTGCAGTAGAGGCCTGGCAGAGCATCACCAGGGATGAAACCCAGCGTCTGGTGATGTCTATGCGTTCCAGACTTCAGGCTGTGATTGACTGCAAAGGATTTGCAACCAAGTATTAAGAAGGGAAAGTTTGATTTTATGATTATTATTCTGTCCCATTACTTTTGGTCCCTTAACAAGTGGGAGGCACCTCTGCAAACTGCTGTAAGTCTTACACCGTTCACCTGAGTTGGATGTAAATACCCTCACATTAAAGCTGACAGTCTGCAGTTAAAGCACATTGTGTTTGTTTCATTCCAACTCCATTGTGGTGGTGTATAAAGCTAAAGATGTTAGAATTGTGTCGATGTCCCAATATTTCTGGACCTGACTGTATATATCACATCTACTTTTCTTTATTTGAAATTTATTTACCGCTTGGAACAATTAGCAGTTCAGTCCACATCCGACATGTGCCACTTCTGTCACTGTGTATTTTCTAAACCAGGCATATATTTCCTGTCTTGTATTTTATAAATTATAAATGAAGAAACATAGATGTTACCGGTGATTGCTCACTAATTAATTACTAATTTATCAAAAATCCAAAGGATAGCCTTTGTACATCTGTCATAATTTCCAAGAGATTAATGTGCTTGTGACCTGTATGCAAGCACATGTGTCATAACTAATGATTTCCCATGGAAAAAAAAGCTTACAATTTGCTTTTAACAATCCATCAGCATCGTATGCCTGGATATGAAACATTGTGCACATCATTTACTTCATGGCCAGCTAACGTAAGACATATTCTTTATTTAACTCTCAACATATTTTATTATATGCTGGCATTTCATTTGCCTTACTGCATATCATTCACTTTCTGCAAGAGAGTGATGCTGCCAACTCGTTCTCTTACAATAGATCTCTGACAAAATCCCCTTTTGACATTTCCATTTCTAAAACTGATATCCATTGTGCTTCTTTAACAATGAAATCCATTGCGACTTAGGAACATTTTATGTAATTGCAGTGAAAAGCTGAAATCTGAAATTTATATTGAAATTAAAGAACTTTAAACATCATATGTCATACTTTATGGCTCTTGCAGAGCACCACTGATAAACCTAATAAATAATATTTATTTTGTACATAACAATTGTACATCATATTAGCAGTAGGAATAAGAAGATCTCCATTAAATAGTTTTCCACACATAACAGTGGATTAATGCTCGACATCCACAAGTGGAGACACAACTTGACATTAAAGAAGGAACAATGGTACATTTCTTCTTAATTACGGTAACACAAAGTAAAAAGGTAAGTTTAGGATTATAAATTAAAAGGAAGATGTAAAGTGAAATCTCAGACTTCAGTGACTTAGATTTAATTTAATAAATACAAAACAATATGTAAAGTACGGATATGTTCCTAACACAAAAACATATACTGTAGTATAGCAAATTACAGCCATATATTTATTTACCTGCATTGTTCAAGCAGAAACCAGTAGTCAAAAAGAAAGTGATATTCTACGGCGAACATGGCATGACCTATTTCAATACAGAGTGCAATTTTAACTACACTGTAAGGAAACACCTGTTTTAACCACTGCAAAATGAAAGATATCCTAAACCGGTGCCTCTCTTTTGACCTTGCCAAATATCTTGCAGATTTACTGTATGCAGAATGTGGATATGGCTGCCTCACACTTCTTGTTGGTTTGCCTACTTGCTATAGTAGGAGTTTTTTAAGGTTATTCAAAAGTCTTGTACCACTAGACTATACATATAAACATGCATATGAGTACAACACATATAAAATCGAGACAGACAGGGTTATTCAGAGAGAAGTGAAAACCAGGAGAATGACTGGAGAAGTAAAAATTCTAGGTCAAAATAGCCAAACCAGAAAAATTCTCCTATTTATCTCACTTTCCAAATCGGCTATTTGGTCTAGATTGTTCTCTTCTCCAGCCAAATCTCCCTGTTTTCACCTCTCTCTGAATAACACTGAATGATTTGCCCTTTAAGGTTTAGTGTAATTATTTTTTTAGGAAAGTATTATTATTATTATTAATATTTATTAAGCCCGAACACATTCTTCAGTGCTGCACAAAAGATGCAATGGGTAAAAGCAGGACAATTCTACGATACATACAGGAGGCCGGTCAGTATTGCTGCCAGCAGATGCAGGAGAACATTAGGGCCCTATTATGGTTGGGATAATGGTTTGCATTTTTAGGGGTTAATAGGGGTAGATGCAGCTTTAAATTCGTATAAGGGTTATTTTCAAAAAGAAGTCATGGACACAAGTTTGTAATTTATTCTTTCTTAGGTATGGGGCTGTACTCAGAGGCCCAAGGGACTCAGGACTTTAACAGGAATATGAGTGATCTGATTTTGGAAGTAAACGGGTAATTACAAAATGCGAAGAGGATCCCAGTCAATCATTTAACCACAATAAAGATTGCAGTTTGTCCTAACCCTATCAAGAATCCTAACCCTAACAGTATCCCTCCCTGTGATTGTTTCGGAGTTCCGGCAGTATGGCGACCTGTTGAATCTCCACATTAACTTGACTAAATCGGAGATTCTCGATACCACGTTGCCTGCGCGAGAGTGCAGTTTCCTACAGGGTTCCCATCCATTTTGATGGTGTGACCGGGCCATGACGTATATGGGGATTAAACTTCCCTCGCGGCTCGTGTTGTTACTCGACCATAGCGCCTTCATTGTGGACGTTTTTGTCTAATGACTTACTTACCTGGGCCAAACTTAAGGTGTTGTGGTTTGGGAGGATCAGGATTCTGAAAATGAATGGTTTGCGTGCCTCCTTTATCTATTTCAGACCATTCTGGTACAGATCCCACCCTCCTTTTTTGCTCGCGTTTAGACAGCCCTTTTGTGCTTCATGTGGGGTGCCTCACGCCCACGTGTACGCTGGAGCACTCTGATCCGACCGAGGTTGATGGGAGACGTGGTTCTGCCTGATCTACACAAATATTATCTTACAACGCACCTTCTGCGCATTGTTGAATGGTCCACAGGAGCCCTTTGGTCAGACTTGGAGGATTCCCTCTCTTCTGTGTGTCTATGGGCCCTGGATTTCCCAGGCTCACAGACCAAGCTCTGGCCCCTCCCGTTGATCACTGCCACTCTGCAGGTGTGGGACTTGACCGTCTCCCCCTCTCAGCTTTCCTCATTTCCATCACTCTTGTTGCCACTGGCTGACAACATCGCCTTCCAGGCAGCATTATTTCTGCTTCTTCGGGCAAGACTGCCCACTTCTCGACGGCCGTGAGTGTCCGTGCTAATTATTGATGCTGCTTACTTGCCATCCTGGGAAAGGATGCCCGAGACCTCTCTTTTAGGGCTGTGCGTTTCGGGTCTCGGAATTTCGGAATTTTCACGAAATTTCCCGATTCGTGTTGTCGGATGCGGCCGAATTTCCGAAAATTTTTAGATCCGAAAATGGCAGATCCGAAAAGTTTTCCGAGCCAAAACGAAATATTTTCGGAATTTTCGAATGTACTTGAAATGTGTCAAATCGAAATTTATTGCTTTGAAACGAGGAGAACAGACGTTCCGAAAAAACGAAAATTTCCGAAAATACGAAAAGTCGATACAAAAAACGAGCTAAGTGACACGAAAATACGAAAAATGGTCGATATTCCGAAACCATTTACAATTCCGAAAAACGAAAATTTCCGGAAATACGAAAAGTCGATACAAAAACCGAGCTAAGTGACACGAAAATACGAAAATTGGTCGAAATTCCAAAAAAAAAAATGTACACGAAAAACGAGTAGAGCCGCACCGAATCGAAACAGAAATCGGTCGAAACGAGCTGAATCGAAAAGTTTAAAAATCCGAAAAATCGAATCGAATCGAACCGAAAAAAAAAAATCGGTGCACAAGCCTACTCTCTTTTGACTTTTATAGAACGGTTCAACTACAATCACGAGAGCCTTGTGGCCTTGGCATTGGGTAGGACACTGGAACATCTCCTGAAGTGGATCTACTGGCAGGGGTTTTGTGTCCTCGTCTGAGGTTCATGCTCTGATGTCGTGAGGTGTTGCCTGGTGATTCTGGAGGTACGGGGGTCCATGCCCCTCCTCTGCTGCCCACCTCTGTTTCCCCCTCTCCCCTCTCCCTTTATTGTTCTCCTGTATATTTCCTGGCCCTTCTTCTTTCTCTTGCTCTCCTGTCTCATCCTCTTCTTCTCTCTTTTCTTTTTACCTTTTTCTGGTGGATTTTGCTCTCTCAGCACATTATGTGGCATGATCTGCTGAGTATTCAGACACCTGGCCCGGATTACATAATTTTCGAGCAACCCCAAAGGGAGTGTTTGCCTGACTGACCCAATTGACCTCGCAGACAAGGGCTGTACTGCCCATACTGTCGCTTTGTTTCCTAATATTGTACTAGCGTTCTGTACCCTGTGTTATCCACTTTCAGGGTCTCCTGAGATGGATTATTGTTGCACTTTTATTGCTATGCTGCTGCTCTACTGTAAATGTACTATATCTTAGGCTTTATTGAATAAAAAAAAATATTCCAAGCTGAATCTTTTGTCTGTGTTCACATCTATTATTATTATTATTATTATTCTGTATTTATAAAGCGCCAGCATATTCCGCAGCGCTGTACAATGGGGGAGTGCAGACATGAGACATACTAAAACACATAAGGAACAGAGGGCCCTGACCTTGGGATAATTGTCCTACTGATACAGCACTTTACACAAGTGCTCAACCAGACATCCCGTGAGCTTACAATCTAAAGGACAGGGGTAAGTGAAACAGAAGGGGAGCTGGGGAGTGTGGATCTGGTGGCTAGAGAGAGAATAGCAAGCCACAGGTTGATTAGAATAAAGTGGCTACAGGTGGAGGGGAATAAATATGTTTGGGCCTAGGGCTGGGTGGATGGATGGATGGATGGATGGATGTTTAGGCCTAGGGCTGGGTGGGAGGGAGGGTGGATGGATGTTTAGACCTAGGGCTGGGTGGGAGGAGGGTGGATGGATGTTTAGGCCTAGGGCTGGGTGGGAGGGAGGGTGGATGTTTAGGCCTAGAGCTGGGTGGGAGGGAGGGTGGATGTTTAGGCCTAGGGCTGGGTGGGTGGATGGGCCTAGGGCTGGGTGGGAGGGAGGGTGGATGGGCCTAGGGCTGGGTGGGAGGGAGGGTGGATGGGCCTAGGGCTGGGATGGGCCTAGGGCTGGGTGGGAGGGAGGGTGGATGGGCCTAGGGCTGGGTGGGCCTAGGGCTGGGTGGGCCTGGTGGGTGGCACTGCAGAGTGCAGAGTCTGGAGTGGTGGTGCCTCTGTGTTGTGAGCTGTGGGAAGGAAGAGGCAGAGCTTTTAGGAGAGCAAGCAGGTAATGACATGCGAGGGGGAGGTGGAGGAGGGAGACGGGGAAGTGGAAGCATGGTGATAAAGCAATGGTTTTTGGAGATATCAAAAACTATCAAAAATGGAGGGAAGGCATTAAAGGGAAGAGTAATCAGCCTGGGGATAATACATAAAAGGCAGACTATGAAAACTACAGTAATGAAGCAGTGGAGTTGCTTGAATGACATCATGGTCGAATTCAGGGTACCTTGGGAGTCCATAAGGGTGCAGAGTCTGGAGTGCTGGCTGTGTGTGTTGAGCTTGGGAGTCCTTAAGGGTGCAGAGACTGGAGTGGTGGTGCCTCTGTGTTGTGAGCTTGGGAGTCCTTAAGGGTGCAGAGGCTGTGTGTGTTGAGCTTGGAAGTCCTTAAGGGTACAGAGTCTGGAGTGGTGGTGCCTCTGTGTTGTGAGCTTGGGAGTCTAGAAAGATATCTAATGAAAGGGTAGAATTATTTCATATATTTGACAATACAAAAAACTTTACATTTACAACTTTGCAACTTCAACATGACATCTCTCTCTCTCTTTCTCTCTCATAAATATATATATATATATATATATATATATATATGTGTGTGTTTATTATTGCAGAAGCCACCTGCACATCACAGCAATTCGATGAATTGCATCCCAGAGCTCCTGTGCCACATTCCCCATATGCAGCAAGGAATTCTGGGTAGGATATGCAATTGACATCTGTCTCACTTTTATGCATCCTGGGTCTGTTATTACACAGAACCCTAAAATCAATGCTATGCCGTACTGTGACTTTGTAGCAGAGATAAGGTTTATGCAACTGGTCAAAGCCACTCCTAGGACAGCGCTGTTTCGGGTTTGTTGGACCCTCATCAGCTAGGAGCTAGGAGCTAGGCATGATGAGGGTCCAACAAACCCGAAACAGTGCTGTCCTAGGAGTGGCTTTGACCAGTTGCATATACCTTATCTCTGCTAGAAAGTCACAGTGTGGCATATCATTGATTTTAGGGCTCTGTGTAATAACAGACCCAGGATGCATAAAAGTGAGACAGATGTCATTAGCATATCCTACCCAGAATTCCTTGCTGCATATGGGGAATGTGGCACAGGAGCTCTGGGATGCAATTCATCGAATTGCTGTGATGGCCATTGGCCAAGTGGCTTCTGCAATAATAAAACACACTTATTATAGTGTGGAGGCCTTTTATCTCACTTTTTGTCCTCCACTACAACCCTTGTACAGTATGTATGTATGTATATACATACAGTATCTCACAGGAGTGAGTACACCCCTCAAATTTTTGTAAATATTTTATTATATCTTTTCATGTGACAACATTGAAGAAATTACACTTTGTTACAATGTAAAGTAGTGAGTGTACAGCTTGTATAACTACGGGGATTATTCAGAGAGCATCGAAATGTTGGTGACATTTCGGTGCTCTGTTGTTCCCCGCACGTCAGGGAATCACATTTCCCCACCCTAAGAATGCTGAATTCACCACATGGTCCCAGAAGTGCAGCGAATCGGCAGCTGAATACCGCCACCAACCCGCCGAACTTCTGCCGCCAACCTGCCGGATATGCGCTGCAAACATGCCAGACAACCGCCGCAAACCTATCAGAGGGCTGCAAGATACAGTCGACGAGCACAGCGCTGACCAGCCGCAAAATACAGCTGGCAAGCTGCTGGACAGGTAAAAAAGAACAAAAAAAACAATATGCTTAAAAGAGTCAAAAAATTGAAACGCTGTTTGAAAAAACATCACTGAACGAAAATGTCTGAAATTAACATATAAGGTCCTATGAATGATAATAAAAAGGTCTGTTACAGAACAAAAACACTATTAAAAAAAACAGGAAAAAAAATGTCACAAAAAAAATCCTGTAAAATGCCTAAAAGATACTAAAAAAAGAAAAAGAGACTTTTTTTTACTGCAGATTAAAAGAATAAATGGTTTATTAGATATTGGTTAAAAACTGGAATATTTTTAACATTGAAGCCTTTGGGATTCACCTTATTAAACCTGCCTGATGTTTGTTGTTCTCTGAATAGATTAACCATTGTTTCTCTATGGGAAATTTCGCTGCCTTCGAACAGGCACTGTACTTGCAGGCAATTAGCCAAAATTTGGCAAACTGCCTGCTCTCTGAATAGCCAAATGGCCCCAAAATGTCACCGTACAGGAAAATTCGCTGTTCAGTGCCATTTCTGGGCCAGATCGGCTCTCTCTGAATAACCCCTAGTGTAAATTTGCTGTCCCCTCAAAATAACTCAACACACAGCCATTAATGTCTAAACCACTGGCAACAAAAGTGAGTATACCCCTAAGTGAAAATGTCCAAATTTGGGCCCAAAGTGTCAATATGTTGTGTAGCCACCATTATTTTACAGCAGTGCCTTAACCCTCTTGGGCATGAAGTTCACCAGAGCTTTACAGGTTACCACTGGAGCCCTCTTCCACTCCTCCATGATGACATCACGGATCTGGTGGATGTTAGAGACCTTGGGTTCCTCCTCCTACCATTTGAAGATGCCCTACAGATGTTCAATAGGGTTTAGGTCTGGAGATATGCTTGGGCGGTCCATCACCTTTACCTTTACCTTCTTTAGCAAGGCAGTGGTCATCTTGTTTGGGGTCTTATCATTTTGGAGTACTACCCTGCGCCCCAGTCTCCGAAGGGAGGAGATCATGCTCTGCTTCAGTATGTCACAATACATGTCGGCATTCATGGTTCCCTCAATGAACTGAGAGCTCCCCAGTGCCGGCAGCACTCATGCAGCTCCAGACTATGACACTGCCACCACCATGCTTGACTGTAGGCAAGACACACTTGTCTTTATACTCCTCACCTGGTTGCCGCCACACACGCTTGACACCATCTGAGCCAAATAAGTTTATCTTTTTCTCATCAGACCACAGGACATGGTTCCAGTAATCCATGTCTTTAGTCTGCTTGTCTTCAACAAACTGTTTTTATAGGCTTTTTTGTGCATCATCTTTAGAAGAGGCTTCCTTCTGGGACAACAGCCATGCAGACAGGGCTGGATTTACATCTCAGGAGCATGTAGGCACAGAGATCTGGAGCACCCCCCTCCTAAAAGAAAGCCCAAACTACTTAACTTTTGGAGTTAACTAAAAAACATAAAAAAACTGAAAACAATTTCTCTCTGCCCTAACATCAAAAGAAGGTTGCCTTAAGATGGAGCAGAATGTTAGGGCTTGGGATTAACCCTAAAACCAGAACAAATAGTAACTTAACCTTAATTTCTAATCTTAGCTATGGAAAATGATGCTCCATTTCAGCCTGGAGCAACCAAAATTCTGAGCATCAAAATATGGCAGCAGCTGAGAGTCTCTTTCGACGCGACTTTTTTTACCACTTCATTTTTTTATGCTGCTTTGTTTTCTGCAATTTTGCAAAAGGATATCAAAACCTGATTGGAACAAAGAAGGAGTTTTTATTTTTTATTTTTTTGCTTTGTTTTTTTACATGGTCATGTTTGGTATCAATAGAAAGGTCCGACTCTGACCTGTCCAATCACACCTAACCTGAACTTGCAGAGTGTAAAGAATGGAGATACAAGGATCCAAAGGTCCTCCGCTCCCTTAGCAGCAGAGCTTGTGTATTAGTTGAACCAATGTGTAATAATTAAGTGCTCCATCACCTCCACATTTCCCAGCATGGGAAATGAGAAGGTGAGCTAGTGCACGTCTCTTCCTTATAAGGTGTATAATTTAGAGGCGCAGGTTTCAAAGTCCCTCGCTCTCTCCTCACTGCAGTCTATCTAGGTTGTCGATGAAACAATGCCTTGTGCCATCATCTCCACACTTGCTGGCTGTGCGAGAAATAAGACAGTGAGTTAGTGCAGCATCACTTTTCACTTTATAATAGTAACGTAAACCATAGTGTTGCATTATAAAAAAAAGAGAAATATATATTTATATATATATATAAATGTATATATTATGTTTGGTGTCATTGGAAAGAACATGATCCGACCTTTCCAATGATACCTTATATGTCCCTCTAGCCTTTAGGGTTCCTACAAAGCAAGGCGCTTCAATGTGGCAAGCACCTGTAGGCACATGCCTACTCTGCCTAATTAAAAATCTGGCTCTGCATGCAGACCACTTTGATGCAGTGTGCAGCGTATGGTCTGAGCAATGACAGGCTGACCCCCCCACACTTCAACCTCTGCAGCAATGCTGGCAGCACTCAAACATCTATTTCCCAAAGACAACCTTTGGATATGATGCTGAGCACGTGCACTCAACTTCTTTGGTTGACCAGGTCAAGGCCTGTTCTGAGTGAAACCTGTCCTGTTAAACCGATGTACAGTCTTGGCCACCGTGCTGCAGCTCAGTTTTAGGGTCTTGGCAATCTTCGTATAGAGCAACAATTCTTGTTTTCAGATCCTCAGAGAGTTCTTTGCCATGAGGTGCCATGTTGAACTTCCAGCGACCAGTATGAAAGAGTGACTGCAATAACACCAAATTTAACACACCTGCTCCCCATTCACACCTGAGACCTTGTAACACTAATGAGTCACATGACACGGGAGGGAAAATGGCTAATTGGGCCCTTTTTGGATATTTTCACTTAGGGTTGTAGTCACATTAATGGCTGTGTGTTCAGTTATTTTGAAGGGACAGAAAATTTACACTGTTATACAAGCTGTACACTCACTACTTTACATTCCAGCAAAGTGTCATTTCTTCAGTGTTGTCACATGAAAAGATATAGTAGAATATTTACAAAAATGTGAGTGTGTACTTACTTCTGAGAGATACTATACAGTATATATTTATTTATAATTTGAAAAAATTTAATTGAGAGGACTTAAAAAAAAGCATTTTGGAACATTAAACATTTGGAAAAATAGCTCTTAGATGATAGTTTCATTCCCAAATTAATTATTTTAGCCCCAGTTTTTCAAACTATCAGGGTTATTCAAAGAGATTCGAAAAGTCACCGCACGTTCGGTGACTTTTCGTTCTCTTCAATTCGGTTCCTTTTGCCGATCCCATTTCGGTGACCCTGCGGTGTATTCAGCAAGCACCACAGGGTCCCCGAATTGCAGGGAAAAGCTGCCGCAAACCTGCCGAAAACTAACTGCAAAACCCAGCGAATGCACGCCAAAAAAAACCTCAAAAACATCTGGATTAACCTGCCGAAAACCACAGAAAAACCAGAACAGGAGTCGATCACAGCCTTCGACACAGCAGAAGAGGCAGTGAATAAATTAGGAAAACAGTTTGTATGAATGATTGAAAAGTGAAACACTGTTTGCAAAGAAACTACTGAGCGAAAATGTCTGAAATTTACATATGAGGTCCAGGGAATGATAATAAAGAGGGCTGTTACAGAAAAAATAAGAAAACTAAAAAAAAAAAAAAAAAATCGGACTTTTAAAAAAAAAAAATCAGAAAAATGCTTAAGATATCCTAAAAAATCTATAAATAAAGAGACTGATAAAGAGGCAGAATTTTATAATGAACGGTTTATTAGATATTGAATTAAAACGGGAATATTTTTAACATTGAAGCCTATGGAATTCTCCTGAATAACTTTGCCGAAGTAAACCACCGAATGGCAGGGCATTTCGAGAACCTTTCACTGCTGGTTTGTGTTCTCTGAATAGCCAAAGCAGTGCATTTTCATGGGGTTTTCACTGCCCTCGAACAGGGACCGGACAGGCACCGTATGTTCAGGCAATTCGCTAGGATTTGGCGAATTGCCTGCTCTCTGGATAGCCGAATGGCCAAGAAAGGTAAACGAACGCTGATTTTCAGCGTTTGGTTACCTTTCTCAAGCAATTCGGATCTCTTTGAATAACCCTGATGGTCTTTGTTTTATCACACATCATTTCTAAAATTATATTATCCATATCCTGTAGATTTTTTATATAATAATGTGAATAAGAAACAGGGAAAACACAATACAAGATGAGTATAACATTAGATGTGTCTATGTCCACAGAGCTAAAAAATAAATTCAAGTGTACACACAGATGTATAGATTGATAGACAGGTGGATAGATTCATGGATACTGGATAGCTAGACAGATAGGCAGACATAGACTGATAATGTTTTTTAGAAGTCACTGTATAGCTGTAACAACCAGATACTAGATAAATCTATGAATACAGCTGCGACTGTATCAACAGCAACTGTTTCTATTCAGAATTCGAAGAAAATGTTTGTTTTTATTTTTAAAAATAAAGTATTCCCAATTCTCCCCAGAATAAAAGGATTACATATTAAAAAGGGACTTTGTGCAATCAATAAGACATTTTAATTATTCATAAATGGAATAGGTATCCTGGAATTAATGTGACCTGACAGTTTAAGGTTTGTTCAGCATTTCAGGGAGATTACTAACAATTTTGACTTGAATAGGCAGAGTCCATGAGAGTCATTTCAGTTTTGAAATACATTTAAAAAGCTAGTGTGTACAAATTACACAATGTCATTGTTTCTCCTAATGCCCCCATTTCACTAGCAGTCAGTGCGGGATGCTTTTAACTTCCGAGAAACCATATAATATCATGCTGTCCTGGTCATTACTGAAGCAACAGATTACACGACATCAAACTACGAGCTTTTATCCCATACACTTTGTGTATGAAACAAAAAGTCTGCTTCCCTTTGAAGTACTAATTGACTGTCACTGCTTAATCCCTTTTCTACATGCATCGGAGTCTCCACAGCAACCGAGCAGAACTTTATTGCTCTGTGTACCAAAGCACTGAAAATGAATATAGAAAGAGAATTAAAGCATGCATATATCTTAGGCTATATCGAGTATGACAAAACCTATGATGTGGAATGCATTTAGATTATTAATACATTTGTAAACACTGCAGAATAATAGCAAACACACTATATACAGTAAACACACAGACGACATTTATTAACCCATGAGTTTTTGGATAGTGTCGTTTCCTAAAACTTACTGGTTTCACTCTTCGCATGATTATGCAGTCACTAGCAGGGTTATTCAAAGAGATCCGAATTGCTAGTGAAAGGTAACTGAACGCTGAAATTCAGCGTTCGGTTACCTTTCCTGGCCATTCGGCTATCCAGAGAGCAGGCAGTTCGCCAAATGTTGGCGAATTGCCTGCACATACGGTGCCTGTTCGGTTCCTGTTCAAGGGCAGTGAAATCCCCATAGCTTAGTCTATTCAAAGAACAAAAACCAGCAGTGAAAAGTTGCCGAAATGCCCTGCCATTTGGTGGCTTCATTCGACAGGTTTATTCAGGCGAATCCCATAGGCTTCAATGTTAAACATATTCCTGTTTTAATCCAATATCTAAAAAACCGTTAATTATAATATTCTGCAGTAAAAAGTGTCTTTATTTTTAGATTTTTTAGTATCTTTTAAGCATTTTTCAGGATTTTTTTGCAAAAAAAATTTCCAATTTTTTTTTAAACGTTTCTTTTTTTCTGTAACAACCCTTTTTATTATCATTCATTTGACCTCATATGTAAATTTTAGATATTTTCGCTCAGTAGTTTGTTTTCAAACAGCGTTTCACTTTTCAAACATTTAAACGTACTGTTTTTTGTTTTTTTTCACTCCATTCGTCTGCGGTGTCGGCTTTTTCCGGTGGCTGCTCTGCGCTCTGATTGGCTCCTGCTCGGGTTTCTCCGGCGTCTTCGGCGGGGTTAATCCAGATGTTTTTGCGGGTTTCAGTGTGCATTCGCCTGGGTTTTGCGGTGAGTGTTTTTGCAGGTTTTCGGCAGCTTTTCCCTGCACTGCGATGGCCCAGTGGTGCTTGCTGAATACACCGCAGGGTTGCCGAAATGGGATTGCTGAATTGCACAGCATTGAAGAGAACGAAAAGTCATCGAACGTGCGGTGACTTTTCGATTCTCTTTGAATAACCCTGTAGGTTTTAAGCCCGCTCAGTGGACATGTGAAATATCCACTATTATAAGTACAAAAGCTCGTGGATGTGAATTTAGAAGCTGACCTGCGCGCTGTGCAAGATTTTGCCAAGGAAACCCCCACCTTGCACAAAATGGCTAATTTTTTGTCCAAAATAAAAGATTATGGGCAACATCATGTGCTTTGCGTTAAAACCGGGATGCTAGCATTAGCTTGAAGGAGGTGAGAGAGCCCTAAATGTTTATGGAATAAAAAACAAATACCTTTGTCACTATACACAATATTGTCAAATAGCTGAACGGCATAGGGTTTCCTAGCCTCGACTGATGGCAAACATGCACATTTCTGTGACTATCCATGTTTCTTGCATACTGGCTGCAACAGGAATGCCCCTGGTATAATTAACAGTGGACCTGCTCAAGCAGAAATTTTAAATCAGCACTGTATGCAATATACCTGGCCAAGTAAAATACATGTAAGTGAAAAGAAAAAAAATGTGTACCTAAAAACTAAACTTCACTGAAAATTTAATTTAGCATTGTTCAAGTCCACAATAGCATCCCAAAGTGTTTTTTAAACATACAAGTGATTTTTTAAAGAAATATCATTATTCTAATACAAAAACAAAATATTGGACCATACTGTCCATGAACTAACTGGTTGCGACTTTACTGTAAATGAGAGTGCGTGCTCCATGTTTACTGTAACAGAGCCAATCTTACAGTATGAACAATTCAGATTAGGTGTACTAGCATTGCAGGTTCTGTATTTTCATGTGACAGTGTAGATCTAACTGTATGGCATTTGCATGGAACGATCACTGAAGGTGCTTTTGATGATCAAGTTAACTCAATCACTGTAGTTAATGGGGTTGATAAAATGAATACATGTATGGCTATTCTCAATTTAGTGTTGTTTCTCCAGAGTTTGTAAAACAAAGTGGAGATTTTAAACTGTTGATAACAATGGTAAAGACAATGCTTTGACTGAAACAACAATGGCGAGTACACTGCAAACTACACTAAAAACTATCAGGGTTATTCAAAGAGAATCGAAAAGTCACCGCACGTTCGGTGACTTTTCGTTCTCTTCAATTCGGTGTGATTTAGTGATCCCATTTCGGCGACCCTGAGGTGTAATGAGCAAGCACCATAGGACCGCCGTAATGCAGGGAAAAGTCGACTCAAACCCGCCGAAAACTCACTGCAAAACCCAGGCGAATGCACACTCAAACCCGCAAAAACATCTGGATTAACCCGCCAAACACACCGGAGAAACCGAGCAGGAGCCGATCACAGCGCAGAGCAGCCACCGGAAAAACCCGACACCGCAGACGAATGGAGTGAAAACAGAACAAAACAGTACGCTTGAATGGTTGAAAGTGAAACGCTGTTTGCAAACAAACTACTGAGCGAAAATGTGTGAAATTTACATATGAGATCCAATGAATGATAATAAAAAGGGCTGTTAGAGAAAAAAGAAAAAATGTTTAAAGAAAATCGGAAATTTATTTTTACAAAAAAATTCCGAAAAATGCTTAAAAGAATCTATAAATAAAGAGACTTTTTACTGCAGACTATTATAATCAACGGTTTATTAGATATTGAATTAAAACGGGAATATTTTTAACATTGAAGCCTATGGGATTCTCCTGAATAAACCTGTCGAATGAAGCAACCGAATGGCAGGGCATTTCGGCAACTTTTCACTGCTGGTGTTTGTTCTCTGAATAGATGAATCATTGCTTCTCGATGAGGATTTCACTGCCCTCGAACATTCACCGAACAGGCACCGTATGTGCAGGCAATTCGCCAACATTTGGCGAACTGCCTGCTCTCTGGATAGCTGAATGGCCAGGAAAGGTAACCGTACGCTGAATTTCACTGTTTGGTTACCTTTCGCCAGCAATTCGGAGCTCTTTGAATAACCCTGTATGATGTAATCTATACTAAACAAGAACGGTGAAAGTCAGTGGAACTATGGTGGAATATCCCTAAACATGCATTTACCGTGGTTTCACAGTACTTGATCTACCGTATCTCCCTGAAGTTTGCTGAACTAAATCCACTATTCTTTCCATGGAAGAACGATGCTCACTGAATAACCCCTGCATTACTATATGTGACAGAATAATCCCAGGTACTATGTGAGGAGCAGGTCGTTAAGATTTCCAGGACTACAATTACCTGTAGCATGGGCTCAATTTTCCCAATGCTAATACAGTAAGAAGTTTGTCAGGGATTTTTATTAGACTGAAATCGGTGAACTCTTTAAATATGCATGATGTTGTCTCACGAAAAATAAATATTTAAACCATTGATTGAGTATTGATGAAGTTGAAGCCTATTTTAGTCACCTTGAATCAGGTTTTGTTTTCCCGGCCCTACAGAAAACACAGCACGTTATTGCTTAATCTGGCATGCAGTGGCATGTGTTTCAAAGCTACTATATTGATTTTTGCAGTGTGAATAAATGTTTCTTGTCTGTTCTTATCTATTTTATTCATTTGAAAAAATTCCCAGTTTATGGCTAAAATAATATAAACCTTCAATGTTTTTAATGGATTTTATTCATGGGTTGTGCTCCAGTTTTCACCTTAACTCGCAAAGTAGTATTTTTCTTAGAATTATTTTATGATTTAAGTTTTTCGAGTTTTGAATAATATATAATTGTTTTTTCAAATTAATCCCATAGGAATTTTTGCCATTTTTGAAGACAGTGGTGGAGATAAAAGCAACCGTAAATGAACTCCGTCACATAATACCAGTGAATTCTTCTGTGCATTGTTTCTGGAATTCTAACAATAGTTTAGGAAGTCTGTATTTTCTCCCAGTAACAATGGTGTATTTGATCCAATATTAAATATCTGTTTACAATATTATTTCGGTTTCGACTGAATCCAGCTTTGCTAAAGACCAGCTGTTGAAATTTCCAGCTGCAGAGTGAATGCTTTAGTCTAGTTTTGATTATTTAAATTTTGCTTTGTTTATTGTAGATTTTAAGCCTTTCAGGAAGAAACTTTAAGTCATGTTTAGTTTCATACATAATCTTGTCATTTCTAGCACAATGTGTCCTGCCATTTCTCTGCCTATTTATTATTAGTGAGAGCGCATTGAGAGTGTCATGATCTGCTTATGACAGTTTGGCACCGTGGAAAGGAAGTACTTAAAAATAAATGTGTTACAGAAAGGCATGCTGTTTTAAAATCTATTCTTATCCATAAAAGGCAATGCCGATTTTCCATACACATTATTAAAAGCCTAAAAGAAAATGTAATAAAGATGTTTGCTTGTATATGAGTAAAAGTATTACCAAGTATGAAAGACTGACATAAATATGTTCTGAACCAAAAAAAAAGAATCAAAATTACTGGATAGAGAACAAACGTCGCAGTGAGGGTGCGCTAACTCCCTGGGTATCGAGCCCGAAAAATTCAGAGGCAAAAAAACAATTGATAAAATCTTGCCAAAAGTTGCATGTCCAATTAAACATACTATTTTATTCTATGAATTTTGGAGTGCCAGACTTCCATTTTTTTTTTTTTTGTAAAAATATTCTGAAACATACATTTTTCTTAACTGTAGCAACTTTTTCTTCACCATTGTATATTTTAACATTTGAGATCTTGCTGTGTGAAAATCTGTGCTATTTATTAGTTTGGCAAAAAAATATAAAGCATGTTATCATGGGCTATAGCAATGTTTCCAGTGGCGTAACTAGAAACCTGAGGGCCCCGGTGCAAGAATTCACGAAGGGCCCCCCCCCAAAAAAAGCTCTATATTTTTACTTATTTTTCACTGCAAAATAAAACAAAGATAGTATTGCCCCCCAGCTCACATGGATATATATTGCCCCCAGCTCACATGGATATATATTGCCCCAGCATACATGGATATATATTGCCCCCAGCTCACATGGATATATAATGCCCCAGCACACATGGATATATATTGCCCCCAGCTCACATGGATATATAATGCCCCCAGCACACATGGATATATATTGCCCCCCCAGCTCACATGGATATATATTGCCCCCGCTCACATGGGTGTATATATGGCCCAGCTCTCATGGGTATATATTGCCCCCCAGCTCTCATGGGTATATAGGGCCCCCAGCTCTCATGGGTATATAGGGCCCCCAGCTCTCATGGGTATATAGGTCCCCCAGCTCTCATGGGTATTTAGGGCCCCCAGCTCTCATGGGTATATAGGGCCCCCAGCTCTCATGGGTATATAGGTCCCCCAGCTCTCATGGGTATATAGGGCCCCCAGCTCTCATGGGTATATGGGGCCCCCAGCTCTCATGGGTATATAGGGCCCCCAGCTCTCATGGGTATATAGGGTCCCCAGCTCTCCTGGGTATATAGGGTCCCCAGCTCTCCTGGGTATATAGGTCCCCCAGCTCTCATGGGTATATAGGGCACCCAGCTCTCATGGGTATATAGGGCCCCCAGCTCTCATGGGTATATAGGGCCCCCAGCTCTCATGGGTATATACGGCCCCCAGCTCTCACCTCTGCTGGCCCCAGGGCAGGCTCTGCCGGCGTCCCGTTCTTCTCCGAGGCGAGCGGCCGCTGGAAGCATGCGTCTTGGCCGCTCGCCGGAAACCACCTGATCAGCGCAGAGGTCTCGCGAGAGGATCTCGTGCGCTGGTCAGGTGGTTCCTATCCCACGTGAGTGGCCAAGCTGCATGTCAGCGGCCACTCGCAGGGAGAGCTGATTGCCGGAATCTGGTGTGCGGCGCTGGGCCCCCCTCCAGTGGCGGAATGCCAGGGCCCGGTTGCAACTGCGACCGCTGCGACCCTCGTACTTCCGCCACTGAATGTTTCACAAACCTGTCCTCAGGACCCTCAACCAGGCCGGATTTTGCAGATCACATTGGGGAAATGCAGACTGAATCCTGCAATCGCTGAGCAGCAAATCATATCACCTGTGCTGTGCTTCAGATATCTGGCAAACCTGGCCTGGTACTGCTCATTGAGGACAGGTTTGGGAAACACTGGGCTATAGAATACTACCATCAAAAAGCATTCACATTTTGTAAAACACACTGATTCTGTCACCGTGCCCAGACATGTGATTATAGGGATGAGAGGGTTTGAGTCTACATCTAGGCCCGTCTCCAGGGTTCCTTTGAGCTACTCTGCAATCCCCCTAAAGGGTTATTCACTAAGCCCCGAACTTGCCACCGAAGGGCACCGAATGGTGAATTTCAGCGTTTGGTACAAATTCGGGGCAGTTTATCGATTCACAAAGTTGTCAATTCTCCAAATAGTGGCAAATTGACAACGAAACACATTGCAGTTCGCCCAGTTCAGTGATCTTTGACGGTCTTCGGCAGCAGTGAAATTGTCCCATAGAGAAGTAATGGATAATCTATTCATAGAGCGCCGAAATGCCCTGATTTTTGGTGATTCAGCTTGGCAGATTTAAACATATCCCATAGGTTTCAAAGTAAAAAAATATTTTATTTCATTTAAAAAAAAACCTCTTTATTCTTTTCATTTTCAGCAAAAAGCATTTTTGAGTTTTTCGAACACCTTTTTGTACTTTTTATATTTTACACAAAATTTTGTTTCCCAATTTTTTTTAAAAGGCTTTTATATTCTGTAACAGACCTCATTATTTTTTTTATAGGACCTTTTTATTAACCCCTTCACTGCAGATGACGCGTGGGGAACCTCCTCATGGACTCCTGCTGTATGCGGAGGACGTTCCCCAGATGTCATCTGCTGAGCGGGAGCCTGGAGAGATACTCACCTCTCTTCTCTGGGCTTCCGTGGCGGTCTGGCTTACCTTGTGATACCTGAGCGGGCACCCACCGTAGAGCAGGCCATTAGTGCTGTTGCTCGTTCTTAGGACCCTCACAAACACCCCTTTTCCTCACTATGGGCTCTATTAAATTCTTCGCGCAAACGTTAACACGTGCGCAAAAACGCATTAACGCGAGGGAAAAACCCTTTGCGCTAAACCACGTATTACGACGTTCACACACAAAATGCGTCTGGTGGTAACGGCAAATTGTAACAACCTGACCGTACCAAACTGCGGATTCACAACGGAGAACGTCAATGTGCACGTTATTTTTACTAGATCCGTCAAAAATGACGGCCACTACCTTGTTTTCCGTCAGAACGTACGTTTTTTTTTACTAGATCCATCAAAAATGACAGCCACTACCTTGTCTTCCGTCAGAACGTACATTTTTTTTACTAGATCCGTCAAAAATTACGGCTACTACCTTGTCTTCCGTCAGAATGTACATTTTGTTTTACTAGATCCATCAAAAATGACAGCCACTACCTTGTCTTCCGTCAGAACGTACGTTTTTTTACTAGATCCGTCAAAAATTACGGCCACTACCTTGTCTTCCATCAGAACGTACTTCTGTTGTGCGCAGTCTGCACAAAAATGCTTTCGTCTGATGGACTCACGTTAAAAATTACATTACGCTCACTGATTTCTGCGCGCAACGGTACTTTGCGTGCATTTTTGTGCGTCGGTTTTACGAGCGCAATTTCCCAAAGGATTAAAAAATCCGCGACGAATGTAATTCCAGCGGTGATTTTCGTGCGTTAACTTTAACGCTTAAGGCTGGGGTCAGACGAGCGCAATGTTCACGTCAGTGTTGCCGCACATTTTAACGTCCGTGGTAGCATAAAATTATGATCAATAGAGACCCACACACAAAGTACGTCCACACAGAAGTGCGACACATAACGGACGTGGCAAACGGACGCAAGTTAGGCAAGAACGTAAAACCGCTAGAATGGATTTGTAGAGTGCGCCATGTCCACAACACTTTGTGTGTGAGTGATGGAACGTGGTCAGACGGACTGCATTTATACGTCCAGCATTTTTGACAGACAAAATGTTTTTATTTTAATTTATTTTCCCTGCTACATCTGTCACCTTGTTGTCAGTCAGAAAGTACATCCGTACTGCACAGACGCACAGTCCGTACAAAATGCGCTTGTCTGACCCTAGCCTAATGCTTCGCTCAAAAAAAATAGCACTGCGCGTGCGCTTTTGCGCAATGAATTTAATAGACCCCTATAAGTTTACAGGGTTATCCAGACGTGGACCCGTTGGTTGATGTGCCTAGAGGGGTGTCAGATATGCCCTTCTGACGAGGCCTAATAAGGCCGAAACGATTGTCGGGGGTTGCTGCACCTCTCTTGCAGAGATGACGTCCTTGGCAATCAGTACTGGCCATCCTTTCTGGGCGAGAGCAGGCTGATTTGCATATGGAGCATTCATCCCTGTAATGGCACGATCAAGCTAAAACCTTGTTTGTGAGACCTGAGCGGGCACCACCGTAGAGCAGGCCATTAGTGCTGTTGCTTGTTCTTAGGACCCTCACAAACACCCCTTTTCCTCACTATAAATATACACTATGTCATTGCTGTGTCTACCATAGTAGATTGTAAATTCCCACGGGAATAGGGCCTTCATTTCCTCCTGTACTGGATTGTCAACATGTTGTTCAATGTATTGTAACCCTGTCTATACTGTGCCCTTTGTACAGCGCTGCGGAATATGCTGGCACTTTATAAATAAAGAATAATAATAATAAAATAGTATGTCTGTGCACAAACATTAAAGAAACCCATTAAATCTTATTTTTTTCAAAACCACTGCCAATGAATAATATATGTATGAATATACTATACTTGCATGATATCATATTTCCCCAGACAGATTTTTAAATAAAAATAATATTTATTGGATACATTTTTTGAGTGTATAAGATTGCATATTCAAGGTGAGGTTTTAACATTGACTTCCTCTTTTAATGCTATAGTATTTTTGACATTTAAAGGTTTGGTGTATATATTGCAATATATTGTATGCATTGATCCACTGTTTTCTAACCATTGTTTCCTCTCCTCTGGCAATTCTTATTTTAGGTGATTTCTTGCTTCTGGTTTCTCCTGAAGTTCAAAAGAGTTTCCAAATTTGCAAATAATTCATACTGAGCTGTTTGTGGTCCTTTAATCTACCATAGCATTACTAAATAACTAGGATAAATATACATCAGTAGCCTCCAGAACATTTTCAAGCTTACAGTTCTAAAATAACATAAACATTCTAACATTAAAGGTGTTTAATGTACTAAAATGAGCCTAAATATGAACTGTCTCATTACTTTGCACTTATAGTTTGCACTTCCGAATCTAATCATGGACATATCATGGTTTTGGCTTTCCATGCACCAAATAAATCTCATTAGGCTTGTTTAAAGGGCTACTTGTGTGGTTTCTTGCTTAAAATGAACTGAAATATAAATCAGTTGCCTTCAGGGTTTAGATATTATTCCCTCATCCCATACATGCACATACAGTAATTTTCTTAACTCTTTAAGCTCTTTTCACTTAAAAAAAATTAAAGTGCCAAAATGTAACTCAATTGCCTTATACATTTTCACATTGTAGGTTTTTCTGCAGCCAAGCCCATTCATAGGATTTGCAGAGTAAATGGATAATATTGGATTTATTAATTGGGACAGTTTTATCCAGCTTAAATCCCTAAATAAGCTTAAGCATTTGATAGTAATTCATCAGTTATTTTCCATGATCCTCAACCACGTTGTTTTCTGTCTAAAGATCTTTTCAGCAATGGTACTTTGTCAACATGGGTGACACTACAGACTCAAGAACTAGCAAGACTTTTGCATTCCGATACTACTTTCTCAAGATAATTCTTCACATAATGATCAACCACCGAGAATCTGCTTTAGGCAAACAGAACTGAAAGACAGACTATAAAATACACCATGATAGTAAAAAGAGCAATAATATTAATCAAAATAGCCGAAGCAATTATTTTAAAATATCCTAAAAATGATCAGTTATTCTAAGGAGAGATACACCCTACCACCCAACTCACTGACGCAACCATCAATCACTCTCACCTTACAGTCCTCTCCTCCTGTTTCCAACCCCAACCCTCCCAGATTGTGAGTTCCTACGGGAATAGGGCCCTCATCTCCTCCTGTACTGTTTGTCAAATGTTGTTCAATGTATTGTAACCCTGTCTATACTGTGCCTATTGTACAGCGCTGCGGAATATGCTGGCGCTTTATAAATAAAGAATAATAATAATAATACAACCGCCAAGCAGTAGCGGTGAAACACGTTAATATTGAGATGGAAAATTGAGATGGGAAATTGATTTTATATTTGTGTTTTTTAACAGTTCGTTAGTGGTTGAGGTCTGTGAATTTTGTATACTTTGGAAACCAACCGGGTTCCTTTGTATTGGCACATTTCCGCCAGATGCATTACTGCTGATTATGCAGAGAGAGGGGTTCATTTTTGCTGGCTCCTCTGTAACAATCATAAATTTCTGGTGCATTACTAAGAAGGTATGTGTGTTGAGCTTCTAATTTGGGGGGTTGGCTGTATACTGATTGTACCCTGCGGGACTAATGGTGCAACATTTTATTTCCAATGACTGCCACTCAAGAAGAGCCCAATGACTTGAATTAGGTGTATTATCACAGCTATCTGGTTGCAGTTCTAGTAAGCTAGTGACCCATATTTGGTATATGGTGCACATTTGTTGATTTTTAGTACCCACTAGAAATTCTAGATTAGTTTCTTTTGACTGACGAATATGGGTACATAGGCTATTAGGATATATTTTTGAATGACCTAGTTAAGTGATTAGTATTGTCACATGTATTTCAGCTGGTCATGCAGAGAGAGGGGATTGTTTTAGCTCATTCTGTCCCCCTCAGCAATTATTAAAGGGGTTATTCAGAGAGCATTGAAATGTAGCCGACATTTCCTTGCTCTCTTGTTCCCCCGCTTCCCTGCACTTCAGGGAATCAAAGCTCCCCACCCTGCGGTGAATTCAGCATTCACCAAAGGGTCCCTGAAGTGCAGGGAAAACACTCAGAAAACCTGACAAACACCCGTCGGGCACCCGCTGAAAACTTACCGAACCCTCACCGAAAACCCGCCAGACCCACCACCAAAAAACACTCAAAACACGGCAGAAAAAGCAAATGAACCACCGATCACAATGCAGACCAGCCATCGGAAAAAACTGACAAGCTGACGAACGAGGTCAATTTAAAAAAAACAATACGCTTGAAAGTGTCAAAATTGAAACCCTGTTTGCAAAAAAACTACTTAATGAAAATGCCTGGAATTTACATATAAGATCCTATGAATGATAATAAAAAGGACTGTTACAGAAAAAAGAAAAAACACTTTTAAAAGAATTGCACAAAAAATTCAGAAAAATGCTTAAAAGAATAAAGTTTATTAGATATTGAATAAATATATTTTTAACATTGAAGTCTATGGGATTCACCTGAATAAACCTGCCGAATGAAAACACCGGACAGCAGGGCAGTTTGACAACTTTTTACTGCTCTTTGGTGTTCTCTGAACTGGTTAACCATTACTTCTCTATGGGGGATTTCACTGCCTTCGAACAGGGACGGTATGTGCAGGCAATTCGCCAAAATCAGGACAAGCCAATAGTCCGTACACAGCATATCCACATCGAAAGGAATAACTAGAAAACAAAAGCAAAAAAGGAATAACCAGAAATAAACAAAAAGGTAGAAGCAATGGCAGAGAAGACAGGGAACCAAAGAAATATAAAAACAGAGGGCAAAGCAAATAAGAGACAAAAACAAGACAATGGGGAACAGGAACACTAAGGTAGGGGAAAGCGGATTCCCTTTGTATGGCTCCTAGTGTGTATCAGAGACTCTGCACTGCCATTTGTTATTTTTCTATTAGCTCTACAGTCCTACACATCAAGTCTTATCGCTGGCTAAGCTCCACCCTTGTTTTTTGAATTTTTGAAGCAAAATGATGGGGAGTTGTGAAAATTCAAGGTGAGGCATGGTACACAAGGTATTTTGTGGATGGTAAAGTGATGCATTACATTCATTAAATGCTAGAATGAAAATTGGAACTCTCAAAAAGCTATATCTTTGAGATAAGGAAATGCTGGCGTGATGAAAGATGAAAATCTCAATATAATCTGCAAAACAAAGAAAAAGCCCTGAATATCCCCTTAAAAGAAATCGTCCAAAGATCCCAAAGACCTGTGTGCACCTCATTATATTTTAGGAATACATGGTGTACTTGGTTTATAATATGTTGCACGTGCATCTTGAATTAAATTAAGATTAAAATGGCAATACACTCACTACGGGGGGGGGGCATATATCTATATATGTATAGTGTGTATATAAATGTAACTTGCCAAAATTACTTATTATATGTCATGCAATTGGTTATGGAATGATTTTTCATGACCTGACAGTTCCTCTTAAAAAATTGAACGCAATGATCACTCACTCCCTCTCTTCAACTCCCATGTGTTATGCACACTTGCAGCAGTATGTAAGTGCATTTTTACAGTTCAGCTCTATCTTCTTCACCCCCTGTGGCTACTTTGATATTTATTTTAGATTGATTTACCATGTTTCATTTTATCTTGTTGTACAAGAGTGGCATGTGGAGAAGTGATTGTTGATACTAAACCTTGCAATGTATTTCCAGCTGCGAGTACCATCTATACATGCATGGATGATTGATATGAAATGAATTATGCAAGCATTAGCCTCATCATTCATCATATTAGATTTTTATGTTGGTCTTCTTTGTGGATTAGCAATTGACTAATTGATATTAGTTCAAGAAACAATTTAAGAATATCTGCAAGGAAATAGATAACCCACCACTTTCAATTTTCAGTAAATCCTGCAGCATTTAATCAGAGCTGCTATCTTCTTGCCATTACCAGCATAAAGGCAGACCTTCGGCAGACCAGTCACTGCGAATTAACCCAAATATGAAAATCGCAAATTTGAATTTCACATATGTCGTCCTGGATGGCCTTGCACAGCCTATGGATTACTATGGCTAAAATACAGCTCTCATGTATTCCTCCTACCCAACTCTCCCCATTATCTTCATCACTGTTGATGGCATCTGAATATCTCCCTCCTCCCCCAATATACTGTCTTGGAGTAATTTTTGAGTCTTCTCTATCTTTCACCCTCTATACCCAGACTCTCCCACCTTCACCTTGCAAACAAATCAAAAACCAGGCCATTCCTAAACTCTGTCACCAATCTACTGGGGAATTCCTTGTCTTTATTGCTGCAGCAACCCTGTTGAGGCTTCCTTTTCAGAGTCTCTTCCATCCAATTAGGGATGAGCTGCTCGGGTTAGGACGGTTCAGGGTTTGACCCAAACTTAGCCTGTTCGGGTGGATCGCGAACCCCGAACATTTCCGGGTGTTCGCCGCATGTTCGACCACAATGGACCACAATGCATTTTCCCACTGCCTGAAGCTCGTAATTGGCTACAGCCTTGCACCTGACCACAGGTTTGGTGCAAGACTGGTTGAACACTATGCCAATCACCGCTCAGAGTCCTGATTGGGCAAATTTTGCCCAATCATGGGCTCACAGAGCTAAGTCCCGCAGCACACTATATAAGGTTTCAACGCGCCGATTCTGCACGCATTTCAGAGGAGATTTCAAAGAAGATAGTTGTGTGTGTTGTTACTGACGGTCTGCCATGCTACTGGGGGGGTCTGGGCGGGTCTCATTTCGACCAAATATCAGGGAATTTAGGTGATGTGTGCCTTGTTACTGTGCCAGCAAGTTTTTTTGGGGTTTACAATTTTATTTAAAACATTTGTGTATTGAGGTGATTTTCTGGGTCTTGTCACACTGTGCCAGCAAGTCTTTTTGAGTCTCATTTATACCAAATATCAGGGAATTTAGGTGATGTGTGTCTTGTCACTGTGCCAGCAAGTTTTTTTGGGGTTTACAACTTTAGTTAAAACATTTGTGAATTGAGGTGATTTTCTGGGTCTTGTCACTGTGCCAGCAAATCTTTTTGGGGCTCACTAATTTCTTTAAAACACTTGTGAATTAAGGTGATCTTCTGTGTCTCGTCACACAGCCAGCAATTTTTTTTGGGGCTCACTAATTTCTTTAAAACACTTGGGAATTAAGGTGATCTGTGTCTCGTCATACAAAAAGTACCACGCTGTATTTTGAGGCTCACTAATTTCTTTAAAACACTTGGGAATTAAGGTGATCTGTGCCTCGTCATACAAAAAGTACCACTCTGAATTTTGGGGCTCACTAATTTCTTTAAAACACTTGGGAATTAAGGTGATCTTCTGTGTCTCGTCACACAGCCAGTGATTTTTTTTGGGGCTCACTAATTTCTTTAAAACACTTGGGAATTAAGGTGAACTGTGTCTCGTCATACATACAGTACCACACTGTATTTTGGGGCTCACTAATTTCTTTAAAACACTTGGGAATTAAGGTGATCTGCGTCTCGTCAAACAAAAAGTATCACGCTGTATTTTGGGGCTCACTAATTTCTTTAAAACACTTGGGAATTAAGGTGATCTTCTGTGTCTCGTCATACATACAGTACCACGCTGTATTTTGGGGCTCACTAATTTCTTTAAAACACTTGGGAATTAAGGTGATCTGTGTCTCGACATACAAAAAGTACCACGCTGTATTTTGGGGCTCACTAATTTCTTTCAAACACTTGTGAATTAAGGTGATCTTCTGTGTCTCGTCACACAGCCAGCAATTTTTTTTGGGGCTCACTAATTTCTTTAAAACACTTGGGAATTAAGGTGATCTGTGTCTTATCATACAAAAAGTACCATGCTGTATTTTGGGGCTCACTAATTTCTTTAAAACACTTGGGAATTAAGGTGCTCTGCGTCTCGTCAAACAAAAAGTACCACGCTGTATTTTGGGGCTCACTAATTTCTTTAAAACACTTGGGAATTAAGGTGATCTTCTGTGTCTCGTCATACATACAGTACCACGCTGTATTTTGGGGCTCACTAATTTCTTTAAAACACTTGGGAATTAAGGTGATCTGTGTCTCGACATACAAAAAGTACCACGCTGTATTTTGGGGCTCACTAATTTCTTTCAAACACTTGTGAATTAAGGTGATCTTCTGTGTCTCGTCACACAGCTAGCAATTTTTTTTGGGGCTCACTAATTTCTTTAAAACACTTGGGAATTAAGGTGATCTGTGTCTTATCATACAAAAAGTACCATGCTGTATTTTGGGGCTCACTAATTTCTTTAAAACACTTGGAAATTAAGGTGATCTGTGTCTCGTCATACATACAGTACCACGCTGTATTTTGGGGCTCACTAATTTCTTTAAAACACTTGGGAATTAAGGTGATCTGTGTCTCGTCATACAAAAAGTAACACACTGTATTTTGGGGCTCACTAATTTCTTTAAAACACTGGGAATTAAGGTGATCTGTGTCTCGTCATACAAAAAGTACCACGCTGTATTTTGGGGCTCACTAATTCTTTAAAACACTTGGAATTAAGGTGATCTTCTGTGTCTCGTCACACAGCCAACAATTTTTTTGGGGCTCACTAATTTCTTGAAAACACTTGGTAATTAAGGTGATCTGTGTCTCGTCATACAAAAAGTACCACGTTGTATTTTGGGGCTCACTAATTTCTTTAAAACACTTGTGAATTAAGGTGATCTTCTTTGTCTCGTCACATAGCCAGCAATTTTTTTTGGGGCTCACTAATTTCTTTAAAACACTTGGGAATTAAGGTGATCTGTGTCTCGTCATACAAAAAGTACCACGCTGTATTTTGGGGCTCACTAATTTCTTTCAAACACTTGTGAATTAAGGTGATCTGTGTCTCGTCATACAAAAAGTACCACGCTGTATTTTGGGGCTCACTAATTTATTTAAAACATTTGTGAATTAAGGAGATCTGTCTCTTGTCACTGGCAGCCAGCTATCAGTGGGTCTCACTGAGTTATACCAGAGTTATTTAAATCTTTATACCAGAGTTGAATCAGAGTTCTGTATGTATTAATCTATATATCACTCACCATGTCTGAAAGAAAAAAAAGGACAGGCAGACGCTCCCAGCCACAGATAAGAGGGCAAGCAGCCCCTGTGTCGGGAGGCTGTGTCTCTGGTCGTGGTGGACGTGGTGCATCCTCTGCAGGCCGGGGCACGCTTGTCCTTTCTAACTGGTGCTGGCCGTCTTAAGCAGCAGCAACATACAGAGGACTTGGTGGATTGGCTAACCAGGCCATCCTCATCCTCCGAGTCCTCTGCCAGCCAGGCTTCTAGTGCTTTACAGTCCACCTCAATGTCCACAGCTACTCCTGCCGTAGCCACGCTATCACACAAGGGAGGAGTCAGCTGAATTGTTTGACTACAATGAGAGTGACATGCTGCTTGAGGATGCGCAGCAAGTACAGTGCTCTGATTCAATCTCTGAGGTTGAGGAAGGGAGTATAATCAACCTAGAGGAAGGGGGTGCCAGTGATGACACACAAATAACTGGCACTCATGTTGCCCCAGCAGCTGCAGCATACTGCCAAGTTGGCTCCAGTGACGAGGAGATAGGGAGTGAAGATGACATTGATGATGATGAGGTCACTGACTCCACCTGGGTGCTAGATCGAACTGAGGAATCAAGTGAGGAGGAGGGGGAGGAGGAGGAGGAAGAGGCACAGCAAGCACGAGGCACAACATCCTCTGTGACCAACCGTAGCACTAACCAGTCCAAGGCATCACATGTCAGAGCTGCTCCGGTGCAGAGCGCTGTTGTCTCAAAGAACACATGCAGGAAATCTGCTGTCTGGGAGTTCTTTAAGAACTGTGCAGCAGACCCCACCATTGCTATTTGTAATCTATGTCAGAGGAGGCTGAAGCGTGGGATAAACACTGGACACTTGGGTACCACGTGCTTGATGTGACATATGAACAAGTGCCACACAACCCGTTGGGGCAAAACTTTGCGTAGGTCCTCCTCCTCCTCATCTGTCTCTACCCACACTGTATGTCCTGCCATGCAATTGCCTACAACCTCCACCAACAGGGATGATGCTACAGTCATGGATGTACCAGCAGGTCCTTCCTCACAATGTGACATCATCCCAGTAGCTGAAGATTTACGCAGTCAGATTACGTTGCCGCAGCTGCTGCAGCGAAAGAAAAAGTATAGTCCCAACCATCCCCAAGCACAGCGTCTAAATGCCAGCTTAGCAAAATTATTCGCATTGCAGCTGCTGCCTTTCCAGCTGGTGGACTCTGCTCCCTTCCGTGAATTTGCTGAATGCGCTGTACCACTGTGGCAGGTTCCAAAATGCCATTACTTTTCACGCAAGGCCATTCCAGCACTATACCAGCACGTGGAAGACAATGTTATCCAGTCATTGGGAAAGGCAGTCAGCAGCAAGGTGCATGTCACTTTAGACACGTGGTCCAGCAAGCATGGACAGGGTCGTTACATTTCCTTCACGGCACACTGGGTAACTCTGATTGCAACTGGGAGGGATCCAAGACGGGGCTCTGTGCTGGAGCTTGTTCATCCACCACGCCTCCAGAAACCTGCTTGTATGAGGTCTGTCTGCTCCACCACCACCTCTTCCTCCTCCTCCTCCTCCTTCTCTGTCTCTGGCGAAGTGGCAGTTAAACCCATGCCTGACAGGGTGTACGCAATGGCTCAAGCAAAAAGATTCCATACTGTGCTTGAGCTGGTTTGTTTAGGGGACAGGAGCCACACCGGGTCAGAAATTTTGTCAGCTCTGCAGGGGCAGGTGCAGAGATGGTTAACACCATGCCAGCTTGAGCTGGGAATGATCGTCTGCGATAATGGCAGCAACCTTCTCTCCGCCCTACGCAAGGGTAAATTGACGCATGTACCATGCCTAGCACACGTCCTAAATCTGGTGGTACAGCGTTTCCTAACCAAGTACCCAGGGCTGCCAGAGCTTCTCATCCAGGCCAGAAAAGTCTGCAGCCACTTCAGACGGTCATTCCCAGCAAGCGTTCACCTGGCAGAAATTCAAAGAGAACTCTACCTTCCCACAAACCGTCTGATCTGTGACATGCCCACCCAGTGGAACTCGACATTAGCAATGCTGCAGCGTCTGCACAAGCAGCAGAGGGCCATCAACGAGTACCTGTGTGAGTATGGCACAAGGACAGGTTCAGGTCAACTTGTTTTCCCCCCCCCCCCTGCAGTGGCTGATGATCAAGGATGCATGCACTGTACTGTCACCATTTGAGGAGGCAACGAGGATGGTGAGCAGGGACAGTGCATGCATCAGTGACACTATTCCTTTAGTCTTCCTGCTGGAGCACACTCTGCGGGGAATTATAGATGTGGCTCTAGAGGCAGAGCAGCGGGAGGAAGAGGAGGCCTTCCCTAGTTCTCAAGGCCCCAGTCTTTCCGCAGACAGCATTCCAGCGGGTCCTACTCAGATCAGACAGGAGGAGGATGAGGAGGAGGAGGACTATTTAAGTAGTGGGGGCATTGAAGGTGGGGATTCCTCAAGCAGGGTTTTGTGTGCCCAGAAACAGAAGGGCTTGTGCATGGCTGGGAGGAGGAAGTGCACGATACGGTCATCCTCATTGACCAGGAAGACTTGGCAGCTAATGCCATCTCCAACCTACGCTGCATGGGCTCCGTAATGATGCAAAGCCTGCTAAAGGACCCCAGGATTCGTGCGATCAAGGAGAGGGATCATTACTGGTTGGCAACCCTTCTTGATCCACGATACAAGGGAAAGTTTCAGAGCTCATCCTGCCCACACAGAGGGAGCACAGGATGACAAAACTTGAGGACGCTCTAAAGCAAAACTTGTGTAACACCTTTCCAGCCACTGTTAGATTACCAAGTGCTACTACTGACACACGTGCTTCTGAGGCTGCAGGTGATCAGAGGAATAGCGGTGAAGGCCAGGGCCGCTTGACTGATGCATTTTTAAATTTTTTAGTCCTCGACGCCCAGGGACATGAAATGTAGGCACCCATTGCCAGCGTCTTCACCATATGGTGCAGGACTACCTAGGGGCAAGGGCAGACCTGGATACCTTTCCAGCAGATGATCCACTGGCTTACTGGGTGTTGAGATTGGATCACTGGCCAGAACTTAGCCATTATGCTATGCAGCTACTAGGTTGCCCTTCATCTAGCGTGCTTTCCGAAAGGACATGCAGTGCCGCTGGAGGTTTTGTCACAGACAAAAGAGTGCGTCTGTCCACCGACTCTGTAGACCGGCTGACATTTATAAAAATGAATCAGTCCTGGATCAGCAGCTATCAATCCCCTGATGCCGAAGTAACGGAATAGATCGGGTATGTCTTTTGCATGCACAAAACCTCCAGCACTGAACTCTTCCACAATACCACAAAAGGGTTACGGTGTGAATGCACTTGCTGCCATGAAAGACACAATATTTGGCTGCACTGACGCCTGTGCCAGATTTATATCATTTTAATTTTTTGAACCGCAGGGTCCAACCCTGCACTCTTCCACAATACCACAGAGGGGTTACTGTATGATGATACTTGCTGGCCTAGAATTAAAGGCACAATATCTGGGTGCACTGACACCCATTACCAGATTCATATCTTTTTAATATAGGACTGCATGGTCCACCCCTGCACTCTTCAAAAATACACGCTACTGGGGGGGTCTGGGCGGGTCTCATTTCGACCAAATATCAGGGAATTTAGGTGATGTGTGCCTTGTTACTGTGCCAGCAAGTTTTTTTGGGGTTTACAATTTTATTTAAAACATTTGTGTATTGAGGTGATTTTCTGGGTCTTGTCACACTGTGCCAGCAAGTCTTTTTGAGTCTCATTTATACCAAATATCAGGGAATTTAGGTGATGTGTGTCTTGTCACTGTGCCAGCAAGTTTTTTTGGGGTTTACAACTTTAGGTAAAACATTTGTGAATTGAGGTGATTTTCTGGGTCTTGTCACTGTGCCAGCAAATCTTTTTGGGGCTCACTAATTTCTTTAAAACACTTGTGAATTAAGGTGATCTTCTGTGTCTCGTCACACAGCCAGCAATTTTTTTTTGGGGCTCACTAATTTCTTTAAAACACTTGGGAATTAAGGTGATCTGTGTCTCGTCATACAAAAAGTACCACGCTGTATTGTGGGGCTCAATAATTTCTTTAAAACACTTGGGAATTGAGGTGATCTTCTGTGTCTCGTCACACAGCCAGCAGTTTTTTTGGGGCTCACTAATTTCTTTAAAACACTTGGGAATTAAGGTGATCTGTGTCTCGTCATATATACAGTACCACGCTGTATTTTGGGGCTCACTAATTTCTTTAAAACACTTGGGAATTAAGATGATCTGTGCCTCGTCATACAAAAAGTACCACGCTGTATTTTGGGGCTCACTAATTTCTTTAAAACACTTGGGAATTAAGGTGATCTTCTGTGTCTCGTCACACAGCCAGCAATTTTTTTTGGGGCTCACTAATTTCTTTAAAACGCTTGGGAATTAAGGTGAACTGTGTCTCGTCATACATACAGTACCACACTGTATTTTGGGGCTCACTAATTTCTTTAAAACACTTGGGAATTAAGGTGATCTGCGTCTCGTCAAACAAAAAGTACCACACTGTATTTTGGGGCTCACTAATTTCTTTAAAACACTTGGGAATTAAGGTGATCTTCTGTGTCTCGTCATACATACAGTACCACGCTGTATTTTGGGGCTCACTAATTTCTTTAAAACACTTGGGAATTAAGGTGATCTGTGTCTCGACATACAAAAAGTACCACGCTGTATTTTGGGGCTCACTAATTTCTTTCAAACACTTGTGAATTAAGGTGATCTTCTGTGTCTCGTCACACAGCCAGCATTTTTTTTGGGGCTCACTAATTTCTTTAAAACACTTGGGAATTAAGGTGATCTGTGTCTTATCATACAAAAAGTACCATGCTGAATTTTGGGGCTCACTAATTTCTTTAAAACACTTGGAAATTAAGGTGATCTGTGTCTCGTCATACATACAGTACCACGCTGTATTTTGGGGCTCACTAATTTCTTTAAAACACTTGGGAATTAAGGTGATCTGTGTCTCGTCATACAAAAAGTACCACGCTGTATTTTGGGGCTCACTAATTTCTTTAAAACACTTGGGAATTAAGGTGATCTGTGTCTCGTCATACAAAAAGTACCACGCTGTATTTTGGGGCTCACTAATTTCTTTAAAACACTTGTGAATTAAGGTGATCTTCTTTGTCTCGTCACATAGCCAGCAATTTTTTTTGGGGCTCACTAATTTCTTTAAAACACTTGGGAATTAAGGTGATCTGTGTCTCGTCATACAAAAAGTACCACACTGTATTTTGGGGCTCACTAATTTCTTTCAAACACTTGTGAATTAAGGTGATCTTCTGTGTCTCGTCACACAGCCAGCAATTTATTTTGGGGCTCACTAATTTCTTTAAAACACTTGGGAATTTAGGTGATCTTCTGTGTCTCGTCACACAGCTAGCAATTTGTTTTGGGACTCACTAATTTCTTTAAAACACTTGGGAATTAAGGTGATCTGGGTCTCGTCATACAAAAAGTACCACGCTGTATTTTGGGGCTCACTAATTTCTTTAAAACACTTGGGAATTAAGGTGATCTGTGTCTCGTCATACAAAAAGTACCACGCTGTATTTTGGGGCTCACTAATTTATTTAAAACATTTGTGAATTAAGGTGATCAGTCTCTTGTCACTGGCAGCCAGCTATCAGTGGGTCTCACTGAGTTATACCAGAGTTATTTAAATCTTTATACCAGAGTTGAATCAGAGTTCTGTATGTATTAATCTATATATCACTCACCATGTCTGAAAGAAAAAAAAGGACAGGCAGACGCTCCCAGCCACAGATAAGAGGGCAAGCAGCCCCTGTGTCGGGAGGCTGTGTCTCTGGTCGTGGTGGACGTGGTGCATCCTCTGCAGGCCGGGGCACGCTTGTCCTTTCTAACTGGTGCTGGCCGTCTTAAGCAGCAGCAACATACAGAGGACTTGGTGGATTGGCTAACCAGGCCATCCTCATCCTCCGAGTCCTCTGCCAGCCAGGCTTCTAGTGCTTTACAGTCCACCTCAATGTCCACAGCTACTCCTGCCGTAGCCACGCTATCACACACGGAGGAGTCAGCTGAATTTTTGACTACAATGAGAGTGACATGCTGCTTGAGGATGCGCAGCAAGTACAGTGCTCTGATTCAATCTCTGAGGTTGAGGAAGGGAGTATAATCAACCTAGAGGAAGGGGGTGCCAGTGATGACACACAAATAACTGGCACTCATGTTGCCCCAGCAGCTGCAGCATACTGCCAAGTTGGCTCCAGTGACGAGGAGATAGGGAGTGAAGATGACATTGATGATGATGAGGTCACTGACTCCACCTGGGTGCTAGATCGAACTGAGGAATCAAGTGAGGAGGAGGGGAGGAGGAGGAGGCACAGCAAGCACGAGGCACAACATCCTCTGTGACCAACCGTAGCACTAACCAGTCCAAGGCATCACATGTCAGAGCTGCCGGTGCAGAGCGCTGTTGTCTCAAAGAACACATGCAGGAATCTGCTGTCTGGGAGTTCTTTAAGAACTGTGCAGCAGACCCCACCATTGCTATTTGTAATCTATGTCAGAGGAGGCTGAAGCGTGGATAAACACTGGACACTTGGGTACCACGTGCTTGATGCGACATATGAACAAGTGCCACACAACCCGTTGGGGCAAAACTTTGCGTAGGTCCTCCTCCTCCTCATCTGTCTCTACCCACACTGTATGTCCTGCCATGCAATTGCCTACAACCTCCACCAACAGGGATGATGCTACAGTCATGGATGTACCAGCAGGTCCTTCCTCACAATGTGACATCATCCCAGTAGCTGAAGATTTACGCAGTCAGATTACGTTGCCGCAGCTGCTGCAGCGAAAGAAAAAGTATAGTCCCAACCATCCCCAAGCACAGCGTCTAAATGCCAGCTAAGCAAAATTATTCGCATTGCAGCTGCTGCCTTTCCAGCTGGTGGACTCTGCTCCCTTCCGTGAATTTGCTGAATGCGCTGTACCACTTGGCAGGTTCCAAAATGCCATTACTTTTCACGCAAGGCCATTCCAGCACTATACCAGCACGTGGAAGACAATGTTATCCAGTCATTGGGAAAGGCAGTCAGCAGCAAGGTGCATGTCACTTTAGACACGTGGTCCAGCAAGCATGGACAGGGTCGTTACATTTCCTTCACGGCACACTGGGTAACTCTGATTGCAACTGGGAGGGATCCAAGATGGGGCTCTGTGCTGGAGCTTGTTCATCCACCACGCCTCCAGAAACCTGCTTGTATGAGGTCTGTCTGCTCCACCACCACCTCTTCCTCCTCCTCCTCCTCCTCCTTCTCTGTCTCTGGCGAAGTGGCAGTTAAACCCATGCCTGACAGGGTGTACGCAATGGCTCAAGCAAAAAGATTCCATACTGTGCTTGAGCTGGGTTGTTTAGGGGACAGGAGCCACACCGGGTCAGAAATTTTGTCAGCTCTGCAGGGGCAGGTGCAGAGATGGTTAACACCATGCCAGCTTGAGCTGGGAATGATCGTCTGCGATAATGGCAGCAACCTTCTCTCCGCCCTACGCAAGGTAAATTGACGCATGTACCATGCCTAGCACACGTCCTAAATCTGGTGGTACAGCGTTTCCTAACCAAGTACCAGGGCTGCCAGAGCTTCTCATCCAGGCCAGAAAAGTCTGCAGCCACTTCAGACGGTCATTCCCAGCAAGCGTTCACCTGGCAGAAATTCAAAGAGAACTCTACCTTCCCACAAACCGTCTGATCTGTGACATGCCCACCCAGTGGAACTCGACATTAGCAATGCTGCAGCGTCTGCACAAGCAGCAGAGGGCCATCAACGAGTACCTGTGTGAGTATGGCACAAGGACAGGTTCAGGTCAACTTGTTTCCCCCCCCCCCCGCAGTGGCTGATGATCAAGGATGCATGCACTGTACTGTCACCATTTGAGGAGGCAACGAGGATGTGAGCAGGGACAGTGCATGCATCAGTGACACTATTCCTTTAGTCTTCCTGCTGGAGCACACTCTGCGGGGAATTATAGATGTGGCTCTAGAGGCAGAGCAGCGGGAGGAAGAGGAGGCCTTCCCTAGTTCTCAAGGTCCCAGTCTTTCCGCAGACAGCATTCCAGCGGGTCCTACTCAGATCAGACAGGAGGAGGATGAGGAGGAGGAGGACTATTTAAGTAGTGGGGGCATTGAAGGTGGGGATTCCTCAAGGCAGGGTTTTGTGTGCCCAGAAACAGAAGGGCTTGTGCATGGCTGGGAGGAGGAAGTGCACGATACGGTCATCCTCATTGACCAGGAAGACTTGGCAGCTAATGCCATCTCCAACCTACGCTGCATGGGCTCCGTAATGATGCAAAGCCTGCTAAAGGACCCCAGGGTTCGTGCGATCAAGGAGAGGGATCATTACTGGTTGGCAACCCTTCTTGATCCACGATACAAGGGGAAAGTTTCAGAGCTCATCCTGCCCACACAGAGGGAGCACAGGATGACAAAACTTGAGGACGCTCTAAAGCAAAACTTGTGTAACACCTTTCCAGCCACTGTTAGATTACCAAGTGCTACTACTGACACACGTGCTTCTGAGGCTGCAGGTGATCAGAGGAATAGCGGTGAAGGCCAGGGCCGCTTGACTGATGCATTTTTAAATTTTTTTAGTCCTCGACACCCAGGGACATCAAATGTAGGCACCCATTGCCAGCGTCTTCACCATATGGTGCAGGACTACCTAGGGGCAAGGGCAGACCTGGATACCTTTCCAGCAGATGATCCACTGGCTTACTGGGCCAGAACTTAGCCATTATGCTATGCAGCTACTAGGTTTCCCTTCATCTAGCGTGCTTTCCGAAAGGACATGCAGTGCCGCTGGAGGTTTTGTCACAGACAAAAGAGTGCGTCTGTCCACCGACTCTGTAGACCGGCTGACATTTATAAAAAGGAATCAGTCCTGGATCAGCAGCTATCAATCCCCTGATGCCGAAGTAACGGAATAGATCGGGTATGTCTTTTGCATGCACAAAACCTCCAGCACTGAACTCTTCCACAATACCACAAAAGGGTTACGGTGTGAATGCACTTGCTGCCATGAAAGACACAATATTTGGCTGCACTTACGCCTGTGCCAGATTTATATCATTTTAATTTTTTGAACCGCAGGGTCCAACCCTGCACTCTTCCACAATACCACAGAGGGGTTACTGTATGATGATACTTGCTGGCCTAGCATTAAAGGCACAATATCTGGGTGCACTGACACCCATTACCAGATTCATATCTTTTTAATATAGGACCGCATGGTCCACCCCTGCACTCTTCAAAAATACTACAGAGGGGTTACTGTATGATGATACTTGCTGGCCTGCCATTAAAGGCACAATATCTGGGTGCACTGACGCCCATTACCAGATTCATATCTTTTTAATATAGGACCGCATGGTCCACCCCTGCACTCTTCCACAATACTACAGAGGGGTTACTGTATGATGATACTTGCTGGCCTGCCATTAAAGGCACAATATCTGGGTGCACTGACGCCCATTACCAGATTCATATCTTGTTAATATAGGACCAACCACATGGTCCACCCCTTCACTCTTCCAAAATACTACAGAGGGGTTACTGTATGATGATAATTGCTGGCCTGCCATTAAAGTCACAATATCTGGGTGCACTGACGCCCATTACCAGATTCATATCTCTTTAATATAGGACCGCATGGTCCACCCCTGCACTCTTCCACAATACTACAGAGGGGTTACTGTATGATGATACTGGCTGGCCTGGCATTAAAGGCACAATATCTGGGTGCACTGACGCCCTTTATCAAATTCATATCTTTTTAATATAGGACCGCATGGTCCACCCCTGCACTCTTCCACAATACCACAGAGGGGTTACTGTATGATAGTACTTGCATGCCTGGCACTAAAGGCACAATATCTGGGTGCACTGCCATTGACGCCTGTATCAGATTCATATCCTCAGAGGGGTTACGGTGTGACGGCACTGTTGCCGACGCTAAAAGCCCAATTTTAAAGCACCTATTGATACTTTCATCCAAAGCCTGCATAAGTTTCACAATAATTTAGCCCAAAAAAACACTAAACTTTTTCTGCGCGTCCTAAAATGTCTTTTCATACAGGCTGCCGCCCCAAGCAGTTGTTTATGGATAGATTAAAGGAAAAGCATTTACCGTCATATGAAACGTCATTTATTTGTTTTTAAGTGTTTCTATACATCCTAGAAATCCGCCACTTCACGGGCAGGTTATGGGGACCTCCTAGGCACGATATTTGAAGGAATTTTTCGTTTTTATTTTTAATCCTTATTTCATGGAAAACTCCCTTTAAAAACTTTTTTTTTTTACTTTTTGTCCTTGTTTCCTGTCCCCCAGGGCACTACCCGGACCCCCATACACCTTTTATGGCAAATATGTAGCATACAGTATATGCCCATCAAGAGTTCGCCTGGCAGAAATTCGAAGAGAATTCCACCTTCCCACAAACCATCTGATCTGTGACATGCCCACCAGGTGAAACTCGACATTAGCAATGCTGCAGCGTCTGCACAAGCAGCAGAGGGCTATCAACGAGTACCTGTGTGAGTATGGCACAAGTACAGGTTCAGGTCAACTTGTTTTTTTTTCCCACCGCAGTGGCTGATGATCAAGGATGCATGCACTGTACTGTCACCATTTTAGGAGGCAACGAGGATGGTGAGCAGGGACAGTGCATGCATCAGTGACACAATTCCTTTAGTGTTCCTGCTGGAGCACACTCTGCGGGGAATTATAGATGTGGCTCTAGAGGGAGAGCAGTGGGAGGAAGAGGAGGCCTTCCCTAGCTCTCAAGGTCCCAGTCTTTCCGCAGACAGCATTCCAGCAGGTCCTACTCAGATCAGACAGGAGGAGGATGAGGAGGAGGAGGAATATTTAAGTAGTGGGGGCATTGAAGGTGGGGATACCTCAAAGGAGGGTTTCGTGTACCCAGAAACACAAGGGCTAGTGCGTGGCTGGGAGGAGGAAGTGCACGATGGGATCATCCTCATTGACCAGGAAGACTCGGAAGCTAATGCACCTCCAACCTACGCTGCATGGGCTCCCTTATAATGCAAAGCCTGCTAAATGACCCCAGGATTCGTGCTATCAAGGAGAGGGATCATTACTGGTTGGCAACCCTTCTTGATCCACAATACAAGGGTAAAGTTGCAGAGCTCATCCTGCCCGCACAGATGGAGCACAGGATGAAAAAACTTGAGGACGCTCTAAAGCAGGGTTTCTCGACTCCAGTCCTCAGGACCCACTACAGGCCAGATTTTGTATTTCACCTTGGGGAAATGCAGACTGAATACTGCAATCACTGAGCAACTAATTAGATCACCTGTGCTGTGCTTTGGATATCCCACAAACCAGGCCTGTTAGTGGGTCCTGAGAAAACGAGTTGAGAAACACTGCTCTAAAGCGACACTTGTGTAACACCTTTCCAGGCACTGGTAGGTTACCAAGTGATGACACGTGCTTCTGAGGCTGCGGATGATCAGAGGAATAGAGGTGAAGGCCAGGGCCGCTTGACTGATGCATTTTTAAATTGTTTAGTCCACGACGCCCAGGGACGTCAAATGTAGACACCCATTGCCAGCGTCTTCACTATATGGTGCAGGACTACCTAGGGGCAAGGGCAGACCTGGATACCTTTCCAGCAGACGATCCACTGGCTTACTGGTTGTTGAGATTGTCTCACTGGCCAGAATTTAGCCAATATGCTATGCAGCTACTAGGTTGCCCTTCATCCAGCGTGCTTTCTGAAAGGACGTTCAGTGCCGCTGGAGGTTTTGTCACAGACAAAAGAGTGCGTCTGTCCACCGACTCTGTATACCGACTGACAATTATAACAATAAATCAGTCCTGGATCAGCAGTTATCAATCCCCTGATGCTGACGTATCGGAATAGAGCGGGGATGTCTTCTGCATTTACAAAACCTCCAGCACTGAACTCTTCCACAATACCACAAAAGGGTTACGGTGTGAATGCACTTGCTGCCATGAATGGCACAATATTTGGCTGCACTGATGCCTGTGCCACATCTATATCATTTTAATTTTTTTGAACCACAGGGTCCAACCCTGCACTCTTCCACAATACCACAAAAGGGTTACGGTGCGAAGGCACTTGCTGCCATGGAAGTCACAATATCTGGGTGCACTGACGCCCATTACCTGATTCATATCTTTTTAATATGGGACCGCAAGGTCCACCCCTGCATTCTTCCACAATACTACAGAGGGGTTACTGTATGATAGTACTTGCTGGCCTGGCAGTCTGGCACCAAAAGCACAATATCTGGGTGCACTGACGCCTTTACCAGATGCATATCTTTTTAATATAGGACCGCAAGGTCTACCCCTACATTCTTCCACAATACTACAGAGGGGATACTGTATGATAGTACTTGCAGGCCTGGCACCAAAAGCACAATATTTGGGTGCACTGCCACTGACGCCTGTATCAGATTCATATCCGCAGAGGGGTTATGGTGTGACGGCACTGTTGCCGACGCTAAAGGCCCAATTTTAAAGCACCTATTGTTACTTTCATCCAAAGCCTGCATAAGTTTCACAATAATTTAGCCAACAAATCACTAAACTTTTTCTGCGTGTCTGAAAATGTCTCCTCTTTTCATACAGACTGCCGCCCCAAGCAGTTGTTTATGGATAGATTAAAGGAAAAGCATTTACCATCTTTTGAAATGTAATTTTTTGGTTTTTAAGTGTTTCTATACATCCTAGAAATCCGCTACTTCACGGGCAGGTTATGGGGACCTCCTAGGCACGATATTTGAAGGAATTTTTCGTTTTTATTTTTAACCCTTATTTCATGGAAAACTCACTGTCCCTTTAAAAACTTTTTTTAAAAACTTTTTGTCCTTGTTTCCTGTCTCCCAGGGCACTACCCGGACCCCCATACACCTTTTATGGCAAATATCTAGCATATATGCCCTCTTGGAGGGCACTCTAAAAACCGAATTTTCAGCCCCATTGACTTGTATTGAGTTCGAGTTCGGGTTCGGGTCCGGATTCGAACATCTGGAAAGTTCGGGTTCGAATACGAACCGAACCCGGGCATGCTCGGCTCATCCCTATTACATCAGACACCCACTTTGCCAGTCCCTATACTCAGGTGTGAGGCATCCTGCAGAAGGGTCTGAGGCTGCCTTAGGATCCAATCCAGGGCTCAAGTCGAGCAGGAACGCGCGGGAACGGCGTTCCCGCACTTCTCCCACAGCGGGAACGCTGTGCTTCCTATTAGAATGGCCGGTGAAGTGGAGCCGCTCGCCTGGCTGTTTCATTGATCCCAGGCAAGCGGCTGCACTTCCTGTCAGCGGCCGCTGAAGCAGGAAGCACGCGGCCACCGGCAATGTGCAGCAGCAGAGGTGAGCTGGGCTGGAGGCAGTATCCATGAGACCTGGGGGGCAATATCCATGAGACCTGGGGGGGCAATATCCATGAGACCTGGGGGCAGTATCCATGAGACCTGGGGCATATCCATGAGACCTGGGGGCAATATCCATGAGAGCTGGGGGCAGTATCCATGAGACCTGGGGGCAATATCCATGAGACCTGGGGGCAGTATCCATGAGACCTGGGGCAATATCCATGAGACCTGGGGGGGCAATATCCATGAGACCTGGGGGGCAATATCCATGAGACCTGGGGGCAGTATCCATGAGACCTGGGGCATATCCATGAATCCTGGGGGCAATATCCATGAGACCTGGGGCATATCCATGAGACCTGGGGGCAATATCCATGAGACCTGGGGGCAGTATCCATGAGACCTGGGGGCAATATCCATGAGACCTGGGGGCAATATCCATGAGACCTGGGGCATATCCATGAGACCTGGGGGTAATATCCATGAGACCTGGGGGCAGTATCCATGAGACCTGGGGCATATCCATGAGACCTGGGGGCAATATCCATGAGACCTGGGAGTCTGAGACATATCCATGAGACCTGGGGGCAATATCCATGAGACCTGGGGGCAGTATCCATGAGACCTGGGGCATATCCATGAGACCTGGGGGCAATATCCATGAGAGCTGGGGGCAATATCCATGAGAGCTGGGGGCAATATCCATGAGACCTGGGGCATATCCATGAGACCTGGGGGCAATATCCATGAGACCTGGGGCAATATCCATGAGACCTGGGGCATATCCATGAGACCTGGGGGCAATATCCATGAGACCTGGGGCAATATCCATGAGACCTGGGGCATATCCATGAGACCTGGGGCAATATCCATGAGACCTGGGGGCAGTATCCATGAGACCTGGGGCAATATCCATGAGACCTGGGGGCAATATTCATGAGACTTGGGGGCAATATCCATGAGACCTGGGGCATATCCATGAGACCTGGGGGCAATATCCATGAGACCTGGGGGCAGTATCCATGAGACCTGGGGCAGTATCCATGAGACCTGGGGCATATCCATGAGAGCTGGGGGCATTATCCATGAGAGCTGGGGGCATTATCCATGAGACCTGGGGGCATTATCCATGAGAGCCGGGGGCATTATCCATGAGACCAGGGGGCATATCCATGAGACCTGGGGCATTATCCATGAGAGCTGGGGGGCATTATCCATGAGAGCTGGGGCAATATATACTCATATGAGCTGGGGCAATTATATCCATGTGAACTGGGGGCAATTATATCCATGTGAACTGGGGAAAATATATCCATATAACCAGTGCTGTGCATATTATTCTTGGGGTTCAGTGCTGTGTATATTATTATAGGGGCTCAGTGCTGTGCATGTTATTATGTTATTCTTGGGGCTCAGTGCTGTGTATATTATCCTGGAGGCTCAGTGCTGTGTATGTTATTCTGGGGTTTCAGTGCTGTGTATATTATTCTGGGGGTTCAGTGTTGTGTATATTATTCTGGGGGCTCAGCGCTGTGTATATTATTCTGGGGGTTCAGTGCTGTGTATGTTATTCTGGGGGTCCAGTGCTGTGTATATTATTCTGGGGGGCACAGTGCCTGTGTATATAATTCTGGGGGGTCTGTGCCTGGATATATATATATTATATATAAAACGCGCTAGTCCAGTTGCCACAATCACGAGTATACCTGTACATAGTGATACCTTTCACTGATCAGTATAGTTTCCAGTTTACACTCTTGAAAGCTTGTCTTTTAAATGTAAAGTTAACCCAATAAAAATGGTATCACCACGCACTGCTATACTCGTGATATATATATTTTTTCTTCAGGTAATGGGGGTTGTTGAATTCGTGGGTGAGTTCCCTCACTTTTTTTCCCAGGACTTGACCCCTGATCCAATCATTGGTGCTGCGAGTGCTATGAGCGGATCTGCCAGCCGATACAGGTTCACTATAAAGTCTAATAAAATTACCAATAAAATAATCATTACAGTACTTTCTGTAAAATATTAAATTTTTTGTAAGCACTAGTGACTTTTGTAAAGCAGGTCAAATACACGATTTGCAGTACAAGTTCACTTATCTTGTTTTGTAGCAAACTAATTACTCCAAATGAGTAAGGCATTCAGAAATGGGACCTTTCCCAGGCCCTGGGCTGTACTCATTCAATTTACAGTGCCACTTTATCAGCTTTTAGCTTGGCCTTAAACAACAGCTGCCAGCAAGTTCAAACATCCGGCCTCTACAGAAACACATAATGGGTGTTCTAAATTTCAGAATGTATGGAAATCCATTAAAAATCATAATATATTTTTATGGCTTTTTGAAGTTATGGTCGAATTTATTAAACACAAGCCAAACGATTTCAAAACAGAAATATTTGGAGGGTTGATTTTGTTCATTCTATAATTGTGTATATTATTCCAGTACAAAAAGAATGATTGAAAATGAAAGTAATGCAACCGTCTTGGAAAATTTACCGTGTGCTGAAATCATTTGCATTCATCATATTTTACAGTAATTCGGGTCTTGAGAATAAAACATTTGCTATATAAGCTTAGCAAAATTCTCCACTGATTGCATGTATTTCTTATACGTATGATCTGGTTATGATTTTGTGTACCATTAGTATAGGTGTGTATGTCCTATACCCTTCAAAAACAATTAAGCATAACGTGTATAATTTAAACTTAGAGCTTTCTTTATATGTCTACATGAATTCCTGCCATTGTCGCTAGTCCTTTTTATTGTATTATTTTTTTTTGTATTTTTTGTATTATTTTTTTATTGAGTATAAAAAAAATAGGTATAGCGCAAATCACAACAAATTTATCAGTGGGGTTAAACCTTGTTAGATACAACCATCCAGAAGTGATCCTTATATTAGGTGCATACCACCTCAAATATTTCTTACATTGAATGTCTCGATATCAGAACATGCAAAAAAATAGGCAAAAATAAGTCCACCATTGTGTAGTATATTAAAACGTAAATAGAAGCTTTGTTTTCATTAAGGATTTCTCACAAACATATGAGACTATTTGTCTTCAATATTTCAAAAGTGTCTACACACCTTCTCCATTCTCTTTCTCCCGTATCCCGATCCAAACGTCATTCAATTGCATGGAAGAATAAAAGAAACAACATAAACGGTTCCCGTTACTGTGAAACTTTTGAGTCTCAATAAACATAAATGAGAATTACAGAAAAATGCCCACTTACTTTATAAAGAGCTCTTATTGGCTATGGATTAAGAACATGTGGGTTTTAAGGTGAAATCCATCAAATCCAATACTGAAATGCAGCAGGCTTCAATAGGTAAAAAGGTTTTAAATAAAATCAAATATCTTAGATATGTGCAGTCTGTTTGTGCTCCAACATAGAAAGCAAACAATATCAGTCCTTTGTTTCACAATAGAAAAGAAAACTTTCCCTTTCGCTCCCGTCTTCACGACAATAAATATATATCAACATTAATCCACTCTCTTCCTCCTCAACTATAGCGCTGCTCATCGTGACACTTAAATACAACAAATGTACATAAATAAATAGAATTAATGGCAGTAAAAATTTCAATGTTCTTAAACCCAGGACATACTTGAAAACGCGAGAAATCTCAATGTATCCTTCCTGGTAAAATACATTGTGCCAAATTGCTATCCTAGCATTAAAACGCGGGTGCAAGGGAGGAAAAACTGCACCCGCAATTTTCCCCCTTGCGCCCACATTTTAACGCTGGATTACAATGCAGGCGCAAAAAATGCTGCCTGCATTGTTACCACGCAGTAAAAACCAGGATGCTGATGACAGCGCTGAGCGCAGCCGCAAGCATCCACTCGATGGAGTCCATAGGACTCCATTGAATTCCTCCCTGCCGGTCACGTGACCAGTCGGATCTCGCCTCGCAGGATCCAGCTGGTTAGCGTGTGATACGCAGGGAGAGACTGGGGGGACTTTTTCCCCCAGTCTTTCCCTGCTCCCGCCGGACGGAGGAGGCAGTCCTCACTGCGGTCCTTGCCGCGGGACAGAGGGTGAGTATGCGATTCATTTATTTTTTTTAGGCTGGTGTTAACGGATTCTGCAGAAGCGGAATCCATTAACACCAAGTCCTGGCTGTGGTTAACTTTTTGCTAACCACAGCCAGACGTTAATCAGTGCTAGTAGATTGTAATACTAATGCTGGTTAACACTTTGCGCTCCCCATGTTAAGTATAGGGAGCACAAAGTACAGTAACCTCGCACTGAAAAGTGCAAGATACCAAGCGCTAACGGGATACTTAATAGGGATGTGCACCGAATTTTTTTTCGGTTCGATTCGATTTTTAAAATTTTTCGATTCGGCTTGTTTCGACCGCTTTCTGTTTCGATTCGGTTCGGTTCAATTCGTTTTTTGGGTACATGTATTTTTCGGAATATCGACCATTTTTCGTATTTTCGTGTCACTTTACTCGGGTTTTGTATCGACTTTTCGTGATTTCGGGAAATTTTCGTTTTTCGGAATTGTACATGGTTTTCGGCATATCGCCCATTTTTCGTATTTCGTGACACATTGCTCGTTTTTTTGTATTGACTTTTCGCGATTTCGGTAATTTTCGTTTTTTCAGAACGTCTGTTCTCGTTTCAAAGCTGTCTAACTCTATTCGTTTTGATGTAAACTACTATGGTTTATTTTAATACTACTTTATTTTTTTATAATAAATTTTTGGTTTGTTTTTCGGATCCGATAATTCATTCTGTCGATACGATAATTCTGGCGATTCTATCGTGTTTTTTTAATTAACCCTTTTGCTGCTGAGGCATTTCCCGCCTCTGTGCTGAGCTCATTTTTACCGGTTTTGCTCATCATGTTTAAACGTGTTTTGAAGGCTTATTTTAGTATATGACCCAGACATATTATATATCGTTCTTTCCGTCAGACTCGGCAGATTCATAATATGTCATTATTATATGTATACGTCATGACCTGTCTGTATATTATAACAAAAAATGCAATAAAATATGATTTTTCAATAATTTACAACGTGTAAAGTGTTTTTTTTTCACATTTTAAGGCGCGAGCAATTGCGGTTGTATTTTGTATGGGGTGCGCTTGTTAAACACATTAGAGATGGGGTCTCGTTACATTTTTTTTGGGGAAAATTACACAATTTTTAACAAACGCACCGCATACAAAAATCGTTAGTGCAGCATCATTGTTCACATTATAATTGAAATGGGAACAATATTGCTGCATTAACAAACCAAAAAAAAGAAAAAAAAATTGTTTATTTTTTTTTATAATTTTTTTTAAATATTTTTTTATTTCTAATTTTTTTACAAACGTTTTTCACATTCGTGTTTGGTATCGTTGGAACGGCCATGCTCTGGCCGATCCAACAATACCAAACTTTAACCCCTAGCTGCCACGGATCGGGAGATAGGGGGTTCATTGGAACCCCCTATCTCCACCATTGGTGGCAGCTAGGGGTTAACTCCAGGACTGGCGTCATCGTGCTATGCACGATGACGCCAGTCCTCAGGGGGAGTTCCCGGAAGCTTGGCCGACATCCGACATCCTCATGGATATGCCCCAGCTCCTCATGGATATTGCCCCAGCACCTCGTGGATATGCCCCAGCTCCTCGTGGACATGCCCCAGCTCCTTGTGGATATTGCCCCAGCACCTCGTGGATATGCCCCAGCTCCTCATGGACATGCCCCAGCTCCTCGTGGACATGCCCCAGCTCCTCGTGTATATGCCCCAGCTCCTCGTGGATATGCCCCAGCTCCTCGTGGATATTGCCCCAGCTCCTCGTGGATATTGCCCCAGCTCCTCGTGGACATGCCCCAGCTCCTCGTGGATATGCCCCAGCTCCTCGTGGATATGCCCCAGCTCCTCGTGGATATGCCCCAGCTCACACATGGATTTGCCCCAGCTCCTCATGGATATGCCCCAGCTCCTCGTGGATATGCCCCAGCTCCTCGTGGATATGCCCCAGCACCTCCTGGATATGCCCCAGCTCCTCGTGGATATGCCCCAGCTCACACGTGGATTTGCCCCAGCTCCTCATGGATATGCCCCAGCTCCTCGTGGATATGCCCCAGCTCCTCGTGGATATGCCCCAGCACCTCGTGGATATGCCCCAGCTCCTAGTGGATATTGCCCCAGCTCCTCATGGATATTGCCCCAGCTCCTCATGGACATGCCCCAGCTCCTCTTGGATATGCCCCAGCTCCTCGTGGATATGCCCCAGCTCCTCCTGGATTTGCCCCAGCACATGGAATGCCCCAGCACCTCATGATAATGGCCCCAGCTCACCTCCGCTGCCTTTTTCGCTCCCTCAGAGCGTCCGGCGGCGTGCAGCTTGGGCGCTTGCCAGAGGGAGCCACGTGACCAGCCGCGATTGGCTGGTGACGTGTTTCCTCCAGGCGAGCGCCAAAGCTGCATGCTTCGGACGCTCGCAGGGAGCAAAAAACGCGGCGGAGGGTGAGACACCCGCCCTTAGGGTGATGGTGTCACCCTAAAGGCGGGTGTCACCTGGTGCGGCCGCACCCCCCGCCCCCACGTAGCGACGCCACTGGTATATACATTTAACGGCCGCACGCCCACAGACTTACTCTATCCAAACAAAGTTCAGAATGATGGGACATTGGGACTTTTTGGATAGATTTCGATTTTCGACTATCCAAAAGTTAAAAAAATAAAAATGGTCGAAATCTAATGCAAAAGTCCTGATGTTAAAAAAATTGAAAAGGGGACTTGTTATATTTTTTTGGGTGAAAATTACACTATTTCTAACAAACCCACCCCATACAAAAATCCTTAGTGCAGCATCATTGTTCACATTATAATTGAAATGGCAACAATATTGCTGCATTAACAAAACAAAACACCTGTTTATTTTTTTTATATTTAAATTTTTTTAAATTTTTAACATTGTCATGTTTGGTATTGTTGGAAAGGCCATGCTCTGGTCGATCCAAAGATACCAAACATTAACCAACCGATAGCTGCCGCGGATCGGGAGATAGGGGTTCCAATGAACCCCCTATCTCCACCATTGGTCACAGTTAGGGGTTAACTCCAGAACTGACGTCATTGTGACGATGTCTTGGGACTGTCGGCAGCTGCTGTTCCCCCACGCTGTTGTCTTCCTGTAAAGACGTGACCATGTTGGCGGGCAGCGTCTTAGCGGGCAGCGGTGGGAGAGAGAGAGCTCATAGCTGGGAGGAGGTGTTGCGTGAAGCTGCAAACAGGGACAAATAAACTATACCTGAGCCGCACTGAGGATCTTTGGGTTGTGTCGGAGAAGACTTCACGCAGTGCTGCCATCGATATTTTTTGATAAATTCTTGGTTATACAATGAATGTGACTGTGGACAAAAATCCATGTTATTGTGACATCGCCTAAGCTTAACAAAACCAGGCCACGTTGGTAATCAAATCTCAAGGCAGTACAACAAGGTTGTGTTAGTGTGTGACATTTTTTGGCCAGGCAGGAAGTGTAGAATGTGCACAGTCACATTCATGGCCACAAATATGTTGACAAATTTATGACAAAGGGTCCATAGAAATGTCAATAAATTTATGTAAATATAATTTTAACAGTGTGGAAACCAAGCAATACATATTAACTTATTAAGTAAGGAAAAGCAACGCACACAAACAGGAAAATATAGAAAAAATAGAAAATTTATTTACAACATGGGGAAGGGAAGGGAAGGGAACATGCCAAGGATGGCAAACTGCCCAACAGGGGCACAAACAACACAAACAAACATAGACTGGAAGATGGCCGCCATTGTACTGGCATTTGAGGAGATGTTGGAGCTGGTCCGCATCTTTGATTACAAAGATTATGACTGCCGTAAGGGCCCTTACAGCAGGAAGAATAATTCTAGAAAGGATCGTATCGTTGACAAGCTACGCACCACCATCCTGGAGCTGTTTGGGAAAGACCGGACGAAGGACCAGATCCAAAAACGCTGGTCCGACCTCAAAGCAGGCGAGCAGGAGCAGCTGAGGCACATCCGTACCTGCAGATTTCGGGAGGAGGCTGCCACTGGCCTGTCTCACTGCCGCTCCAGGATTTCCGCGGTATTTCTTAGGTGCTCCCGCAGTTCTTGCAGCAGTTCCTGGATGGCATCTATAGATGAAATTGCCAGGTGTAGCTCGCTAATCGCCTCCCGATTGGTTGTTCTGGCTTCTTTATATCCAATAAATGAAAGAAGGAAAATACAGTAAGTAAAGCAGGTTTCTATTTTTGACTGAAAGTCTTGAAAAAATATAACAGTAGTATATACCAGTGCTGGCGGCCTCCTGAGTCTCCGACTCCTCCTCCGACTCCTCCCCCACCACCACCATCTGCATATCCAGTGCTATATCTAAGAAATTAAAGAAATAAAAAATACAGTAAACAACAAAACTGATTTATTTTTTAACAAAAGTCGATGCAAAATACAACAGTAAAAAAAAAAAAGCCTGGACTGGCGGCCTCCTGCTGCTCCGGCTCCCTCTCTCCAACTTCGCCCTCCACCTGCTCCTCCTCTTCCTCCTCCTGCTCCTCTTGTGCTATAAATAAAAAAATTTAATTAAAATACAGTAAACAAAAAATGTTTCTGTTTTTGACCAAAAGTTGTTGCAAAATAAAACAGTATATACCAGCGCTGGTGGACGCCTGTGGCTCCTCCTCCTCCTCTGGGGCACTGGTGCCCGCCGGGGCAGATGCCGCCTTCTTCCTGTCTTCTGCCAAATCCAAAAAAATAACACGTAAATAATATAGACTGGAAAAAATGGTATATCTATACACTATATTGCCGAAAGTATTGCGACACCCCTCCACTACCCCACTACCAGCTTGACCCACCACTACTCCCATCTCATAGGTCTAAAGTCACAAAATATTTATTTATTTCCTCTGCACAGACATATATTACCGTTCAATTATATATTTTTTTCAGAAGTAAACATTACGTTTATTCAATAAAAACTATTATTTGTGTTGTGTGCGTACAAAACGCATTGTGCGACTGCTTTTAGTTATTTTATAGAAGGCCTCAGCCTCAGTTTCACTTTCAGTTTCTGCGAATAAAACTGGATATAGCAGAAACAACAACAGAAATCCACCATTTTGTTTTGAAATTTGCATCTAAAGCATTCAATGACACTGCTGCAGCAAACTGAATTGCTGCGCTGCAACAATTCAGCAGCTGCTGAGGATGTATTGAACGCGGCTCTGTTTGGATGCACTTTCAGAAGAACTACATGTCCCATCCTATCACTTAGCAAAGACGCAGAGATTTTTATTGATGCGCAGGTGGGAGCCAATATTGGGCCAGCTGCAGGTCATCTCGTATGCATCACTCAGTCACAACAACCCCCCCCCCAGCACACTACAGACTATACACACAGTGCCAAAAGAAATCCAGCATTGTAACTTCATCTACATACATCAAATGTCACAATTTTCACGAATACGTAAAATCACAAAAAGGCAGAGCTATGGCAAAAATGCATGTATGACGAGTCGTGAAAACGCAAAGCTATACACAATCACATTGCATGAAAAAAGGACTAGATAAATCAGCGTATTTCTGTGCACATTAGCACATGCAAGCACATTATTATTATTATACAGGATTTATATAGCGCCAACAGTTTGCGCAGCGCTTTACAATATAACATGACACTTACGTTTCGCTATGACGCGACGGATGTGTCTCAGCTGCTCCTGCTCACGTACTTTCAGATCAGACCAGCGTTTCCGGAGCTTGTCCTTCGTCCTGTCCTTCCCGAACAACTCCAAAATGGTGGTGCGTAGCTTGTCAAGGATACGATCTTTTCTAGCGTTCTTCTTCCTGCCGTAAGGGCCCTTACAGCAATCGTAATCTCGTCTATCAAAGATCCGGACCAGCTCGAGCATCTCCTCAAACGCCATATTGCTGGCCCGCTTCTTTCTGGGTGGTGGTGGTTCATTAAGAGATGATGCGGAGGTGTCAGAATGGCACTCATCGTCTCTTCCAGCCATGGTGAATAATAATAACAATATTTTGTCCAAAAAAAAGTTGTCAAAAAACGGCTCAATAAAGTTACGACATCCGCACGCATGCGCGACCCGCGGACGAATCGGATCCGACCCAATTATGAAAATTCTTATCGGATCATTGGAAACGAAAAAAAATTAATACGCATTTACAAATACAAAATTTACAGAATCAGCGATATAACCGATAATAGTATGTCCAGAATTACCGAAATGGAACCGAAATCCCGAATGGAACCGAAATCATGAATAGAGGGAAAATAAATTTCGATTTGACACATTTCAAGTCCATTCGAAAATTCCGAAAAATTTTCGATTCGGCTCGGAAAACATTTCGGATTCGACATTTTCGGATCTAAAAAATTTCGGAATTTTGGCCGCATCCGAAGACCCGAATCGGGAAATTTCGTGAAATTTCCGAAATTCCGAAACCCGAAACGCACATCCCTAATACTTAACCCGTTTCAATTGTAATATGCGGTAAACACAGCAGCAAACGTTAATGCTCATGCAAGTGAGCGTTAACGTTTGCATGAAGATTGCAGTTTAGCCCATTGCAAATAAATAAATAGATAAAAAATAATCAGTCACCACACAAAACCCCTGTAATCTGAAAAAATCCAAGTGTATATAAAACTACAATTACATATTGTTCATTTCTATCTAAAGTCCTATTAAATTATCTGTATTTATGTATGCTGTGCTATTTAATCCTTTTATCTATTCTAAAAATCTGTCCAAATATCTATTTAACACTTTTTATAATATACATTATATATATATATATATATATATATAGTTTCTACAAGGGTTGTGGTGAAGAACTAAAAGTGAGATAAAAAGCCTCTACACTATAATAAGTGTGTTTAATATTACAGAAGCCACCTGCACATCACAGCAATTCGATGAATTGCAACCCAGAGCTCTTGTGCCACATTCCCCATATGCAGCAAGAAACTCTGGGTAGGATATGCAAATGACCTCTGTCTCACTTTTATGCATCCTGGATCTGTTATTACACAGAACCCTAAAATCAATGCTATGCCACACTGCGGCTTTGTAGCAGAGATAAGGTTTATGCAATTGGTCAAAACCACTCCTAGGACAGCGCTGTTTCGGGTTTGTTGAGCCCTCATCAGCTAGGAGGTAGGCATGACTAGTTGCAGTGGATGCTTGGACCGTAAGGAAAATTAGTTTCTACAAGGGTTGTGATGAAGGACTAAAAGTGAGATAAAAAGCCTCCACACTATAATAAGTGTCTTTAATATTGCATAAGCCATAAAAAACAAAACAGCAAAAGGTTGCACTCAACCTCAAAACTGAGCGGGAGCATCTAAGACATCAAATACAAAACACCAAGAAAGAGGTCCTATCTAAAGATTTTAGTCTTCTATGAGGCAATTTTGATATCACTAAATTGCAGCGAATTGCAACGTAGTTTGCTGTCAATTCTCCAGTATTTAGCTAATTGACAGTTTAGTTAATAGACGAATTGGCCCAAAATTGAACCGAACGGTGAAATTCACCATCCGGTGCAATTTGGGGATCAATTTGAAGATTAGTGAATAACCTCTTTAGTCTTTCTATTTACACTTTTTAGTGGCTTGCTTCATCGATTATTGAATCCTTAATCCCTTTACTTGTTAGCAGAATGTTGAATATTACTGTCTGCTCTTCATCTTGTTAGCTGTGTGAGCATTAGCTTTGGTGGCCCTAGCGCGTGCGGACCATATTACATTATGAACACTAATGGGTTAAAAAAATGCTAACAATTCGGATCTTGCGCTTTTTCAGCGCGAGCTTATTGTACTTTGCTCTCCCCATGTTAAGCATAGGGAGCGCAAAGAGTTAATTAGCATTAGAATTACAAAGTCCTAACGCTAATTAATCACAGCTGTGGTTAACTCAAAAGTTAACTACAGCTAGGAGCTTGGTGCTAAGTGATTCCGTTTCTTCAGAATCAGTCAGCACCAGCTGAAAAAGAACCCAAAAAACAGATACTCACCTCTCATCCCGCGGCGAGAACGGCGGCTCGATATGCTTCTTCTTGCTGCTGGGAGCAGAGGAAGAGTGGGGGAAAAAGTTCTTCAGTCTCCCTTTGCGATCACTCTGCCTACTTGCCGGATCTCGTGAGAGGCGAGAACCTGCAGGTAATGTTACCGGCAGTGGAAGCCTCGAGCATCCTGGGGTTTAGCACTGCATTACGGGGCAAGCTGCTGGTTTAGAGCCTGCCCCGTAATATCACGTTAAAACGGGGACGCTAAGGAGAAATGTGCAGGCACAGGTTTTCTTCCTTAGCGTCCTCGTTTTAGTGTGAGGAACGTAATATGGCCCTCAGTCGTTAAGGGACTAGGCTTGACAGAGAGAAGGTAGAATGACCAAGGTAAGGGCAGGCGAAAACTTGTTAACCAGAATTAGCAAAGGGTCAGGGAAAGGAGAGAATCACAAAAGCAAATTTCAATATGAACCCATTGATATCATTATACACTGCCTGGCCATAAAAAAGACACAACCTACCATACAAGCCTGTTATTTTCTGGGGTTGCTTCAGTTGGTCATGGCTAGGTACAGCAATGTTATGTGCCCAAAAAATGAGGTCACCTGACCATCTGAATATTCTAAATGACCAAGTCTTTCCAAAAAAAGGTGTTTTTTTTATTCCTTAATGGCACGGGCATATTCCAAGATGTCAATACCAGGATTTATCGGGCTCAAATTGTACTACAGTGGTTCAAGGAGCATGAGTCATCATTTTCACACATGGATTGGCCACCTCACCAACCCCATTTAGCATCTTGGTCCGACTCTCCCATCATCAGTTCAAGATCTTAGCGAGAAATTAATGCAACTTTGAACTAAATTTTTTGACATTGCATAAGCTTTCAAACCATTGCCACATTGAATGAGTACAGAAATTAAAGCAAAAGATGGTTCAATGAAATGTTACAGTGTGTGACTTTTTCTGGCCAGGCAGTATGTATAATCGAGAACGAGAGTTTCCACAGGTGGGTTGGTTTCCCAGAGGGTTGTTGAATAATTTACTGTAGCGCTGGTTTAAATTCTGCTGCTGTAATTACTCGTTTCTGGCCACCAGGGGGAGACTAGCACAATGTAAACCAACACTGGACACTTTTGGACTACGTTTTCCAGCATGCTTTGGGGCAGAGACAGGAAGTGGGTGGGGAGAACCAGGACACATCCGCAACCTCTTGCGGAGGAGAGCCAGTGCGCGCCAAGGGGTGAAGAGAGCAAGACGCATGTGAGACAAGGAGCGATTGTGACCAGGCCGGAGCGCAGGTGCTGCCTTGCACAGCTGGAGATCGGTTTCAGTTACTTGCCAGAGACCTAGTAATCCACCGCTGATAAGTTTTACACAGATACAGAGCTGCAGATGGACCCCGAGTTAGGAGACCGCGATGATCTAATGAGAGTGCAGGCAGTGAACTGAGCATCTTGTGGCAGAGATGGACAAGCAAGACAAGCGGATCCGGTGGCACAGAGTCCCAGCCAAATCGAGCGGAGAGAAGTCCTGGGTCGAGCAGAGTGCAGAGTATCTGGCGGATGGGTGAGAGGCCTTCCCGCCACAGTACAATAATAAAGCACGCTGCAGTTTGTTTAAACCTACAGGGCCCCAATGTGACTAGTCGAAGACACATTGAAATCATTCACTGGCCAGTTGAATCTAGTACCTGGGTACCAACACATGCATACACACACACCTTCTTGGGACACAACCTGTACGGGACTCACACTCCAGCAACAAAGGGTTTAAAATTCCTTTTTCTTTTCCGCTGCGCATTTCTCGCATTGCGAATACCTGTAAATATATATGTATACCGTGCTGCTTTATATATGCCAGTTTATTTGAGACCAGTAAACTATATAACTTATAAAATCCACAACAGTGCTGGTGTATATTTATTCCCTAGTGCGGGGAGACTGACCCGAGGTTAAATTCAGCGGCTCCTCCGGGAGTGAGCGCTACATTACCAAATTTTTCTTTTTCTCTAATACCCTCGTTTACATTTTTTTTTCTCTTTCTCCAGACGCCCTTTTGGCATCTCTCCTTATATGGCTTACTATTATAAGGCAATGTGAAATATATGTTTGGTTTATGAGACTTACTCGATTCCTTTCCACATTCTGTTGTATTTGAAACAGAAATGTTAAAATATAGTTTGTACAAAAAATCTCTACAAAAAATTCTCCTGTAAAAGGAGAAATTATAATTATATTCTATGTGCCTTATATATTGGTGTTTCATTTATAGATACGTACGGTGTACTAAACAAATCTTGGACAGGATTTCATTCCATCGCTCAATTTCTGGCAGCGTATTTAGTCACTCACACCAACTAAGCTATGCCTGTTAGACACATCAGGCAATTCTTAAGATTTACTCCTATAGAAACCTATAGGAAACAAAAAATAAAAACTACTCAATAACCTGATGTAAACTATGCATAGAACACTTGAAAACTTTGCTACAAGTTTTTATGAATCCATAGAAGGGAAAAATTTTAACTTTATAGATTTTTTTGGGTCTTAAGCATTTCTGTTACTGCGTTATCCCCTATCGAACTATAAATCAATCATTTTGATAGCTTGATCCTAGCTGCTGCACTGAAACAAATAGACAAAATAGTGTTGCAAAATGTTTCCTGAGTACCACAGCTCCATGAATAAAGTGAGGAAGAAAAAAAGGGTGAAATCATTTTTCTACACTGCCTAATTATCCGAAAAGTTTACACATTGCCACCCGAAAAAACAAACTCTAAAAAACATAAGTTTATTTATTTATTTATTTTATTTATAAAGGATTTTACCAGGAAGGATACATTGAGATTTCTCTCGTTTTCAAGTATGTCCTGGGTTCAGTACAAGTTAGTACAAGAAATGTATATTAATGCAATAAATCTGATATGTACACTATATAACATTGCATGATTTTATAATACGAATATATCATTATTATTTTATTATTACATACATTAATATAACCACTAATTATAGTTTTGAAAGGAAAAACATATTTATTTATAAAGTAAAGTATTTTACCAGGAAGGATTCATTGAGATTTCTCTCATTTTCAAGTATGTCCTGGGTTCAAGAACATTGGATTTTTTACAGTCGTTACAGAAATATAAAGTAATAAATGCAAGACATATGTAATGCAGTCTGTATATATATATATCAGTACTCAAATGTGCGCAGTCACATATTATGCAGTGGTATATGTTTTGAATTCTTTCCATGTGGCACGAGTAACAACACACGTCTGACACTTTGTAACACTGGACATTTCTGCACAAGCACTTGTTACACTGTTGGTGTTGTTTTACAAATTAAAGAGTACATTTATACATTTCAGTCATTGAATAAAAGGCTTAAAGGTGGAGGTTAATAAAAAATAAGTTTTACTTTCTGGGAGTGTTTTTAGCATCTGGCTATATGGGTGTTATTATCATTATTGTTTTGTTTTCAACCTTATCAATTCAGCAAAAAATTACAAATATATATATTTTGAGATTATTATTATCTCATGACTTTTTGATTTGTTTCAGCCATACTTACAGCCTTGGGGTATGAATGAGAAGGTATGCATGCATGAATAAAGAAATTATGAGGTAGATGTGATTTCTACAAGAAACTACAAAATATGGAAATAAAGTGGTCACATGGTTATTTTTAAGCACCCCACGAGTTCCATTTGCATTCTGTTTACAGTTAACAAATATAGCTCTGATGACAGATTTCCTTTTTATCACAGTTCGGAACCATTTGATTTATGACCTGGTAAAATCCATCTTGCATATATTTACACTAGGCCCAACACAAGGTCAATCCATTAAGTAAACACTTGAACACAAGCTTACTGTAATACAGGAAAGTCTTAGCCCAACAGCAATCACCATAAATAGCTGTAACCACATGGGAAATAATAATCTATAGACTTGCAGATATTACCACAATCAGAGCTGACTGGGACTTCCTGTCCTGCTTTTCCTTTATAAAAACATACAACTCTATCAGGGTTATTCAGAGAGAGGTGAAAAGCAGGAGAATGACTGGAGAAGTGAAAATTCGAGGTCAAAATAGCCAAAGCAGAAAAATTCTTCCATTTATCTCACTTTCCAAATTGGCTATATGGTCCAGATTGTGCTCTTCTCTTGCCATTCTCCTGGTTTTCACCTTTCTCTGAATAACCCTGCTTGTTTCCTGTGACAGCTCCTCTTTATGATTGCAGTTTTAGATATTTAAGTTAAGCACATTTCTTTAAAAAGTCACTTGACCCTCAATCATATGGAATGTTAGGTGTTGTTAACATACCCTTGTTATCGCCATTCCATAATGCACAGTCTGCGTCTTGTTGTAGAATGAATATTCAAAAAGCATGGCCAATTCGACAAACTGTGCAATTTCAAGTTGTTCCAATTAAGCAAATTTTCCATAATTCAAACCAACAAATAAAACCTGGACCAGTACAATCCTGTATTGGCAAAATCATTCATTAATGGAGGAAAATAATCATTCTTATGACATATGATCCTCGTCAATATCCCTTAGGAAATCCAGTAGTTCACGGAAAGGAGTGACGTTTACAACTTCGTGAAATCTTCTATAACAAACAGTTACAGGGTTATTCAGAGAGCGTGAAAAGCAGGAGAATGACTGGAGAATGACTGGAGAATGAAAAATTCTAGGTCAAAATAGCCGATTTGGAAAGTGAGATGAAAGGGAGAATTTTTCTGGTTTGGCTATTTTGACCTAGAATTTTTCATTCTCCAGTCATTCTCCTGCTTTTCACGCTCTCTGAATAACCCTTTTAGTTATATTACACAAGAAGACATTCACACAGGGCTCGTTCAATATATGACCATATTTAGTGACTAAATCCTTCAGTATATCATCACTTTTCAATATTTATTTGTAGACATTTGTTATTTTGACACCTTATGGTGTGCAAAATAAAGATAAAACAGAGCTTTGAATAAAGTATGATGTGTGAATGAATTATTGATGCTTTAGGATGTATGAAATGACACAGATATTTAAAATAATTGAAGCCATTCCATGAGACACTATGACAAAATAGGAGATCTGCAAATTTAAATGTTTGAGAGAGAGAGTTGACAAGTACATTGCAATCCCAAGAATTGAAAAAGAGCAATCATCGAGAAATGTGTGCGAGAAATCCACACAGCGCCCCACAGTAGCCACACCTACTACCATATCTACACCCCAAATGGTGAAATTCATTATTCAGTGAAATTCGGGGGTTTGTGCATTACCCCTACTATGAAGGTCGTACACGAAACCAGATCAGCACCGAGCAGGGATACAGCAGGACATGCGTGGAACACCCTCCGCAATGAGGAGGGAATCCCCAAGACGCTCCACACATGTCCACACAGTGCAGGGGCAGCAAGGCTGGCTGAATCTATTCACAACACTGAACAGCAGAGAAATGTCAGTGAAATGCCCTGCTGTTTGGTGTTTTCATTTGGCAGGTTTATTCGGGTGAATCCCATAGGATTCAATGTTAAAACTATTCCTGTTTTTATTCAATATCTAATAAACCATTTAATCTTTAAATTTGCAGCAAAAAGTCTCTATTTTTTTTTAGACACTTTTACAGTGAATTTAGTTAAATGGCTTTTTTTTGTTCTGTAACAGACCTTCTTATTATTATTCATAGGACTTTATATATTATTTCCAGGCATTTTCATGCAGCAGTTTTTTGCAAACGCCATTTAAGAGTTGCGTGTTTTTTTTTTTCTTCACGTGTCTAGCCGCTGGTCATCTTTTTGTGGCTGTGTTCGGTGGGTCGTTGGCTGCTTTTGGCAGCAGTGGCTTGCAAGTGCATTTTGGCAGTTCCTTCTGTGGCTTGCGGGTGCATTTGGCAGTTTCTTCTGCTGCTTGCGGGTGCCTTTGGCAGTCTCTTCTGTGGCTTGTGGGTGTGTTTGGCAGTCTATTCTGTGGCTTGCAGGTGCGTTTGGCAGTCTCTTCTGCGGCTTGCGGTTGCATTTGGCAGTCTCTTCTGTGACTTGCGGGTGTGTTTGTTAGTCTCTTCGGCGGCTGCACTCGGCAAGTGCGTACAGTGGTTTGCTCTGTGAGTTTACGGCTGCATTCGGCTGGTTGATCTGTGGCGTTCAGCAGGTTCTCAGCATTCGGCAGGTCGATTCACAGCACGTTGGGGACCCTGCGGGGAATGCTAAATTCGCCGCAGGGTCGGCAAATGTAACTCCCTGAAGCGAGGTGAACCAGAGAGCACCAAAATGCCAGTAACATTTCGGTGCTCTCTGAATGACCCTAATAAATGTGTCCACTCTAACAGTTATTCATATACATAGGACTAAATAAATCATACAAGGAGAAATATCAGGAAAAAAAAAATCACTAGCCATGAACCCCCCCTGCAACTTAATTTACTCACGGTGTGCCTCTTTACCTCCCTGTCAGGACCAAAAGCTGCTGCTGGAACAGAGGAGGCAGGACCTGGATGCAGGGGAGATCCAGGCAGACTCTGCAGCTGTGCCATCCCCCTTCCTTCCCAGGGCACACAGTGTTCAATGTACGGGGACAGGAAGATGACGGGAAATAGGGTAGGAGCTGTATGGATGTACCTGTAACTGTATCTTCTTCAGCTAGCTGTGGGAAGGAATGCAGCTGTGCATCAGCTGCCTGGGCGCCCCTAGTTGCCAAAGTGCCCATTGCCTTCACACAGGTCACACACTCCAAAGGCCGGCCCTGGTCAGGAACCATGCCTGCATGTGCAAATAAATAATACCTGCATGTGTGCAATACCTGTAAAGTGCTGCCCTCATACCTAACCAGCACTGAAAGGGGTTAATCAGTCAAACACCAAAAACACACCACACCCTCCTATCTGGTAATAAAAGAGTCACTCCCCCTTCTGCAACCTGACTTTGCATTGAGAGTCAAATCTTGATAGTGTCTAGACCTATGTGTTATACCTCTGCTTCACGGAGTACCAGACCTCCTGCTTCACCCACTGACTCTGCCTACTTTCTGCCAACCATTAATCCACGGACCGTCCTGACTACTCTCTCTCTGGATACCCTCATGTACCGTGCTATGGATTCACCCCTGTGTATCCACGCACACTGGGCTCAGACCCCCTGAACTTGGATCCCACTATGGCATATGCCAGCTGCCACCCTGACACCTACAAAGTGATAGGGGTATATAGCAGCCACTTCACAATAACATCTCCCTACAGTAAAAATTCATATATAAATACAAAATATAAATGGTGCCCATTGTCCATCCTATATTTCAATAAGCAATTATTCACAATTATATTGCAGAACAAATAAAATACAAAAAAATTAACAAAATGTTTAAAATTAGAACATATTTTATCCTAACAGTAAATGCTGACAATGGAGCATGACACACTGTATATTAGAAAGCATTGACTAGTAGCGCAATGGCGAATCTATGGCATGCATGCCACAACTGGTATGCAGGGTCCTCTTTGCCGGCACGTGAACCATAAGTTTGTCATCGCCAGGGCTTTTTTTCTGCTGGTACCACCCAGTACTCAGCAGCGGCAACTACCAATAGGGCACATGCTCCTCCTCTAGGATGGGGAGGATGTCTTCAGCCCAAGGTAGGAGACTTTTTTTGAAGAGATTAATAGGATTAATGAGAATATTAGGTTCACAATGAAATTCAGTCGTGAGTCGATTGATTTTTTGGATTTGACACTTAAAGTGGAGGGGGCACACCTATCTAGCGATTTATTCTCTAAACCTATAGACAGGAACAGTTTATTACACTATCAGAGGTTTCATCCGGGTAATACATTGAGATCTTTACCACGCAGCCAATTAATGAGGGTTGTTAGGAATGTATCAGATCCTGAGGTTCGTAAGGATAGACTGCAGGGTATGGTGAATAAATTTAAAGAACGGGGTTATCCTAGATCCCTTATTCAACAAGAACTACAGAGAGTGGAATGTTTGGATAGGAAGACCATGATTTCAGAGAGGACACCTAAACGTCGACAAAACACACGGATTCCGTTTATTAGTAAATTCAGTCAGATAAGTGGACAGGTGAACAACATTATAAGAAGGCATTGGGGTATTTTGCGTAAAGCATATGGAGAGGTTCCATTTTTTCAGAGCCCCCCTGTTTTTGCATATAAACGGAATAGGAATTTGAAGGACCATCTCATTAAAGCTGACATAGGCCCAATTAGGGAAAAACAACAAAGATTCCTCGGCCCTCAAAGAAAGGGCACCTTTCCGTGCCTTGGTTGCTCTTCATGCAATGCGGTCATAAAGGGGGATTTTCTGGTACATCCACATATGGGTGAAAAGATTTGGATACGGGAGTATTATACATGTGATTCTTCATATGTAGTCTATGTACTGAAATGCCCTTGTGGCTTATTGTATGTGGGTGAAACTACAATGAAAATGAAAGAACGCTTTACGAAACATAAGTCAACCATTAGGACGGGACGTAGGGACTTACCGGTATCTGAACATTTCCTTGCCTGTACACATAATATAGCACAACTAAGATTTCAGATCATTGATCATGTCCCGATCTTGCGACGGGGAGGAGATAGGATTAGATTATTGAAACAAAAGGAAAAATGTTAGATACATAAATTGGATACATTGTGGCCTAAGGGCCTTAATAGGGAGTTTGATCTACATCTTGTCACGATCTGTCACGGGGAGGCTGTGATATCAGAACGGTGGGAACCCAGAAAGCAGAGTATGCCAGATCGTAAGAGCCACTACACGAAGGGTGAGATGGAACTGTACAACCCTATTCGCGGCAGTGGCCAAGACGTCGGGTGTTAATGGGTGTAGACGTATAGGCACAGGAAATTGGAGACTTGACACGGCGAGCAGTATGTAATATATGAAAACACAGGGTAGCAGGAATATGTTCATACAGGATCGTAGTACTCACGGTGGACGGGAGGTATGTCGAGGTATAGGGAGTACGTAGAATACTGCTGTATGCTGTTGTAGAGGCTGACGAGGAGACTGGAAATACTGCGGTAGGCTGAGATTCTGAGGTCGGCAAGGAGACTGGAAATACTACGGCAGGCTGAGGTTCTGGAGCCGGCGAGGAGACTGGAAGTACTGTGGTAAGCTGAGGTTCTGGAACAGATGAGGAGACTGAAAATACTGCGGTAGGCTGAGGTTCTGAGGTCGGCAAGGAGACTGGAAATACTGCGGCAGGCTGAGGTTCTGAGGTCGGCAAGGAGACTGGAAATACTGCGGCAGGCTGAAGAGAGGCAGCTATACAACTTGGAGACAAAATAACACAGTCCAGGTACTAGGTATCAAATTTAATAATTCTTTTAAGCTGGCTCCCGCCCTTCCACAGTACCCGGCATCTGACGTCATCTCCCGGCGCCGAGGACACCCAACCTTTCTCCGGGGTCTTTGCCGATATAACGCGCATGCGCGCGCCGGCCGTTGCCTAGCGACGAGGCGTTGGAGGAATGAGCCGTGGCAAGTATATTGGCCGATCGCGGCTTGATCAACGATGGGATGGACGGCATCATGGTCGGGTCTGGCGGAGACCAGGCGGTACTAGGGGGCGATCCTGACACATCTCTGCTATTAGCATCTTTTGATTGGGTGCATTTTGGAGAACTTTTTTGTTTTTAAATATATACTCTTTTGTCCCCACAGAGCTTTCATAAGGTTCCATTGTTACCGCGCTTGTTCCCTATACGGGAGAGTAAGAATTTTATATGTTCTATAAATGTATAATCACTTAGTTTGTGTATTATTGCATTAGAGGTGTTTATGTAAAAAACTTTGTTTGTTTATAATTGTAGTGGTGTGGTGGACAATAGGAGACACCCCCATGTAATGAGGGGAACATCATGATTGGTTGAGAGGGGTTTAAGACTGGAGGTGTCATGTCCATCTTACATGTATGATTAAGGGCCCATCGTGGCCGAAACGTTACATTGTTTCCGGTGTGGAGCTGTTACTCCCGTGAATAAACATATCAGCCGCAGCTGCCTGGGTCCCGGATCTTTTCTTCATTGCTGTATGTTAAGGGAGTTTCGGCACTCCCGTCCCTGGAGACTCGGCGCTGGGCTTGTGGGCTCCCAGTACTGTTGATCACGGCGCTTTTGGATGATCTCAGCCCAAGGTAGTGTCAGGGATTATTATTCAATAAGAAGCTTATACGAGACACAAATATCAATCGTTTATATTTCCTAGAAATTCTCCTAAATTCTTTTAATTGTCTGTGTCTTGCTTTGAAGAATACACTAATCAATAATCGGATAAAAATATATATATATATTTATTACGTATACAAAAGTTTAAAATATCATATCATAAACAAAAATTTATAAACCACAAAATCCATCAGCACATAGAAACTAGCTTCACAATATATGTATCTCCTGTTAGTAACTGCATATATGATTAATATCATTTACCTTATCAGTTAGTAACTATACACACATGGTTAATAAACATTTCTGCTTAATAAAAACAATTAACATGTATTTCCCAGCAAACCAATGTTTAACAAGCTAGATCTTGTAGATATATATGTATCTCTCTATGCTACTTGGATCAACAAAAGATGAGCTATCACTTATTCTATTTTTAGAATGATAAGTAATAAAAACTTATTTAGTGAATCCTCCCCTAATATCGAGAATTAAGCTTCTAATCTTCTGCTTTTTATATTGTAGTTATATAATTCCTTGCTTATTAATTTCAATCACAGTAATTTCCAAATTCAATATATATATATATATATATATATATATATATATATATTGGTATATCAATCTTTGCAACAGTATCTTTAGGATAAATCCTTATATCCGATTCTTCTTCACATCTCTATCTGCAGATATAGAAATATTTTGAAGACTCTAGATCTAACAGTATCTGAGAAATCTCAGTCTATCTGTTGCAATAAATACGCCAAATATATATAATTTATTAACCTTAAATTTGCTCTCTCATACATTACTTCCAATCTGGATTCAATGAGTTATAGACTTTGAAAATTCTTTGATTGTTTTGGAATATGTGAAAATTATCAATGTCAGATAATCAATGCATGTGAGTTAGAGATTTGGTGTGAAATCTTGAGTGCATTGTGTCCTGGGATGGTCTGCTAGCGATGGTCTGCCTGCGTGAATGCTTGCGTGAATGCATTATGTCCTGGAATGATCTGACTACATTGTCATGTCCTAGAAGTCTGAATGCGTGAATGCTTTGCAACGAACAGTGCTGCTCCAATAATAGTCAATTTGACCTCACTGGCAATCTTTTCTCTATATTAAATATAATATTTACTATCCTCATGAGGGCAGTGTTACACTTCAGATTAATTCCACCATTTAATTTTTATATATCTTATCTCAGGTCAAGAGGTCAATCTGACTTACAAAGACCCTCTTTTCAATACTAGACTTAAAGTCTCTCCTGTCAAAATAAAAATTATATCTCTACTCCTCTCAAAGTTTTTACTAGGTCTCTTTATCAGTTGAATTCCTTTCTCTGTTAAAATCACAGAATCTATTCTTCAGTAATTATACTATTTACCAATCCTATACTCTACAATATTTATTGGAGCATCTATTTTCTACTGTAAATATAATAAAATATACCTCGATTATAAGAATATATTTCGTGAATATAAACATACATTACAAAAATTTTAACTTTTATTCCTATACCCAAAGAGACAATATCTTTTTGTTTTGAAGACTTAAGACAAACCAATAAATTTAATTATGACAGGTCTAGCACTTAGCTTCAGCATTATATCACATAAAGACATTTTAAGGTTCCCTCATGTCTGGTATTTCTAAAACAAACTCTTAAAATTTCACCTAGCCGTGAACTATTTAAAAAAATCTTTGTTCATTTCTAAAACTAGGGAAAATTGAAAAAGAAAAGACTTTCTATTTAAAACAAAATGGCTACAGACATCCATTTAAATTTTTCCTCTGTAATATACCCGACAGTAGATGTTCCGCTGATTGGCGCCAGCCTGGCGCTGATCTCAGACTTCTCCCAAAGGGGGCTGACATCTTTGGTTTCAGACCCACCTGTGGGACCTATCCCTGCCCACTGATATCATCACGCATGGGCATGATGTCTTCAGATGTGGGACTCCCCCCACCCCGCCGGGCAGGGAATTCCCTATGGAGGAGATACAGGGGTTTTGGACCCCTATATCTCAAGACTTGTAGAGGCTAGAGGGTTATTTGTGGTATCATTCGAAAGGCGAAAGCATGGTCTTTCCAATGATACCAAACATGATCAGGTTTTATGACGGAAAGGGTTGGATTTACTTCATGGGCCACCCTATGAATGCAGAGACTGCTGTTAGGCAGTTTGCTGCTGAGAGAGCTGGAACTGCTGGTGAACAACCAGTTGTTGTTATTATTATTGTTATTCAATTCCTATGTATTCTGTACCTGCACAAATACTAGACACATCACAGTACTGCCACCATATGTAACAGAGCGCTACCACAATTTTGGTATCCGTAGAACAAGGCATGAAATTTAAGTGATGATAAATATCCTTTTATTTCCTGTTTCCCATATAACAGCACCTTTGACTAAGACACCATGAAGCTCTTCACGCACAGGTTGCATTCTGCTATTGGACATTCTTGATGGTAGAGATGTGCACCACTAAAAAGTTTTTCTTTCCAGGTTTTTTTTGGACCTTTTTCGTTTGATTCGAAATTTCGGATCGATTCAAATTGATAAAAAAAATTGCGATTTTTTTTATGTTCAAAAGATCCTAAAAAAATCTAAAAGTAAAGCGATTCTTTACTGCAGAATATAATAAGCAATGGTTTATTAGATATTTAATTAAAACGGGAATATTTTTAACATTGAAGCCTATGGGGTAAAACATTTCCCACACATTTAACATTGAAGCCTATGGGGTAAAATATTTTGCACACCATTTTTAACATTGAAGCCTATGGGGTAAAACATTTCCCACACCTTTAACATTGAAGCCTATGGGGTAAAACATTTTCCACACCATTTTTAACATTGAAGACTATGTGGTAAAACATTTCCCACACTTTTGCCATTGAAGCCTATGTGGTTAAACATTTCCCACACCTTTTTTAACATTGAAGCCTATGAGGTAAAGCATTTCACACACCTTTTTTAACATTGAAGCCTATGGGATGCAACATTTCCCACACCTTTTTTAACATTTGAAAAGAACTATCAAATGGGTATCCATTTGATAGTTCATTTAAAATTTGATAGTTGATATCCAAATCGGTGCACATTTCTTTATTTTTTTAAAGAAAACATTTTTTTTAACTTTATTTTCATTGTTTACTGTCCCCCAGGGCAGTGCCTGGACCCCCATACACATTTTATGGCCAATATCTTGCATATATGCCCTCTTGGAGGGTGCTTTAAAATTCGAACATTTGAGCCCTATAGACTTGCATTGAGTTTGAATTCAAACTTTTTAAAAAAGTTCGAGTTCGAACGCGAGCCGTACACGGGGTGTTCTGCCCATCATTACTATAGAGGTGCTGCCTGGCCACGTGAGGATTCATATGCTGCATTAATTATACTATAGAAGTGCTGCCCGGCAGTATGCAGAATCATATGCTGCATTATTATACTGTAGAGGTGCTGCCTGGCAGTGTGCGGAATCATATGCTGCATTAATTATACTGTAGAGGTGCTGCCTGGTACTGTGCGGAATCGTATGCTGCATTATTTTACTGTAGGAGGTGCTGCTCGGCAGTGTGAGGATTCATATGCTGCAACTATCGAATTTGAAATGAACTATCAAATGGATCAACTATCGAATTTGAAATGAACTATCGAATGGATATCAAGTAACTATCGAATTTGATCGAAACAATACGAAATTATGCAATCAGCAATGGAACGGAAAAATACGATGTCCAAAATGACCGAAATGGAACTGAAATCATGAATGGAACAAAAATGATTTTCGATTTTACAAATTTCACGTTCATACAAAATAACGAAATTATTTTGTTTCGGATCGGAAAACATTTCGGATGCTGTGTATTTCGGTGCCGATCCGATTCGGAACATCGGACGAATCCGAATCACTGAATCGGCCCGATTCGTGAAAAAAATGAATCGGTCCGAATTGAAACGCACATCCCTATTAAATATTAAGCTGTGTCACGGATTTTGTACTTGAGTCAAATTAAACAGTGAAATTAAATTAATTTGTTTCATAAAGTCCTTTGCTGACTATTACTTGTATTGCAAATTAAAATCAATTTGATAGTTGATATCAATTCGAAATTTGATTTCAAATTCGATAGTTGATATCAAATTCGATAGTGTAGGAAATGTTGTATCCCATAGACATTAATGTTAAAAATATTCCAGTTTTAATTCAATGTCTAATAAACCGTTGCTTATAATATTCTGCAGTAAAAAGTCTCTTTATTTTTAGATTTTTTTTAGGATCTTTTAAGCATTTAAAAAAATAAAAAACCTTTTTTTTATCAATTCGAAATTTGACCCGATCTGAAATTTCGAATCAATACGAAATTTCGTGTGGTCGAAATTTCGTATTCGGGATGCCCTCGGAAGCACGAAAATGGTAAATTTTGTAGGAAAAACTAATCTGTACGAAACAAATTGCACATCCCTACTTGATGGCCAAGCCGACTATTTGATATAGAAACATGTATATACAGGTCTATTCACATAAGGTGAAACTCAAGAGAATTGGCAGGAGAAGAGAACAATCTAGACCAAATAGCCGATAGAAATTGGTTCAGTGGAGCAAAAATTTTAAGACTGATGATAACTACTGTACGTGAAGGTACGTAGACAAATGCTAGACGGCAAAAATGGTAGAAAAAAGTTCTATATAACGGTGGGGGGAGGTAAGAGTCCCAAAAGGGACAATATTCTTACTTAGGATATAAACACAGTCGAAAGACAACTAGTAGTAAAGTGCTACTATGAATGAAGGGCCAATGGTGTGTAAAAGTGCAAATAAAGTGCATAGATAAAGATGCAAACAAAGTGCATGAGTGGTAATTACCACCTAAATTATTTGTCTTGGCAGTAATGGTATGCCTATTTAGCTCCAACTAATATTCCAACCAGTAAATTTGCATCATAGGAACAACCACAGTACATAAGAATGACTCACATAAAAACACGTCTTGTGTAAAAATGAAAAATAAAATGTCGTAAAGTGCCAAGTGTCTACCAGTGCACAAATGGGGGGGATAGTCTGTCAATTCAGAGAACATGCACTATATAAAAATAGTCCATATAAATGTACATCTTGTGCAAAGTACACAAAATAAAGTGCATATGAAAAATAGTTTTGTTTCCGGTGGTAAAGTGCAGCAGTGTCTATAAATAACTAAACCGGAGAATTCTGCGGAAAAAGAAGCCGCAATTCCAAAAATGTGCACGTTGTAAAAATAGTCTATTTGTGAGTGGAGAATAGAACCGGCAAAAAATCTATATAGATCTCACACTCTTACATCCAGGCATGTATGGAGGTCCGGGTAGATAGCTTCTCCTTGGGGTCCTGGTATCTTAATGGTCCTCGGAACAAAAATGGGAGATAATAGTACAGCACTGTGTAGGCCCGTTGCTTAAGATGTAAATCAAATGAGGGGGGTACTTACACTTTCCAGAGCCTCTATTTTCCAGGCTCTGGTTCGAAGTACACTGGGCCAAATAGAGAGTGGCCTCTTCCCTTCTTTGATTTTCTTATTTGCCTCAAATACAAGCAATTTGGAAAAACAGGGCAATCATAGCGTAACTTAAGACAATATTTACATGAATATAGTTTAAAATGGTCTCACTCACCGATGATGGAGCCTTAATGGTTCAGGCTCAATTTCATAGCATGCAGTGCTCCTTTGATCGGTGGGCACCAGCACCTCTTTTGTCAGCTTGCAGAAAGTCTCAATTGGGTTAGTTGAGTGATGTTCGTATTATATGAATAAGGTTTGCTAAGCGTCTGGATGTGCAGACCATTAAAAAACCAAATAGACCGGATTAATGTAAAAAGGGGGGATAATTACTTTATTGTAAATATAAAACAGGATATTTAAATCAGGGTAGAAGGGTCAAAGGGGATACGCGTTTCGGCAATAAATATGCCTTCATCAGTCCATAGCAGAAAAAAGGGGCAACCTCATAATATTTCTGGTTTGGCTATTTTGACCTAGAATTTTCACTTCTCCAGACAATTTCCTGAGTTTCACCTTTAGTGAATCGACCTGATATTCTAGATAATAGTATTTCTTTTGTGAGGAGAATATATGATATCATGTTGGGGATCCTGACCTATGGGTGCCTGGTAATGAGTATACTAGATTGTTATCAAACTATGCAAATTTATTCATAAAGCGATCTAATTTTTAATTACTGTGCAGTAGACGTTCTTAACTGGCTAGAGGATTAGTATTCATAGTTTCAAATTATTTTATGGTTGGCTGGAGGAAAGTAATAATGTAGGGAAAGTAAAATTTTTTTTTATCAATTTCATTTTATTAAAGGCACATTCTAGGCTGGCATTGATCCTCCATTTTATTGCATTATGGAGATAACATATTACAATTAAATATGGAAAAAGCAGGTAATACAGAAATTGAGTCATTTGAAGCATTTCATGAATGTCAAATCTTTTTTAATGGTGCTTGTTTTGCTGGAATTAAGGAAGATGTACACAATTTTAAGCTATTTAGAAATTTCCCTGAATAAGTTTGCATTTAATACCACAGAAATGAATATACAATGCAAGCAGTGCCATATGCATGTGCCCACCTTAGAATTCCTTTCATTCATGATATTGATATGGCATTTACTTAAAGGGACACTCTAGGCAACATGACCACCTAAGCTATTTTAGGTGGTCATGATGCCCGGAGTATGCCACTCTCTGTCCCCCCTCCCTCTGAAAACAGCTGAGAGAGGCGGAGGAGTTTACTCCGCCCTCCCAGCTGTCAGTCAGCCAGGGGCTGACTGGCAACTTTTGGCCCAGGTGGCAAGTATGACCCAGAGGCCCATAGTGCAGCAACTCAGGCCCTTTGTTTATGAGCGTTATCACAGAGCTCCGCAGCAATATAACTTACTCTCATACACAGCGCACATTACAGTGAGTTGTATTGCTGTAGAGCTCTGTGATACGCTCATACACACCGCACATTACTGTATCAGAGCTCCACAGCAATAAAACTCACAGTAATGTGCCGTGTGGATGAGCGTATCACAGAGCTCCACAGCAATAAAACTCACTCATACACACCCCACATGGGTATATTGCCCCCACCTCACACATGGATATAGTGGCCCCCACCTCACACATGGCTATAGTGGCCCCCACCTCACACATGGATATAGTGGCCCCCACCTCACACATGGATATAGTGGCCCCCACCAGCTCAAACATGGATATATATATTGCCCCAGCAGCTCAAACATGGATATATATATTGCCCCAGCAGCTCACACATTAGATCTATTGCCCCCAGCAGCTCACACATGGAAATATATTGCCCCCAGCAGCTCAAACATGGAAATATATTGCCCCAGCAGCTCAAACATGGAAATATTGCCCCCAGCTCACACATGGAAATATTGCCCCAGCTCACATGGATCTATTGCCCCCACCTCACACATGGATATAGTGGCCCTCACCCCACACATGGATATAGTGGCCCCCACCAGCTCAAACATGGATATATATATTGCCCCAGCAGCTCAAACATGGATATATATATATTGCCCCAGCAGCTCACACATGAGATCTATTGCCCCAGCAGCTCACACATGGAAATATATTGCCCCCAGCAGCTCAAACATGGAAATATATTGCCCCCAGCAGCTCAAACATGGAAATATATTGCCCCCAGCAGCTCAAACATGGAAATATATTGCCCCCAGCATCTCAAACATGGAAATATATTGCCCCCAACAGCTCAAACATGGAAATATTGCCCCCAGCTCACACATGGAAATATTGCCCCCAGCTCACATGGATGTATTGCTTCAGCTCACACATGGATGTATTGCCCCCACCTCACACATGGATATATTGGCCCCAGCTCACATGGATATATATTGCCACAGCAGCCCCCCAGCCCCAGCATTCCAAATTAATTCACCCCAGTTCCAGCACTCCAAACTAATTCACCCCCCTCCAGCCCCAGCATTCCAAATTAATTCACCCCCCAGTTCCAGCATTCCAAATTAATTCACCACCTCAGCCTCAGCATTCCAAATTAATTCACCACCAGCATTCCAAATTCACCCCCAGCCCTAGCATTCCAAATTAATTCACCCCAGCATTCCAAATTAATTCACCCCCAGCCTCAGCATTCCAAATTAATTCACCCCCCTCCCAGCCCCAGCATTTCAAATTAATTCACCCCCTCCCAGCCCCAGCATTCCAAATTAAGTCACCCCCTCCCAGCCCCAGCATTCCAAATTAATTCACCCCCTCCCAGCCCCAGCATTCCAAATTAAGTCACCCCCTCCCAGCCCCAGCATTCCAAATTAATTCACCCCCCTCCCAGCCCCAGCATTCCAAATTAACTCACCCCCTCCCAGCCCCAGCATTCCAAATTAATTCACCCCCCAAGCCCCAGCATTCCAAATTAATTCACCCCAGAATTCCAAATTCAACCCCCCCAGCATTCCAAATTACTTCACCCCCCGCCCCAGCATTCCAAATTAATTCACCCCCAGCATTCCAAATTAATTCACCCTCCCAGCCCCAGCATTCCAAATTAATTCACCCCCCAGCCCCAGCATTCCAAATTAATTCACCCCCCAGCATTCCAAATTAATTCACCCCCCCAGCCCCAGCATTCCAAATTAATTCACCCCCTCCCAGCCCCAGCATTCCAAATTAATTCACCCCCTCCCAGCCCCAGCATTCCAAATTAATTCACCCCTCCCAGCCCCAGCATTCCAAATTAAGTCACCCCCTCCCAGCCCCAGCATTCCAAATTAATTCACCCCCCTCCCAGCCCCAGCATTACAAATTAAGTCACCCCCTCCCAGCCCCAGCATTCCAAATTAATTCACCCCCTCCCAGCCCCAGCATTCCAAATTAACTCACCCCCTCCCAGCCCCAGCATTCCAAATTAATTCACCCCCCCAGCCCCAGCATTCCAAATTAATTCACCCCAGAATTCCAAATTCAACCCCCCCAGCATTCCAAATTACTTCACCCCCCGCCCCAGCATTCCAAATTAATTCACCCCCCAGCATTCCAAATTAATTCACCCTCCCAGCCCCAGCATTCCAAATTAATTCACCCCCCAGCCCCAGCATTCCAAATTAATTCACCCCCCAGCATTCCAAATTAATTCACCCCCCAGCCCCAGCATTCCAAATTAATTCACCCCTCCCAGCCCCAGCATTCCAAATTAATTCACCCCCTCCCAGCCCCAGCATTCCAAATTAATTCACCCCCCCCCAGCCCCAGCATTCCAAATTCACCCCCTCCCAGCCCCAGCATTCCAAATTAATTCACCACCTCCCAGCCCCAGCATTCCAAATTAATTCACCCCCTCCCAGCCCCAGCATTCCAAATTAATTCACCCCCTCCCAGCATTCCAAATTAATTCAACCCTCTCCCAGCCCCAGCATTCCAAATTAATTCACCCGCCCAGCCCAGCATTCCAAATTAATTCACCCCCTCCCAGCCCCAGCATTCCAAATTAATTCACCCCACCAGCCCCAGCATTCCAAATTAATTCACCCCCAGCATTCCAAATTATTCACCCCCTCCCAGCCCCAGCATTCCAAATTAATTCACCCCCTCCCAGCCCCAGCATTCCAAATTAATTCACCCCCTCCCAGCCCCAGCATTCCAAATTAATTCACCCCCCTCCAGCCCCAGCATTCCAAATGAATTCACCCCCTCCCAGCCCCAGCAATCCAAATGAATTCACCCCCTCCCAGCCCCAGCATTCCAAATTAATTCACCCCCCCAGCCCCAGCATTGCAAATTAATTCACCCCCCTCCCAGCCCCAGCATTCCAAATTAATTCACCCCCTCCCAGCATTCCAAATTAATTCACCCCCCAGCCCCAGCATTCCAAATTAATTCACCCCCCTCCCAGCCCCAGCATTCCAAATTAATTAACCCCCCCCCAGAATTCCAAATTAATTCACCCCCAGCATTCCATATTCATAAATTTTCTTCCCCCCCATACCAATTAATGCATTCTCCGCCCCCACCCCCTGCATACCTCATGGCTGGCAGTGGCCTGATGACCGTCTCGTGCTGGCTGGCAGGAGCTGGGGGGAGATGCACGTCCTGTCACAGGGAGGATCTAGCCCACACACGCGCCTTAATCCCAGGCCGCATGTTTGTGGGCACTCCCTGTGACGTTATCAGAAGCAGCCGGCCCCACTGATAGCATCTCGCCGGCTGCCCTCCCTCCCTCTTTAGGTGACTAAAACTGCCTTGCTGGGCGGCTGGCTATGTCGCCCGGCTGGCCGGCTGACCAGCAAGGAGGTCTAGCGGCCGCTCAATGTGCCAGCAGAGATGTGTGTCACACCGGGCACGCATTGCGGCAGCCCAGGGGACGCTTGCCACCCTGCCCCCTGGCCCAGTCCGCCCCTGCAGTCAGCAGAGCGGGAATCATATTTCCCGCTTCTGCCGACTTTTGCCGAGTAGGAGACGTCATCACGCTTTCAGCGCGATGACGTCTCCAATTCACCGCAGAAGCTGGCGGCTCCCTCTGAGGGTTAGTGTTGCGCGCATCCTCTTGCGCGCAACACTAATCCTCAGAGGGAGCCGGGAGGAAGCCTGCCGATTGGCTGGCTGATGTGAGAGGCGCGCATGATCCCATAAGGACCAGTGACGTACAGGAAACATCTTGGGAAAAAGGTCACTTAAGGACCAAGGACGTATGCCATGTCCTTTAAAAGCTCCTCCCTCCCTATACTTTCCTCTCTGGCTGGGGTCCCGACGGCGGTCTGACTTCCTTGAAGTCAAACATATTGTTTTACTCCGGGCGCGATGACGTCAGTTTCAGGTGCCCCCCTGGCACAGCCAGAAAAGTGCTTAAAAGGGAGGGGTGGATCCTATGGACCCCTCTCCCTCCCGAACGGCAGGACATCCAGTTTGAAGAGAGGCATCGCTGGAAAGGTCACAGTGTGACCTTCCCAGTGAAGCCTCTCTTTAACCCCTTACAAGCCGGTCCATGATCTGCCACCTATCACAGACTTGTCCCAGAGGTGGCTGACATTTTAGATCGCCGGTGACCTTTAGCGGCAGTGAAATTATCCTATAGAGAAGTAGTGGTTAATCTACTCAGAGACTGCCATATGGCACCGAAATTTTGTTGAAATGACCAGATTTTTGGTGGTTCATTCCGACAGGTTTATAAAAAAGCTACTCCCATAGGATTCAATGCTAAAAAACATTACCGGTTTTATACATTTTTTATTCAACCGTTTATTATTTTTAGTTTCAGCAAAAAGCCATTTATCAAATTTCTTTTAGAATTTTTCAGGTATTTAATTTATGTTAAAACAAAAATAAAATTTAGAAGGAAAGTATGGTGCTCAATTTCAGGAGAAAAAGGTTAAATTTTAAGTAGCTCACACCGATAAGTTGTATATACAAACTTCTATCACCCAATATAGATTTTTTACAATAGCGGAGCGCTGTAACCTTATTTATATAAGATATGCACACTAACAAATAAATACTTATTGGTTAGAATTAAATTATAAATTTATAACAGTTACTTGAAAACACTCCTTTCCAAAAGAGGTGTTTTAATCATCACACGGTCTCTTGCTTTGTTGAATAAAATCTTCCTCTGCAGTGCCAGTCTTGTTTCCCCAATCACGCCAGCAGCACATAGGGAGGAAAAAACAGAATATGGTGCAAGAGACCTCTAGGCAAAAATACATATATATCGGTAGGAGTCAAACTCACATGGTTCTGAGCCTCACTAACAGGGGCTCTCCTGTGTTTCTGCATGCGTGTAGTTCATTTGGGATCACCACCCCTCTAAATCGATATCCTCCTCCACTCCACTTTTCTCCAAAAGAAAGAGGGATCTCAGCAACTCAGCGGATTTTTCAAAAAAATTATATTTATTTAAAACAAACAAAACTTTAAAAAAGGATAATAATGCCAAGACGTGTTTCCCTGGTGTTACACCCAGCTTCATCAGTTGGCTATGATCCTTTTACTTGTGTCCACCATATTTAAACCCATTCTTTTGATTGCATAATTAAAAAATGCTGTGTCGTTGTTATGAAGCGTTACTTTGGCTTCCCATGTGTTTCTTCTTCCATCCTGTATATATTTCCTGCATTCCATGCTAAACTTCTTTCACTTTGGTGCTTCAACCAATATTGGCAACAAAGCAATTTTCTCTTTAGCAACAGGTTATATACTTATTCGTAACCATTAAACACGTTTACATTTGGATATAAAGATGTATTTTTAACTTCTTTTTTTTTCAAAACCGACCAACCTTTAAAATGTCTTATTAGGGAATTTGTACCTCTATTGGCTTCTGCAGCCGTTTATAAATAAGGTTACAGCATTCCGCTATTGTAAAAAAAATCTGTATTTATTTTATGTTATTTCCACAGAGGTTTCATGCATTTTTTCAACACCTTTTTAAAAATAGCAGAGTTCCATTTTTGTTCTTACCAGTTCCCGCGGTGTTTGGCTTTTTTCGGCAGCGTTCAGCGGATCGTAGTCTGTCTTCGGCATGCGGCAAACAGTTCAACGTTTGGCAGATTGTCGGCGGGCTTCGGTGGCATGCAGCGGTCAGTTCAGCGGATCATCAGCTGCTTTCGGCAGTGAACGGTGGTTTGTTCAGCGGCGGCATTTGGCAGCCTGATCGGTGGCATTCTGGGACCCTGTGATGAATACTGTATTCACTACTGGGTCGGTGAGTTTGAATCGCTCTCTGAATAACCCTTTAAGTTTCAGGGCCAATTTAATGGCAAAACCTTTCCCTTAGCCAGGGGTATCGTTCTTTCCAATTTATACGGCTCGAAATCTAATGAATGTGACCTTATTTATCACATGTAATTTGACAGACAATGTGTGGTCAAATTATGTATGCAACATAATAGGCCTTCCTGATGATCATAAACTACCTCACATTGATATAGTTAATATCTGTCCTACACACGTAGAGAGATGCTTTCTCGCCATAGGGTGCAAATTGCACAAATGGGTCCAATAGCAACTAAGACATTGGGCGTTCTCATGATGATGATGAGTGCAAGCTGATTTTAATCTGTGTCTCATCAAATAATTTTATACAGAGGCATGAGTGGGTTGCCAGGTTTATGCCTTTGTACATGTTGCACATCAGTGCTTCCCAACCCTGGTCCTCATGTACCCTTAACAGGCCAGAATTTAAGAATTACCTTGAGGAATTGCAGGTGGAATACTGCAATCACTGGGCAACAAATCATGTCACCTGTGTGGCCTGTTAGGGGTACCTGAGGACCAGGTTTGGGAACCACTGTTGTACATAATTCTCTATTAATTAGGTTAATGAATAGTATCTGATTGGAAATTACTGAGCTGGTAAGCTATCGAGAGTATTATGGGCTAATTGGTATCTTTTTTCAAAATTAATTTTAAACGTTTTGTACATGTGTAAGCACTTTACTGCATGGAAGAAAATGCGATAAATGTTTCATATACTCATAGCTTGAACAGCCAAGCTTATTTTGTGTTAGAAAACCAAATTTTAGTTGTCAATAGCACCACATCATTATTTGCAAGTCATAAAGATTTATATGAGATACATCCTTGTAAAAAAAATGTATATATATTAGGCATTTGTTTTGCATTTTGATAAGAGTTTATCATGAATATTCACAAATCTAAACTGGAAAAAGTTTTGCTTAAGCTTTATTACTCTCCACAATTATTAGAAGGGCATCCTTAGTGAGGAGAAACATTTTACAGACATACAGGGTTATTCAGAGAGCGGTGAAAAGCAGGAGAACGACTAGAGAATGGAAAATTCTAGGTTAAAATAGCCAATTTGGAAAGTGAGATGAATGGGAGAATTTTTCTGGTTTGCCTATTTTGACCTAGAATTTTCCATTCTCCAGTCATTCTCCTGCTTTACACCGCTCTCTGAATAACCCTGTAAGATTATTCTTTTTCAATGGATTATCTCCTCAGTTAGAAGTGCTGTTCCTGATCCATTCTGTTATTCTTATATTGCAGTGCAGGTTTAACATTCCAGTTTGTAGAGACCGACACTCTCTTTACCCCTTCACTTCCAAGATCGAGCAGTCAATGCAGGTGTAAGGTTCCACGGCGATGCCGCAACAAGAAAGCCAAATCCTTAATCCAACTCTGGTAGCATGTCAATGAATATTTTAATATGCCTTGTTCTATCTCAGGCCTCCATCATTAGGTGTATGTAATGAGCACTGGCTGGGTTCCTTAAAAGAACCACTCCCACATCCAGCCAGTGCTCTGTCATTAAAGTCTTAGTGCTTACACACTAAGGATCTACCTGTACTCGCTCCAGAGCTTTGTGGCCAGCCTGCCTCAACTTCTTCTGATTGCCCATGTACCGAACCCTTTGCCTGTACCACGACAACCCAAGATCGCCACCAGCCTCTGAATTCTTTGCTTATTTCCGGATTACTCTACTTGATAATCCCCCAGACCTCCATCCACGATACACCGTTCCTCCTTGCTTCATGTCTAGAGACTCCTATCATTATCCAGGTTTCCTTTCTCAGTTTCCATTTATCCAAAGACTGTTATTGAATATCCTCCTATTGATTTCCAAGGACTATTATTATTTATACACACTCCTGCCATCATTTGTGTTCAGTTTATCCAATATTTTATCTGTGATTATTACATCAACCTTTTGTTGTTGCATTCATTTCTTTTCTGCATCCTGGTTTTTATCGATTTCACCGGTGTCACCGGAACCCCAGCACCTGACACAGGGAACAACGAGCTGCAACTAGAACTGCAGTAACTCCATTTGGCCAGTAGATGGCACCATCTGTCTGCCACATAGGGTATTACAGTAAGCAATACACTGGGAATATTCAAAAAAACACTGGTTTCTGACAATGTATTTTCGGAAAATCACTTGGTAGTGAAAGTGTTAAGCCTTATTTCCCATAGCACTTTATGTGAATATACAATGAAATACAATGCCTACATACAGTTTTTTAAGTAAGTGGGTTAAACACAGAAAGTAAGCTATTTATGATAATATAATAATATATTGCAATATAAAGTTTTTACTTTATTTATAATAATTTCTAGCATTTGTTTTTTTTTGTTCTTTATTAAGTCAAACCCTTAAATAAGCACAATCTATATAGTCATGGAATGAACAATAATTTGCAGATTCATGCAGTAATATTTAATTGGCCCTAGCTTTTTATGCTTTTTGTGTTTCTCTGTTCTGCATTGCTTTTTAGATCAAAGCATGATCAAAATGTTTCACAGCTTTTGTCAGCACAAATGGGTTATACACTGGATGAAAAAAACAGAATCAGAGGCACTAGCAAAGAACAAACGGACACCCTATAGAGATCCAAAGGAAAAACTGATGAGGTGAAAGGAAACACTGCTACTAAAGCTATAAAAAAACACCCACACATAAAATTAATTATAGACTTGCACTGTCCTAACGGCACAACACAATCTACAGAAATAAACCAGTAAATAAAAGCAAATATTGTTTAAATATGTTACTCTGATTTTGATATATTGTTTAATTTTGGAAATAAATAATAATTAAGGAAGAAAGGTCAAGTTAATTGGAGTGCATGGCTATGTGGTAAAAGATGATACAAATGGGGCAGAAATCCTTGACCTTTGAGTCGAACAAACACTCCACTCATAAGGGTCTAATCACAAAGCAATGAAATTTAAGTGAAAGCTTTTCACTTTGATGCACTTTGGCAATTCTATTTCACCGAAATTTTAGTGAATTCACTATTTAGAGAATGGTCACCATAGAGCGCCGAAGATGGAGTCACCGAAAACCCCAAGAAAAAGGTTGGAGAACCTTGCCAAAGAGCATCAAAATGCTCCAAAGAGCACCAAAGTAGCTTTGTGAATTCCACCAAACAGAAGAAAGAAAAACAGAATTCTCCTAAGTGTTTAACCCCTTCGCTGCTATAGACGCGTTCAGCGCGTCCACCCGCAGGTAACGTTCCTTGCGGTGGACGCGCTGAGCGCGTCCTCCCTATGGGGCCAGCGTTCAGCCGGGTTCTGGCCGATCGCTGGGCCCCCGGTGCGGGCTGACATCCTCGATGTCAGCCCAGCACCCAGAACCGCCACCAGCCTAATTAGGTGTCATCGTGGCGGCGCGATGACACCTAATTCAGGTGCCCCCCGCATGTGCGGAGGAGTCGCCTGAAAGGGAGGGGGGGAGGTCCTTCAGACCTCTCTCCCTCCCGATCGCCGGCGTTGCGGGGGCTAATCCAGGCACCGTTTGGAAGGGCGCAGCCTGCCCTTCCTAACAGTACCTGGAATTGACCCCATGGGGGCTGGATCACGAATCGGCGCCGAAAAGCGCCGTTTCGTGATCCTTTCCTGGAGCTGGCCGACATCTTGGATGTCGGCCAAGCTTCCGGGAATGCCCCCTGAGGACTGGCGTCATCGTGCATAGCACGATGACACCAGTCCTGGAGTTAACCCCTAACTGCCACCAATTGAGGAGATAGGGGGTTCCAATGAACCCCCATCTCCCGATCCGTGGCAGTTAGGGGTTAATGTTTGGTATTGTTGGATCGGCCAGAGCATGGCCGTTCCAACAATACCAAACTTGACTATGAAAAAAGTTTTAAAAAAAAATAAAAATAAAAAGTTTTTTTTTCTTTTTTTTGGTTTGTTAATGCAGCAATATTGTTCCCATTTCAATTATAATGTGAACAATGATGCTGCACTAACGATTTTTGTATGCGGTGCGTTTGTTAAAAATCGCGTAATGTTCCCCAAACAAAATTGTAAGGAGACCCCATCTCTAATTTTTTTAACAAGCGCACCCCATACAAAATATAACCGCAATTGCTCGCATGTTAAAATGTGAAAAAAAAAACACTTTACACGTTGTAAATTATTGAAAATTCATATTTTATTGCATTTTTTGTTATAATATACAGACAGGACATGACGTATACATATAATAATGACATATTATGAATCTGCCGAGTCTGACGGAAAGAACGATATATAATATTTCTGGGTCATATACTAAAATAAGCCTTCAAAACATGTTTAAACATGATGAGCAAAATCGGTAAAAATGAGCTCAGCACAGAGGCGGGAAATGCCTCAGCAGCGAAAGGGTTAAACCAATAAAAATGTATTAAAATGTGTCTAAATAATTAAAAAGAATAATCAGGTTTGTAACAAAATAAAAAAAATAAAAAAATTTGGGAAACAAAAATTTCGTAAAATATGTACAAAAAAATACAAAAAGGTGTTCTAAAAAATAAAAAAAGGCTTTTTGCTGAAAATAAAAAATTAAATGACAATGAACTCAACTATTGTTTGGCATATTATATAAACCACCTAATATAGATAATGATGAGGAACAGTTGTTAGAGCAAATTAGGAAGGCTGCACATCTGGACAGCACTTTAGTTATTGGAGATTTAAATTACCCAGACATTAATTGGGATAGTGGGACTAGTAATTCAGCAAGAGGAATCTGGTTTCTGAACCTGTTAAATGATACCTTCATTACACAACTGGTAGAAGCACCAACTAGATCTTATCTGTCTGGATCTGGTTATAACGAACAATGTGGATCAATCTTTCCTCAAATATTAAAGTAAGGAAGCTGTTGGGATACAGTGACCATAATATGGTGTCCTTTGAAATAAATTCAAAAAAGAACATTCATAGGGGGCATGCTAAAACATATAATTTTAAAAAGGCCAACTTAATTAAAATAAGGGTAGCTCGCGATCTCATTGACTGGCAGAAACTCTTTCATGTGAAAAACATAGAGGATAAGTAGAATATCTTCAAACTAGGGATGTGTGTTTCGGAATTTTGGAATTTTCACGAAATTTCCCGATTCGTGTCTTCGGATTCGGCCGAATTTCCGAATCGGCTCGGACCCAAAAACCGACAAATCCGAAAAGTTTTCCGAGCCGAAATGAAAAAATTTCGGATTTTTCGAATGGACTTGAAATGTGTCAAATCGAAATTTATTTTCGCTCTATTCATGATTTCGGTTCCATTCGTGATTTCGTTTCCATTTCGGTAATTCTGGACATCGTACAGTTAACTATTATCGGTTATATCGCTGATTCTGTAAATTTTGTATTTGTAAATGCGTATCACTTGTTTTTGTTTCCAATGATCCGATAATTCTATCGATACGATAATTCTGTCGTAATCGAGTCGGATCCGATTCGTCCGCAGGTCGCGCATGCGCGCTCGCGGATGTCGTAACTTTATTGAGCCATTTTTGTAGAGAGTTTTGACAATTTTTTGACAGGCCAAAAAATATAGAAATTATTTATAATTTATCATGGCTGGAGGAAGAGACAGAGAGTCCCATTCGGACACCTCCTCATCTGATTCCACCCCAGAGACACTCAGGAAGAAGCGGGCCAGCAACATGGCATTTGAGGAGATGTTGGAGCTGGTCCGCATCTTTGATAAAAAATATTACGACTGCCGTAAGGGCCCTTACGGCAGAAAGAATAATGCGCGCAAGGACCGTATCCTTGATAAGCTACGCACCACCATCCTGGAGTTGTTTGGGAAAGACCGGACGAAGGACCAGCTCCAAAAACGCTGGTCCGACCTCAAGGCACGCGAGGAGGAGCAGCTGAGACACATCTGTCGCGTTATGACCAAACGTAAGTGTCATGTTATATTGTAAAGCGCTGCGCAAACTGTTGGTGCTATATAAATCCTGTATAATAATAATAATGTGCTTGCATGTGCTAATGTGCACAGAAATATGTTGATTTATCTAGTCCTTTTTTCATGCAATGTGATTGTGTATAGCTTTGCGTTTTCACGACTCATACATGCATTTTTGCAATAGCTCTTCTTTTTTGGGATTTTACGTATTCGTGAAAATTGTGACATTTGATGTATGTAGATGAAGTTACAATGCTGGATTTATTTTGGCACTGTGTACTGTAGTGTGCTGGGGGGGTTGTTGTGATTGAGTGATGCATACGAGATGACCCGCAGCATGCCCAATATTGGCTCCCACCTGCGCATCAACAAAAATCTCTGCGTCTCTGCTAAGTGGTAGGATGGGACATGTAGTTCTTCTGAAAGTGCATCCAAACAGAGCCGCGTTCAATATGTCCTCAGCAGCTGCTGAATTGTTGCAGCGCAGCAATTCAGTTTGCTGCAGCAGTGTCATTGAACGCTTTGGATGCGAATTTCAAAACAAAATGGACGATTTCTGTTGTTTCTACAATATCCGCAGTTTTATTAGCAGAAACTGAAAGTGTAACTGAGGCTGAGGCATCTATAAAATAACTAAAAGCAGTCGGCACAATCTGTTTTTTTATGCACACAACACAAATAATAGTTTTTATTGAATAAACGTAATGTTTACTTCTGAAAAAAATATATAATTGAACGGTAATATATGTCTATGTGCAGAGGAAATAAATAAATATTTTGTGACTTTAGAACTATGAGATGGGAGTAGTGGTGGGTCAAGCTGGTAGTGGTAGTGGAGGGGTGTCGCAATACTTTCGGCAATATATTGTATAGATATACCATATTTTCCAGTCTGCATTATTTACGTGTTATTTTTTGGATTTGGCAGAAGACGGGAAGGCAAAGGCAGAATCTGCCCCGGCGGGCACCTGTGCCCCAGTGGAGGAGGAGGAGGGGAAGCCACGGGCGACCACCAGCGCTGGTATATACTGTTTTATTTTGCATCGACTTTTGTTCAAAAATAAATCAGTTTTGTTGTTTACTGTATTTTTTATTTCTTTAATTTCTTAGATATAGCACCGGAAGAGATGCTGACGGTGATGGTGGAGGAGGAGGAGGAGTCGTCGGAGGAGGAGGAGCCTCAGGAGGCCGCCAGCACTGGTATATACTACTGTTATATTTTTTCAAGACTTTCCGTCAAAAATAGAAACCTGCTTTACTTACTGTAGTTTCCTTCTTTCATTTATTGGATATATAGAAGGAGAAGCCAGACCGGACACTGAAAGGTCCAGCGTCAGGATGGCGATCGGCGAGCTACGCCTGGCTGGCAGCAACCTCGATGCCATACAGGAGTTGCTCCAGGAATTTAGGGAGCATTTTAATAATGCCATTGACATCCTGGAGCGACAGTGAGACCAGCCTCCTCCTCCCCTATGTTTGTGCCCCTGTTGGGCAGTTTGCCAATGCCATGTGGCATGTTGTAAATAAATTTTATATTTTTTCTATACTTTCCTGTTCGTGTGCGTTGCTTTTCCTTACTTAATAAGTTAATATGTATTGCTTGGTTTCCACACTGTTAAAATTATACGTACATAAATGTTTTGACATTTCTATGGACCCTTTGTCATAAATTTGTCAACATATTTGTGGCCATGAATGTGACTGTGCACATTCTACACTGCCTGCCTGGCCAAAAAATGTCACACACTAACACAACCTTGTTGTACTGCCTTGAGATTTGATTACCGACGTGGCATGGTTTTGTTAAGCTTAAGCGATGTCACAACAACATGGATTTTTGTCCACAGTCACATTCATTGCATAACCAAGAATTTATCAAAAAATATTGATGGCAGCACTGCGTGAAATCTTCTCTGACACAACCCAAAGATCCTCAGTGCGGCTCAGGTCTAGTTTATTTGTCCCTGTTTGCAGCTTCACACGACACCTCCTCCCAGCTATGAGCTCTCTCTCCCAACGCTGCCCGCTAAGACGCTGCACGCCGACATGGTCATGTCTTTGCAGGAAGACAACAGCGTGGGGGAACGGCAGCTTCCGACAGTCCCAAGACCTCGACAAAATGACGTCAGTTCTGGAGTTAACCCCTAACTGCGACCAATGGTGGAGATAGGGGGTTCCAATGAACCCCCTATCTCCCGATCCGCGGCAGCTATCGGTTAATGTTTGGTATCTTTGGATCGACCAGAGCATGGCCTTTCCAACAATACCAAACATGACAATGTTAAAAATTATAAAAAATTTAAATATAAAAAAAATAAACAGGTTTTTTGTTTTGTTTTGTTAATGCAGCAATATTGTTCCCATTTCAATTATAATATGAACAATGATGCTGCACTAAGGATTTTTGTATGGGGTGCGTTTGTTAAAAATAGTGTAATTTTCACCCAAAAAAATATAACAAGTCCCCATTTAATTTTTTTTTAACAAACGCAACTCATAAAATATAACCGCAAACACTCGCATGTTAAAATGTGAAAAAAACACTTTACACTTTGTAAAACAAACATTGAAAATTCTAATTTTATTGCATTTTTTGTTATAATATACAGACAGGACATGACGCATACATATGATAATGATATATTATGAATCATCTGCCGAGTCTGCCGGAAAGAACGATATATAACATGTCTGGGTCATATTATAAAATAAGGCTTCAAAAAAACGCGTTTAAACAAGAGGAGCGAAACTGTTAAAAATTAGCTCAGCAGCAAACCGCACATAGGCGTGAAGGGAAGCCGTGAAATGCCTCAGCAGCGAAAGGGTTAATTTTTTTTGACTGTTTTAAATCATTTTATTTGTTGTTTTTTTTTCGTTTCAGATCATTTTGATCAACTATTTTTCCGTTTTAAAACCTTTTGTTCTGGTTTTTATTTTTAAAGTCAGACCATTTGGGTCAGTTTAGCGTTTTTTAAATCGTTTTGTTCATTTTTTTTGTTCCTTGGCTTTCATACCATTTTAATATGATTAAATAAAGTTGTGAAATGTATATTCATAAGAAAAAAAGGATCTTTATTTAATAAAAAAAAACCACGATAGAATCGCCAGAATTATCGTATCGACAGAATGAATTATCGGATCCGAAAAACAAACCAAAAATTAATTATAAAAAAAGTAAACCATAGTAGTTTACGTCAAAACGAATAGAGTTAGACACTTTGAAATGAGGAGAACAGACGTTCCGAAAAAAAACGAAAATTTCCGAAATCACGAAAAGTCGATACAAAAAACGAGCAGTGACCCGAAAACATGAAAAATGGTCGATATTCCGAAAAAAAAATGTATACGAAAAACAAGCCGAACCGAACCGAATCAAAACAGAAATCGTCCGAAACGAGCCGAATCGAAATTTTAAACATCCGAACGAATCGAACCAAATTGAACCGGAAAAAAAATCGGTGCACAAGTCTACTTCAAACTAACACTAGAAAAGAATAAGTCCCAATATATTCCACTGGGTAATAAATATAAAAGAAACAGATTAAAACCAATGTGGCTCAGTAGTAAGATAACCACCTGCACCTACCAGCATCTCCCTCCACCCCCATCCCTCTCCTTCTCCTCCTTCGAGACACACTGCATCCGCCTGTTCTCTCCTCTGGCTCTCAGGGTGGCAGTCATCTACCGCCCACCGGGACCAACCTCCCAGTTCTTTGACCACTTTGCTACCTGGCTTTCTCACTTCCTGTCTTCTAATCTTCCATGCCTAATTCTCGGGGACTTCAACATTCCCATTGACGATCCTTCCGCTCCTGCTGCCTCCAAACTTCTTTCACTCACGTCCTCCCTTGGACTCACACAATCCTCCCTCCTCCCTACCCACCGCGATGGTCACGTTATTGACCTGGTCTTTTCCAACCTCTGCTCCATTTCTGAGTTCAAATGTCGCCCTTTCCCCATCTCTGACCACCACCTTCTCTCTTTCAACCTATCTGGACTTCCTAAACACCCTGCTCCCCCACCCCGCACACACACTCGCAGAAATCTACATGCTGTGGACCCCCATCAATTCTCCAACCTACTTCACCACCTCCCTCATACCTCATCCTTCACCTGCCCTGATGCTGCCACTAATCACTACAACACTACGCTTATCTCTGCTCTAGACACTCTTGCTCCTCTTCGACTCTGCAAGGCCCCACGCCGCCAGCTTCAGCCCTGGCACACCCTCCAACTCGCTACCTGCAAAGATGCTCCGCACTGCAGAGCGTGCCTGGAGGAAATCCCGCTCTGAAGCTGATTTTGTTCACTTCAAGTTTATTCTCCGGTCATACACCTCTGCCCTCCACTTGGCCAAACAATCCTTCTTCTCATCTCTTATATCTACGCTGTCCTCCAACCCTAAACGGCTCTGGTCCACCTTCAACACCCTCCTCCACCCACCTGCACCTCCCCCCTCAGCTGCCTTCAGCGCTCAAGACCTGGCAGACTACTTCCTCAGTAAAACTCTAACTATCAGAAGCAACATCCCTACACAAGATAGTTATCTGCCACCTCCACTCCCACAGGTCCCCTCTGCCACCCTCTGCCGCTTCCTCCCAACCACTGAGGAGGAAGTCAATTCCTTATTGTCCTCCTCACATCTCACCACGTGCCCGCTCGACCCCATTCCCTCACATCTAATTCCTCCCCTCTCCTCCTCCCTCACCCCTGCTCTCACACACATCTTCAACCTATCTCTCTCCACTGGCTCCTTTCCATCCGCCTTCAAACACGCGCTAGTTACCCCTTTACTAAAGAAACCATCCCTAGACACCAACTCTCCATCCAACTACCGCCCTGTATCCCTGCTTCCCTTCACATCAAAGCTCTTAGAAAAACTAGTCTTCAACCGCCTCTCCCTCTTCCTGTCCTCCAATTCCCTACTTGACCCCCTGCAATCTGGCTTCCGTCCCCTACACTCAACTGAAACTGCCCTCACCAAAGTCACCAACGACCTCCTAACTGCTAAAAAACACGGCCACTATTCTATTCTCATCCTGCTTGACCTCTCGGCTGCTTTTGACACTGTTGACCACCCCCTCCTTCTACAGACCCTCAACTCTCTGGGTCTCGGTGACACTGCACTTGCTTGGGTTGACTCCTATTTATCCAACAGGTCCTTCTGTGTGTCCTTTGCTGGTAACTCCTCCTCTTCATTGCCTCTATCTGTTGGTGTACCTCAAGGCTCTGTCCTTGGTCCTCTGCTCTTTTCCATCTACACCTCCTCCCTGGGCAAAATCATCAACAGCTTTGGCTTTAATTACCACCTCTACGCTGATGACACTCAGATCTACCTCTCTACCCCTGATCTCTCTCCCCCTGTCCTTTCAAAAGTCAGTGACTGTTTATCTGGCATCTCCTCCTGGATGGCCTCCCACCACCTAAAGATCAACATGTCAAAGACTGAGCTCCTACTTATTCCTCCCTCTAATGCCTCCCCACCTCCTGACTTCTCTATCACGGTGGAGGGTATCACCATCTCCCCATCAAACCAAGTTCGCTGTCTTGGAGTTACACTGGACTCTGCTCTTTCCTTCATCCCCCACATCAAGTCTCTTTCCTCCTCCTGCCGATACCAACTGCGTAATATTTCCAGAATTCGGCCATTTCTTACCGCTGTCACCACAAAACAACTCATACACGCCCTGGTAATCTCCCGACTCGACTATTGCAATAATCTCTTATCTGGCCTCCCTCTGTCCCGCCTCTCCCCCTACAATCCATCCTGAACGCCTCCGCCAGGCTAATTCACCTCACCCGCCGCTCTGTCTCTGCCGCTCCCCTCTGCGAGTCCCTTCACTGGCTCCCCATCCACTGCAGAATTAAGTTCAAAATCCTTATCCTTACCTACAAAACCCTCACTAACTCAGCGCCCCACTACCTGTCCTCACTAATCACCAAATACACCCCAGCCCGCTCCCTAAGGTCAAACAGTGACCTGCGCCTAGCTTCTCCCCGCATCACCTCTTCCCATGATAGACTGCAGGATTTCTCACGCGCAGCCCCCACTCTCTGGAACGCTCTCCCTCGTGCTGTCAGACTTTCCCCTAACTTCTCTTCCTTCAAACGCTCCCTGAAAACATTGCTATTTAGGGAAGCCTACCACCCAACTCACTGACGCAACCATCAATCACTCTCACCTTACAGTCCTCTCCTCCTGTTTCCAACCCCAACCCTCCTAGATTGTGAGTTCCTACGGGAATAGGGCCCTCATCTCCTCCTGTACTGTTTGTCAAATGTTGTTCAATGTATTGTAACCCTGTCTGTACTGTGCTTATTGTACAGCGCTGCGGAATATGCTGGCGCTTTATAAATTAATAATAATAATAAAATAATAATAACCAAGGAAATAAAAAGAAGGCATTTAAAGCGTTTACATCTGATAAATCTGAGTCATCCTTTAAAGCATATAAGGCAGGCAAAAAGCATGTAAAAAAGTGATTAGATGGGCTAAACTTGAAAATGAAAAAGAGATAGCCAATAAGAGCAAGACCAACCCTAAAAGATTCCTTAAGTACATAAATTAATTTAAAAAAAAAAAACAAGAGTGAAAGTGTAGGTTCTCTGAAATCAGAGTCAGGGGTGTTATTAAACTGAAGACTGAGATAAGGCAGAAATTTTGAATGATTATTTTTCTTAGGTATTTATCAAAGAGAAACCTATATAGGAGACATGCAAATCACTGATAAAAACTTACTAATAAATTGTGATTGGTTGACTCAAGATAAGGTGGTGCAGCTACTAAACAAAGTGTATGTGAACAAAGCCCTAGGGCCAGATGGCTTTCACCTGCGAGTACTGAGGGAGCTATGTGTTGAAATATGTGAGCCTCTGTTTTTAATCTTTCAAGATTCTTTTCTTTCACTTCTTTCAAGATTTGTATCAAAGGATTGGAGAGAAGTTGACGTCGTTCCTATATCCGAGAAAGGTTCAAAATATATGTCTGGGAATTATAGACCTGTGAGCTTAACATCTGTTGCTGGGAAAGTATTTGAGGGGTTACTAAGGATAATATTTAGGAATTCATTGGGAGGTATAATCTAATTAGCAAAAATCAGCATGGTTTTATGAAACACAAGTCATGTCAGACTTACTTAATTGCATTATATGAGGAAGTAAGTAGAAGTATAGATCAGGGGATCACATTGGTGTGATTTACTTGGATTTTGCCAAAGCTTTCAACACAGTTCCGCACAAGTGGTTACTATTTAAATTAAGATAATTTGATATAGATGAAAATTCTTGTTCTTGGATAGAACACTGGCTAAAGGATAGGGTACAGAGAATTGTCATAAACGGTAAATTTCAAGATGGACACCAGTGGTAAGTGGTGTCCCTCGCGGGTCTGTTATAGGACCAATTCTATTCAATTAATTTATAAATGACCATGAAATAGGCATTGAAAGTTATTTGTCAGTGTTTGAAGATGACACAAAACTAGTAATACGATGTGAGCAGGATATTATTTTGCTGCAGAGGGATTTAGATAGATTGGGGGACTGGGCACATAAATGGCAGATGAAGTTTAATGTAGATAAATGCAAGCTTATGCACTTTGGAGTGAAGAACACATAAACAATTTATACCCTAAATGGTAGTTGTTAGGAAAATTAAAGCAAGAGAAGGATTCGGGTATAATCATAGAATTCAAACTAAGTAACAATGCCCAATGTCAAGCAGCAGTTACCAAGGCCAGTAAGGTATTGGCATGCATTAAAAGGGGAATTCACTCTCGGGATGTAAACATAATTTTGCCTCATTATAAATCAATGGTAAGACCACACCTTGAATATGCAATTTTGGGTATCTGTTTTAACCCCTTAGTGACCATGCGGTTTTACACAAATCCGTCCTTTAGTGACCGCTGCTGTTCTTACATTTCTGCACTGTTAATGTTTAGTAGGGATGTGCAATTCGTTTCGTACAGATTCGTTTTTCCTACAAAATTTACCATTTTCGTGCTTCCGAGGGCATCCCGAATCTGAAATGTCGACCACATGAAATTTTCGGATCGATTCGAAATTTCGATTTGAAATTTCAGATCGATTCGAAATTTCGGGTCAAATTTCGAATTGATAAAAAAAAAAATATGATTTTTTTTTAAAATGCTTAAAAGATCTTAAAAAATCTAAAAATAATGAGACTCTTTACTGCAGAATATTATAAGCAATGGTTTATTAGATATTGAATTAAAACGGGAATATTTTTAACATTGCAGAAGCCTATGTGGTAAAACATTTCCCACACTATTGAATTTGATATCAACTATCGAATTGGAAATCAAATTTCGAATTGATATCAACTATCAAATTGATCTTAATTTACAATACAAGTAATAGTCAGAAAAGAACTTAATGAAACTAATTTCATTTCACTGTTTAATTTGACTCAAGTACAAAAAATGTTTTTTTAAATGTTTTTTTTTAAATTATTATTAATTTATTTTTCAAAATTTATTTATTTTTTAAAATTTTATTTTCACACCAAACCTGGTCATGTTTGGTATCATTGGAAAGACCAATAAGGTCTTTCCAATGATATCAAACATGACCCTCTAGCTGCCACGGATCGGGGGATAAGGGGATCCAAAGGATCCCCCAATCTCCACATGGGAGCTAGGGGGTTAACTGGCCCACTGACATACTCACACATATGGTGAGGATGTCAGTGGGAGCGGGGTGACCTGGAGGCTTGGCTGACATCCAAGATGTCAACCCCCTCCCGGTTTGAATCGCGATCTGGCAGCAAAACAGTTAATGCTGTACAACGCTGAAAAGAGGAGACTCTCCCCTTTCCAGAGGTGCAACTTGCATCAAAGTATCTTAAAGAGTTGGGGAGATAGAGGGCTGCAAAGCAGCCCCCCTTCCCCTTCCTGATTTCTGACCACTGGTGTCGGCTGATGACGTCATCGGATCGGCTGGCCCCCAGGAAATGCCAAGGCAAGCTTCAAGCTTGCCATAGACGTTGTGGGAATTGGCAAGGAAGCTAAGTATCGGTGGGAGGGAGGTTAGGAGCCGGCTGACGTGCTATGTACATCCGCGGGTCTAAGGGAGACCCGTGGACAGGACGCACATGGTACGTCAGCGGTCAGGAAGGGGTTAAGAAAGTATATTATAGCGCTAGAAAAAGTGCATTAATAAGGGGAATGGAAGATTTAAGTTATGAAGAAAGGCTAACATGCTTAAACCTGTTTAGTTTAGAGAAACAGCGCCTTAGAGGGTATCTGATAATTTATATAAATATATAGCAATTATAAACCATTGTGTTACTCAAGGACCAATCCTTTCAGGAATTGCCATGCAAGTATGGAAACAAAAAAACATAGAAAATAATTGTGCAGTATATTTCTACTTCAGATGTTATTCTGTATCACGATGTCACACTCACATATGTGGAGCCCTTACTGGCTCTAGTTAAATCCGCCTCATGGGTGTTTATTCTCCCATTCTCAGGTACCCATCAACTCTTTGGATTCCTATAGATGGACCTTGTATTTATTTTTATTTATTTATTTTATTTATAAAGGATTTTAACAGGAAGGATACATTGAGATTTCTCTAGTTTTCAAGTATGTCCTGGGTTCAAGAACATGGTTACAGAAATACAAAGTAGTAAAATGCAAGAAATTAACAAAAAAACAAATATACAGATTAACAGAAAATAAATATGTAGGAAATATAGTCACTATGTTACATGTTTACAGGTGCATTCCTTATTGAGGTATGTTAATAGGGAGCTCTTAAGGGACTTTAGACTGGGGGAAGATTTGATGGCGTCTGGGAGGTTATTCCATAATTGTGGTGCTCTGTAGGAAAATGAGGATCAAGACACTTTCTTTTTGTATTGTGGTATTGCAAGTAAGGTGCCGGTCCTGGATCGGAGGTTATAGGATGAGGGAACTGCTGAGGGAAGCAGCCTATTCAGGTAGGGTGGTAGCTTCCCAGAGAAGCTCTTAAACACCAGGTTGGAAAGGTGAAGGGTGCGTCTAGATTCCAGCGACGGCCAGTTTAGTTCTTTTAACATGTCACAATGGTGGGTCATGTAGTTACATTGTAGCACAAAGCGACAGAACGAGTTATACAATGTAGTACGTTTCTGCAGGTGCGTTTGCGGGGCTGCAGCATACACTACATCTCCGTATTCAATAGCTGGCATAAGCATTTGTTGTACAATCTGCTTTCTTATCGCGGGGCTCAGGCAGGATTTGTTTCTGTACAGGGCACCTAGTTTCAGGTAAATTTTAGATGAAAGTTTTTCGATGTGGGGGCCAAAGGATAGATTTGGGTCTAACCACATACCTAGATATTTGAGAGAAGTGACTGTGGTCAGCTTGCCATTTGATTTTGTCCTGACACATAGATGAGGTGTTTGCAATTTGTGTAATTTAGGTGCTGGTCCAAAGAGCATTGTAACAGTTTTGTCAGCATTTAGAAAAAGTTTGCTATCTTTGATCCACTTTTCTACCTCTGTGAATTGGTCTTGCAGCACGGCCTCCAGCTATGGGAGATCTGGTTTGCTGGTATAGATTACAGTGTCGTCTGCGTACATGTGTACAGTTGAGTCTTTGCAGACATTGGGCAGATCAGTTATGAATATTGTGAATACCTGGGGGCCGAGTATCGAGCCTTAGGGTACACCGTACATGACTGGGAGGGGGAGGGAAGTGCTGTCAGAAATGGACACATATTGCGACCGATCAGACACATATGATTGAAACCAGGTTAGCGTGCGATCACCAATACCAGAGTTTAAGTTTTTGTAATAAGATGCCATGGTCTACTGTGTCAAAGGCCTTGGCAAAATCAAGGAAGATGGCTCCAGTTAGGTTTCCTTGTTCCATGCCAGCCTGGATATCATTGGAAACTTTTAAAAGGGCAGTTGTGGTTGAATGATTTGGATGGAAGCCGGATTGATCTGGGGTTAAATAGCTCCAATACTGATAGTAATTGCGTAACTGAGTGTAAAAACATTTTTCCAGAACTTTTGACATTACAGGAAGCAATGATATTGGACGGTAGTTCGATACCAAAGTATTATCTCCACTTTTATGGATAGGTACCACTCTCGCAGTCTTCCAGAGTTTGGGTATATATCCAGTCACAAGTTATTCATTGATTAGGGTTGCGACAGGTTTTGCAATTGCCGGCGCACTGATTTTCAGCAGCATTGCTGGGATTTGTTCAGGTCCTGACTGGTGTTTCATTTTTTGGTTACAGAGGAGTTTAGTAATGGCACTGACAGGCACCGGTCTAAAACTGAATTTCCCTTTGATACAGGGTTTTGGCACAGTTGGAAGGATCTGACTTGTGTGCTGCCTTTCTGAATGTGTTTCAATTGTTAGCTTAGCAATCAGGGTGTTGGTACATCCAATGACATAGTTATTAAAGGCATTTGCTACATCTAGGGGGTGTTGCAGGGTTTGGTTGTTTTCTTTGACAGCAGCTGGTAGGGAGTGGACAGGGGGCGATTGTATGTTATTTATGATTTTCCAAAAATTTCTCGGGTTTGATATGTTATTGTTTAGATTTTCATTGAAATATTGGGCTTAGTCCATTTTTGTTTGCTTTGTGCATGCATTCTGACATTTTCGGTATTCACAGTGATCGTTCATGGATCCAGTACTTCTGAAATTTGACCAGAGTGAATCTCTAAGCTGGTACATGTGTGTGAGGTCAGCTGTAAACCAGGGGAGATGTGCCCCTTTGACTCGCACTTTATGCAGCGGGGCATGGGCATTCCAGACATGCAGGAGCTCTGACTGAAAGTATTGCACAGTCCAGGTCTGGGATTAGGTTTAGCCTGTACCACGTGAGCCATTTGAGATCATTAAAGAAGGATTCAAGATTAAATTTCTTGAAGGACCTGGTGATTATTACCTTTGGGGGAGATTTTGTGGCCTTTATTTTGCGCACACAGTACAATAGACAGTGATCACTGAGGCTATTAGCGAGAATGCCTGCCTCCTGTATTCTATCAGGACATGAGGAGAGAATCCAGTCCAGCAAGGTATGGTTAAGGCTTTTCATATTAATGCAAGTCGGGGAGGAGATTAATTGTGTTAACTGTAAAGCCTTAAACTGGGAGCAGTGTTTATTGTTTTTAGGATTAAGCCATTCAACATTAAAATCGCGGAGGACCAGCAGTTCACTTTTTTGGTTTTGAGCTACCAAATTACTAAGGATTTGGGTTAAGTCATAAAGGGAGTGCGCTGGGGAGCTCGGTGGGCGATAGAATCCAGCAACAATAATTGGTTTACTGAAAGGGATCTCAATAATACCAGAAACGAAATCAAAAGTGGCTGGGGAGCTAGAGTTTTGCAGAGGGGTGAACTTTGTGGACTCGTCAACATAAATAACAATTCCTCCTCCTCTCTTTGCTCTGTCCTTTCTATAACATGAATACCCTTGTATTGATATGGCAGAGTCTGGTACTTTAGGGGTTAGCTATGATTCTGTCAGCACAATGACTTTAGGTTTGTAATGGAGGCACCAAGCTTTAAGCTCGTCCAGTTTAGGGAGTAAGCTGTGGATGTTACAGTGCAGAAAGGAGAGGCCTTTTTCAGTGGGGAGACTAAACGTGGTGTTATCTGTTGGACCAAGGTTGGATTCAACATCATTTGCCAGGCCAAGCAGCAGAATAAATAGGAATTTGGACACAGTTTTCTTTTTGGAGAATTGTGATTGGAGAGTCTTAAAACTCCATGTGGGGGTGGGAGGGCTGCATTTTAACACCCTCCACCAGCACTCATCTGATAAGTTAAAAGAGCTGAGTAGGCTATGGTGTATTTGGGTTTCTTTTTCTGCTTGGTGTAATTTGTAGGGTGTATAGGGAGGGAGGGTATATTTAGAGAGAAGGGTGGTAGACGAAAGAAGCAGCAAGAGAGGGAAAAACATTTCTAGAAAACAGTGGAGGGGAGAAGATGCAGGGAAGAAAAAACAAACAAAACAGAAGACAGGCAGGGAACCGATAAGGTGAGCAGAAGACGTAAGGGAGTCTGGTAGGTGAAGTTCTAGAGTGGTGTAGGTTGCTAGCTGAAAATATCACATGACCAAATTAGTTGGGAATAAATTAAATGAGAACCTTGGGGTGGGATCTAAGTCCAGCTGGGATCTAAAAGCGCACAGTTATGGAGCCTGGCCCGGGAAGCTGAATTAAAATGTGAGTGCTGCAAAAGAGGAATACCGGGTTACATAGCATCATTGAGGGGGCTATAAATTCTCTAGTGCAGTGAATCATGACCGGGGGGGGTAGGATGGCAGGCCCAGGGCAAACTGAGTTGAAAATAAATACATGTAACTGGTAAAAATATGGCAACTATGCAGAGCAAACTGAACTGGTAAGGATATATATAGTAAGTATTTAACATCTGATACGCTATATGTAATTATACTTTAACCACTTGGCTGCTATTGACACGCTCAGTGCGTCCAGCCAAGTGGTTCTCCTGTGCTATGGACGTGCTGAGCGGGTCCTAGCACAGGAGGCAGCAATCGGCCGGGATTCCGGCTGATTGCTGGCCTCCCCGGTGTGGGCTGACATCTTGGATGTCAGCTCAGCACTCCGGGACCCTGGCGGGGACATTAGATGTCATTGCGGCAGTGACATCTAATTCAGGCGCCCCCCCCCCGTGTGTGTGCGGAGCAGGTGCCTAGAAAGGGAGGGGGGGAGGTCCTTCTGACCTCTCTCCCTCCCGATTGCCAGGGGCCACAGGGTTAAGGCAGGCACCGTTTGGAAGGGCACAGCCTGCCCTTCCAAACGGTGGCTGACTAACCCCTGGGGAGCTGGATCACAATTCGGCGCCTAAAAGCGCCGGATCGTGATCCTCTCCCGGAGCTGGCCGACATCTTGGATGTCGGCCAAGTCTCCGGGAACACCCCCTGAGGACTGACGTCATCGTGCCGATCTGTGGCAGCTAGAGGTTAATGTTTGATATCGTTGGATCGGCCAGAGCAAAAAAAATTATAAAAAAATTAACAAGTTTTTTTTTGTTTTGTTAATGCAGCAATATTGTTCCCATTTCAATTATAATGTGAACAATGATGCTGCACTAACGATTTTTGTTTGAGGTGCGTTTGTTAAAAATCACGTAATCGTCCCCAAAAAAATGTAACGAGACCCCATTTCTAATTTTTTTTAACAAGCGCACCCCATACAAAATATAACCGCAATTGCTCGCATGTTAAAATGTGAAAAAAAAACCACTTTACACGTTGTAAATTATTGAAAATTCTAATTTTATTGCATTTTTTTGTTATAATATACAGACAGGACATGACGTATACATATAATAATGATATATTATGAATCTGCTGAGTCTGCGGGAAAGAACGATATATAATATGTCTGGGTCATATACTAAAATAAGCCTTCAAAACGCGTTTAAACAAGATGAGTGAAACCGGTAAAAATGAGCTCAGCACAGAGGCGTGAAATGCCTCAGCAGCGAAAGGGTTAAAAATAAACATGCAAACATACAGAGGGAATAAAAACAAACAAGGGGATCCCCCCTAGTATAATTCCGTTTTATATTGTGTCAAGAATAAGGGAAGGGCCAACTTTGCACTTACTCTTGATGGAGCCTACCGGGCTCTAGGAATATCAGCATATGAATTTTTAGAAAAATTCATCAAACCTCTCCCACGTGAATTCAGGAACAGCAGGGTAAAAAGAAAAAGTGCTTTAATTTAAAAACAATCCAGAAAGCGTTTCACTGGAACGCCGACTTCATCGCTGGTAAATACAAGTGTAACATGCTTACTTCCCCCTGCCGTTTGTATATTTATATAATTAATTAATTACACTCATGTGTGTCCTCTGTGTTCATTCTTGAGTTCCAAGCCTCCTATTCATCTTCATCCGTACAAATCCCACAACTCCTCACTCGCATCGTCCTTGGAATGCAAAATGCGGAAGTATTCTGCCGTTGTGCACATGCGCTTTTTGTCCGCTCATACTTAGGGCTTGATGTATGATATCATCTACTCGCAGTTCCTTAAAGGGATACTCCAGGTAATATGACCACCTCAGCTTTTTAAGGTGGTCATATTGCCTGAAGTATCCCATTTCCCCCCCTTCTACATTTTCCCGATCGGCTGATATTGCTGAGAGAAGTGGAGGACTTTACTCCGCCCTCCCGCTGTCAATCAGCTGATCGGGTTTCAACGTCCCGCATTTGGAACTCTCGGCAAAGCTTGTAGCGCGATGACGTCCCACTGCTCCGGCAGAGTTGCGGGAACGCGCAGGAGAAGGAGCTGGAGCCGGAGCCGTCGCTGTGAGGGGGAGTGGATTTTTAGACGAGCAGGCGGGGTGAACTTCAACTCACCTCGTCACTCGTGAACGCGCACTGCTCCGCGCATGCGCGGTTGAATGAGCAGGATTGAATGACCTGCTGATTGGCTGGTTCACGTGATAGGCACGCATGCACTCTTTGCACGTAAACCTTTAGCAGAGTTGAAAGTTTACCACGACGGGAGCGGAAGAGGAGGGAGGTGAGTAAAAAAAAATAAAAACGCCGTTGGAAAAGTGTTGTTTTTAGGGTAAGTATAACATTAAAAAATAAATAACTGGCTAGTTAGGGCAATAGGTATAATATAACGTTAAAAAAGGGGGGTGATTTTCAGCCTGTAGTGTTCCTTTAAATGCCGCCGATTCCCAGTCCACTGTGCTCCATGTCCACCTCTTGTGGGGAATGTGAATGTTCATAAAATCACACCTGCCTCCTTTTGGGTTTTTCTCCATATACATTGGATAAATTGTATATGGAACAGTAATTAATAAATCAGATTAAATATCCAAAACTTTTCATAGTTCCTCATAGTAATCTTAAAAAAGGGAACAATACCCCATTATTAATTGCTATTTAAATCGATCGTGCTATATTTATGTGCCTTTAGCTATTTTATAAAATACTTAAAAAAAATGTTTTATTTTTAAAAAAACTCCCCATATCATGTTAATTTTGTACATGGCTCAAATAAGATATATCTATCCATAATAACTATCCATTATTACCCATAAAATTATTTTATTTATTTGGATTAATACCATATAAGTGTATTTTAATTCTGTTTGTTATAGTGTCAAATGTTAAATTAATTGTAAGTTATAAAATAAATTAGTGCCAGGTGTCCAAAATCGTGTCACCACTAAACTGTCTTCTTTTGGGGAATACTTCTTTGTAGCAACTTGTCTTCCATCTAGCTCACATTGGTTTCTATGAGGCGCATGCTGCTTCAAAAATATTGCCAGATCAATTTCTTAGACATGTAGTAAATGCATTTTACCTTGCTTAAATGAACAATAAAATGTGCACTTCATTGTTTGTCTTTTCACTTTTCGATTGATTGAAAGTTGTTCTCACTTTAAGGACTAACTGATTTCCCTTACAGAAGAGTGTTCCAATGTATTTTGTTTGCTATTCTATAATGTCTTACAGTATCTCTGTTTTATTGCTTTCTCTCTAATGGCCTCTTTCCAGCATAATTACCACTTAAGAATTTGATGGCTTGGAACTATATCTTTTCAGGAAAAACAAATTGGCCAATAGGGATATTTTTAAAATGTGTTTAGGTGGATTACTCCAGTACTGTAAAATAGGATAGCTTACTTAAGGTTATAGCTTATAAATCCAATACTCTTTGTTTCTAAATATACATTTTAAAGTGCAAATAATAATTAGGTGTTTGCTTATGCATCGCTGTAGCATACGTTTTAGGATATAGGCTTTATGACATTTTCTAAATCTTTTTAATACAAGTTTGCCTCCTGTTGGTGATGTGGTAAGTCATTCTTATGTCACTGCACAAGACTACGCTAGTTCTCAAACCAACAGATACATATTCACTTCAAAGAAAGAGCACTATTATATATTTTTGGTACAGAGTCACACCTGTATCATCTGTGATTTCTTAAATATTTCATCAGTGTAATAGGCAACTATATTACGCCACTTTAAATCAACATGGCTGGGCTCTAAATGAACTCCGACACACATGAGTAGGAAAATGAATAAGGGTCTGATCTATATTTTACTTTTGACCTCATTCCTCCTTGTGGTGCCTACAACATCCCAAACTAGCTTGAAACTACATTGTTTATAAAGTAAAAATAGGGCTTCTAGTGAAAATATATTTTCGGATGCTTCTGTATATTTAAACTTTTTGTGCAATGGAAAGTGATTTTTCCAAAAAACCACCAGGTCCTGTCACTCGTTTTATGGGAAATAACTCGCTAATGAAAGGGTTAAGGAGTGCATTTTATCATATAGGTTAGAATAGGGCCCTATAGTTTTCTTTTTTTACAATCATGTTGATCTCAAATCACTATGTGCTAAGGGTGAATGAATTACATATTTTTTGTATTGCTACAAAGTGTTCCGAACGCTATTAGTTTTATTTTACACTGATTTATCTGTCATGTGAGCACATTTTGAGGGTTTGTCTGCCATTTAACACAATGAAGTTGCACGTTGCACTTTATTCATCACTATTGTGATTCATTTTTTTTTGCCTCTTGCAAAGTTGGCTGGTTAGTATTCCCTGAGGACAGGTATGGAAAACACAGGAATACATATACACAAATCATCTGTGTATAACTGTAATAGCTAAATACTTTAATACATCCAAATCAAATTACAAAGTAAAAAATCAGTCAGCCAATCAGTCAATCAAGAGGCACAACAAATATAGAATGTGCAAATGCGCATTGGTATGTCACAAGTCTGGGAGTCAACAATCCTGTTGATACTGTATGTCTTAAACAGTCTTCCAGGAATCCTTGAGTCACATCCCTTCTGCTGTGAGTAGCTGCAATCATTGCTTCAGATGATTGGACTCGATCCAACAAAATAATGTGGTAAAAGTCCGAAAAAGTTGCAAAGAGATCCCAAAAGTGAATAGTCCTCAAAGAAGTAAAGTTGTCTCAGATTAAACTTGAAATTGATGCATAAGTAAAGAACCCCCGTTCATATCGTTTTTCAACCAGTAGGACTTCCTCAGGATTGTTGTATGAGCAGTATGACCAGATATAAATAGTACTCACTTTAGCTCATTGGTGGAGATGGTGGAGAAAACCTACAAGTGGTGTATGTGGAACCATATAAATGCTTCCATGATGTTTACCATACACCTACACCTCTCTTGCAGGCTGGATGACAAACTGCAATTTAAGGAAGAATTGTCAATGAATAGCACATATATTATTTAAACCTGTGATAATCGCCATCCAATTCTATGATTATAGGCAATCAAATCCCCAACACCAAGTAGAGGATATTATTATGGAATATAAACCAATAGCTAAACATGAATGTCAATGGTAATATAAATAATTTTAATTATATATTATAGAATAAAAAATATTTTATATTCTTTATCAAACATTGTAATAGCACTCACAACTTACTTATTGTGTGGTGTATTCAGCTTTGTTTGTATTTTAAATGTTGTTATTAGTGTGTTAGGTTTTGCACTCTTAACCCCTTCACACCCAAAATCGAGTTAACTCAATCTTGCATTGTAATGCATTGAAAAGCAATCAATAGCATATCAAGACCCTATTTCTTTCATATAATTTTCTTTGATATAACTTTATTTTATATATTTTTAAGAAAGATTAGTGTGCCACCTGTGGAGCAATGATATCCACTGTCTTATCTCTCTCCTTTTTCCTCTTACAATAAACAAGATGCAAGGACCAGATCTAACTCATTGTAACAGAAAGTTCACAATTGTTGCTACTGCATTACAACAGCCAGGGAGAGAACAGAATACAGGGAGAGCTCTGGGGTCACTTACTGCTGTACAGGAATAGGATTCAGGGGATTGTAATGAATACAAATCCCTATACAGTACAGATACAAGGTGTTACTGTAATTTCCATATATAAGCATTATGCCACATACAGATATTATTTTTATATTCTATTGCTATTTTTTAGAAACTGCATTTCTTATAATCTCATTAGGATCGCTACAAATCCCCATAAGCAGGATACCTGACCATTTTTATTATCTATCTTTATCACATTTACTGTAATTTACACAAAGGCCATTTCTGTCTGTATGCTGATAACAGAGACACCATGTGAAATTTTGCAAGATAAGGGACACCAACTAGAGTTCAGAATTTTTAATTTCAACAATATTTCATTTTATATTTAACTGTTAAATTCACATCCCGTATTTTATATAAATGTTATGATAATTTTTTTCAACAAAAAAGTGCTTGGTAGTGAAGGGGTTATTATACAATGGAAATCCAATCTAATGGCTCACAAAAATTAGCACCTGGGAAAGAAAACAGGCAATCGCATTATGGGAAAATTTTCAACACAAGACTTTTGCTTTCTCTGGCAATGTTTGATTATACCACTGAATTTTACATTATTCAAGCCTACAATTTCAGTTATGCTTTGCAAACATACATATCTTTTGCCATAAAACTACGTAAAAACAAAATAAAAACACAATCTGTTCCCTTTGTCTCTGTGAGTGCTTAGTTTGCGTATAGGAGGCTCTCAGTCTCTGCAGTTAGGTGATAGTCATGCTTGCTTACACTGAAACAAAATCAAAATGTAAACAAACAATGTAGATTAATCCCTACAAAAAGTAGCTAACATCATCTTTAGATCTTTTTCCCAAACGGATCAAACGCTGAAGGATTTCAATACTCACTATCATTGGAGAAAATCCACCAACTAGGCTAAATAAAAACCAATCCAAATTTCTGTAAGGTGAAAACATGCATACCACAATGAATACAATTTCTGTACATTTAACGATGTGTAAATATTTATTCAATAAACTGTGAGTTTATAAAGAAACTGACATATTCCTTTCTTCTCTATATGGTCGAAATAATTCTCTTGTGAGTGAAAACCCCTGATATTTTTTTATTTTAGTTTTCCTGCAGTGTGTGGTTATCTCTGCAATTGAGACCCTTTCACTAGAAAATATTATTCATATTAAATTGGAGACGTAATGATAATCAGCAGACATGCAATGTAAACCAATAAATTAGGTTTATTCACTATAAAAGTTACTCACTAACCTCCGAATTGGCAACAAAATTGCACCGAATGGTGAATTTCCCTGTAGGAACAATTTTGTGGCAATTTGTGTATTCACAAAGCTGTGAATTCGCCAAATACAATGCAATTCACCGCAGTTCACTGCAATTCAAAGGTGTCAGCGGCACCAAAATTGTCCCATAGAATTCTATTGTGTTTTCTATTCACTGAATACTGAATGGGATTGAAATGTCCAGTGTTTGGGGTGTTTCAACTCAACTTATTAAAACAGGTGTATCCCATAGCTTTTAATGTAAAACATGTCTTTTAAATAGCTTTTTATTTAATAACTTTTTTATTTTTTAAAAAAAGACCATTTATTGTTATCTTTTTTTACAAGAAGCTTTCTTATTTTTTAATTTCTAAGATTTCTTTTATATTTTTGAATTTTTTAACAGATTTTATTAATTTTTAAAAGATGTTTTACTATTTCATTGTAATAGACATTTCTATTATTTTTTAAAGGACCTTTCCTATAATTTAGACACGTATTAATTATTTGTATTGCTTTAAACTCCTATTAGGATTTTTTTTTCAGTTCAGAGGAATACGTTGAGGCAATATTGGCAAATATCGGCAGTTATGGGCACAATTCTGAGGTTTTCACTGACATCCAATAACTGCTTCAGCGACTCCATTTTTGGCAAACTATGAACATTCGCTAAATTCTGAATCCATCTTATTTTTGGGAAATTGGAGTCGCTGAAGTTCCCTGAAATGTGGAGAAAAGCAAATCACTGAAATTGCATGCAATTTTGGTGCTTTGCAAATAGACCTTTTAAGCGCCATTGTTCCATTGATATAACAGTGGATTTACTTCAATGAGCTTCAGCAAACTATGGTGGATCAAGGAAATTCCACAACAGGTCACCATAGCTTCTGCTGCAGTTGTTTAGAGTATTTTCTAGAATTGATTCAAACATATGTTTTGAAGAATTGTGTACTTTTCAGTGTTACAGGCTTATTCAGAGAGCGTGAAAAGAAGGAGAATGACTGGAGAATGACTGGAGAATGAAAAATTCTAGGTCAAAATAGCCAAACCAGAAAAATTTCTCCCTTTCATCTCACTTTCCAAATTGGCTATTTTGATCTAGAATTTTTCATTCTCCAACCATTCTCCAGTCATTCTCCTGCTTTTCACGCTCTCTGAATAAGCCTGTAGGTGTCGCACAGTGTAGGGATTGTTTTTACCTTGTTTTCACCATTGGTTTTATCAGACTTCAATAAAGATTGCTACTTCAAATTTGCACAAGTATAATCGCTGTTGTTGTATACAGAGAATAGCCACAGTTGAATCCTTCTGTGGAAGAATAAGCATGTTACTGTTGTTTAGTGTTCTTCACCATTTACAGCAATTTCAAATTGTTAAAATTTATTTACAAAGATATTTTAAGTTCACAGAAAAGCTTCTCCTGTAACTGTTTTGATCATGGGAAGCGCCGCCGCTTGACGCCATTGTACTAACGTCAATTGAAGAAACAACGTCACCACAAAAACAAAACGGAAGGCAGATCAAAGGTGGATGAGGGATATGTTGTCATTATTCTATAAGTAGCAGAAGAATATGCAACTTTTTGGGCCTTAGAACTTAATCATGCATACCACCATATTCACAATGAAGATACATATAGTCAAGTACAATGTATTCTATTGGTGCATCCAAATCATGGGACATATTAACATATAGAGGCATACAAAAATAAGTGCAAGTATACTCTGTAGAGGCAGCCTTCCTAACCCTTATATTGCCATGGATAGAAAATGGACACGAGAGGAACAGAAAATGCTGTCCATATTCCGATAATATTCTGCAATGACAGATAAAAGCAGTCATATATTAGTACTACACATGAGATGCTCAGGCAAGAAGAAGAATTACACAAATTGATGTATGTGACGTTCGTCACTTTAGACTTGGGGTGCGTGGACATGGAGATGGGTTTGAGGTGCAGGCCTGAGTTTCGTTATTATTTTCATTGCCCTATTGTTTGCAGAATGTTTGTGGGATCTGTGATTATGTAAGAATGCATTGTCTATTCTTTGTGTACCTGTTATCTGCTTCTATCTGAATAGTTTGTAAAACTGCTGTCTGTATGCAATGTAATTAGATTTCTGTTTGTCCATCCTCTTTAGAAATGCTAAGTAATGTTTACTGTAACTGTCTAATCTAACTGATTTATTGGAATTAGATTTCACCTTCCAAGAAATCAATGTTTGTGAAATTATGTTTCAGTGTAATTAGGTCCTCCAATGGGTTCTAAGGGGGTTTTGTATATGCAAATGACCCCTGTTTGACCACATAAATATATGTGTCCCTGATTAAAATTGAGTTCCATTTCTACCCTTAAAGACTTCAGATCTACAGTCTCGTCTTATTTCTGGGGATGCTAGCGGGCTCTATCTGTCCCGGTCCTTAAGCTTCGTCTAAGGACTGGAGGAAGGCATGGGAGTCTGCCTGGGTAGAACACGGGGGTCCTGCAAGGGATCGGCATTGGCAGATGTGACCCTGTCAGGGAACAGAGATCTGTCACAATGTAAATGATGTCGATCAAATTCCCTGTTGAGGCCTTCCAGACACAGGGCGCTATTACAATCTTCACGCAAACGTTTGCGCCAGTGCAAAAATGCATTAACACAAGGGGCAAAACCCTTTGCGCTGAACGTCGTATTACAATGTTAGCACAACAAACGCACATAATCATCTACCGTGGGTGAACCTGCGTGAACGCTGCACAAGCGTACTGTACTGCGCGCGTCCTATACTTAACATTGTGAGCGCAAATTTGTTTGTGCGCTGGTATGCGGATGGTATTACAATCTATGCGTAAAATTTAACGTACTGCGTTTGCACGCATAATTTTAATGACTTCTAAAACCTGGTGGTAATGGCAAATCTGAACGTCCTGGCCGAATCCAAATACACCAGCCCAAAAAAAATACACAGCAAAGTATAGTTACACATTCTACACATACCCAAACAATAAAATTGAGAAGTTGTGCTTGTTTTTTTTTTGAGCATAAGATTGACTTTGGCAGGTGCAAAAACTTAACGTGAGATAATTGTGGTTCTTAATTCTGATTGGCTGAATCGCGTGAAAAAACAGTCCGCACACCGATTTCTGCGCGCAACGTTAATGCGCGCATTTTTGCGCATCTTTTTACCCGCGTTATTTTTTGACGGATGAAATAATGCATGAAGATTGTAATACCAGCGTTAATTTATGCGCGTTAACGTTTATCGCTTCGCGCAAAAATTCACACATTTACCGTGCATTTTTGCGTGAAGAATGTAATAGGGCCCACAATGTATTAAATGTGTCAATCCAGAATTTTTCTTTCTTATTCAACATTCTGATTCTAGCCCCCCCCCACATAGTGGAGGGACATGGTCAATTGCTTGGAAGCGCAATTGGGACACTTTTAGCACTATCCCATAGTGAACGCTAACTATAGCATTCGGATGAGTAAGTGTTAACGCCAGGATAAGTGACTTTAATGCATGCCCCCGTATTACCTTCCAAACACTAAACCCATAACTGGTTGTTGCGCTTGCTCGAGCTTACTGTACTTTGCGCTCCTCATGTTGAGTATAGGATGCACAATCAGTAATTAGCGCTAAGTAAGGTATTACAAAGTGGTAGCACTAATTACAGCAGCGATGAGCAAGCCAAAATATTAGAGACACCTAAAATCTGGTGCTATCTGATTCTGCTTTTGTGAAACCATTTAGCACTTCCTAAAATTCCCCCAATAAATTCGATACTCACCTCTCATCCTGCGACGACAACAATCCACTTTCCCAATCCACTGCTTCATGTCACTGTGAGCAGAGTGAGTTTGGGAACAAATAGTTCCCTATCTCCCTGTCTCCACGGTGCTGCATGATCTCGCAAAAGTGAGATCGTGCAGCACTCGCGGCCCTGAAGTGCAACCCTCCATGGAGTCCAATGAACTCCAGGAGCTGGTACTTGAGGTTTCAGGAAGCATTACCGCGAGTAAATGTTAATGTATACAAAGATATCTTGATAAGTGATATGTACAGTCAGGTCCAGGAATATTGGGACATGGACACAATTCTAACATCTTTGGCTCTATACACCACCACAATGGAATTGGAATGAAACAAACACAATGTGCTTTAACTGCAGGCTGTCAGTTGACAGCAACAGATTCCAAATGCAAATAGCACACTTGAAATGAACTCTGGGCCTTTTATCTGCACATTGTAATTGGGGTAATGAGGGAATATCACACACCTGGCCATGGAACAGCTGAGAAGCCAATTGTCCCATTACCTTTGGTTCCTTAACAAGTGGGAGGCACATCTGCAAACTGCTGTACGTCCTACACCGTTCAACTGAGTTGGATGTACATTATTATTATTATTATTATTCTTTATTTATAAAGCGCCAGCATATTCCGCAGCGCTGTACAATAAGCACAGTATAGACAGGTTACAATACATTGAACAACATTTGACAAACAGTACAGGAGGAGATGGCCCTATTCCCGTAGGAACTCACAATCTGGGAGGGTTGGGGTTGGAAACAGAGAGGACTGTAAGTGAGAGTGATTGATGGTTGCGTCAGTGAGTTGGGTGGTAGGCTTCCCTAAATAGGAATGTTTTCAGGGAGCGTTTGAAGGAAGAGAAGTTAGGGGAAAGTCTGACAGTACGAGGGAGCGTTCCAGAGAGTGGGGGCTGCGCGTGAGAAATCTGCAGTCTATCATGGAAGAGGTGATGCGGGGAGAAGCTAGGCGCAGGTCACTGTTTGACCTTAGGGAGCGGGCTGTACGTACATACCCTCAAATTAAAGCTGCCAGTCTACAGTTAAAGCACATTATGTTTGTTTAATTCTAACTCCATTGTGGTGGTGTATAGAGCCGAATTTGTTAGAATTGTGTCGATGTCCCCAATATTTCTGGACCTGACTGTAAGTATGTAATAACATCAGGACTGGGCCAAGACATTGTGCTGCCTGGGTCCAAGAATGAAATGCTGCCCCTCCCCAAAAAATGTGGTGTGTAAGAAAGTATCACAGAGCTCCATAGCAATAAAACACACAATCATACACACCACAGATTACTTTGAATTTTATTGCATTGGCACTCTGTGATACAGTAATGTGCAGTGTGTATGAGCGTATCACAGAGCGCCACAGCAATAAAACTCACAGAAATATGCGGCCAGTATGAGTGTATCACAGAACTCCACAGCAATAATTCTGTGTATCACAGAGCCCACACATCCACATACCACACCACAAAGTCACACATCCACACACACCCTGAACAGGACTAACCAAGGCCAAGTCAGCCACTGAGCCTAGATGAGGCCCCGCCAGCTGCTCCGTGGCCTTTGACAGGGTGGAAAAAAGCTGCCCCTGGCAAAGAGCTGCCTGGAGCCATGGTCCCATCTGTCCCCATGGATGGCCTGACCCTGAATAACATACAGTGTTTAAACAATAATTAATTGGTGCTGCTCCTTTCTGACATGTGGTGGTATGGCACACCCCAGCAATAAAACAGTACCTAAATAGAAAATTGACAAACAGGATAAGAACACAAAAGGAGCGCACACATTCAAAACCGGGATCAATCATCGAAAATACCATACGATATGCTCATTTAGAAGTGACATGTGAAAAATAAAATAAAACCATGCAGTGCCACAACAGATTACAATAGTGCACAGTGACCATATAGAAATAAATATACTGTACATTCAGACAACCTATTGAAGCAGTGTATAGTGCTTTGAACTATTGCATATCCCTCTGCTGCTTATGGAACAGAGATGTTTCCTGCACACCCACTCTTGAGCCAGCTTCTTTTTTGTCATAATAGTATGATTCTATGCCTCTGAGCTGTATGGAACTGAAATAATTATGGCTCTGATTTAGAAATATTTCTTTACTGCTCATTTAATGGGGATTCACGTTCACATAGAACTGTTGTCTCTTTAATCCTCAATTTGTTTAAGCATAAAGGAAAGCAAGAAATATGGTGCTGAGTTGATATGCACAGCTATTCCTTATTGATGTATTCTTGGTATGAGGTATAAGTAGAGAGAAGTGCTAGGAGCAGTGCATATTCAATATATATATATATATATGCAAAATATATCGCAGCTGGAAAAATGGAAAATATATGAAAACAAGTAGGAAAGAATAATGCACCAGGAGCCTGTGGGTAATAAGGATAAACAGAACAATGTATGATAGAATGTCCTCCTCCAGATGGTATCCCATAAAGAAAAAAAAAGTAGAATTCAAGACGTTAGAGGGGGCGGGGGGATGCCGTACAGATATCTGCCGAAACAAATATTTCTTTGTGACCATCAAAAATGAAAATGTTAGAAATCATAATGTATTTGTAAGTGAAAGAAAAGTTAGGTGTCTTTTGAAAATACAGTAAGACAAACTTCAACGTTCATAATTAAAACCCAAAAAAGAAAGATAAACAAAAAGAAATGAGAATAATTTGTGAAGCATTTTAGGCTTTATGAAGTACAAGGAGATAGCTGTTACATAATGCACGTACGTGCATTTATGCTGGAGAATGAAGTGTGTGGAATCTGCATTTATAAAGATAGAACCTGGTAAAGGTGGAAATATATACAGTATATAATGGATGTAATTTATAAACATGATTTTTTACATGTATCATACTACAGCTGGAGCTTTGCATTTCTGTAAAACAGCAGATCTCCATACTCTTCAAACAGCTTCAGCACCTTGGATAACATGTTCATCGTGCTGAAAATTTGGGGCATGTTCTGGAGCCCAATTGCAAATGAAATTATATTGCCTTAAATTAAATTCCTTTACATTGCTCCAGAATATGACCAGATTGAACTTACTTGTATGGCTATTCAGAGAGCACTGAAAGGTCGCTGACATTTCGGTGCTCTCCCGTTCCCTGCACTTCGGGGAATCAAATTTCCCCACCCTGTGGTAAATTCAGCGTTCACTGCAGGTTCCCCAGAGTGCAGGGAATGGACCCCAAAATCCTCTGCAAAACAACCGAAAACCCACCAAACTCCTGCCGAAATCCGACTGCAAAAAACCCGCATTCGATACGATCCAAAGTATCGGATCAGTCGAACTGCCACAAAAAAATACACTAAACATGGCTGTAAAAAGTTGACGAGCCACCAAACACAGAGCAGACCGGCCACTGGAAAAAGCTGCCAAGCTGACAAACGGGGTAAAAAAAAAACAAAGCACTAAATGATTGAAATTGTCAAAATTGAAACTCTTTTTGTAAAAAAAATACTCAACAAAAATGCATGGAATTAGCATACAAGGTCCTATGAATGAGAATAATAAAGTCTGTTACAGAAAAAAAGAAAACGCTATTAAAAAAATGGGAAAAACAATTGCTCAAAAAATCCCAAAAAATGACTAAAAGATCCTAAAAAAAAGTCAATAAATAGATCTTTTACTGCAGATTAAAAGAATAAATGGTTTATTAGATATTGAATAAAAAACAAAATATTTTTAACATTTAAGCCTATGGGGTTCGCCTGAATAAACCTGCCAAATGAAACCACTGAACAGCAGGGCACTTCGGCATCCTTTCGCTGCTGTTTGGTGTTCACTGAATAGATTAACCATTGCTTCTCTATGGGGGATTTCACTGCCGTCGAACAGGCACCATATCTGCTGGCAGTTCAGCAAAATTTGGCAAACTGTCTGCTCTCTGGGAAATTCCCTGATAGGTGTCATTTTGGGGCCTGATCGGCTCTCTCTGAATAACCCCTTTGATGTTGGGCGTCTGTAGGAACTTGTGAACACTTACTATACTCAACCATTATAGTGAATGGGTTAAGGTAAAATAGTGAAAAAATGTGTCTTCAGTGACTGTTAAGGCAATTCAAGATGTGTTACCATACAGGTAGACAGAAGAACTGCAGCTAGCAATTTCTGTGGATAACTGAGATTTGTGGCTGCCTATTTCAGTCTAGCCTGACAGTATTTTTATTCTATCTAGTCTATTGCTTTACTAAGTCATTATTTTTTTGTATTCTCCAAAATGTAACACCTGCAGCTCCTACAAGGAAATACATAAGATATACCATGTAATTTACTAGATCTTTTCTTACAAAAAAGGACTCTTCACTAAAAGGTAAGAAAAAAATGATATCTTAAAGTTTCAGAAAGAACTCCTAATAACTTAACATTGTCAGTTTTCACTGTCACTGCTTTTCAGTCTCTCTGGATCAATATACCATAAAATATTCAGAGGGAAAAAGGTGCTCTTAAATATAGTTATTTTGAAGCACTTAGATATTTTTAGATTTCAGTGTTCCTCTTGGTTACCTGGATACCCCATTGTATAATCACTGCTTTTGATGTCAAACAAAGCACTTTTATTTTTCAACAGGCAAAAAATTTTCACCAAACGATAACCTTGGAAACAAGATTAATTTTGGAAACAGCATATCTTGTCTTCATAAATGTTTAATTGCTTTTTTTTGTCTAAAAGAACAATCAATCTGGAATGTGTATCAATAAAAATAAAGGTTTCTATTTAATCTTATTTTTTTGCATTTCCTTTTTGTATTATTTTTCCACATTTTGTACAAGCACATAAAATCAAAGTCTCAAATCTTACCAGTATATGATATTGTACATTTGGTTTTGTTCTGTAAACCATGAGTTTTAAAATCTTTAAATCAGAGTATTAAGCATTTTTTCTTAGGGATGTAGCTTTATAAGTTTCTCAATTTCACATGTTTATAGATGTGTTAATACACATTCACTGGTAAGCCACAACATTGAAACCCCTGACAGATGAAGTGAATAACATTATCGTCACAATGTCAAGGGGTGGGATATATTAGGCAGCAAGTGACCAGTCAGTTCTTTAACTTCAGTTGTTGAAAGCAACAGAAATGGGCAAGTGAAAAGAGTGACTTTGCCAAGAGCCAAAAACTGATGGCTAGACAACTGGGTCAGAGCATCTCCAAAAGTGGTACAAGGAAGGTCAACAAGTAAACCGACTACAGGGTGCTCATTGATGTACGTACGGAGCGAAAGCTAGCCTCTCTGGTCAGATCACACAAAAGAACTACCGGTACTGTAGCTGAAATTGCAGAACACACTTGATATACAGCCCTCATACACCCCTGCATGGCAGTGGTGTTCCCTGGTTCCAGTAGCCTCTTTCAGCATAACATTTATATAAAACATTAATTTTACATCAAAACATGTATGTTTATATAATCAAAATCATTTTAGATAAAAAAAATGATGTAAAAAATTATTTTACTTTAAAACACTCTTTTTTGGCATAAAAAAATGTAACATGCAATGACCATACAATAAAACTCACACTACATTATAATAACCTGTAACTTTCAATGTGTATACTGTAAAATTCACTAATTGTTAGATTTTAATTTTCTGTATGAATATATAAATATTCTGTAATTCAATTATGATTTATAACAGCCTGTTTTAATGCAGGGCTGTGGTTTTCCCCCTTCCCCCCTCCCCTTCTTGTCCCAATACAACAGATTTCCTGATCAGCTTCATATCCTGTGTTAACTCTTTTCAGGCAAAAATAGAAATGCCTGCGAAACCATCTCAAATCATATATGGTAATAAGTGTTTGTTAAGCCGTGTTGGTTAAACTCTGATGTAGAAATGTATCTGCTCTGATTGGCTGTTATATCACATTCCTATGTTGGGTGGGATAGGAACCTCTTTTCTACAACGCACGTTTCTATTGGATGTTGAAATAATAAACTGTTCTGACTATCAGGGTTATTCAGAGAGCGTGAAAAGCAGGAGAATGACTGGAGAATGAAAAATTCTAGGTCAAAACAGCCGATTTGGAAAGTGAGATGAAAGGGAGAATTTTTCTGGTTTGGCTATTTTGACCTAGAATTTTTCATTCTCCAGTCATTCTCCAGTCATTCTCCTGCTTTTCACACTCTCTGAATAACCCTGTATCATTTTGATATTCAGACGTGAAACGCCCATATCCTGGTGTGGTTGGTTTTATTGTCTCCTCTGATCAGTGTAGTGCAGCGTCTTACTTCATTTTTGATATATGAGCAAGAAATGACAGACTATTTCAGATTCCAATTATGGTAATTATAATAGAATTTTTTTCGTTTGTTTATTGTTAATATTTAGCAGTTGGTGTCAGAAATGAGATCTAATAATTCAACTGTTTGATATGATTTAATGTTAAACAGTGGCTTATATAGACAAAGTAACTTTGCTAATAATTAGGAATCACGCACTGAAATCCATGCAAACAAGAGTCCTTACTGGTAAAATCCTTTATAAATAAACAAATAAATAAAAAAAAATAGTAAATACACTGAGTCCGCTAAATTTTGAAACACAACATAATAATTTATTATCCCAAAAATAATTATCCAAAATAATGCAAATAAATGATATTCAATAAAATATAAGGCGAGGACACTGTAACCCCAGGTATAATTAGTTTAATTGCCTAAATTTGGTTTATCTTTTAGATGATCACAGGTGATATGTGAGCAAAGGAAAGAATTGTTAGATTTTAATTTTCTGTATGAATATATAAATATTCTGTAATTCAATTATGATTTATAACAGCCTGTTTTAATACAGGGCTGTGGTTTTCCCCCTTCCCCCCTCCCCTTCTTGTCCCAATGCAACAGATTTCCTGATCAGCCTCATATACTGGATTAATTCTTTTCAGGCAAAAATAGAAATGCCTGCGAAACCTACTGTATCTCAAACCATATATGGTAATAAGTGTTTTTTAAGCCATGTTGGTTAAACTCTGATGTAGAAATATATCTGCTCTGATTGGCTGTTATATCACATTCCTATGTTGGGTGGGATAGGAACCTCTTTTCTACAATGAACGTTTCTATTGGATGTTGAAATAATAAACTGTTCTGACTATCATGTTGATATTCAGACGTGAAATGGCCATATCCCGGTGTGGTTGGTTTTATTGTCTCCTCTGATCAGTGCAGCGCAGCGTCTTACTTCATTTTGATATGAGCAAGAAATGACAGACTATTTGGGATTCCAATTATGGTAATTATAATAGGAAAATTGTTTTGTTTGTTTATTGTTAATATTTAGCACTAATGTATAGTAAACCTGCAGCTCGCAGTGTATCTACTGTAAAATACATTATTTATTTTAATTATAACCCGCAACTCACACTGTCTTTATTGTAATGTACTGTGACATGGACTGTGACATGTGTGCATGTGTCAGGATCCATGCCTGCTGTTGCCAGGATCCATGCCTGCTGTTTGCTGTCATATCCGTGCTTGCAGCACATCCAGGAAAAGTGCTGCCCTCAGGTTCAACACAAAACCAGAACCTTCACAGTTAATCACAGAACACACACACACCATACCCCTGTGTCTGACATAAAGGTTCTCTCTGCCCTTTCCTCTGGACTTCAGCATTATCTCCTATACCTTGACCTGGAAAGACCTATGATTGCCTATTCTCTATGTGTATCAGAGCTCTGCTTTGCCCACTGACTCTGCATCCTCTCTGCCAGCCCCTGAACCTCAGACTGTTTCCTGACTATGATTCCTGCTTAGCCCTCTTGACACCATGCTTTACTGCAAGGTACTGTCTGCCAATAACCCTGAACTCACTGCATACTGTGCTCCATACAACCAGACTGGGACCCCACCAGCGCTGAGCCTGACAGCATGAATCTGTCTGCTTATATTTCTCTTTATTTTTGTTTTAAGATGAAGGCATTAAGACCCAGGCGGAAATGTAGTTTTTTCTTGCTACAGGTGTCTCCAACCTGGCAATCAAGGGGAAAAATAACTTTTACTTGGCAGGACACGAGAGAGAGAACAAGGTGAGCTCTGAGGCTGGCAGCGTGTAAAAGTACAGAAAGGTATGATGTAGAAATTAAAACCAAATGAGGTTGTCTCTTTTGTTAGTACTCCAAAAACTGAAGAGGGACCTTTATTTTGAGTAAGTTAGAGCTCTGATGAGCCAGGTTTTTATTTTCTGTTATATTTTGTTTAATTTTTAAATGCTGCTTCAATAAACCACGCAATTCATAACGAGACTGTCTGTGATGTGATTGTTCTAGAGGACCGTGCAATGGTGCCCTGTGACAATGCTGATCACAGTACACTATTGTACAGTAAACCTGCAATTCTCAATGTAAAACATTGTCTATAAAATACACTACTTTAATTATAACCTGCAACTCCCAATGTGTGTACTGTAAAATACAGTAACTCCCAATATGTCTTCTATAGAATACAACATTTTAATTATAACCTGTAATTCACCATGTATTTACTGTAAAATACACTTGTACAGTAAATCCAAAACTGTCAAATGTGTCTACTGTAAAATACATTATTTTAAATATAATCTCTGACTTGCGATTGCAGTACTGTAAATGCTGCATTTTTATTTTAAACACTTTATATATCGCTGCTGGCAGTCAAAACATTTGCAAAGTCACAGAAAGCTGCATGTTTTACAGGAAAGGGTTTTCCTGTTTTTCAAGGGTAGCAACCTTGAGGCTAGGGTCAAACGAAAGCATTTTTACACGCGAACGTAAAAAAGTGCGTCCGAACGAATTGACGTATTTTTTCACGGAATATGCGAAAACGGTCATACGATGCGCATTTTCGTGCGTGATGTTTTACGAATCCAAACCAGGAAACTTTTTGCGTCTGGACGTTATGTTGGCCGGACATGAGCAGGGTCTGACGTCTCCAAATCACACACACACACCGCTAGCGGGCGCAGCGCACTCTGTACGTCCATACTAGCGGTTCTGCGTTCTCGAAAAAATGCGTTCGTTTTCCACTTGCGTTGCGCGGCCGGACTTTCGTGCGACCGTACTTCGTATATTGGCCGTCATTGCCCGTCATTTGCTGCTAGTGCGGCAGTAATTATGTGCGCCTGAACGCGCGTTAAAAGTGCGCTGGTCTGACCCCAGCCTAAAACTGTAGTTCTGCCCCGTTCCTTGGAAGCCAAATAACATTTAGCTATTTGACAATATTGTATATGTTGGCGAAGGTGTTTGGGGACAATTGGTGTTTATTATGCAACTTTAAATCTTTTATTTTTTACAAAACAAGCCATTTTATGGAGAGAGGGCGTTCCCTTGGCAGCACATTGGACAGCTCACATGTCAGCATGTAAAGTGCGCATCGGTGAGCCCATATAATGGGAAAGATATCACATGTTCTCTGGCAGGCTTAAAAGTTAATGACTTTGCTTAAGGGTCTATTCACTAAGCACCGAAATAACACACTAAGCACCAAAAATTTTCACACTTCGGCACAGTTCAGCGCACTTCAATGATTAAGTTTTGCAACATTTTGCTGTATTCATCGGCTGGTCACCATAGTGTGCGAAGATGGATTCGCCGAAGCTTCATGAGAAAGTTGGAGAACGTTGCCGAAAAGTGCCAAAGTGGCCTTGGCGAATCCCATCGAACTGCAAAAAAAACAAAAAACAACAAAAAATGGAACTCTCCTATTCTCCTAATAGGTGTTTAGCCAATAAAAATGCATTAAAATATGTCTAAATAATAAAAAAGTCCTGTAAAAAAGAATTAAAAAGTCTCTTACAGAATAAAAACACTGTTTAAAAAAATTGCGAAACAAAAATTTCATCTAATAAATACAAAAAGGTATTCTAAAAAGATGAAAAGCCTTTTTGCTGAAAATGAAAAGAATATTTTTTTAAAAAAAAAATCTTACTTTTTACAATGAAACCTGTGGGATTCGTCTGTTTAAACTTGTCGATCCGAATCACCAAAAATCAGGACATTTCGCCAACACGTCGGTGCAGTTTGTCATTCCCTGAATAAATGAACCATTACTTACTTGAACCATGGGACAATAAAGCTGATGCCGAAGATCTCCAAACTGCATCAAATTTCGCCAGCAATTCGCCTGTATTTGGTGAATTGACAGTTTAGTGAATAGACAAACTGCACAGAGCTTGAATTTCACTTTCAGGGCAGTTTGGTGGCAAGTTCGGTGCTTTAATCTTGCAAAGTACAGAAACCATGCGTTCTTGGAAGCCCGCGCAAATTTCTGGGTTAGTACATCCTGCCCCAAGTGTCTATTTAGACACAGAATATGACTATGCCCTAACTTTAATTACAGTATTTTGACTAGATGCATTTATCACTGGTCAAATTAGGAGCAATGCTACTTGTAAATTTACCTTTAGGAGCTGGTTCGTAATGGTTTTAAATTTTTTTTTAATACTACTCGATGGTCTTTTTTATATTGCTATCAGATTAAAAGTCCTCTTACAGGACGTGATGGTTACATACCATTCTTAGAATAAGCAAGCCAACCATAGGTCTTCAGACTTTGTCAATTTACGGTTGGTAGGATCACTATTTATTTGATCTTAAAATGTCAAAAACATGGGACTCCTACAGATAACTATGTACCACTACATATAATATATTATTTTTTCCTCCTTTATCATTTTCTCAGAAGTCTGTTGCTGTCCATATTCTTTACTCTCATTTTTCTGTGATATATATATATTTTTTTTTTTGCTGGTTTCCTGCAGTGATTTACCTGCAGGAAGTCTCAGCTCTCACATTATTTCAATAATCTGTGGAATAGTGTACGCAGCCCATAAACTTTCCCTTGGAGAGTGGCCTCATGACCACTTTATGTGCATCTGCAATGGCTTGGATACAGGCTCATCAGTATCTCTGCAGTCTCCCATTATTATTCCCTCTCAGGCAACAGGTGTAGTGCTACTGTTTGTATGGCTCGGCAGGGAACCCTGGACCTCATGTATATTTTGTTCCCAATGGGTGAGTTATCCATATAATAAATACAGATGAAAATTATAACTTGACACTACATTTTGTATTTCTTTTAAAAATATCTGCTCTTGAGAAGTAAATTATGGATGCAGCTTTTACGGTGTATTTGAATTGGACAAAAAAATGAAATGTTACTCAATTACGGGTCGACTATATTGTATTTTACCCAATTTTTAATACCTTCTTTAGCTACTATCACTGAGATTGCACAAATAACCATTGTACTAACAGCCTAAAGGTTAATCATTAGCCATTCTAAGTCTCATAATAGTATTTCACCAGTCCATTGTTCCCAGTAGGACAAGATTACACTATGAGTTGTAATTTAACATGCTGTGAGCCGTTTAAGCATTGGTAGAGAAAAAAGTGGTTCATCCATTTCATACACTATCAACCTTAGGTAGCCGGTAATGGTAATAATAGCAGTTTATTATGACATCACTTGCCAATGGTACATGGTTTTTCAGCCATTTCTGAATCTAGGACATACTGTAACGGTGCTCAAATTACATGTAATGGAAATATTCATCCACTCTGCAATAAAATGAAGAAATCACTGCTTGCTGCAGGAGAAATCACTTTACATAGTATGGGGATATATTTCTCTAATTTCTTTTGCCATTGGTGACATTTCCACAGGTACACAATATAATAGTGTTAATTTCCGTAGTAGCGTATGTCTTATATCATCTGTTATTATCTAAAAATGAATACATTTTAGGTATAGAGCACATGTGCCTAAAGCAAGAAATGTTTAGTCTCAATTGTTGATAGCATAACAAAATGTTTATTTTTTTATTCTATAAAAGTGTATTTATGTACAGTAACAAAAAGAAAACCGTACGAATCAAGTTTCTTCTTGATTGCAAGCATGACTTAATGCAAGCTAAAATGCTTTCTATGAACAAGACCTGCGAAAGAAAAAAACACTTACAGTGTGCAAGAGTACTTCAAAAGAGTGCCGTTTGAATAATCGCATGATTTGCTTATACATAATGATAAATGAGCTGGATATTACTTTAATAGCCGATGTGTGCCATAAGGGGCCTCTGTCTATCAAATGAAGAGCTTGTTATTATCGAACCAAGTGATAAGGCATGATCATCATTGCTTGGAATATCAGTAGATTAATTATTTTGATGATAAAGTATGTTATCCATTCAATATGCCAAGTAGTACTTCAAACAGTTTCCTTCCACCAAATGTATCTAGTTCGGATTTTGTAGACTGTGATTTCTTTCTCCTTCAATTTTCAGTTTGTTCTTTATTACAGGGATTTTCTGATTTTTAGTTGATAAGCTCATTAATGTTGCATTTATGATGTCTATTATAAATTACTAGACAAGGTATATAATAATGCATTTTTTGACAAGAAAAAATAAAATAAAAAATAGTTATAAAATAACCATTAATAATTTTTAAAAAAATTGCATATTTCTCCTGCAAGAAAATGACAAAATAAATGATAAATACATCTCAGAATCTCTTTAATATGAATGACCAGCCCAAGCAATTGCCAGCACAGGCCACCATAATAATGTAACTATATAGCGATTATGGGCTTCCATCAGAAATCCTCCCCAGCAATCTCTCCCTTTTCCGGCCCTGGCACGCCTGACTTCCCCCTTCCGTCTGATAATAAGTAAACAAACATTTTGGACAGAATGTCCACTATTGCGACTAGGGATGAGCCGAGCACCCCCGTGTTCGGTTCGCATTCGAACTCTAACAATTTCAAAAGTTCGAGTTCGGACGTGAACCGGATCCGAACTCAATGCAAGTCAATGGGACTCGAACGTTCGATTTTTAGAGTGCCCTCCAAGAGGGCATATATGCTATATATTTGCCATAAAAGGTGTATGGTAGGGATGTGGGTTTCGGAATTTCAGAATTTTCACGAAATTTCCCGATTCGTGCATTCGGATTCAGATGATTTTTCGGATCCGAAAACGGCAGATCCGAACAAATTTCCGAGCCGAAGCGAAAACTTTTCGAATGGACTAGAAAAATCGAAAATCATTTTTGTTCCATTCGTAATTTCGGCTCCATTCCTGATTTCGGTTCCATTTCAGTAATTTCGGACAATGTATTTTTCGGTTATATCGCTGATTCTGTAATTTTCTTTATCTTTCCCATCTCAAGGTATCCTTCCTGGAAAACCAGAGAAATGTCAATGTATCCTTCACGGGAAACCAGAGAAATGTCAATGTATCCTTCCCGGGAAACCAGAGAAATCTCAATTAGCGATGAGCTGTTCGGTTTGGACGGTTCGGAGTTCGGGCCGAACTTAGCCTGTTCGGTTAGGTCACTAACTCCGAACATTTCCGGGTGTTATTCGACCACAATGCATCACAATGGCCCACAATGCACTTTCCCACTGGCCTGAAGCTCGTAATTGGCTACAGCCTTGCACCTGACCACAGGTCTGGTGCAAGACAGGTTCAATAGTATGCTAATCACGGCTCAGAGTCCTGATTTGGCAAATTTTGCCCAATCATGGGCTCACAGAGCTAAGTCCCGCAGCACACTATATAAGGTTTCCACGCATAGCTTCAGCATGCATTTGAGTGGAGATTTCAGAGGAGATTGTTGTTCTGTGTTCTTACTGCCGGTCTGCCACGCTACTGGGGGGGATCTGGGGGGGTCTCATTTCTACCCAATATCTGGGAATTTAGGTGATGTGTGACTTGTCACTATGCCTGCAAGTATTTTGGGGGTTACAAATTTCTTTAAAACATTTGTGAATTGAGGTGATCTGTCTCTTGTCACACAGCCAGTACCACGCAGTATTTTGGGGGGTCACTAATTTTACTAAATATCTGGGAATTGAGGTGATCTGTCTCTTGTCACTGCCAGCAAGTATTTTGGGGGTCACAAATTTCTACAAAATATTTGGGAATTGTTATAATCCGTGTGTTCTCACTGGCTGCCACCCATCAGGGGGTCTCACTGATTTATAGGAGCTTTCTGAGATTTGTAATCTGTGGCTTTTCACTGCCACCCATCAGGGGGTCTCACTGATTTATAGGAGCTTTCTGAGATTTGTAATCTGTGGCTTTTAACTGCCACCCATCAAGGGGTCTCACTGATTTATAGGAGGTTTCACTGCCACCCATCAAGGGGTCTCACTGATTTATAGGAGGTTTCACTGCCACCCATCAAGGGGTCTCACTGATTTATAAGAGGTTTCACTGACACCCATCAAGGGGTCTCACTGATTTATAAGAGGTTTCTGAGACTTGTAATCTGTGTCTTGTCACTGGCTGCCAGCTATCAGGGTGTCTCACTGAGTTCTTTAAATCTTTATACCAGAGTTGAATCAGAGTTCTGTATATATTTAATCTATATATCACTCACCATGTCTGAAAAAATAAGGAACTCTGCAGGAACTCTGCTGTCTGCTGGGAGTTTTCATAAGAAATGTGCAGCAGACCCCACCGTTGCTACATCGATGTACAGCCACATCGAGGATGTCAGCCCGCACCGGGGGGGGACAGAGATCGGCCGGAACCCGGCCGAACGCTGGCCACAAAGAGAGGACGCGCTCAGCGCGTCCACCGCATGGAACGCTACCTGCGGTTGGACGCGCTGAGCGTGTCCACCGCAGCGAAGTGGTTAAAAATGTTTTTTTTTTACTTTTTGTCCTTGTTTCCTGTCCCCCATACACCTTTTATGGCAAATATCTAGCATATATGCCCTCTTGGAGGGCACTCTAAAAACCAAATTTTCAGCCCCATTGACTATGGAGTTCAAGTTCAGATCCGAACATTTGGAAAGTTCATTTGGAAATGGTGACAGTACAGTGCATGCATCCCTGATCATCAGCCACTGCGGGGGGGGGAACAAGTTGACTTGAACCTGTCCTTGTGCCATACTTACACATGTACTCATTGATGGCCGTCTGCTGCTTGTGCAGACGCTGCAGCATTGCTAATGTCGAGTTTCACCTGGTGGGCATGTCACAGATCAGACGGTTTGTGGGAAGGTGGAATTCTCTTTGAATTTCTGCCAGGCGAGATCACTTGCTGGGAATGACCATCTGACGTGGCTACAGACTTTTCTGGTCTGGCTGAGAAGCTCTTCCAGCCCATGCTACCTGGTTAGGAAACACTGTACCACCAGATTTAGGACGTGTGCTAGGCATGGTACATGCGTCAACTTACCCTGGCATAGGGCGGAGAGAAGGTTGCTGCCATTATCACAGATGACCATTCCCAGCTGAACCTGGCGGGGTGTTAACCATCTCTGCACCTGCCCCTGCAGAGCTGACAGAATTTATGGCACGGTGTGGCTCCTGTCCCCATAAACAAACCAGCTCAAGCACAGTATGGCATCTTTTTGCTTGAGCCATTGTGTAGCCCCTGCCACGCATCAGTTTAACTGCCACTTCGCCAGAGAGATTGAAATAGGAGGAGGAGGAAGAGGAAGAGGTGGTGGAGCAGACAGACCTCATATAAGCAGTTTCTGGAGGCGTGGTCCTGGATCCCTCCCAGCTGCAAGCAGAGTTACCCAGTGTGCCGTGAAGGAAATGTAACGTCCCTGTCATTGCTTGCTGGACCACGTGTCTAAAGTAATGTGCACATTGCTGCTGACTGCCTTTCCCAATGACTCCATAAAATTGTCTTCCACTTTCTGGTATATTATTATTATTATTCTGTATTTATAAAGCGCCAGCATATTCCGCAGCGTTGTACAATGGGGGAGTGCAGACATGAGACATACTAAAACACATAAGGAACAGATGGCCCTGCCCTTAGGATAATTGTGCTACTGATACAGCACTTTACACGAGTGCTTGGCTAGACATCCCATGAGTTTACAATCTAAGAGGACAGGGGTAAGTGAAACAGAAGGGTAGCTGGGGAGTGTGGATCCTGTGGCTAGAGAGAGAATAGCAAGCCACAGGTTGATTAAAATAAAGTGGCTACAGGTGGAGGGGAATGAATAAGTTTGGGCCTAGGACTGTACGGGAGGGTGGATGGGTCGGGCGGGTGGCACTGCAGAGTCTGGAGAGGTGGTGCCTCTGTGTTGTGAGCTGTGGGAAGGAAGACGCAGAGCTTTAGGAGAGCAGGCAGGTAATGAAATGCAAGGGGAGGAAGTGGGGGGAGGGGCAAGCATGGTGGTGAAAGAAAAGTTTTTTGTACTATCAAAATTGGAGGGAAGGCATTAAAGGGAAAATTAATCAGCCTGATAATACATAGATTGCAGAAGAGTATGAACACAGCAGGAATGAAGCAGTGGAATGGCCTGAATGACGCAATGGTCGAACGCTGATACCTTGGGAGTCCTTGGGGATGCAGAGTCTGGAGTGCTGGCTGTGTGTGTTGAGCTTGGGAGTCCTTGAGAGTGCAGAGTCTGGAAAGGTGGTGCCTCTATGTTGTGAGCTTGAGAGTATAGTGCTGGAATGGCCTTCCGTGAAAAGAAATGGCGTTTTGGAACCTGCCACTGTGGTACAGCAAATTCACGGAAGGAAGCAGAGACCACCAGCTGGAAAGGCAGCAGCTGTAATGCGAGTAATTTTGCCAAGCTGGCATTTAGACGCTGTGCTTGGGGATGGTTGGGACTAAATTTTTTCTTACGCTGCAGCAGCTGGGGCAACGTAATCTGACTGCGTAAATCTTCAGTTGATGGGATGCTGTCACATTCTGAGGAAGGACCTGGTACACCCATTACTGTAGCATCATCCCTGTCAGTGGAGGTTGTAGGCAATGACATGGCAGAACATGTAGTGGGGGTAGAGACAGATGAGGAGGACCTATGCAAAGTGTTGTGCCAACGGGATGTGTGGCAGGTGGTCATATGTAGCCTCAAGCACGTGGTACCCAAGTGTCTGATGTCTTTCCCACGCTTGATCCTCTTCCGACATAGCTTACAAATAGCAACGCTGCAGTCTGCTGCACATGTCGTGAAGAACTCCCAGACAGCAGAGATCCTGGACGTGTGCTGCGAGACAACAGCGCTCTGCACCTGAGCAGCTCTGACATCTGATGCTTTGGACTGGCTACGGTTGCTCATAGAGGACGTTCTGCCTCGTTTTGTTGTGCCTCCACCTCCTTCCTTGACTCCTCTGTTCGATCAGGCACCCAGTTGAAGTCAGTGACCTCATCATCATTGTCATCAGCCCCTATCTCTTCGTCACTGGAGCCAACCTCGCAATATGCTGCAGCTGCTGGGGGAACATGAGTGCCAGTTCTTTGTGTGTAACTGGCACCCCTCCCTCTAGGCTGATTATACTCCCTTCCTCAACCTCAGAATTTGAATCAGAGCACTGGAGTTGCTGCGCATCCTCAAGCAGCATGTCACTGTCATTGTAGTCAAACAATTCAGCTGACTCCTCCGTGTGTGATAGTGAGGCTACGGCAGGAGTAGCTGTGGACATGGAGGCTGCATTAGATGTTTTGGCAGCTGAAGTGGACTGTAAAGCACTACAAGCCTGGCTGGCAGAAGACTCGGAGGATGAGGATGGCCTGGTTAGCCAATCCACCAAATCCTCTGTATGTTGCTGCTGCTTAAGATGACCAGCACCAGTTAGAAAGGACAACCGAGCCCCTGCAGAGGATGCACCACGTTCACGACGACCAGGGGCACAGCCTCCCAACACAGAGGCTGCTTGCCCTCTTATCTGTGTCTGGAAGCGTCTGCCTGTCCTTTTTGGTCTTTCTGACATGGTGAGTGATATATAGATTAAAGATATACAGATTTTCCAGAACAATGCTATAAATCAGTGATACAGCCTTATAGCCTGGCAGCAGCTGGCAGTGAGAAGACACAGATTACAATTCCCAGATATCTGCTAGAAGTATGTGGGACCCCCTGATAGCTGGCAGTGAGAAGACACAGATTACAATTCACAGAAATCTGCTAGACGTCTGTGAGACACACATAAGGGAACAATCTACTCTCACTCCTGCAAAAAAAACACGTGCTGGGGCTGCAGGGAACCCTTATATAGTGTGCTGCAGGATTTAGCTCTGTGAGCCCATGATTGGGAAAAATTTGCTTAATCAGGACTCTGAGCCATGATTGGCTTAGCCTTGCACCTGACCTGTGGTCACTGCCAGGTGCAAGGCTGTAGCCAATTTCAAGCTTCAGGCCAGTGGAAAAGTGCATTGTGGTTCATTGTGGACAAACACTCGGAAATGTCGGATGTTCGCCGAACGGGCAATGTTCGAATCGAACTCCTGTTTGGATCAAACCGCCAGCCCATCCTTAATTGCGACCTAGTCAGCAACTCGAAGCTGTAATGTGTCTGTTCATAATGTGTGATGTTATTGTTTGTTTACTTTAAATTTTTCTGCCTGAGGGGGGCTGTATCCCTCCTGGTTGATTACGGTTACAACAATCTGTGGTGGTTCAGTGAAGGTTAAATAATAATCCCTGGTGGTCCAGTGTTGGTTAAGTATTGATCACTGGTGGTCCAGTGGACAGAGTGACCTATATAAACTCATTCTTTTGGTGGTCCGATGTAAGTGCAGTGTGCTGTACAACAATGATTGTTGACAATGCATCTTTGTGGTGTGGGCACTCAGTGTGACTCACACTGACACTTCATTGCTGAATGCCAATACTACACAGAGCAGTTACATGGTCAGCATCCAACAGACGGAATGTGTTTTTAATTCTGTTTACTGGACTACCAGGGATTTGGACATTTATGGACCCGGCTGCCCCAGGGGGTTGGAGGAACCTGTTTACAAGCCACTGAGTTTGGCAGGGCAGGTCCCCTTACAGCCAAACCACCCCCCTTCCCCCTAGGGTGCGGACCCTGGATAGCCTCATGTAAAGTAAACAACATAGAGTATTGTGCAATTAATATGTATCAATTTATGGGCCCTATTACATGCTTAATGCTAGCGGTAGAACTCCGATACATAAGCGTTAACACTAGGTTAAGTGACTTTACCATATGCCGCATAGTAGTACAACCCTAGTACTAACAGGTTTAGAAAATCTGTTACTGCATCAGGGATTGCGCTAGCTTCTGCGAGTTTACTGTACATTGCGCTCACTATCAGGGCCGGCGCTGCCACTAGGCCAGCTAGGCAGGCGCCTAGAGCACAGTGCCCGCCTAGGGTGCAACCGGCCCGACCAATTAAAAAAAAAATTGGCCGCGGGGCAGCCTGTGGCAGCCGCGTGATGGAGCCAGCCCCAATACCTGCCGGTGTAGCTGGCATCAAGGAGACAGAGGCGTGGACTTGGTGCTACCAGCTTCCTGCACCAAGTCCACGCCTCCATCTCCTTGACGCCAGCAGTGATGCCAGCACGTATTGAGACTGGCTACGAGGATCCGGAGGAAGACTGAGACGGCGCTGGAGTGGCAGATATCCATGTGTGAGCCTGGGGGCAGATATACATGTGTGAGCCTGGGGGCAGATATCCATATGTTAGCTGGGGCAATATATCCATGCCATGTGTTAGCTGGGGCAATATCGTCATGTGTGAGCTGGGGCAATATCTCCATGCCATGTGTGAGCTGGGGCAATATCTCCATGCCATGTGTGAGCTGTGGCAATATCTCCATGTTTGAGCTGGAGGCAAATATACCATGTGAGCTGGGGGCAAATATACCCATGTGAGTGGGGGGCAATATATCCATGTGAGAGCTGGGGGCAAATATACCCATGTGAGCTTTCTTTTTTTGGGGGGGTGCAAGTAGCTGGTCTTGCCTAGGGTGCAAAATAGTCTAGCACCAGCCCTGCTCACTATACTTAACATGGGAAATGCAATCAGTAATTAGCGTTAGGATTGCAAAGTAGTACAAAAGCTAATTACCGCACCGTTGTGGTAACTAAAAACTTAACTACAGCTAAAAGATGCTGCTAACTGAAACTGCTTCTGCAGAATCAGTTAGCACCAGCTGAAACCACCCAAAAAATCTGATAATCACTTCTCATCTCGTGGCGCAAGCGGTGGACCGATTCGCCACTTCTGGTTGCCAGGACCAGAGTGAGACAATATCTCTATTGTCCCCAGTCTCCCTCCGCGAATCACTCTGCGGCCCTGCATGATCTTGCGAGAGCAAGTCTCCGTGGACTCCATGACGTGACACTCGTGTCAACACATTAGAACTGCCACAAGTATCCAGGAGGGTAGCACTGCGTGCTAAAATGGTGGTAAAATGGGGATGCCAAGGGGAAACCTGCAGGTGCAGATTGTCCCCATTTAGTGCCACGTTTTTAATAGGGCCTTATGTTTCTTAAATATTTTTTTCCCCTATTACGATAAAAACCTCTATTCATATATCTGCATAATATTATTCTTGTTGCAAAATATCGCTTATTATTGCATATAAGGTCAAATAATTGTCTGGACTTGTTTTTCAGTGCTGTGTTCATGCATTCTGAAATAGCAACAGTAATTTTGAATTGTGAGTACTGTGTTTAAGCATTAGTTATAAATTGTGATATTGTAGAACTTCAAGACTTTAAAAATAACTTAACCCTTTCACTGCTGTGCCATATAACCTCTGTGTGCTGAGCTCATTTTACAGTTCTGTGCTCATCATGTTTAAACGAAATTTGAAGTCATGTTTTATTGTAGGACCCAGACAATTTATATATCCTTTTTGTCAGATACTGTATATATAATAATGATATATACAGTATCTCACAGAACGAGTACACTGTCACATTTTTGGAAATATTTTATTATATCTTTTCATGTGACAACACTGAAGAAATGACACTTTGCTACAATGTAAAGTAGTGAGTGTACAGCTTGTATGACAGTGTAAATTTGCTGTCCCCTCAAAATAACTCAACACACCCTTTAGTACACCCCTAAGGAAAAATGTCCAAATTGGACCCAATTAGCAATTTTCCCTCCCCGGTGTCATGTGACTCGTTAGTGTTACAAGGTCTCAGGTGTGAATAAGGAGCAGGTGTGTTAAATTTGGTGTTATCGCTCTCATTCTCTCATACTGGCAGTGGTCTCTGGAACTTCAAGGCACCTCATGGCAAAGAACTCTCTGAGGATCTGAAGAAAAGAATTGTTGCTCTACATAAAGATGTCCTAGGCTATAAGAAGATTGCCAAGACCCTGAAACTGAGCTGCATCACAGTGGCCATGTAATCTCAATATAATCTTTGATGGCTACAGAATAGGTTAAGGCCATAGCTTTCATAGTATTTTATCACAATATCAAGGCCATGATTGCCATATTAAGCCACAAAAATGATACCCAATGTACTACCAAAATTCCTAGATCTATTCAAGTTCTCCAAAACAGGAAAGTTAATGGAGTGCCCTACGTCTATCTACCACCTATATTCAGTGATAATAGCCTGCAAATAAAATGTACCAACTGCATCATCTCATTCAGCATCAAACAAATCTTAATTTATATTAATCCCTGGGTTATATAATACTATGGTATTCCCTTAGGACTAAAATTCAGTGCATTATTGAAGTGTCAGAAATCCTCCTGCCCAAAAAGGCAAACAAATCACCATTATAGCCAAAATCAGAACATGAGAAGGCTTAAATTGCTATAAAAATACCAGAATTACATTAAAGTGACTGTTAAAAGCATGCTCAACGCGTTTCACTGTGAGAAAGATTGTGGCTTTTTCAAGCGTTTAATCACATTCAAGTGATTTAAGATAATGATTTTTATGGTCTTTAGATTCCAGCTTGGTAGACTTGGCCTTTTTTATGTTTGAGGACTCTACTCCAATTAAATACTTAAGAGTACAACTTTCTTTGACATTCTGCACAATAGTTCCCTTTTATTTTGATCAGACATCCATATGTTAACCTCATTTACTGCATTAGGATTATGGGTTTTGGGTTTGAGACATATGAACCATATGATCCCATGCATTCATCATAGAACTATTATTAAACATTGTAGAGTTTTCATTGGTCTTATTAAATATTTGAATAAAGTTCGTTTTTTTAATTCGTACTTAACGATATTCTTCCTTACTTGTTGTTATCTATAATTACATTGAGGGTTAAGTGGGGATTCCCTTCACTTAGAGGAATAACATCTCTTGGCAGGTGTATACCAGGTTTAATCTGTTTGTTGATACACTGCAAATATTTTAAAATAGGAATAACTTTATCAGCAGTCAGAATTCTAACTCTGAAGATAAATGTACAATGGTCAAGTGATTATTTCCCAAAAAAATATTTATCCAAAAATGTTTTCCAGAAGAGCCTAATCACATATAAAGAAAAAGCTGATTTTAATTCTGTTGTATTTTTTTCTAAAAGACCATGCAATTAACCAAATGAATCTTTCAATTTGTTAGGCACACGACTGTGAAATCTTTTTTTTTTTTAATTTCACACATGAATAGGTTTAAGATGCCAGTCCAGTCAGGAATGACTGCTAGGATGTGAAAGAAACTGCACAAAATTGCAATTGTTGAACTGATAGGTATCCATGATCTTGGTGTTGGCTTGGTGAGTTTCAGTAATGGATAGGAAGGGGAAATTTTTTTTCTCTTTTATACATAGGCACATATGAGTCAGATAATATTGATGGAATACTTGCCTGAGATGATTTATTATGAGAGTTGTCAGACCACTCCTTAAACTTTAGAAAGCACCTGATGAACACTGAATAAGTTGATTAATTATGCATACCCTCCTTTCCTATTTTATTATTGTTATAATTGTTATAATTGGGAAAACGCTGCTTGATCCACAGAGAAATCTGACTGCCATTCTGAGGTCAAGAAGGATTTTTTTCCCAATATGTTGCTTATTGGCGAGCGTTTCAGACTGGGTTTTGCCTTCTTTTGTATCAACAGCAATAGGTGGTTTGTGAATGACTGAACTCAATGGAATCACTTCTTTTTTCAGCCTATGTAACTATGTAACCATTTAGGATTCTATACAACACTTTGTTTTTCATGTAATTTAGCATGGACTGCAGAGGTTTCCATCCCTATCAAGGCAGAATATCTAAGATATGTCATCGAAAAATCTTTAAGCATTATTCAATCAAGTAGGAGGATCCTAAAAGAACAATTGGACAATTTTAACATTAATGTTCTATGTGCCTTGGGGGGTTATTCGGAGAGATCCGAACTGTCGCCGAAATGTAACCAGACACTGAAATACAGTGTACAGGAACATTTCAGGGCCATTCGGTTATTCTGAGAGCAGGCAGTTCGCCAAATTATGGCGAATTGCCTGCATATATGGTGCCTGTTCGAAGGCAGTGAAATCCCCCATAGAGAAGCAATGGTTAATCTATTCAGAGAACACCGAACAGCAGAGAAAAGTTGCCAGAATGCCTTGCTGTTTGGTAGTTTCATTCGGCAGGTTTATTCAGGCGAATCCCATTGGCTTCAATGTTTTTTTTTTTTCCTCAAAACAATTTTTATTGATTTCAGAAAAAATAAAAAGCAACATGTGGTACAAACATTCAAAAACATTCCCGGGACAGAATTGAGATGCATGCATAAACGAGATGCAAAATTAGTAAATTTTCAGAGCAGGAAGTCAGAGCAAGCCCCGAGCAATAAACAGTGGTAGGGAACGTTAAGGGTCAAATAGGGGAGAAAACGAGAAGGGGGAGGGGGAAAAAAGGGGGAGGGGGAAAAAAGGGGGAGGCCTGATCACCAGCGAGACCTTCAATGGATAACGGAGCATAGGGAGTCTCTGATGTACCATGGGGTGAGTGCAAGTGTGAGTTCAATCCTCTCTCGGAAGTTGAGGGGCAGGGCCGGGAGATAAAGGCACCATAATGTGTAGAAGCGTTTCGATACACCATCATTGCTTTGAAGGGCTTGTAACCAGGACATGTGAAACAGAAAGGATAACTTATTGAGAAATAATGACAAGGAAGGAACTGTGGGGAGTTTCCAAACCTGGAGGAGAGACTTACGGGACACTGCCGCCAGGAGACACAGAAAAGAGGCATGTTCTTTAATTGCAGAAGGGGGAATGCTAAAGCATGCATACTCCTTAGTCATTGGAAGTGAAACTCCATAGGTGGAAATACAATGTTGCTGTAATTGGTGCCAGAATCGTGATACCACTGGACACTCACAGAGGCAATGAGACACGTGGGCATCATTAGATCCACATTTCAAACAGGTTAGTGGGTGGGCCGAGTTCAATTTGGAGAGTTTAAGGGGTGTCAGGTAAGTCTGATGTAAAATATTAAAATTCATCTCTTAATAGGAGACGCTCAGGAGAATCGCATTCAGGGAAATTTAGTCAATAGTTGCCAGGTGAATGGGGGTGTGTGAGATATCCAGTCTGCAGGGCCCTTCGGTGTGTGATTAGTGACGGAGCCATAGGCCTCAATGTTAAAAATATTCCTGTTTTAATACAACATCTAATAAACCGTTTATTATTTTATTCTGTAGTTAAAAGTCTCTTTTAGAGTTTTTTTTAGGATCTTTTAGGCATTGAGATTTTTTTCAGCAACATTTTTTGTTTTAAAATCATATTTTCTTTTTTCTATAACAGACCCTCTTATCATTCATAGGATCTTATATGTAAATTTCAGACATTTTCGTTCAGTAATTTTTTTGCAAACAGCATGTCAATTTTGAAACTTTCAAGCGTACTGTTTATTTTTTTACCACGTTAGTCTGCTTGTTGAGTTTTTCCGGCAGCTGCTCTGTGCTCTGATCGGCGGCTCTTTGGGTTTTTCTGGCGTGTTCGGCGGGGTTTTTGCGGCGGTTTCTGAGGGTGTTCGGTGAGTGTTCTGAAGGTTTTCCCTGCACTACAGGGGGCCCTGCAGTGCTTGTTGAATACACCGCAGGGTCGGCAAACTAGAATCGCCGAATCACCCCGAAGTGTGGGGAACGAAAGGTCATCAAACGTGCACCAATATTTAGAATCTCTCTGAATACCCTGTATGTCTTCCGTGAGTCTTAAAGGGATATTATAAACACTGTGACCAATTTATTTGAGAGGTCACAGAGACTGAATAGTGAAGGCAAAGGAGGATAATCTTACACTCAGCTGCTAAAAGTAAAAAAAATAATACTATACTTCACCAGAGTACTCAGTGAATCCTGGTAGTAAACAACTTCTCCAGGAAGTTAGGAAAACAAGAAGAGGACCTGGCACAACCAGGAGAGTACAGCGTGTCTGGATCCCTTCTCAATGACTTGAGTGACCTCACCCATTTCCTTTCTCTGAGGGGGAGGTCGCTTGGAACTCTTATTCACCTGACTGCTATTCTGGGGTCAAGAAGAATTTTTTCTCCTGTTTGTTGCATATTGCCGAGTGCTTTATACTGGGGTTTTTGCCTTCTTTTGGATCAAGCACAGTAAGTAATGTGTGAAAGGCAGTGTAATGGCGAGCCCCCAAATAGGGTGATGGGGAGCCCCCAATCTGCGGAGGTTGAAGCCTTTAGGGCAGGTATGTGGTAAACAGGCAGTAACAGGATCAAGCACAACACCTTCAGACTATTACTTAGAATCCAGGGAGTAATACAGGAGAACAGGCTACTAAGCTCCAAAGGTTTCGAGACCAATGGATAACTTAGAGCACCCAACAATAGAGGAAAGCAAAACCTGAGCTCTAGAACTAGAAGGTATTTGGCAAGACAAAATGAATTGTGTAAGCTGCAGGGCAGCACTCAATACTGATACAATAATACAGACTGATGAACCAGACACTCCCACCCAGGGAGCACAGACAAGGCCCTGAGTGCCACTCAACAGCAAGCTGGCTTCGTGGCCAGATGTCTGCTGAGCGAAAACAGCTACAACTTGCACAAACACAATAATACATAAAAAAGACAAGGTTATAACTAGAGAGGTCCAAAATTCCAAGCAAAAGGTCATACACAGGATATCAAATACAACAGGGGTCAGGCAAGAGAGGAATCAAACACAAGAGCCAGATGTCATACACGGGTAGTCAGAACAAGAGGAACAATGATATAGCGCACAGGAACTAGGTAGAATAAGGTCTATCCTGGTCCAAGGATCAAGGGGAATCCTGGGCCTACATATAGGGCAGAACAGGTCATGTGACCACAGACCAATAAACCCAACAGATGGCCTGCAGCCTGAAAACAAAAACAAACAGGAATCCCTGCTACCACCAGCAGTGGACAGGGCCGAGACGTGACATAACCCCCTCCCTTACGGGTGACCTCCCGGGCACCCAAGAAAGAAAACATGAACGACGGCATGAAAACGGATAAGACCAACAGTCACCAGTACCCATTGGAATCCCACTCAGACTCAGAGTAGTCAGTATGTGCCTGAGCAAGCAAAGCTCTTTCATAAACCTCCAGATCCACTCTGCGGATCACTGCACCATTAGAGGCCCGTACACAACCCTCGGCAACCGGGCTAGAGTCTCGTACCCGAGGGTCTGAAGGCATGAGTACCTCGGGCCTTGAACAGAGTGAATCATCAGTCCCAGGTTGGCTACGGTTAGTCACCTTCTTGCGTCTCCTGGGCAGTGATCTAGGAGTTCTGTCCACACCATAGAACACAGAGGTAATAGAGGTACTGCCAGATCCAGTGACAGTAGTCTTGCCCTGAGATTGTATATTACATCTCACAGTGGAACCACTAGACACAGTGGACTTACTGTCTGCCCCAGAGACAATGACCTTGCCATTAGACATGGGCTTAACTACCCTACAGGTAGACATGGCCCCGACCGATACAGTACAGGGTGTGTGCATGACTGGTAAACTCTCGGGACATGGGACATCACCAGGACATGGTACAGTTGGCGCCACAACAGTCTTACACCTCTCCCCAGGAGGAGTATATTGTGGATCATCCGAATCAGACTCTTCCAACAGCCCTTGCAGAATGCCAGGGTGTCTCTGGAGCACTACCCAGTGCGTCTCACGCATCAAAGATCCAGAGGGCATCCGTATATATCCCTTGGGAACACAATGTGATTTGGGGATCATAGTACCCGTCAAGCCACCATCTTGCCGGATTTCCCTGAAAACTGTGTGGAGTAAGGCAACCTCGGACTTAGAGGGTGTAGTATCACTGGAACCAGAACAGAGCGTGGAAGTTTCAGAACCAGATTGGCTAGGGTTGATCAACTTTTCCTGTCTTCTCTTTGAGCAAGATGTAGACTTGGTGACCACCTCACAAGGCTTGACAATGGTGGGGACAACACTGGACTCACTGTGGGGCAAGGGCACAGTGGTCTCATGTGCCAATCCAGGCACGTCGGCCTCATAACAAAACGTGGCCACAGCTGTCTCGCCTAACCTGGGTGCAGCTGTCTCGCCTAACCTGGGCGCGACTGGCATTGCTGACATACAGCTTGTCCCAGACACCACTGGCACTGTGCCAGTCTCAGGCATCACGAGAGACATATTGTCAGTACCCAACAGGGCTTGCCTCTCATTACCAGTACCCAACATGACCATCTGCTTGCCAGGGGAAACAGACATGGCTGGCTTCGTTCCAGTAGATATAGACATGGCTGGCTTTTCATTACCAGCGAGAACAGGCATGGCTGGCTTTTCATTACCAGCGAGAACAGGCATGGCTGGCTTTTCATTACCAGCGAGAACAGGCATGGCTGGCTTTTCATTACCAGCGAGAACAGGCATGGCTGGCTTTTCATTACCAGCGAGAACAGGCATGGCTGGCTTTTCATTACCAGCGAGAACAGGCATGGCTGGCTTTTCATTACCAGTGAGAACAGACATGGCTGGCAGCGTGCCAGTGGATACAGACATGGCTGGCAGCGTGCCAGTGGATACAGACATGGCTGGCAGCGTGCCAGTGGATACAGACATGGCTGGCAGCGTGCCAGTGGATACAGACATATCTGACATAGCATTCCCAACCGGAGACACTGCAACCTCACTGTGGGACGAGGGCATAGGGATCACATGGATTCAACAGATTTGAGGTGGCTATTCTGCTAGTCTGGATGCCTATGGAGGACACACCAGTACCTCCATAGCGATACATGGATTCATGGTTCCCCTGCCATTGCTTAACAGGTTTTAATACACAATGTTCAATAGTGTGATTTGGATCTGCACAATAAAAACAGAGACCATACAACCTGCGTCTTTCCTTCTCAGACATGGGTTTGCAAGTAGTGCAGGGTGGTGCTGCATCGTTAGCTGCAGCAGGTGATAGGCTCAGAGCCTCCATTAACCTCTGCAGCTCTTTCATCATAGCAAGCACCAAGTTCAATACAGCTTCATACATGAGACATACCTGCCAGCTTCTATTATGGGACCAGGATAATGTAATGGCGAGCCCCCAAATAGGGTGATGGGGAGCCCCCAATCTGCGGAGGTTGAAGCCTTTAGGGCAGGTATGTGGTAAACAGGCAGTAACAGGATCAAGCACAACACCTTCAGACTATTACTTAGAATCCAGGGAGTAATACAGGAGAACAGGCTACTAAGCTCCAAAGGTTTCGAGACCAATGGATAACTTAGAGCACCCAACAATAGAGGAAAGCAAAACCTGAGCTCTAGAACTAGAAGGTATTTGGCAAGACAAAATGAATTGTGTAAGCTGCAGGGCAGCACTCAATACTGATACAATAATACAGACTGATGAACCAGACACTCCCAGCCAGGGAGCACAGACAAGGCCCTGAGTGCCACTCAACAGCAAGCTGGCTTCTTGGCCAGATGTCTGCTGAGCGAAAACCGCTACAACTTACACAAACACAATAATACATAAAACAGACAAGGTTATAACTAGAGAGGTCCAAAATTCCAAGCAAAAGGTCATACACAGGATATCAAATACAACAGGGGTCAGGCAAGAGAGGAATCAAACACAAGAGCCAGATGTCATACACGGGTAGTCAGAACAAGAGGAACAATGATATAGCGCACAGGAACTAGGTAGAATAAGGTCTATCCTGGGCCTACATATAGGGCAGAACAGGTCATGTGACCACAGACCAATAAGCCCAACAGATGGCCTGCAGCCTGAAAACAAAAACAAACAGGAATCCCTGCTACCACCAGCAGGGGACAGAGCCGAGACGTGACAGGCAGAACTTGATGGACGTACGTCTTTTTTTTTTTTACGGCCTATGTAACTATGCATCTGTCCGATCGCAGAGGTTTTGCTCAACCCAGGACCTGAGGTGTTCAAGACAATGAGTGTAATTTATTTTATTTAGAGAGATTTTCTTTGCAATATCTGACCATATCAAGAAACCTTCATTTTTAAAGGGACGTGTTAGTTAACGGGTGCCAGGAGGCAATCATTTATGGAAGCTTATACTTTAGAATAGGCTTCCCAGATATACTGATGCAGTGTAAAATCTGCCTGGAGTTACTAAGGAACCTTTATTGACAAAACCTATCTTTGCCTATTGCTAGTTCAGGAAAGATTCTCATACAGTAGTGGAGGTGGGGGAGAGTGCTTGATCATCATGACGCCAACTGCACAAGTTGGACATGCAAGAAATTGAAAGTCAAGAGCAAACGATTCATTGGGTGGCATTAGAGATAAAACACTCTATTTTCTGTATGGACTGCCATGATAGTTATTTTAATTTTGCATTGCTAATTGTTGCCTCAAGTGATAGGGACGTATTCTAGAATCTAGAAGCACGTTCGTCTGCTTGTCGAGTTTTACCGGCAGCTGCTCTGTGCTCTGATCTTTGGGTTTTTCTGGCGTGTTCGGCGGGGTTTTTCGGCGGTTTCTGAGGGTTTTCGGTGAGTGATCGGTGAGTGTTCGGATGATATCAGATTTAATTCAAATGGTGGATAGCGTTAGATTAGACAAGATGTATTCCAGGAAAATGTTCATTTAGTGCAAAAAAAATTTATGTGATACAGTACGAATATTAAAAATAATATTTGCGGATTATCCTTGATCATGAAGTTCTATTGGGTATAGTTCATTTTTCTTGTGCCGCAAGGTAAGTGGTGGAACCATGATGGTTACATTATGTTGGGCAGAGGAATTGTAATGAAACTTAAACCATGTTGAAAGTAAACATGTGCAATTTGTTTCGTTCCGAATTGAAATTCGGACAAAATTCACCATTTTCGTATTTTGGGAGCATTTCTGAAAACGACATATCGACCATCCGAAATTTTGGATCAATCCGAAATTTCGAATCGATTCGGTGACTTGGATCATTCAGTGATTCGGATCATTTTGGCGATTCGGATCAGTTGTTTTTTTGCTTCTTTTATGAGTTATTTTGTTTTTAATTGCTTATTTAAGAATGGGAAGTAGATTACTACCAATTGAATGAAATTGTCTTTACTTATTTATTCTTTTAGGATTTTTTTGAAATTTTAGGTTTCCTACCTTTTTTTAAAGAAACAAGGCTTTTAACCCATAGATTTTAATGCAATATATGAATTCACACACTGCTGGCAAGTACCTTTCTGCAGTATAATTGATGCAGCATATGAATTTGCACACTGCCGGGAACTTACCAGCAGTGTGTGGATTCATATGCTGCATTAATTATAACTCAAAAAACAAAAAACTAACTGATCAAAAAATTCATCGAGTCGAATCAATGAATCGATCTCCAGAGAGGTGCTGCCCGACAGTGTGCGGATTCATATGCTGCATTAATTATACTGCAGAGAGGTACTTCCCAGCAGTGTGTGGATTCATATGCTGCATTGAATCCTACGGGTTAAAAAGCCTTGTTTCTTTAAAAAAAGTTCGGAAACCTAAAATTTCACCCCAAAAAATGTCCAAAAAATCTTAAAAGAATAAATAAGTAAAGAAACTTTCATTCTATTGGCAGCAATCTACTTCCCATTCTTAAATAAGCAATAAAAAACAAAATAACTCGTAAAAAAACGAAAAACCAACTGATCCGAATCACTGAAATGATCCGAATCACCGAATCAAAATGATCCTAAACGAAAGAAAAACTGTCCAAAATGATCCGAAACGAAAAAAAACACCTGAAAAAGAAACGAAAAAAAAAGTCATCCCTAGTTGGAAGATGCTGTATTAGGCATTTCTGCTATAGAGCTGATAGTGTTCATGTTGAAAAATAGGTTGGACGGTTATGCATGAACAAGGATACGTAAAGTCATTTTATCGGGCATGGTAACTGGTTGTAATATTGTTTTTATTAAGTTATATAACACTAGATGGCAATATCAAGCTATAAAGCATTTGCCCTCAATTTCACATTGAAGGAATAAAAACATACAAAAGACTAAATTTTGTCACTAAAACAAATATCCTTTCATAGAGTATCTCACGGATTTCTATCAGGGAGAAAGGAAGGACAAAGCAGAGCGGTAATATTTCTTCCATCAGGAACATATTTGACAATGCAGTCCAGATTTGTGTAACTCTAGATCCAGAATGGTGATTCGAAAAAAAAAAAAAAGAGAACAAAACACCAGTTCTGATTTGAAATTATAGTTTACATGTGAACAGTTCTCACATGTCATAGAATTGTTTTTCTATTTGAGATACTATAGAATTGATAAAATATACTGTTTTAAAACAGAATGGAACACTTTAATACTTAGTATGTTAAAGAAGATAATGGGAAGAAATTACCTTTTCGGGAAGCATCTTAGATTGTTTATTGTGTTTTATTTAGTGCATACATTTAAGAGTAGTATAATTATATCTGATACTATTAAAGCTTGAATGTGTTTAAAGATTCTAATTAATTAAGCATTTAAATTGTCCATATGTTTTGTTAACATTTGTAAAATGCTTCAACGATTTAATAACAATGTTGTGCTCACGCGTCCTTTTTATTGCTCAGACATGTATCTGGCCTCCCTGTTTGACTTGTATTATATTCAACTAGATTTAGATGAGTGTCATATATTTCCACTTCATAATGAGCTTCATAGCAAGTAGATTGAAACCTTTTAAAACTCTTAACCCCTTCACTACCAAGTAATTTTCCAAAAAAAACCATTGTCAAAAAACAGTGTTTTTTTGTAAACTCATTTTTAATTAATTGTAAAATAAGAAATATTTGAGCTTATACTCATTGTATGTCTTACTGTAAATAACCTATTTTTGTCCAGTAGATGGCACCATCTACTGCCAAATTGAGTTAGAGGTTTGAGCGGCTGGTCTATTTTCTTCTATTTCTCCCTGCATCGGCTGCTGACTGATTCTGAAAGCCTGATATTTCTGAGCTTTCAGCAGCTGATTTTACAGTTTTGTGTCTTTGGGCATTATGCTTTGGGGGCACCTTCTGCAGCCCAAAAGCAAACGAAATTAATTTACATCAAACAAATTCCATATGCTTTTGGGCTGCAGATCAGCATACTGAGATATCTCGATATCGGGGCACCAGATGGTGCCTCTGAGCCCGAGATATCTCTATGAAGGGGTTGAATCTGTTGAGCTGGATTAAAACTATTACCAACCTTTTGGTTTCTGCTTTAACCATTTCAGACCCTACATTACGGGAATGACATTTCATTATAACAGTCTTACTGTGTGTGTTATTACATTTTCAATTTAGGTATCTTGAAACTGATATGAAATATAAAGCTCATAACTTATGGTCACATTTTTACAGCACATGTCACGCCAATTAACAGAACTCACATACATTGCATATAGAGCTGTTTGGCTATGTGGTCCCTTGCAGAAGCTTTCTCCTATCTATAATACATTATTTTTATAGTTGTTGTAATACACACCTTATCAGATCACATGATTAAGACTTAATAGTCTGATATAGAACAAAAACTGTGGTGAGACGTCTTGCAGAAATTAAATAACTTCATTTTTTGACAGCTTTTTATCTAAATAATTCTCCATAATGCCATCTCGAGGGATCGACAGGTGCCTCTTATAGAGAATAAAGGCTTTCGGGCAACACCAGTTCTTTGAAGAGTAGACGTCTCTCAAGTGACATTTGTATTTAATCCAAGGTTATGTACATTAGAAACAACTGTGTACTAGCTTAAGTTATTGATGTTGTTTTCTACTTGATATTCCTTATGCATATCTGCCTATTTCAGGCTTTCATACATGTAAATGTCATTTGCTTCTAATTTACGGTTTCTGTATTGCTGAGATATAAATTATTAAAATAACATTTGGGAGAGAAGAATTCTGGTGCAGCAAAGTAAAGATATGTAAACTGAAAAAAAAATGTCAGCTAGTTATACAGCATTAGTCATGTTTGAATGATTACTTACCTGTTTTACATACTTAAGTGTGAATTTCTGCAATATTGCCTCCTGTCAAACAAATACGGTTCAGTGAACAGCAATCAATTCCATTGAAGTATCACAGGAATTCATTAAATTCAGTGAAAAAGGATTTAGACAGCACATATTCACTTAGGGGCAGATTCACTTCACGGTGCACTCGATACTTGGATTTTGCCACACTTAGAATGAAGTTCAAGACACCAAAAGTGCCAGCACTCATGGGATCTGTTGAACTGACTTTTTATACTAGTAATTGTTTGTGGTATTATACTCTGATGTTTTGTTAAGCTACTTTTTATCTGCACTGTAGGAGCAGTATGACTCGTTTATGCTTTGTAGGCTAATGCTTAATTATATGCCATCTGGGACTGATGGTTCCACCACCTAGATACAATCCACCCTTATCTTCAATCATTTTAATTTGATCTTTTTTAGATGTTTTTCTGTGATGTGCTTTATGTCATTTGAATTTTCAATAAATTGCTTGTGAATTTAGTGACTTATTGTACCTGGATACACCCTTGAAATGAACCAGGTGCTTTTGTATACAATAATGTTATAGGTGGGTTAGGCCCTTGGGATCTTTGTTCTGTGGCACCATCATGTGGTTCCCTACGGGTACCAGTACTGTGTGTGTGTATTGTGTTTTTTTGGGGGTTTTGTTTTCCATGAAAAAGTATATGCATGCAGGAAAAAATGGCAGATCTGGCAAATCTGATGAACACCTAATGAGAGCAGTTGTAGACTTAGCAGCTCTATGGACTTTACTGGCTCTGAGAAAGTTACAACAGCCTTGGTTAAGTTTACAACAGAGATGGAATAGAGCCTGTGGTGTGGTACTTCCTCTTAACTGTGAAACCGTAGTCAGTTTTAAGTGACTTGTAAAATTACTTATTTTTGTGGTTTTCCCTGTTATTGTTCTAATTTCTGTTGTTATTTATGTTTAACGATGCATACAAGAAAGAGACGTCGTGTTCAGAACTTCAGTTATTTTCTACTTCAATACCACATTTCACTATTTAAATGTGTATTTGAGTTGCTGTCTAAAGTGCTTAAATATTTTCTCCATTGGCATTTTGGTTTTTCTTTTTTCCCTTCCATCACTATGCTAAAAATACATTCTGGGTTATTCAGAGAAAGGTGAAACTCTGGAGAACTTTTGGAGAAGTGAAAATTCATGGTCAAAATGGCCAAACTAGAAAAATTATGCCATTTACCTCACTTTCCAAATCAGCTATTTTCACCTAGAATTTTCACTTCTCCAAAAGTTCTCCAGAGTTTCACCTTTCTCTGAATAACCCTGATTGAACTACATTGCTCTTTCCAGCAGACTTGTAATTATGCATATAGGAATATTGCTGGAATTTGTAGTGATGAGTATACAGCCTCCACTTTAAGAAGTGTGAAGTGAGAAGAATAAAAAAATACATTATTTGCTTCAGTTTTCACATTTTATAAGCAAGCTAAAAAATCTTTGCCTTTTCTAAGTACACATTTCTAAGCTTGTAAGGATAGCGCCTTTTATATCCTTAATTAGCCTTGCATTTACTTACCAACTTAAAAACATGCCTTATCGCATTAAGGATTGATGAAAAATAAGAACTATCATGTTAACAAGGAATTTGCATAACTGCTCCTCAAGAGGATAATGTGAACTAATCTTTTACACATATTTGCAGCTGGTTTGGGGTTTCTTTCTGTTTTACATTTTAATGAATATGAGCAGGATGAGTCCTGGTGATAATGGCAGTCTCTATATTATCACGATTTTTTATAAACAAAAACACACAGCGCAATCATTTTGCTTTAAAAAGGACTGTCTGCATTGCTGGTACTTACATTTAGGATGAATTTGTTTAGTAAAGCATGTTTAGATATCCTGTTGCTATATTACAATATTAATATAGCAGCAAAAATATTGAAATAGTAACATATATATTTATAGAAAATAAAAAAATAATCGAACACCACTTGGTGAACACCATCTACCGTAAAGTGTGGAAATGCAGCTTTCTATAAATGCTAAGAAAATGCTCTTCAGGCACAATGATTAGGTGCACATCATGATGCTTATCTTTGTTGTTTTATGGGCCCACTAGTTGTAAAGCCTGCCCAGAGGGCAGTCTATTGTGGATATACTGCCCCTGCTCATGTATACTGCCCCAGCACGTGGATATTGCCCCAGCACGTGGATACTGCCCCAGCACGTGGATACTGCCCCAGAACGTGGATACTGCCCCAGCAGGTGGATACTGCCCCAGCACGTGGATATTGCCCCAGCACGTGGATATTGCCCCAGCACGTGGATATTGCCGCAGCACGTGGATACTGCCCCAGCACGTGGATACTGCCCAAGGAAGTGGATATTGCCCCAGCACGTGGATATTGCCCAGCACGTGGATATTGCCGCAGCACGTGGATACTGCCCCAGCACGTGGATATTGCCCCAGCACGTGGATATTGCCCCAGCACGTGGATATTGCCCCAGAACGTGGATACTGCCCCAGCACGTGGATACTGCCCCAGCACGTGGATACTGCCCCAGCAGGTGGATACTGCCCCAGCACGTGGATACTGCCCAGCACGTGGATATTGCCCCTGCTCATGTATACTGCCCCAGCTCGTGGATACTCCTGCTCATGTATACTGCCCCAGCTCGTGGATACTGCCCCAGCACGTGGATATTGCCCCAGCACGTGGATACTGCCCCAGCACGTGGATACTGCCCCAGAACGTGGATACTGCCCCAGCACGTGGATACTGCCCCAGCACGTGGATATTGCCCCAGCACGTGGATATTGCCCCAGCACGTGGATATTGCCGCAGCACGTGGATACTGCCCCAGCACGTGGATACTGCCCCAGCACGTGGATATTGCCCCAGCACGTGGATATTGCCCCAGCACGTGGATATTGCCGCAGCACGTGGATACTGCCCCAGCACGTGGATATTGCCCCAGCACGTGGATATTTCCCCAGCACGTGGATATTGCCCCAGCACGTGGATACTGCCCCAGCACGTGGATACTGCCCCAGCACGTGGATACTAACGTGGATACTGCCCCAGCAGGTGGATACTGCCCAGCACGTGGATACTGCCCAGCACGTGGATATTGCCCAGCACGTGGATATTGCCGCAGCACGTGGATACTGCCCCAGCACGTGGATACTGCCCCAGCACGTGGATATTGCCCCAGCACGTGGATATTGCCGCAGCACGTGGATACTGCCCCAGCACGTGGATACTGCCCCAGCACGTGGATACTGCCCCAGCTCGTGGATACTGCCCCTGCACGTGGATATTGCCCCAGCACGTGGATACTGCCCCAGCACGTGGATACTGCCCCAGCTCGTGGATACTGCCCCTGCACGTGGATACTGCCCCAGCACGTGGATACTGCCCCAGCACGTGGATACTGCCCCCCCCCGCTCGTGGATATGGCCCCCCCGCTCGTGGATATGGCCCCCCCCGCTCGTGGATATGGCCCCCCCGCTCGTGGATATGGCCCCCCCCGCTCGTGGATATGGCCCCCCCGCTCGTGGATATGGCCCCCCCGCTCGTGGATATACTCACCTACATCGGCCCTCCAGCGATGGCGGTCCCGCGTCCCGCTTCCAGCGTCCTCTCTCGCTCCGTTGGTCGCCGGGATGACGTCACGAAAGCCTTTGACCCCCGGGGTCAAAGGCTTTCGTGACGTCATTCCGGCGAACAACGGAGCGAGAGAGGACGCTGGAAGCGGGACCGCCATCGCTGGAGGAGCTAAGGGCCGATGTAGGTGAGTATCTGTAGGCAACATCCCCCTACATTGGCCCGGAGCCTCAGCGGTGGCTGTCGTAGGCTGCTCGGCCGGCCTCCAGGCTTAGGCGAGCCCCCGGCTCGGCTGGGCCTGTAGGCCCAAGCCAAGCCGGGGGCTCGCCTGAGCCTGGAGGCCGGCCGAGCAGCCTGCGACAGCCGGAGGACAGTCACCGCTGGAGCTCAGGGCTAATGTAGGTGAGTATGTGCTCTCCACACCCACCCTGCTTACTCGGCCGGTATCCAAGCTTAGGCGAGCCCCGGCTTGGCTTGGGCCTAGAGGCCCTGCCGAGCCGGGGACTCGCCTGAGCATGGAGGCCGGTCGAGTTGCATGCTCGGCCGTCCTCCAGGCTCAGGGGAGTCCCTGGCTCGGCTGGGCCTCTAGGCCCAAGCCAAGCCGGGGGCTCGCCTGAGCCTGGATGCCGACCAAGCTTAGGCGAGCCCCCGCTTGGCGTGGGCCTAGAGGCCCAGCCGAGCCGGGGACTCGCCTGAGCCTGGAGGACGCCCGAGCATGCAACTCGACCGGCCTCCATGCTCAGGCGAGTCCCCGGCTCGGCAGGGCCTCTAGGCCCAAGCCAAGCCGGGGGCTCGCCTAAGCTTGGATACCGGCCGAGCAAGCCGGTGTGTGTGTGTGTGTGTGTAGAGCACATACTCACCTACATCGGCCTCGAGTCCTCCACCGGTTCCACACATACTCACCGACATCGGCCCTTAGCTCCTCCAGCGATGGCGGTCCCGCTTGCAGCATCCTCTCTCCGTTGTTCGCCAGGATGACGTCACGAAAGCCTTTGACCCCCGGGGGGTCAAAGGCTTTCGTGACGTCATTCCGGCGAGCAACGGAGAGAGGATGCTGCAAGCGGGACCGCCATCGCTGGAGGAGCTAAGGGCCGATGTCGGTGAGTATGTGTTAGGCAACATCGGCCCTGAGCTCCAGCGGTGACCTCCTCCGGCCGAGCAGGCTGCTCGGCCGGCCTCTACGCTTAGGCGAGTCCCCGGCTCGGCTGGGCCTGTAGGCCCAAGCCAAGCGGGGGCTCGCCTAAGCCTAGAGGCCCGCCGAGCAGCCAGCGGCAGCCGGAGGAGGTCTCCGTTGGAGCTCGGGGCCGATTTTTTGTTGTGTTTGTTTGGGAACTTCGGCCCCGATCCTCCAGCGGTGACCTCCTCCGGCTGCCGCTGGCTGCTCGGGGGCCTCTAGGCTTAGGCGAGTCCCCGGCTCGGTTTGGGCCTACAGGCTCGGTTTCGCCTGAGCATGGAGGCGGTCGGCAGCGGTCACCGCTGGAGCTCAGGGACGCAGTAGGGGGTTATGTATGTTTTGTGTACCGCGGTGACCTCTTCCGGCCGAGCGGGCTGCTCGGCCGGCCTCTAGACTCAGGCGAGTCCCCGGCTCGGTCTGGGCCTGTAGGCCCATGCCGAGCCGGGGGCTCGCCTGAGCCTGGAGGCCGGTCGAGCAGCCCGCTCGACCGGAGGAGGTCACCGCTGGAGTTCTGGGCCGAATTTTTCGATTGTGTTATGGGTATTTCGTCCCTGAGCTCCAGCGGGGACCGGCGGCCTGCTCGGCGGACCTCCAGGCTTAGGCGAGTCCCCGGCTCGGCTGGGCCTGTAGGCCCAAACCGAGCTGGGGCTCGCCCGAGCCTGGAGGCCCGCCGAGCAGGCCGCCGGTCCCCGTTGGAGCTCAGGGACGACGTATGGAGTTATGTATGTTTTTTTTGAACTTCGGCCCCGATCCTCCAGCGCTGAGCGGATGCCGAGCGGGCTGCTCAGCCGGCTTCTAGGCTCAGGCGAGTCCCCGGCTCGGCTTGGGCCTACAGGCCCAGCCGAGCCGGGGACTCGCCTGAGCCTAGAGGCCGGCTGAGCAGCCCGCTCGGCAGCCGGTCACCGCTGGAGGATCGGGGCCGATTTAGGTGAGTATGTTTTGTGAACTTCAGCCCCGAACCTCCAGCGCTGACCGACTGCCGGCGGCCTATTCGGCGGACCTCTAGGCTCAGGCGAGTCCCCGGCTCGGCTGGGCCTGTAGGCCCAAACCGAGCCGGGGGCTCCCTTGAGCCTGGAGGCCCGCCGGCAGCCGGAGGACGGTCAGCGCTGGAGGATCGGGGCATCTGGCGGCCGTGTAAACACAGGTAGCTGCGCGCGGCTCGTGCCGTTTTTTTTTTTTTTCACGTGGCCGGCACGCGCAGCTACCTGTGTGTTTTAACGGCCGCTTTCAAAAGTCCGTCGCGCATGCGCAGACGGCTTTTGGCGACGGACGTTTTTAGGCTTATTCTATTATAGTATAGATGATCTCTCCTCTGTTTGTTTACCTTTCTGGGCCATACTAATTGACTATAAGGTTTCAGTCTACCCATCCTAACCCCCTACATTCTGCTTTGTTCTTTATCATTCAATGCTATGATTTTGCTCACTATAGCTTCCAGACCTGAAGAAGAGAGGTATACTCTTGAAAGGTTGTCATTTAAATGTAACCAGAGTATAACAGTACGTAGTGATACCTTTTTAATTGGACTAACGTTACTTTTAAGGCTAGCGTCAGACGATCAGTAATCACGTCCATGTGGCCGCACAGTTTAACGTCCGTCGTAGCATTTATTTGTGATCAATAGAGACCACCGCACAAAGTACGTGCACGCCGAAGTGCGCATGCACCACGCAGGTGGCAACGGACGCCATTTAGGCCTCGAAGTAAAAGTGCTACGACGGGCGCCCAGAGTGCACCACCTCTGCGTAGCGGCCTGTGTGCGTGATGACTTGACGTCAGACGCAGCGCATTTGCGATGTCCATCACGTTGATGCTCAGAAGTTTTTTTGGTCTGGCTGACTGTTCCTGTCGTTTAATATTAATTAATTTTGTTTCCCATATTTCCCTTTTTTTTTCTACATCCGTTAAAAAAACTGACCGTGAGGTGTCTACAGTATCTTCCGGCAGTACGTACGTCCGTTATGCACGCATGCAGAGTGCTCTCAGTCTGCGTTCGTCTGACATTAACCTAAAAGACAAGCTTTTGAGAGTATAACTCTCTTCTTCAGGTCTGGAAGCTATACTGAGCAAAATCATATAAAGGGTTATTGAGTAGGGGGCAAACTTGCCACCATATTGCACCGTCACATTCATGCAGTTCGTCTATTCGCTAAGCTGTCAATTTGCCAAATACTGGCGAATTGACAGGGAAATACGATGCAGTTCTCTGAAGAATGAAGATCTTTGACGGCAGTGAACTTGTCCCATAGCCAAGTAATGGTTAATCTTTTCAAGGAACGCCGAACTGCACTAAAGTGTCAGTGAAATGCCCTGATTTTCTGTGATTCAGATAGACAGGTTTAAACATAGTCAGGTCAGGCACAGGACTTTGCCCAATCAGATCATTCAGCATGAAGATGTGGGGCAGAGGAGCCATGGCCAGATTGACTGACCAGGGAACAGGAGGCCGGGACAGCTGCAGGGCAGGTGAGCTATGGCGGCCGAGGGCCGCAGCCACAGGTCTCCTAAATTTACCGGCAGCCACCGGTACTTTTAGGAGACCTTTGGACGCATTTTTTATTATGGAATGTTCTCGGTCGAACAAACTGCGAACATCCCATAATGTTCGGCGTTCGCCGAACGGCCGATGTTCGATTCGAACTCATGTCCGAATTGAACCAAACACCCATCCCTATTGACTATTAGGGATGAGCCAAACACTCCCGTGTTCGGTTTGCATTCGAATTCGAACAATTTCAAAAGTTCGAGTTCGAACTCGAACCAAACTCAATGCAAGTCAATGGGACTCAAAAGTTTGATTTTTAGAGTGCCCTCCAAGAGGGCATATATGCAACATATTTGCCATAAAAGGTGTATGAGGGTCCAGGTAGTGCCCTGGGGGACAGGAAACAAGGACAAAAGTATAAAAAAAGACGTTTTTAAAGGAACAGTGAGTTTTCCATAAAATAAGGGTTAAAAATAAAAACGAAAAATTCCTTCAAATATCGTGCCTAGGAGGTCCCCATAACCTGCCCGTGAAGTGGCGGATTTGTAGGATGTATAGAAACATCGCCATCAGAGACCCACACACGACACCTAGCCACCCTTAAGGGGTTAAAATGCACAGGGACTGGCTACTATCCTGTTAGATGAGGGAATGTATTATATGTATAAAGCAAGGTATATATGACAATGGATAGTCAGAGACTATAGGGACTCAGCTTGTACGCTTTATGATAGACATTTCTAACACAATAATAATTGTATGCTCACATAGGCCCTTCGGGAGAGGTACATGACATACAAATACTGGAATATTATGTTTAAATCTAAGGAGTGTGATAAAGATTTTATTAAGCCCTTGATGACAAATAACATAACATCTACATCACTAATGATTGGCTTTACAGAGCCCTGGTCCTTAAGGGGTTAAACAGCATATCAGAGAATCATATAGTAGAAATTAACTTTTCTTAGAATTCAGAACAAGCACAGTGTTTGTTCATACATGTGCAAGAGCCACACCCAGTCTGCAGGCAATGTATCAAATTCATGAGACCAGACTAATTAGAAGCACATGTTATTTCCAAACACTAATCAAACACCTGTTGTTTACGCCCTTTGAGAGCACAGGTCATTTAGAGGTGAGAATCTTTGCACCTAGACATTAGGTAGTTTTTTAATTCAATATCTAATAAACCGTTGCTTATAATATTCTGCAGTAAAGAGTGTCTTTATTTCTAGATTTATTAGTATTTTTTAAGCATTTTTTATACTTTTTTTAAAAAAAAATTCGAACTCGAACCGAATAAGCCAAAAAGTTCGAAGTTCGTGAACTTTCAATCTGCCAATGTTCGAGTCGAACTCCGAACTGATCGAACCGAACAGCTCATCCCTATTGACTATAAGGAGTGGACTTAACAATGTTAGGCGGGTGGACTTTCATAACATAAAAAGCTGTTCCGATCTGTGGGTTTCAAAAACTATCACTTATAATTAGGGATGAGCTGTTCGGTTCGGACGGTTCGGAGTTCGACCCGAACTTAGCCTGTTCGATTAGATCGCGAACACCGAACATTTCCAGGTGTTCGCCGCATGTCCGACCACAATGGACCACAATGCATTTTCCCAATGGCCTGAAGCTCGTAATTGGCTACAGCCTTGCACCTGACCACAGGTCTGGTGCAAGACAGGTTCAACACTATGCCAATCACGGCTCAGAGTCCTGATTGGGCAAATTTTGCCCAATCCTGGGCTCACAGAGCTAAGTCCCGCAGCACACTATATAACGTTTCCACGCACCGATTCTGCACGCATTTCAGAGGAGATTTCAAAGGAGATGGTTGTGTGTTGTTACTGCCGATCTGCCACACTACTGGGGGGGTATGGGGGGTCTCATTTCTACCAAATATCAGGGAATTTAGGTGATGTGTGTCTTGTCACTGTGCCAGCAAGTTTTTTGGGGTTTACAACTTTCTTTAAAACATTTGTGAATTGAGGTGATCTTCTGTGTCTTGTCACTGTGCCAGCAAATCTTTTTGGGGCTCACTAATTTCTTTAAAAACTTTTGTGAATTGAGGTGATCTGTGTCTTGTCACACAACCAGTACCACGCATTATTTTGGGGCTCACTAATTTCTTTAAAACATTTGTGAATTGAGGTGATCTGTGTCTTGTCACACAACCAGTACCACGCAGTATTTTGGGGCTCACTAATTTCTTCAAAACATTTGTGAATTGAGGTGATCTGTGTCTTGTCACACAGCCAGTACCACGCAGTATTTTGGGGCTCATTAATTTCTTTAAAACATTTGTGAATTGAGGTGATCTGTCTCTTGTTACTGGATGCCAGCTATCAGTGTGTCTCACTGGGTTATACCAGAGTTCTTTAAATATTTATACCAGAGTTGAATCAGAGTTCTGTATATAATAATCTATATATCACTCACCATGTCTGAAAGAACAAAAAGGACAGGCAGACGCTCCCAGACACAGATAAGAGGGCAAGCAGCCCCTGTGTCGGGAGGCTGTGCCTCTGGTCGTGGTGGACGTGGTGCATCCTCTGCAGGGGCACGCTTGTCCTTTCTAACTGGTGCTGGCCATCTTAAGCAGCAGCATCATACAGAGGACTTGGTGGATTGGCTAACCAGGCCATCCTCATCCTTCGAGTCCTCTGCCAGCCAGGCTTCTAGTGCTTTACAGTCCACCTCAGCTGCCAAAGCATCTAATGCAGCCTCCATGTCCACAGCTACTCCTGCCGTAGCCTCGCTATCACACACAGAGGAGTCAGCTGAATTGTTTGACTACAATGAGAGTGACATGCTGCTTGAGGATGCGTAGCAAGTACAGTGCTCTGATTCCATCTTTGAGGTTGAGGAAGGGAGTATAATCAACCTAGAGGAAGGGGGTGCCAGTGATGACACACAAATAACTGGCACTCATGTTGCACCAGCAGCTGCAGCATACTGCCAAGTTGGCTCCAGTGATGAGGAGATAGGGGATGATGATGACAATGATGATGAGGTCACTGACTCCACCTGGGTGCCTGATTGAACAGAGGAATTAAGTGAGGAAGAGGGGAGGAGGAGGCACAGCAAACACGAGGCACAACATCCTCTGTGACCAACCGTAGCACTAGCCAGTCCAAGGCATCACATGTCAGAGCTGCTCCGGTGCAGAGCACTGTTGTCTCAAAGAACACACGCAGGAACTCTGTTGTCTGGGAGTTCTTTAAGAAATGTGCAATAGAGCGCAGCATTGCCATTTGTAATCTATGTCAGATGAGGCTTAAGCGTGGGAAAGATACCGGACACTTGGGTACCACATGCTTTGATGCCACATATGAACAACTGCCACACATCCCGTTGGCGCAAAACTTTGCGTAGGTCCTCCTCCTCATCTGTCTCTACCCCCACTGTATGTCCTGCCATGTCATTGCCTACAACCTCCACCGACAGGGATGATGCTACAGTAATGGATGTACCAGCTCCTTCCTCACAATGTGACATCATCCCAGCAGGTGAAAATTTACGCAGTCAGATTACGTTGCCGCAGCTGCTGCAGCGAAAGAAAAAATATAGTCCAACCATCCCCAAGCACAGCGTCTAACTGCCAGCTTAGCAAAATTACTCGCATTGCAGCTGCTGCCTTTCCAGCTGGTGGACTCTGCTCCCTTCCGTGAATTTGCTGAATGTGCTGTACCACAGTGGCAGGTTCCAAAACGCCATTACTTTTAACGCAAGGCCATTCCAGCACTATACCAGCACTATGGAAGACAATGTTATCCAGTCATTGGGAAAGGCAGTCAGCAACAAGGTGCATGTGACTTTAGACACGTGGTCCAGCAAGCATGGACAGGGTCATTACATTTCCTTCACGGCACACTGGGTAACTCTGATCGCAGCTGGGAGGGATCCAAGACGGGGCTCTGTGCTGGAGCTTGTTCATGCACCACACCTCCAGAAAGCTGCTTGTATGAGGTCTGTCTGCTCCACCACCTCTTCCTCCTCCTCCTCCTTCTCTGTGTCTGGTGAAGTGGCAGTTAAACTGACGCCTGACAGGGTCTACGCAATGGCTCAAGCAAAAAGATGCCATACTGTGCTTGAGCTGGTTTGTTTAGGGGACAGGAGCCACACCGGGCCAGAAATTCTGTCAGCTCTGCAGGGGCAGTTGCAGAGATGGTTAACACCACGCCAGCTTGAGCTGGGATTGATCGTCTGCGATAATGGCAGCAACCTTCTCTCCGCCCTACGCAAGGGTAAATTGATTCATGTACCATGCCTAGCACACGTCCTAAATCTGGTGGTACAGCGTTTCCTAACCAAGTACCCAGGGCTGCCAGAGCTTCTCTTCCAGGCCAAAAAAGTCTGCAGCCACTTCAGACGGTCATTCCCAGCAAGCGTTCGCCTGGCAGAAATTCAAAGAGAATTCCACCTTCCCACAAACCGTCTGATCTGTGACAAGGCCCACCAGGTGGAACTCGACATTAGCAATGCTGCAGCATCTGAACAAGCAGCAGAGGGCCATCAACGAGTACCTGTGTGAGTATGGCACAAGGACAGGTTCAGGTCAACTTGTTTTTTTTACCCCCGCAGTGGCTGATGATCAAGGATGCATGCACTGTACTGTCACCATTTGAGGAGGCAACGAGGATGGTGAGCAGGGACAGTGCATGCATCAGTGACACAATTCCTTTAGTGTTCCTGCTGGAGCACACTCTGCGGGAAATTATAGATGTGGCTCTAGAGGCAGAGCAGCGGGAGGAAGAGGAGGTCTTCCCTAGCTCTCAAGGCCCCAGTCTTTCCGCAGACAGCATTCCAGCGGGTCCTACTCAGATCAGACAGGAGGAGGATGAGGAGGAGGAGGAGGCAGAATATTTAAGTAGTGGGGGCATTGAAGGTGGGGATTCCTCAAGGGATGGTTTCGTGTGCCCAAAAACACAAGGGCTAGTGCGTGGCTGGGAGGAGGAAGTGCACGATACTGTCATCCTCATTGACCAGGAAGACTCGGAAGCTAATGCCACCTCCAACCTACGCTGCATGGGCTCCCTTATGATGCAAAGCCTGCTAAAGGACCCCAGGATTCGTGCTATCAAGGAGAGGGATCATTACTAGATAGCAACCCTTCCTGATCCACGATACAAGGGGGAAAGTTGCAGAGCTCATCCTGCCCGCACAGAGGAAGCACAAGATGAAAAAACTTTAGGACTGTCAGGTTGACACACGTATACGAGGGTAGATATGGTCAGCCCTATGAATAAACAGGAGACTCTAAACAAATGCGATACCAGTCCTTAAGTTGGCTGGGTTACGCAGTAGCGAAAGGTGAACCTATAAGGCAGGGATGTAGGCAAGGAGGACAGAAACCAGTCCTTAGGGTGGCTGGTATGGAGACAAGAAAGTACGGAGTACCAGAGGGTTTATGTCAGGCTAGCACACGTAAATCCAATGATATGCTCAAGCCAGTACAATAGGTAACAATAGAAAACCTAAAACCTATGTGCAATACCAGTCCTTGAGGTGGCTGGGTTACGCGATAGCGAGAGGTTTAACAAGTCCAGGTCATAGGGAAAAACCAAATCCAAAGTCAAATTCAAAAGCCGGGTCAGAGGGTTATAGAGGTACTCAGGTCAGATGCCAAAAGCCAGGTCATACACAGAAAGTCAGTCAAAAGAAAAGAGCAGCAAGTATATATGTATACACAAGCAAAACTACGAAAGGGCAATGCAAAAAGAAAGAAGCACTTTTAAATAAGGCGCCCTGCAATCTGATAGGTTGCCAGGGTCACATGGTGCAGGGGAACCCACGTTGGAGGCGTGATGACGTCATGCGCGGCGTGCCGCCGACCCTCTCCTAAAGCCGTTGGGACCGGCGGGACGCGCGCATAGGACGCGCGGAGGAGCTGCGGGGAGGACGCAATCCCCGAGACCGCCAGGAGGAACGCCGGAGGTGCGCCAGCCTCCGAGGGCTGACAGTACCCCCTACTCGAGGAACGCCCACCGGGCGGATGGGAGCCAGCTGAAGGGGAAAACGGCGATGAAAAGCGGACAACAAATGAGGAGCATGGATGTCGCGAAGAGAGACCCATGCATGATCCGCAGGACCATAACCCTTCCAATGTTCCAGATACTGAATCCCGCCTCGAACGGCGGGAATCGAGAATGGATTCAATCTCGAATTCAGGGTTCCCGTCTACCAATACAGGAGGAGGAGGAAGAGGATCGGAACGGGTAAAACGATTGCACAGGAGGGGCTTCAGTAAGGACACATGAAAGGTGTTCTGAATGCGAAGAAATGCAGGCAATTGCAGAGCGTACGAAACGGGATTAACACACCTAAGAATTTTATAAGGTCCTATGAACCGGGGTGCAAACTTCATAGAAGGGACCCTCAACCTAATGTGACGTGTGCTGAGCCACACTCTGTCCCCTACATGATAGACCGGTGGAGGTCTGCGTTTGCAGTCAGCGGAACGTTTCTGGGCCAAAGAAGCAGATTCAAGATTTGATTTGGTCCTCTCCCAAATCACACGCAGTGTACGGAGGTGGTCCTCTAAGGCTGGAATCTCCTGAGGCATAAACGAGGATGGAAAAATGGTGGGGTGCATACCAGTAACTACTTCAAATGGGGAATAGTTGGATGACTGAAACGTGGCATTATTGTATGCAAACTCGGCCCACGGCAACAGAGTGACCCAATCATCATGTGCATAGGAAATAAAACATCGTAAATATGTCTCAAGTGTCTGATTGGTTCTTTCGGCTAATCCGTTCGTCTGCGGGTGATAAGCAGAGGAAAAGGAAAGCTTGACTCCTAATTGTAAACAGAAACCTCTCCAGAATTTAGATATAAATTGGGAACCACGATCTGAGACAATAACATTCGGGATGCCATGTAGTCTAAATATCTCCTTAGTAAAGATGTGTGCCAGCTCGTTAGAGGAGGGGAGTTTCTTTAAAGGAATAAAATGTGCCATTTTGGAGAAACGATCGACAACGACAAAAATGACCGTATGGCCAGACGAAGGGGGTAGGTCGACTAAGAAGTCCATGGCTAACTGGGACCAGGGACGTTCAGGTACAGGTAAAGGTTGGAGAAGACCAGTGGGTTTAAGATGGGAAGACTTAGAACGGTTACACACAGAACAGGTAGTGACATATTCTTTTACATCTTTAGCGAGCGTAGACCACCAAAGATGTCTTTTAATCAGAGTTAGGGTTTTCTCTACACCAAAATGACCAGCAAATCTTGATTTATGAAACAGTCGTAAGATCGTGAGAACATCTTGAGGAGGAACAAATCGTTTATCGGGTGGTTTAGACGCAGGCGCTAGAGACTGTTTCAATAGTAATTGAGTCCATAGAGGTGATTCGATTTGAGTACTCAAAGAAGCTAGGATTTTTTCCTCGGGTACTATGGGAACCGGTACAGGTGTTTGAGTGGCCAGAGGTTCATATTGTCTGGAGAGTGCATCAGCCTTAACATTTTTCGACCCTGGTCTGTAAGAGATGATAAAATCAAATCGGGTGAGAAAGAGAGCCCAGTGGGCTTGTCTGGGGTTCAATCTCTTTGCTTCAGAGAGGTAGGCCAAATTCTTATGGTCCGTAAGTAAAGAGAATGGACAATTGGAACCCTCTAATAGGTGACGCCACTCCTTTAAGGCTAATATGATTGCCAAAAGTTCCCTGTCTCCGATATCATAACGGGTCTCAGTAAGTGACAACTTTCTAGAAAAAAAAACGCAGGGTAACATAGGCTTGTCGTCGGCAGGACGTTGGGACAGCACAGCTCCCACCCCGGTCTCTGAAGCGTCCACTTCTAATATGAAGGGTCTGGTGGGATCAGGGTGATGAAGGATGGGTGCTGTGGAAAAGGCGGCCTTTATTCTACTAAAAGCCTCTAAGGCATCGGTAGGCCAAGTCTGAGTGTCAGTTCCCTTCTTGGTTAAAGCTGTAATGGGTGCTATGATGGACAAGAAACCCTTGATAAACCGTCTATAATAGTTAGAGAACCCTATGAATCGTTGAATAGCCTTGAGACCCCTGGGGAGAGGCCAGTGAATAATTACGTCTAGTTTTTTAGGGTCCATCATAAAACCGGAAGAGGAGATAACATAGCCTAGAAACTGTACTTGCTGTACATCAAACAAGCATTTATCAAGTTTGCAATACAGACCATTAGACAATAGTTTAGACAAGACCAGCCGTACATGTTGGTGGTGGGTTTTCAGGTCAGGAGAATGTATCAGGACATCATCCAGATACACAACAACAAAGCAAGGAGTGTATTCTCGTAAAACATCATTAATGAACGCCTGAAACACTGCTGGAGCATTGCATAGACCAAAGGGCATGACCAAATATTCATAATGTCCTAATCTGGTATTGAACGCAGTTTTCCACTCATCCCCTTGTCTGATGCGAATCAAGTTGTAGGCCCCCCTAAGGTCCAACTTGGAGAATATTTTGGAGTATTTCAAGCGATCAAACAACTCAGGGATGAGTGGGATAAGGTAGGCATTTTTTTACAGTTATTTTGTTTAGCCCACGAAAATCGATACATGGTCTTAGGTCTCCCTCTTTCTTTTGAACAAAGAAGAACCCTGCTCCAGCTGGAGAGGAAGAGGGGCGAATAAACCCCTTTTGGAGGGAATCTGTGATATACTCCTCCAATACTCTGTGCTCTTTCTCGGATAACGGATAGACTGCCCCTCGGGGAGGAATGGTACCTGGGAGAAGGTCGATAGCGCAATCGTATGGACGATGAGGGGGTAGTTTATCGGCTTCTTTCTTATCAAACACAGGGGCCAAATCTGAGTATGGAGGAGGTTAGGTCATATACAGAAAGTCAGTCAAAAGAAAAGAGCAGCAAGTATATATGTATACACATGCAAAACCACGAAAGGGCAATGCAAAAAGAAAGAAGCACTTTTAAATAAGGCGCCCTGCAAACTGATAGGTTGCCAGGGTCACATGGTGCAGGGGAACCCACGTTGGAGGCGTGATGACGTCATGCACAGAGCGCCGCCGACCCTCTCCTAAAGCCATTGGGACCGGCGGGACGCACGCATAGGACGCACGGAGGAGCTGCAGGGAGGACGCAATCCCCGAGACCGCGGGGAGGAACGCCGGAGGTGTGCCAGCCTCCGAGGGCTGACAAGGACGCTCTAAAGCGACACTTGTGTAACACCTTTCCAGGCACTGGTAGATTACCAACTGCTGACACACGTGCTTCTGAGGCTGCGGGTGATCAGAGGAATAGTGGTGAAGGCCAGGACCCCTTGACTGATGCATTTTTACATTTTTTTAGTCCTCGACGCCCAGGGACGTCAAATGTAGGCATCTGTTGCCAGCGTCTTCGCCGTATGGTGCAGGACTACCTAGGGGCAAGGGCAGACCTGGATACCCTTCCAGCAGATGATCCACTGGCTTACTGGGTGTTGAGATTGGATCACTGGCCAGAAATTAGCCAATATGCTATGCAGCTACTAGGTTGCCCTTCATCTAGCGTGCTTTCCGAAAGGACGTTCATTGCCGCTGGAGGTTTTGTCACAGACAAAAGAGTGCGTCTGTCCACTGACTCTGTAGACCGGCTGACATTTAAAAAAATGAATCAGTCCTGGATCAGCAGTTATCAATCCCCTGATGCTGACGTAACGGAATAGATCGGGGATGTCTTCTGCATGCACAAAACCTCCAGCACTGAACTCTTCCACAATACCACAAAAGGGTTACGGTGTGAATGCACTTGCTGCCATGAAAGGCACAATATTTGGCTGCACTGACGCCTGTGCCAGATTTATATCATTTTAAATTTTTGAACAGCAGGGTCCAACCCTGCACTCTTCCACAATACCACAGAGGGGTTACTGTATGATGATACTTGCTGGCCTGGCACCAAAGGCACACTATCTGGGTGCACTGACGCCTTAACCAGATGCATTTCTTTTCAATATAGGACCACATGGTCCACCCCTGCACTCTTCCACAATACCACAGAGGGGTTACTGTATGATGATACTTGCTGGCCTGGCATCAAAGGCACACTATCTGGGTGCACTGACGCCCATTACCAATTAAAAAACTTTTCAATATAGGACCACATGGTCCACCCCTGCACTATTCCACAATACCACAGAGGGGTTACTGTATGATGATACTTGCTGGCCTGGCACCAAAGGCACACTATCTGGGTGCACTGACGCCCATTACCAATTAAAAAACTTTTCAATATAGGACCACATGGTCCACCCCTGCACTCTTCCACAATACCACAGAGGGGTTACTGTATGATAGTACTTGCAGGCCTGGCACCAAAAGCACAATATTTGGGTGCACTGCCACTGACGCCTGTATCAGATTCATATCCTCAGAGGGGTTACGGTGTGACGGCACTGTTGGGGATGCTAAAGGACCAATTTTGAAGCACCTATTGTTACTTTCATCCAAAGCCTGCATAAGTTTCACAATAATTTGGCCAAAAAAATCTGTAAACTTTTTCTGCATGTACGAAAATGTCTCCTCTTTTCATACAGACTGCCGCCCCAAGCAGTTGTTTATGGATAGATTAAAGGAAATGCATTTACCGTCATTTGAAACCTTTTTTTTCTGTTTTTAAGTGTTTCTATACATCCTAGAAATCCACCATTTCACGGGCAGGTTATGGGGACCTCCTAGGCACGATATTTGAAGGAATTTTTCGTTTTTATTTTTAACCCTTATTTCATGGAAAACTCACTTCCTTTAAAAACGTTTTTTTTTTTAACTTTTTGACCTTGTTTCCTGTTCCCCAGGGCACTACCTGGACCCCCATACACCTTTTATGGCAAATATCTAGCATATATGCCATCTTGGAGGGCACTCTAAAAACCGAATTTTCAGCCCCATTGACTTGCATTGAGTTCGAGTTCGAGTTCGGGTTCGGGTTCGGAACCGAACATTTGGGAAGTTCGGGTTCGGGCCCGAACCAAACTCGGGGGGTGTTCGGCTTATCCCTACTTATAATGGTATCCACTTTGATCATCAATCTGGGAACCATAAAATGTATTTTTTAATCATGATCTATTCTAAATTTAATATATGGATAGACAACATTCATTTCTCTGATCTACAAATATACTATGGCCACCAATCAAATGCCCAAAATATGAATCTACACCAACTATGGTCATAGTTACGAAACAAGCCGTGCCTATAAATATGGTTGGTTTTAAAGAAATCCTTGATGATATTGGCATGGACTGGAGCCATACTGGATCTCTTTTGTTGCCCCTCATAAGAGTTTTTTTATATTGTTCCCCTCAAAAATGTATTTCAGTACCACATTTCAGAGAGAGATTATGAATTTCTGTGCATGTGACTTTTTTTTTATTACAGCACTTGCTATTCCCAGTCAGTCACCCACAATGGTACTGAACAAGCCCTACCCTTGATTGCACTCGAGATCTAATGGGATTGTGCGCTTTTAGGATGGTATGGCCGTAGATGCATGTGACTTTCTAATGTCTGTTTGACAGTCTCCAACCCCTTTTCATTTGGGATCAATATATAAAGACTGGCAATGTAGCTGTTAACAAGATTACTGAACTATCCCAGCCATCAATCTGGGAGATTATTAAAGTAATAGGTTTCCCCACAACTTGGTAGGGTACCCTTATGGACAAACCTTCACTGCTGTAGAAATATTTGTTGCTGACTTAATGAGATCATATAGCTTCCTTTAACTCATGGGGACACTAACAATAATTAGTGAGTTAACCATTATTAAAATATATATATATATATATATATATATATTGTGACAGTGTGGTTGGGGCAGGGTGGTGGAACACAGATTTATTAGTAGGCATATCGAGAATGCCATTTTCCCCCTATAGGGTTAATCCTAAACTAAGGCTTGATTAAGTCTGCCCTGCCCATATAGGAGAGGGAGTCCCCCTCTGAGGGTGAAGTCTGTGTGCTGGCTACAGCAGGGAAGGAAGCAAAAGAAAATCCTGAAGACAAAAGGGAAGTACCTTTTAATTTTTGTACCACTTATTGGCAAGCGGCCTAGCTGCCCAATATTCAGTCAGGGCATCCTGTAAGTTTAGCTATACTCCGCATGAAGGAGTAGGTGGTTGTTTAATATTTTGTTTATTTGATGTTTTTGCTGTACCCTGCTAATTTTATAACTGCACAGTAAAATAAAGAAGTACTGATCCCTGCATTCAGTATCTTTATCACTATATATATATATATATATTTTTATATTAGATCGTTAGTCCATATATATAGACTGAGGGGACCCAAAATGTATACACATTTCAACGGTTGTTATCTATACCATTTTTAATACCTGTAATGAATTATGGCGTCAATGTGTAGTATTATGTTTCCTTTAAATATATCAGTATACGCACCTTTGTTGAAATCATCGTGACCGTCAGAGAGTCAAAGAAAATGGCGGAGGCACGCTGGATGTTTGAGCTACGGAAGACCATTTTGAAGTGGTATTGTAAATTTGAAAATGTGTGTGAAGTTCAACAACAATGGAGGCGTGAGTTTGGAACAGAACCACCTACACGACTTGCATGGATTGGTGATACGTTCGAAACCAATGGCACTGTGTGTGATGTGCACAAGTAATGAACTGGAATGTGTCACACAGCAACAAGTTCTACTTTATCGGATATAGTGTTGCAACAGTTTACACGCTCACCGCAAACATCTGTCAGACAATGCGCACGTGAGACAGGAATTGGCAGATCAAGCATACAACATATTCTGAAGATCACACATTGGAAATTTTACATCCGGAGACTGTTTTACGCCATGACTGAAGATGACCCTGATCAGAGAATGGAGTACTGTGAGTGGTTTCCACAAATGGTACATGAAGATGAGGACTTTGTACAGAAAATGGTGTTGACTGTCATCCAAGGGTTTAACTGGACCATTATTTTTTGAAGGCAAGGTCATTGGTCCGGTGTACCTCGACATGCTTCGCACATCCATTTTACCGGCCATTCGTGCTCTTAATGCGGATGAGCAATTTTACTTCCAGCAAGATGGCGCTCCACCTCACTACCACTGCGACAACAGCCTATCTCGATGACATGCAGCCAGGACATTGGATAGGACATAGAGTTTCTGTTGAATTCCCTTTATGTTCCCTGGACTTAACACCCCTAGATTTCTATCTGTGGGGAACATTAAAGAATGTGGTATACTGTAGAATATCATCTTCACTGGCTGCATTATGGGTAGAAATTTGAAATATCATGCAGAGCAATCCCTGTGTACACTCTAGTCAATGTTCATGCAGTAGTGCGCTGAAATCAAAAGTGTCTGGATGCTAATGGTGGTAACTTTGAGCACCTAGTGTGATTGCATATTTCAAACATGACTTACAGCTGCCCTTTGATGTTTATATATTGCTATAAGCAATAAGAGTGTATGCAATATTGGAACAATACTCCAATTACGAAAGCACCCCTAAGAGGGAACATGAGTTAAAATATCCACTAATGTTTCAAATAATATTTTTTACGTTTTTCAATACTTCAAATCAAAGGTTTTTGTTTTTTCGGTTCCCTATTGCCAGATTTGCTTTATCCCATCTATTTCTCACTGTCTATATTGATGAAACACCTGCTAATTTTGTAGCCTTTGCACCCCATGCTGAGGTTTATCGTCTTTATATAAATCTAGTAATAAAATTTGTATGCATATATTTTTCACGTTGACATGTGTATACATTTTTTTTTTTGGCCTCTCTGTATGTGTAAATGACTTCAGCAATAATAAACTTTCAGGTCTATTCAAAGAAAGGTGAAACTCAGGAGAATGACTGGAGAAGAAAAAATTCTAGGTCAAAATAGCCAAACCAGAAAAATTCTCCCCTTTATCTCACTTTCCAAATCGGCTATTTGGTCTACATTGTTCTCTTCTCCTGATTTTCACCTTTTTTTTAATAGACCTGTTTATTATTTGCTGTGTGGAGGCTTTTAATCTAATTTTTTGTCCTCCACCACAACTTAAATGAGTGATTTTTTTCCCCGGGGTAAAGCATCAAACTGCAACTGGTCACGCCTATCTCCTGCTGATGAGGGTAGAACAAGCCCAAAACAGCTGTACAGGAGTGGCTGTGACCTGTTACATAAACCTGATCTCTGCTAAAAAAAAATAGCCATCTAGTATGGCATGGCATTGATTGGAGGGTTCTGTGTTAAAACAGACTCAGGAAGCATAAAAAAATAGGAATTGGAAACGTCATTTGCATGCCTTACCCAGAGTTCCTTGCTGCATGTGGGGAAACATGTGCTCTGATATGCAGTTCTCTGAATTGTTGGGATGTGTAAATTACTTCTGCGATAATTAAATTATATTACAGTGAAAAAAGGGGAAACTTAAGTGAAATTGTGATAAACAATACGGCATTGTGAATACAGAAGCATCAAAGATGCTCAAGAGGTGCAGCTCATCTCAACTGGATGAAGAATAATTTAAAACACACTAAAATAAATTTGCATAAAATGACGATAATAAGGTTGGTTGAAGTAGATATACATTCTAAAAGTGAAGTAATACATGCGTAGTAATGACAACATGGAGTGTTTTAATATGTGCTTAGGTGCGATTAGTTTCCACAGGATCTTCAGTATGAATAAACGATGATTAGGTGCAGGAAATTAATTTTACACTTCAGATTATTATTTTTTTATAGCATTGTCTGCATGAAGAATAATATACATATTTCGAATAACTAAAGCCTTTTTATTGACCTAGCTCAAACATATAGCAGTGTATATATGCTGCAATGTACATTTTGTATTTTTATTTCTAAATTCATTTACTATAAAATATTTTCAGGGTTATTCAAAGAGATCCGAATGGCTGGAGAAAGGTAACCGAACGCTGAATCAGCGTTCCGTTACCTTTCTTGGCCATTCGGCTATCCAGAGAGCAGGCAATTCGCCAAATCCTGGCAAATTGCCTGCACATTCGGTGCCTGTTCGAGGGCAGTGAAATCCCCATAAAAAAGCACTGCTTCAGCTATTCAGAGAACACAAACCAGCAGTGAAAGGTTCCCGAATTGCCCTGCCATTCGGTGGTTTAATTTGGCAAGTTAATTCAGGCGAATCCCATAGGCTTCAATGTTAAAAATATTCCCGTTTTAATTCAATATCTAATAAATCGTTCATTATAAAATGCAGTAAAGAGTCTCCTTATTTTTGTAGTTTTTTTATGATATTTTAAGCATTTATCTGGATTTAAATTTTTTTTTAAAGTCCGATTTTTTTTAATTTGTTTTTAGTTTACTTTTTTTCTGTAACAGCCCTTTTTATTATCATTCCCTGGACCTCATATGTAAATTTCAGACATTTTTGCTCAATAGTTTCTTTGCAAACAGCGTTTCACTTTTCGAACATTCAAGCAAACTGTTTTCCTTATTTATTCACTGCCTTCGTCTGCGGTGTCGGCTTTTTCCGGAGGCTGCACTGCATGTGATCGGCTCCTGCTCGGGTTTTCCGGCATTTTCCGTGGGTTAATCCAGATGTTTTTGTCGGTTTCGGCATGCATTCGCCGGATTTTTGCGGTGAGTTTTCGGCAGGTTTTCGGCTGTTTTTCCCTGCACTTCGGCCCTGTGGTGCTTGCTGAATACACCGCAGGGTTGCCCAAATGGGATCGGCAAAAAGAACTGAATTGAACGAAAAGTCACGTAACGTGCGGTGACTTTTCGATTCTCTTTGAATTACCCTGTATATATATATATATTTAAAATATTACTTCATTTAAAGTTAGATTAAATCTACGGAGCCCTGCTGGTGTCAGGAGGAGGAAAAAAATTAACTCGTGGAATGATTTAGCAGATCGTGGGAACGATCTGCTAAATTGTTCCCATGAGTTGTTTTTTTTCCTTCTGCGTGCGCACGCTAATACGGAGCCCTCCCACCTCAGCCATAGCTGCAGCTGCTCACAGCTCTCCCTGGCCAGCTGCAGGGGAGTGTTAAGACCCCTGCCTTACAGTGCCAAGCTGGTGGCTCAGTCCGTTAAACGCCTGTTTTATAAGTAAAGCAAGGGGTTCCTGTTTTGATTCCCTGAGTGGCCATACATTTTATTTATATATATACAGTGACAAGAAAAAGTATGTGAACCCTTTGGGATTACGTGGAGTTTTGCATGAATTGGTCATAAAATGTGCTCTGATCTTCATCTAAGTCACAACAATTTGAAAAACAGTCTGCTTAAAATAATACAACACAAACATTATATGTTTTCATGTTTTTATTGAACAGAACATGTAAACATTCACAGTGCAGGGTGTAAAAATTATGTGAACCTTTGGACTTAATAACTGGTTGACCCTCCTTTTGCAGCAATAACCTCAACCAAATGTTTCCTGTAGTTGCAGATCAGACCCGCACAACGATCTGGAGTAATTTTGGACCACACCTCTTCACAAAACTGTTTCAGTGTAGCAATATTCTTGGGATGTCTGGTGTGAATCGCTCTCTTACGGTCATGCCACAGCATTTCAATGAGGTTGAGGTCAGGACTCTGACTGGGCCACTCCAGAAGGCGTATTTTGTTTTGTTGAAGCCATTCTTTTGTTGAATTACTTGTATGCTTTGGGTCATTGTCCTGTTGCATCACCCATCCTCAGCGGAGCTTCAGTTGGCGTACAGATGGTCTTACGTTTTCCTGCAAAATGTCTTGATAAACTCCGGAATTAATCTTTTCATCAATGACAACAATCCATCCAGGCCCTGAGGCAGCAAAACAGCCCCAAACCATGATGCTCCATCCGCCATGTTTTACAGTGGGGATGAGGTTTTGATGTTGGTGTGCTGTGCCTTTTTTTCTCCACACATAGTGTTGTGTGTTTTTTCCAAACAACTCAATTTTGGTTTCATCTGTCCACAGAATATTTTGCCAGTAGTGCTGTGGAACATCCAGGTGCTCTTTTGCAAACTTCAAACGTGCTGCAATATTCTTTTTGGACAGCAATGGCTTCCTCCGTGGTGTCCTCCCATGTGCTCCATTCTTGTTTAATGTTTTCCTTATTGTAGATGTGTCAACAAAAATGTTAGCATGTGCCAGAGATTTCTGTAAGTCTTTAGCTGACACTCTAGGATTCTTCTTTACCTCATTAAACATTCTGCGCTGTGTTCTTGCAGTCATCTTTACAGGACGACCACGCCTAGGGAGAGTAGCAACAGTGCTGAACTTTCTCCATTTGTAGACAGTCTGTCTTAACGTGGACACATGAACATCAAGGCTTTTGGAGATACTTTTGTAACCCTTTCCAGCTTCATGCAAGTCAACAATTCTTGATCATAGGTCTTCTGAGAGCTATTTTCTGCGGGGCATGGTTCACATCAGGCAGTGCTTCTTGAAACCAGTAAACCCAAAACTGGTGTGTGTTTTTAAAGGGCAGGACAGCTTTCAGCAACACATCCAATAATATCACACTGATTGGACTCAAGGTTAGCTCCCTCCTGGCTCCAATTAGCTCTTGGAGAAGTCATTAGGCTAGGGGTTCACATAGTTTTTCCACCCTGCACTGCGAATGTTTTCATGTTATGTTCAATAAACACATGAAAACATATAATGTTTGTGTTGTATTATTTTAAGCAGACTGTGTTTTTCAAATTGTTGTGATTTAGATGAAGATCAGAGCACATTTTATGACCAATTCATGCAAATATCCACGTAATCCCAAAGGGTACACATACTTTTTCTTGCCACTGATTATATATATATATATATATATATATATACTTCTCTCTGTCCCTTTTTATACAAAAAACACACACTTGTTTACTTACTAATTCTAGTATTATTATAATGCTGCTATTATTTATAAAACAACCTTCTGATAATAGCAGCATTATAAAGATGTATAAAAGGGACAGAGAGAAGATATATATATATATATATTTAAAACTTCACTCTGTCCCTTTTATACATCTTTATAATACTACTATTATTAGAAGGTTGTATTATAAATAATAGCAGCATTATAATAATATTAGGATTAGTAAGTAAATAAAATAGCACCTTTTTTAAAAAAAGGTTTATTTACTATCCTAATATTATTATAATTCTGCTATTATTTATAATACAACCTTCTAATAATAGCAGCATTATAAAGATGTATAAAAGGGACAGATATAAGTTTTATATATATATATTTAAAAAAGATGTATGGCCGCACAGGGAGTCAAACCAGGAACCCCTTTACTTACCAAACAGGTGCTTAACAGGCTGAGCCACCAGCTCAGCACTGCAAGGTATGGGTCTTTCAGGGGTCTTAACCAGTGGCGTAGCGTGGGGGGTGCCTCGGGGGCGGTCGCCCCGGGTGCAATTTTCTTAGGGGGCGCAAAATTTCAAAAGAAATTTGAATCACTAATATTTTCCAGCAGGGATCACCAAGGTGTCCGCCAGTTTTGCCACGCCGGCGGTGACTTAGCACTCAGCGTCCAGAAGGGAGGACCAGGACATAAAATTCTGGTCCTGTCCTGACTCCTCCTTAACGCTAACATGAGTCACATGAAGCAGCACAGCATTATTCAACGGAACACCCTGTAACCCGCTTGTCAGTCCCCCTTGAAGCCCTGTTTCAGCCCCCCGCCACTGGCAGCCCTGCAGTCACTGAACAGGAGGGAGGGAGGGAGGCGCCTGCCCTGCAGCACATTCAAAATCCGGTCTCCACTAAGCCCCCTGGACAGCTCCCCCACCCTCAGCCACCAGCAACTCTACGCAGGTAGGTGACACTGTATGACACCAAAGCAACGTGACCACCACACAGTACGGGGATACAGGGAGAGGGTGACTGGAGGTTCAGGGAGATAATGACTGGGGATACTGGGAGAGAGTGACTGGGGATATTAGATAGAGTGACTGGGGTACTGAGATAAAGTGGGAGTACTTGGAGAGAGAAAGAGAAAGAGGGAGAGAGAGAGTGAATGGGGGTACTTGGAGAGAGTGAGTGACTGGGAGTACTGGGAGAGAGTGAGTGCCTGGGGGGTACTGTGGGGGAGTAACTGGGGGTACTGGGAGAGAGAGTGACTGGGGTACATGGAGAGAGTGAGACTGGGGTACTGGGAAAACGTGGGGTACTTGGAGAGAGTGACTGGGGGTACTGGGAGGAAGTGACTGTGGGTACTTGGAGAGAGAGTGGCTGGGATATTGGGAGAATGTGGGGGAACGGAGAGTGACTCGGGGTACTTGGAGGGAGAGGGTGACTGGGGGTACTGGAAGAGAGTGGGTATAGTGTGAGAGTGGAACTATGATAGGGTATACTGGGACAGGGTGACTGGTAGCAGTGGCGTAGCGTGGGGGGCATGTGTGTTCATTTTTTATTATATCAATATTTTGTTAATATACATGTGCTTGTGGGGTAAGGGGGTCAATACTCTACTGGTGTCAGGGAATCATGGTGTGTTACCTTGTCCACGGTTGGGGGGGGCGCACAATTCTTGCCTTGCCCCGGGCGCTGACAACCCACGCTACGTCGCTGGTCTTAACACTTCCGTACAGCTGGCCAGGGAGAGCTATGAGAAGCTGCAGCTCTGGCTGAGGTGGGAGTGCTCCGTATTAGCGTGTGCACGCAGAAGGAAAAAAATAAATTAACTCGTGGGAACGATTTAGCAGATCATCCCTCACAAACCCCCCTTCCTCTCACTATAAGTTTACAGGGTCATCCAGACGTGGACCCCTTGCTTGATGTGCCTAGAGGGGTGTCAGCTATAGCCTCCTGATGAGGCCTAACAAGGCCGGAACGATCATCGGGGGTTGCTGCACCTCTCGTGCAGGGATGACGTCCTTGGCAGTCAGCACTGGCCATCCTCTTTGGGTGAGAGCAGACTGATTTGCGTATGGAGCATTCATCCTTGTAATGGCACAAGCAAGCTAAAACCTTGTGAGACCTGAGCGGGCCCCACCGTAGAGCAGGCCTCTAGTGCTGTTGCTCATCCTCAGGACCCTCACAAACCCCCCTTTCTCTCACTACAATTTTTTTCCTCCTCCTGACACCAATGGGGCTCCGTATAAATCAATAGTTGAGATCCTAACAATATAAACTTATGTTGTAGTATCTTAGTTAGTCAGGATTAAATAAAATGTAAAGGTATAAAACTCAAGGTGTTATTCAGAGAGCACCGGCATTTTAGTGATTACTCATTCGGTGCACTTTGGTGAGTTCAGTTTACTGACCCTGCTGTGAATTCAGCAGGGTCTCTGAAGTGCGCCGAATGGATCCACCGAACGCCACTGAACGCAGCTGATGCTCCTCCAAACAGACCGCCAAACAGAGCCACAAACAACCGAACACAGCTGAGAATTCGCCAAACAGACCAAACGCCGCAGAAAAGATCAGTCGCTGAACTAGGGGGTAAAAAAATAACAATTTTTTTAAGGCGTTTAAAACAATAAAAATGCATGAAAATAATAAAAAAAGGTCCTATAAATAATAATAAAAAGATCTGTTACAGTATAAAAAAAAACGGCATTCAAAAAAATGGGAATCAAAAGAAATATTACAAATTTCTTTCTTAACCCCTCGCTACAAGAGATTTTTTTATAAATGTTTTCACATTTTTTTTGAAACATAAGATGTGAAGTTACCAATTAAATATAGGGTAAAATAGAAGTTTCACACAGAAATTGTTATTCTGAGATAGCAAATTAAAATTTTTTACATTTTTTAACTATTTTTTTTTTCATGTATTCATTTATCCTTTACAGAAATATTGTTGAAATGTAAGATTCTGAGTAAAGAGTAAAGTGTTCTTTATCGTACAAAAATTCAAACGGAGCCTGCATTCTTATCATACACGCAGAAAAGATCTTTGTGTTAGATACAGAAACTGTGATAAAGATGAATAATAAAGATGGTAAGATCTCCTCCTTATGAGAATTTGTTGTGATCGTAGTGAGATTATTAGCCATGCAGCTTCCACAAAAAATACCTATAGAATATAAAAATAGTATCTGTATGTTACATAATGCCTGTATATGGAGATTAGGGATGGGCAGCCGGTTCGAATCGGTTCAATGTTTGATTCGAACATCGGCTGTTCAAAAGTTCACAAAATTGCGAACTTTTCAGGACGTTCAGAATTTTTTTTAGATTTTTTTTAAAAAAAATCCTAAAAAATCTAACAAAATAAAGAGACTCTTTACTGCAGAATATTATAATCAACGGTTTATTAGATATTGAATTAAAACGGGAATTTTTTTAACATTGAAGCCTATTTGATTCAACATTTCCCACACCTTGTGGCTAAAACATCAGGCAGACGCGGCCCTCTAATCAGGCACTGTAGAGGGCTGCCCACCAGGGCCTCCCAAGGACCCCCTTGAGGAGCGAGCGGCCGCCGGATGACAGAGCTGCGACTGTCTGGGCTGGCTGGCCAGGTGCATGTGGCAGAGATGCGGCGCAGGGAGGGAGCCACTGCACCTGCGGCCACGGCAGATTTCCCCCCCACCACAACAAAAAATTAAATCAGAGGACATTTTTAAATTTCCCCGGGAACATAAAATAAAACCTTTTTTTTCTAATACTCACCTCATTCCTGGATCCACCAACAAGCGCAGCCTCCCATCTCCCACGCTGTTAGGCTAGGGTCAGACGAAAGCATTTTTCCCCACGAACGTGAAAAAGTGCATCCGAACGCATTGACGTATTTTTTCACGGAATGCGCAAAAACGGTCAGACGACGCGCATTTTCGGGCGTGATTTTGTACGGATCGTCAATATAGCTCTTTTTGCGTCTGGACGTTATGTAGGCTGGACATTAGCAGTGTCTGACATCTCCTAATCACGCACACACGCCGCTATGCCGCAGCTGCGCACTCAGTACGTCAGTACTAGCGGTTCAGCGTTCTCAGAAAAATGCGTTCAAATTCCACTTGCGTTGCACGGCCGGACTTTTGTGCGGCCGTACATCGTATATTGGCCGTCATTGCCCGTCATCTGCTGCTAGTGCGGCCGGAATTATGTGCGCCAGAACGCATGTTAAAAGTGCGCTGGTCTGACCCCAGCCTTAGAAGCTGCATACACCGACGCGCTGTGTGCAGCTTCTGAGAAGATACGCTATTAGTGTACAGGGAGCGATGCAAAATGCGCAGCTGGCTTTCCCGCTACACTAATAGCATATCTTCTGAGAAGCTGCACACAGAGCGCCGGTTAAAGCTAGCGTCAGACTGTAGAGGTGCTGCCCGGCAGTATGAGGATTCATATGCTGCATTAATTATACTGTAAAGGTGCTGCCCGGCAGTGTGTGGATTGTAATATGCGGTGAACATTGCAGCAAACATTAATGCTCAAGATCATAATTTTTCCCACTCGTTGTCGCTCAAACAATTCCCATGGCTTCAAATCGCATTTAAACGTGAGCAAAAGTGGTAAAAATTAGCTCAGCGCACAGCGGTGAAATGGCTCAGCACTCAGCAGTGAAATGGTTAAAAACGGGTTTTTTTAAAATTATTTTTCTATTATTTCCTGTCCCCCAGGGCAGTACCCGGACCCCCATACACCTTTAATGGCCAATATCTTGCCCTCTTGGAGGGCACTTTCATTTTCGGAAGTTCGACCCCCATTGACTTGCATTACGTTCGAGTTCGAACCGAACACGGGGCTGTTCGGCCCATCCCTACTTATGACTGAGATCCCTGTCCAGTACAGATACAAGGTGTTATGGTAATCTCCATTAGTGATGGGCCAAACACCCCCATGTTCTGTTTGCATCCGAATATTTGAAAAAGTTTGAATTCGAACGCGAACATGATTCGAACGCAATGCAAGTCAATGGGGCTCAAAAGTTCAAAAATTAAGGTCACCTCCAGAGGGCTTATATATGCAATATATTGGTCATAAAAGGTGTATGGGGGTCCTGGTACTGCCCTGGGGGACAGGAAATAATAGAAAAAAAGGTTTTAAAAAAAACAAAAGTTTTTAACCCTTTCACTGCTGAGTGCTGAGCCATTTCCCCGCTGTGCTCGGAGCTAAACACAATTTGAAGCCATGGGAAATGGTTTATCGCCGTGTGGGAAATGTTTGACCAACAACGAGTGGGAAATGTTTGACCAAAAAGGAGTGGGAAATGTTTGACCAACACACAGGACAGGGTATACCTGAAATAGGCCAGATGGTATACAAGGATGCATTCTAACACAAGCCCAAATAGATCAGTGTTAGAGTGGTCAGGGATAGCCAAAACGGTACACAAGGGGTATCTATCATATAAGCCAAAACTCAATCAGAGTAAGAGTGGTCAAGGAATACCTTAGGACTGGTACACGGGGGTGGTTCTCATATAAGCCAGGTAACAACGGAGACTGAAAAATCAACCAAGTAGTGAATCGTCAGGAAACACTCAGTACTGAGGGAAGCAAACTCCACGACAGGAGGATGAGCCGGATCGCGCTGTCTGTATTTAAACCCAGCGGGTGCATGTCATCATGCCACGCCCCACGACCTGACCAGCCTGTGAAGCTGGCACAACTCCTCGCACCCGGCTTGTCGATGGCGCCACCGTGTGCCGGGGCCCCCTCTGAGCCCCAGACGTGACAGATACGCTCATACACACCACACATTTTATTATTATTATTATTATTATTCATTATTTATAAAGCGCCAGCATATTCCGCAGCGCTGTACAATAAGCACAGTATAGACAGGGTTACAATACATTGAACAACATTTGACAAACAGTACAGGAGGAGATGAGGGCCCTATTCCCATAGGAACTCACAATCTAGGAGGGTTGGGGTTGGAAACTGTGAGTTTTATTGCTGTGGAACTGTGTTATGTCCTTTTTTTGTTTTGGAAGGGGGCCAAAAGCTGTTACGGGTTGAGGAAGTTTACGGGGGCCTCATCCTTAGGTTCCGTAAGGGGCCTCATCATTTCTGATGGCTGCCCTGTATGCATCCGGTGCACGGGTCAGTGCACCCAAATATTGGGCCTTTGGTACCAGCTAGTGCCTTCACACCGTAACCCCTCTGAGATATTGTGGAAGACTGCAGGGTTGGACCCTGCGGTCAAATATTGAAATGATATGCACCTGTCACATTCAAGTGCAGAAAAATTGTGTCTTAGTCGGTGGTGCACGACACCGAGACTCTAACAGGGTTATTCAAAGAGATCCGAATTGTGGCTGAAAGGTAACCGAACACTGAAATTCAGCGTACAGTTACCTTTCCTGGCCATTTGGCTATTCAGAGAGCAGGCAGTTCGCCAAATGTTGGCGAATTGCCTGCACATACGGTGCCTGGTCGGTGCCTGTTCGAGGGCAGTGAAATCCCCATAGAGAAGCAATGCTTCATCTATTCAGAGAACAAAAGCCAGCAGTGAAAAGTTGCCGAAATTCCCTGCTGTTCAGTGGTTTCATTCAGCAGGTTTATTCAGGAGAATCCCATAGTAGGGATGTGCAATTTGTTTCGTACAAATTCCTTTTTCCTACGAAATTTACCATTTTCGTGCTTCCGAGGGCATCTCGAATTCGAAATGTCGACCACACAAAATTTTCAGATCAATTCGAAATTTCAAATTGATATATAAAAAAAACACCTTTTTTTAAAAAAAAAAATGCTTAAAAAAATCTAAAAATAAAGAGACTCTTTACTGCGGAATATTATAAGCAACCGTTTATTAGATATTGATTTAAAACGGGTATAATTTTAACATTGAAGCCTATGGGATACAACATTTCCCACACTATCGAATTTGAAATCAAATTTCAAATTGATATCAACTATCAAATTGATCTTAATTTACAATACAAGTAATAGTCAGCAAAGGACTTTATGAAACAAATTTAATTTAATTTCACTGTTTAATTTGACTCAAGTACAAAATACGTGACACAGCTTAATATTTAATAGGGATGTGCATTTCGATTCGGACCGATTCGTTTTTCTCATGAACGCGAACACGATTCGAACTCAATGCAAGTCTATGGGGCTCAAAAGTTCGAATTTTAAAGTGCCCCCCAAGAGGGCATATATGCAAGATATTGGCCATAAAAGGTGTATGGGGGTCCGGGTACTGCCCTGGGGGACAGGAAACACTGAAAATAAATTTAAAAAAAACAACCATTTTTAAAAATAAATAAATGTGCATCGATTTGGATATCGTCTATCGAATTTGAAATGAACTATCAAATGGATATCCATTTGATAGTTCATTTCAAATGTTAAAAAAGGTGTGGGAAATGTTTTACCCCATAGGCTTCAATGTTAAAAAAGGTGTGGGAAATTGTTTACCCCATAGGCTTCAATGTTAAAGGTGTGGAAAATGTTTTACCCCATATGCTTCAATGTTAAAAATGGTGTGGAAAATGTTTTACCCCATAGGCTTCAATGTTAAATGGGTGGGAAATGTTTTACCCCATAGGCTTCAATGTTTAAAATGGTTTGGAAAATGTTTTACCCCATAGACTTCAATGTTAAATGGGTGGGAAATGTTTTACCCCATAGGCTTCAATGTTAAAGGTGTGGGAAATGTTTTACCCCATAGGCTTCAATGTTAAAAACTTTCCCGTTTTAATTAAATATCTAATAAACCGTTAGACATGTGCACAGCACAAACTTTCTTTTTGAACTAATGGATTAGTCCTAAAATGCAATTTATTTAGTTGCTAAAGAAATTCGTTTTCAGTTCTTTAGTATGAAAACTAATTTCATTCATCCGAAAACTAGTGGATATAATTACTTTTGTAATGGCTCCTCAGAGGGCTGAGATCGCTGCTTGTTACAGTGTCTCTCACTCTCAGCACAATGTGGGCCATATTACATAGTTGGTGCTAACTTAACCAGAGCTGTTGTAAACTTATCAGAGCCATTATAGCCTATGGAGGTTTTCAGTTTACAACAGCTCTGGTTAAGTTAGCACCAACATTGTAATACTGCCCTGTGTCAGGCAAAGCTGTTACAGTAACTGACTGCTGCTCATCACAGCGCTCAGAGTTTCAGTAAAACTAGTAAATAATATTTTTATATATATAAAGAGGTTAGAACAATATTATTTCCTTGTTTTACTGAAACTCTGAGCGCTGTTACAGTCAGTTACTGTAACAGCTGAGCCTGATACATTGTACTGAGAGATAATGTAACAAGCAGCCGATCTCAGCGCTCACAGTCACTGGATTTAAAGGGCTAAAAAAAGACTCTTCTCTGTATAATGTTTAGAACATCCTCCTGCATTAATTAATACCCCTCTCTGTATAATGTATGCAACATCCACCTGCATTAATTAATACCCTTCTCTGTATAATACATAGAACATCCTCCTGAATTAATTAATGTCCCTCTCTGTATAGAACATCCTCCTCAATTTATACCTTTCTCTGTATAATGTATATAACATCCTCCTGCATTAATACCCCTCTCTGTATAATGTATAGAACAACCTCCTGCATTAATTAATGCCCCTCTCTGTATAGAACATCCACTGCATTGGCATGTGGAGGGTGCAGAACTTTGGATGTTGCGATGTTGCGCTCTTCATTGCTGGTCTCCTTCACTCATCAATGTAATATCACAAAAAGGACTGAAACTAAAATGTAGTGCATTTTATTTTAGTTTCTTTCGTTTTTTGTACTGAGCAGTTTCGTTTCTCTTGAGTCATACGAAAACTAAATTATCCCAAAATTCGGACTAAATCGTTTTAGTACTAAAACGAATGCACATGTCTATAAACCGTTGCTTATAATATTCTGCAGTAAAGAATCTCTTTATTTTTAGATTTTTTTTAGGATCTTTTGAGCATTTTTAAAAAAAAAAATTAATCAATTCAAAATTTGACCCGAAATTTCGAATCGAATCAACGAATTGAAACAAAAACAGTCCGAAACGACCCAAAACAAAAAAAAACACATGGGAAAAAAACGAAACAAAACAAAATTTTTAGCGTGCACTTCTCTATCCCATAGGCTTCAACGTTAAAAATATTCCCGTTTTAATCCAATATCTAATAAACCGTTTATTATTATATTCTGCAGTAAAGAGTCTCTTTACTTTTAGATTTTTTTTAGGATCTTTTAAGCATTTTTTGGAATTTTTTTGAAAACTTTTTTTTTCTCCAACTTTCCGCAAACGTCCTGAAAAGTTCAAAGTTTGAACTTTCGAACAGCCAATGTTCGAATCGAACTTCGAACCGATTCGAACTGGCAGCCCATCCCTAATTATAAGCCCCTGAATCTATACAGCAGTGAGTGTCCCCACAGCTCTCCCTGTGCTCTGACAAATTTATGGCAGCTGTCAAGCTGAAGTAATCTAATTGAACGTTTTCCGCAGTGAGGTTTAGGGCGGCTATATGCAGTTGGTTATATGTCTCTTCAGGTTGCTTGGAGAGACCTAAAACAAAGGATTTCAGTTCTACACAGGGCACACACTAATCCTGCTTTAAAAAAGGTGTGAAAATTGTCTTTTGATATGCTAACGAGCGCTTTCCCATGTATCACAATGCAAAATCCAGATAACTCTATTTTGAGTGTGAAGGGGTTAAAATTAATATATTACATTTTCTCTTTTTTATAAACTAGTATACAAATCTATACACATTAAAGTCAAAGAAGTTAGTAAGTAAAATGAACGTGTTCTTCAACTTTGCTTAGACATTGGTCAGGGTCACCATGACCTTTACCAGCGAATAATATAATTGCAAGCACTGAATAAAACATAGGAAGGTGCTAAGTAAAAAACTTGAGTGCTTCTGATTATATATTAAACACACCTACATAATGTGCTACTAAAATACTTCCTACAGAGGCAGAACAAGAAGTTTGAAGATTGTGAAATCCTTTAATTTGCTAAAATAATAGAAAACAACCAGTACGGCATCATTAAACAGGCTATATATTAATATTAGAATAGAGGTTGATGGTTGATTCACCAGAAATGTTACTTATATCAACTTTGTACAGAATATTAACCCTTTCACTTGCAAGCTCTTTTTCGTGAAAAAATATTTTATTACGTATTATATAACATTTATTTGATAAATGGAATGCATACAATTAAATGTAGGACACATACATGTGCACACTCTTCAGTATGTTAAAAAGAAGTAAGAATACATACATACAGGAGTTTTCAAATTTGTGGCTTTATATAACTAAAGGATAATAATAATACAGGAAAGGTTTTATAAAAACTAACACATGGTTTACTATCCGAGGTTCATAAAATTGTGGCGGGACAGGTCTAAAGAAATAACAGACTTCATACAGATGTCTTTTTGCTTTATATTTTGTCACTCTCTTTTTAGCTGACACAGTGAAATCTACAAGAAATAAAACCAAATAGTGATAAAAATATGCATAAACACAGTCCTTTACAAGTCTCTCATGCAAAATGAACACGTCTTTCCAAGAGAAATATGTCAAATCCAGCTACATAATTAACAGATCACACTGTAGATGTAAAGGTATATAAAAACAACATTATACACAATATAAAACAAATACAGAGGTAAATTACCATGTGCGCCTCTAGACCACATTCATATAAGTTCGTTTGAGGAGTTATGCAACACACGCTCTCTCCTCCAGCAGCTTTTTAACAGGAAGCTAGTGGGCACTCCTGCCTACTGTCTCTGGTGTATACAGCTCTTGAAACCAGGAAGTGCTAGATCTCATACCTTTAAACATGCAATGGACAACACATCTCTAAAAAACCATGTCCCATGACAGTTACAAAAATTCTTTCAACGACAAGGCATCCAATCGAAGTACTTGGAACAGCTGGTAAAATAAGTCTTACATTAGATGAAATGGACCTGGCCCTAATATCTTAACTATAATCTATTTTCAATTACATCCAAAATGTCTTAAATGGTAAAGCAGATCTCCACTTCTCCATGCACTAAAGGCAATGTTCAGTTCATGTCCATAGATTTCATGACATATATATAAAGAGTAATGTCAAAGCCCACCATTTGTTGCATCTCACTCATTCTTATATTTGAAGATGTGAAGAAATGTCTGAATATCTAGAATGTATTAAATATTCAACACAGTACAAGTGTGCGTATATAGTAACACGCACACTGAAATTATTATTATTATACTTTATTTATATAGTGCCAGCATATTCTGCAGCGCTGAACAATGAGCACGATATAGATAGGGTTACAATACATTGAGACTGAACAACATTTTGACAAACCAGTACAGGTGGAAACGAGGGCCCTATTCCCGTGGGAATTTACAATCTAGAAGTGCAGATGAGCATGTGACATTTCCTAAAGATTAGTGCTTTTGGTCAGAGAAAAGGGATTTGGAACTTTAGTATCTATCTCAGTTGCAGATGGAACTTGTGGAGAACATTTGGTTTAATCTGAAATAAAGAAATAGCAGGAGCCATGAACCCTCATGCTAAAGATGTTCAAACCACGTAAAAATACCCAATGGGATATATTAAGCTTGACGGCTCCTCTTGTTAATGTTATTGATCCCATCTTATTAGAAGCTGAGCTGAAAATGCTGTCATTGATCTGTGTACTGAATAACATATAGAGAGGAGTTCTGGGAGTTAGAGAACAACTAGCAATTCCAATGCTGCTTGTTATTATCATTTGTAGATGGAGTCAGAAAATATTACAGACTTCTATAAACTGCTGTTAAGTAATTTTGCCTGTCCATCATCTCCTATATACATGTACTGCAGGACAAAACTTCCCCAATGTTCTCTCACATGCATATATCTCGAGCATGACACCAGGATATTCGTTACAGCCTCCCTAATTGAAGGTGCCAAGCCACTAAAATAGCAGTTGTCTCTTAATTGAGCTGATAAGCGTGAACCACCAAAAGTTTACAGATAGTGGCATTTTTTTAGCAGGTCACTATTACCAGCTTGGCCAGAAGAGGGGCTTAAGTTTTCAGCAAAGTGAAATGCTGAAATACTTCATAAATCAGATTTACAGCGAACAACAGCACGTACAATTTAATGTTGGTCGACCAGACATAATTCTTTGTGAACGCACATGTACAGCAGGCATAGAGGAGTGGGGGTGGATGAGGTTTTGGTTGCCATACTGTTATGCTAAAATGGAAATCAATTAAATATGTTCTGCTCTGAGTTATAAAAATAACATCTGTCATAGGTAATAAACAAACTCAAAGCTTGACATACAGTATGTAGAATTGCATTCCCTTATTGATTAGAGCCAGAATGCATGAAGGTAGAGTAGTCTGTTTTTTATGTCATAGATACACAACAGATGCATTGAAAAGGTATGTTGAAATTGTAAACATGTAATATTAAAACATTCTCTTAGAAATAGACATTATATAATAAGACGATAGTTAAAATCTTATATCTTGTATTACACAGTACATCATGTAACATTAACATATTAACATTACTATGCTTAAAAAAACATCCAGTGATATAATGCAACAAATAAAAAAAAAATAAGACAAAGATGGAACTTCTTAAAACTCAGTTTAATAATGATTGTCATGTGTGGGTGTCATAAGGAGTAAATAAAGTTGTCTACTGTGAATTTCCACTTGCCAGAATCAGTCTGAATGTGTTGCAGACATTGTTACAAGTGTTAAAGAATGTGATTAAGTCCTTCAATAAGGATGCCCTTCACGGCTATCCATAAAAAGATTTTACACCAATGGATGAGCTCTTAATGTTACTTGTTGTAATATTTTTCGTGCTTTTATTTTTTAAAAGGTAGACTAAGCCCAGTGTTGCTAGCTTGATGATATTTTTCCAGTTAATATTTTAATTACACTGACATAATAAAAGTCCTGTTACTCGTTGTTCAATATTTCAATCCATTGCTGGAACACTGTTCGCATTGTTCATTTATTTATTATTGTACAGGTTTATTGACATTCTTGTTCTGAATTTTAGTCACTGTACTGATTGTTTACTAACAGGTAAATTGGTGAAAATTATAAGTGAATTACAATTTTTAGGCCTAAATGGGATATACTGTATATATATATATATATATATATATTAGCAAGACACAAACGTTATTCTATACTACTACTAACACCCTTCACCTTTTATTCCACCACACTTTGGGCATTATCACGTTGCCCTCGCTAAAACCAGGATGCTAAGGGTAAAAATTTGTATTCGCTAATTTCCCCTTTGCGACCCAGTGTCAGGGATCTGGTTGTGTAATCTTTGCAGCAGATGTGGTTGTGAGCCCAATATGCAGTTCACTGAGATCAGACTGATATAGTACACAAAAGGGTTTATTAGAATAAACACAAGAACAAGAGACATGAATTGAACAATGGAGGAGACTGAGCACAATGGGGATTAGATTGGGGAATGAGAGGACATGCAGAAAAAGGAGATTGAAGCAATAGAGGGATGGCTGAGAGTAGTGGGAAGGGAGATTAGAGAAAACTGAATATGGGAGAAGTTAGGAAACAGGAGAAACAAGGAATAGCAAGATAAGAATACTCGAGAGGTGAGAGGAGCTTGTAGACACAAGAGGAGACTAACAGCACATGGGGCAGACACTGTATAGTAATAAACACAGATAACACAGGTATTTCAGGCGACGGTACAGTTAAGGATCAGGCAATAGAATAGTCGGTATAATGAAGGGGTCTGGGCCAGGGGCGGATCCAGAGACTAGTCTCGGGAGGGGCACTGACAGAAAATAAGATGTTTTAGCAGAGAGCCCGACTCACAAGAATTTACAGAGGGCCCGGCTCACAGGAGCTTACAATCTAGAGGAGCAGAGGGTCCGGCTCACAAGAGTTTACAATCTAGAGGAGCAGAGGGCCCGGCTCACAGGAGCTTACAATCTAGAGGAGCAGAGTTCCCGGCTCACAGGAGCGTACAATCTAAAGGAGCAGAGGGTCCGGCTCACAGGAGCTTACAATCTAGAGGAGCAGAGGGTCCGGCTCACAGGAGCTTACAATCTAGAGGAGCAGAGGGCCCGGCTCACAGGAGTTTACAATCTAAAGGAGCAGAGGGTCCTGCACACAGCTTACAATCTAGAGGAGTAGAGGGTCCGGCTCACAGGAGTTTACAATCTAGAGGAGCAGAGGGTCCGGCTCACAGGAGTTTACAATCTAGAGGAGCAGAGGGTCCTGCTCACAGGAGCTTACAATCTAGAGGAGCAGAGGGTCCGGCTCACAGGATCTTACAATCTAGAAGAGCAGAGGGCCCGGGTCACAGGAGTTTACAATCTAGAAGAGCAGAGGGTCCGGCTCACAGGAGCTTACAATCTAGAGGAGCAGAGGGCCCGGCTCACATGAGTTTACAATCTAGAGGAGCAGAGGGTCCGGCTCACAGGAGCTTACAATCTAGAGGAGCAGAGGGCACCCAGGAGTTTACAATCTAACAGACAACTATTATTTATACAGTAATCTGATCCAATCAAGCTTTTAAATCTGAAACTGTAAATAATTACTGCTATTCTAAGATGTATTGCTGGTTTACAAGTCAATATACAAGTGCATTTTGTAGAATTTGCTACTTTTACAGGAATGTGTGGTTTTGGTGGATATATATATATATATATATATTCAGTTACTGTGTTATGGCAGAGATGAAGGATGCTTGCATTTTGGAGAATGTGGTCCTGTTATGTGAAGGAGTGTGGCTATAAAGTGGTATTTATGTTAAGCAGGTACAGCACATCCAGTATTCCATGCTTTAGAAGTTACACTACGGCATTCCAAATATATCATAGCAGAGGAATAATATAGATTATTTTTGTACAATATCTATGTCATGGGTAAAATGTTTTGTATGGGTAGCAGAGGGGTACACACGCTTAATCTGAGATATTGTGCCCTGTGGAAAAAGATTGGATTGGTTAAATGTGTGTTTTAGCAAGAAGCTGCCTGTGGATCATGCAATATATAAGTGCACCAGAAGTTGCTTTTTATATAAGACTGGTAGTATAGGATTCTGTGGGTGGGTATAAAGTGTAGGTGCCCCAGAGGTTGCCCTGTGGGTAAGGCTGGCAGGGTAGAATGGATCATACCTTGGTTCCTGATGCCCTGCTTGTTCTCCAGGTAGTTGGAGATGTAGGTGAACATAATTGGCTGGCTGCTGGAGGCCTGACTGGGAGGCTTTGGGGCCTGGCTGAACTGGCCAGAGAAATGCAGAGTGAAGGCGCACAGGCACTGGCCCTCCTTTGACTCCACATTCCAGCCTTGCTCCTGCTTGATGGATTGCAGAGCCAGCAAGCTGTAAGGAGCCCCGGGGGAAGGGGGGGTCCAGGACAGCTCACTGCCATGTTACAGCTGCTGGGGAGGACGGGGGGGAGCAGCCCGTTTAGGTCCTGCACATCGGACCCCATCTGATCACTCAGCTGCTCAGCGGATCCAACCTGGGGGAGAGGACCTGCCTCTAAGAAAAAAAAAAGTAGAATACGAGTGTGTCCAGACTTCTGCAGGGATCCGGTGCCTGTATGTGGGCTGGAATGTGGAGCTGGGGTCCTGGGGGGGGGAGTCTCCAGATGCCAGGAGGACCTACTCAGTGATGCCCACTTGGTCCTAGGGTAGCAAAGCTGTGGAGTGTGGAACCTGCCTGCCCTTGTGTCGGTGAATCTGAGGGCGGGGTCATGGGAGCCACCGCTCTCCTCTACTCTGCAGCCTGCACGTGCACCTTGGAGCGCTGGGGGAGGAATTGACACTTATGATCACTTCCTCCTAGCTCTGCGGATACACGTGACAGCGGTGGCATGAATGCAGGGGGGAAGTCTTCAAACGCTCAGCGGCAGGATGGTTCGGAGCTGAGGCTGGAGAGTAGACATAGAAACCGGTGGCCACGGGTCCCGCTGAGTGGCGGGGTGGCATTTTTTGCCACCCCTGGAACGCGCCAAAAATTGCCGCCCTAGGCCTAGGCCAAGATGCATCACTGCTCGTCAGGCAGGCAGTGCGCGCACTGCTGCTTCAGTTTGGCCGGCCCGGCAATGCAGTCTGCTGCTGCTGAAGCCAGAGAGGCAGAGGCAGTAATACATTTCTCAGAATCTCGGGGGGGCAATTGCCCCGTTGCCCCCCCTGGATCCGCCCCTGGTCTGGGCAAGGTGGCAAGCAGGGTGGTCAAGAGTCCAAGCAAGGGCTCTGGTAAACAGGGATCCAAGATGGGGTGTTACCGGTGTGTAGATAGGAATGTCCAGATAATGCAACAGAGGATCAGCATTGAGGGAATAATGGGAAGTCTGGTTGTTCAGGAAGTCTTCAGGAAACAGGTCTGCTCAGATTGATAGCCAGGGACTTCAATGTGGAAGCAAAGCAGAGGGCGTAGCTTCCTTAAATGCAGGACTGATCAGGACAAGGTGAGCTCAGGTGGGGCTCCAGGGTTGGAAGGCAAATCAGAGTCCAGGAATCTGTATGTTTGCAGGGCAAAAGAGGGCGCCAATGCATCCAGGACCTGACACTCGGTTTCATCATCCGATGGCGGCCACTAGCAGCTGCTAGGCTCACGGATGCTCAGGCCAGCGCTAACGCGGCGTCCCGAGTATCCCCTTCATGGAGTCCATAGGATTCCATGGAGGCTTCTGCTGCTGGGTCACATGACCGGCAGGATCTCGCCTCTCAGGAGATCTTGCAGGTCAGCCGAGTGATCACGAAGGGAGACTGGGGACTTTTTTCCCCAGTCTCCCTCTGCTCCCAGTGGCCAGAAGCGGAGGATAGGGCCATCATTCTCACTGCGGGAGAAGATGTAAATATTTGATTTCTTATACAGCTTTTCAGCTGCTGCGATCTGATTCCGCAGCAGCTCTGAGCTGGTGTTAACTTTTTCATTAGCAACAGTTCTCAGTAAGTAGCGTTAGGACCTTGTGACCCTAACGCTAGTTAATCTCTGCTTGCACTTTGCACCCCCATGTTAAGTATAGGGAGCGCAAAGTACAGTAAGCGCGTGGTATAAACCGCTAATACCAATTTGCTAAACGTTTTTTTAACCTCTTAGCACTGTGGCTGAATCACCTCTGATTTGCTATCACCTCTTTTAAGATAATGCTAACACTCACGGCTTGTGTTACCTTGAAGGAGGTGATAGGGGCCCTTTATATCTATTTACAGTGGGTGCTGATTTCTGTAGTCATTTCACCATTTTGTTTTTTAAATTTTGATCTTAAAAACAAAGTTATTAAAATAAACAATGCTGCCTAGCTACAGTAATTTAGAAATATACAAATGCTGCTTAAACTTTATAATGTGGAAATTTCATATGTTCCCTCCCCAATATCCTTAGTGTAAATCACAATTTTTTTATAGCATTCTCCTCACCTTCTTTCTTTCAGTATCTCATTTTATTTTGGTCCTTTAATTCCAATGTACTCACCGGGATGTACGCTTTTTATAATGTTCTTCCATGATGATGCCGGCACGTCCAGAATTGCTGTCTGCATTGTCATTCGGCATCACTGTGTTGTGCCGGGCATAGGAGGAAATCATGCTGCATCCGTGCTCGATTCGTTCCGCATTAACAGTGGAGAGCAACAGAGCTCCTGGTTCATTAGCCAATGAGTAAGGATTATGGCACCACTGAGTCTGGCAGTTAATATGTCCCATGAACAACACCAAACCTTACAATCTTATTGGGGTATTCAAGTCTGGAAAGCCGGGATCTGGCCAGCCATGAATGTCAGGTTCACATAACATCTCAGTGAATTACATAACTGCAAAATTGTGTGACCCTGTATGAAAATACCAGCCTGATGGGTTGATGTCATAAGGGGAACCCAGTCACCTTATACCGACCCTAAGTCATTGAGTGAGGGGTTGATATGGGGAGTGGGTAGTCTGCAGCACAGCTCTCCATTCAGAAGCCCTTGGGGCCTAAGAAGTTAGTTAAATAGAAATACTCTCAGCCCTCAATTATTATTATTATTATTATTATTGTCATCATTTATATAGCGCCAACAGTTTCCGCAGCGCTTTACAATAACAAAAGGGAACGAAATACAAATAAACAGACATAATAAGATGGAAACGAGGTGTAGAGGGCCCTGCTCATAGGAACTTACAGTCTGGAGTTGATGATAAACCTGGAGGCAGTCAGTGCAGGGGAGAGGGGGGCCAGGGGTGCCAAAATATTTTTTTGCCTAGGGTGCCAAAACTCTGGCTCTGGTTGTAGCAAGTCTGAAAATAAAAGTTAATGAATGAATTAACCGGTGCATGGCATGTTTCCTCTTAATACTAAAATGTTTGGGTTTCACGTTCACGTCTATAGCCCCCTAGTAAACCATGAAATGGTATTCTGTGGGCCGAGTGTAATGTGGTAAAATATACGCTCTTTTTTTGGTTTTCCTTTTTCAATTCAACTTTTTAGTACTTTTTCTTGAAATTTGAAGCTCACTGACCTTCCTAGTATCTAAAATAGTTTAAGAAATCTCACACACCAACAATATAACTGATTCACAAACTAAGATTCTCCCTTCATATTCATGGTTTTGGCAATTATTACAACACACCATAAAATCTAATAATTGCAAAACTTCTGGTTTAGGAACGTGTGATTGGAATTGCAAATTCAGACATACTGTTGGTGTTTCTGTTAAAGTGCAAGTCACATCATCCATTGCTTTGAAATCTTGCTCCATTAGCACAGCAGGAGCACATGCTTTATTGTCGTCTCCTTCTGGCATCAACCTTTGTTGCATAAATATGTAAGTGAATAAATAAATATCTATTCCAAACACTCATAACTCTTTGCATCTGCATTTGTTAGCAGCTTCACTGCTTTTATATCCATGGATTGATGGCAATGTAGAGCAATATCCATTAGAGTAATATATTAAGTCTCACAATAAATATTAAATCATAACATTGTGCAATACTTCATTTTTTTTATTTCAGGGATATAAGCTAAATATAGCATATTTATTGATTAGTGAATTAATATATTGCATTCAAAAACAACACAGTGTGAGTCACCTTCCCTGTGCTCAATGTAGTATTATTTTCCTGGCTCGAGCACAAAAACCATTGCATCCTGTATACAAATCTAATGATGTGTTATCCTTCAGTGCTGTACTCTTCAAGAAGTTCCTCCAATATTCCCTATTTTATGGCTTGTCTGTAAACTGCAAACATTTTCCACTTAGTTTACATTATTTCAACAGCTCCCTGAAAGCTGGTGTTGATCAAGCAAATTGAACATGCAACATGCTTGCTCTATAACATCTCCTAAGGAGAGCACCGAATTGGCCACCAAATTGCACCGTAGGGTGAATTTCCCCGTATGGTGCAATGTCATCATTCGGCTATTCAAAAAGCTGGTGATTTGCCAAATATTGGCGAATTCCCAGCAAAATGTAGTAACCTTCGGTGGCAGTGAAATTCCCCATAGAGAAGAAATGGTTAATTTATTCAGAGAACACCAAACAGCTGTGAAAAGTTGGTGAAATGCCCAGTTTTGCAGTGGTTTCGTTTGACAGGTTTAAGCAGGCGAATCCCATAGGTTTCAATGTAAAAAAAATCCCTGGTTTTCTTAAATATGTATTCAACCGTTTATTATTTTCATTTGCAGCAAAAAGTCTCTTTTATTAATTTATTTTTTAGAATTGTGTAGGCATTTTTCAGTATTTTCATGGCAATTTTTAAATTAGCATAGCACATTCCTCCAATACAACTGTAAACTGTAAGTCCCAACTTTACGAGAAGTGGGTTCAACCTAACCACCAGGTTCCTGCTCTACAATCATGGAAAGAAGACTCGATCCTACTCAGAAGATGCCACCAGTGAGTGTCCTTGGGCAAGACACCTAACAATATGAATGCACCTACCTCACAATTTTTTTTTGAATATCACATAGATTGTAAGCTCCCTTGGGAACAGGGTCCCCCTGAATCAGGTCATCATTAGTGATGAGCCAAACACCCCCGTGTTCAGTTCGTTTTCGAACTCGAACAATTTCAAAAGTTCGAACTCGAACACCAACCGAACTCAATGCAAGTAAATGGGACTCGTAAGTTTGAATTTTAGAGTGCCCTCCAAGAGAGCATATATGCAAGATATTTGCCATAAAAGGTGTATGGGGGTCCGGGTAGTGCCCTGTGGGACAGGAAACAAGGACAAAAAGTAAAACAAAAACGTTTTTAAAGGAACAGTGAGTTTTCCATGAAATAAAGGTTAAGAATAAAAACGAAAAATTCCTTCAAATATCGTGCCTAGGGGGTCCCCATAACCTGCCCTATGGCGGATTTGCCCTGTAGTGGCGGATTTGTAGGCTGTATAGAAACATTTAAAAACAAAAAAATGACGTTTCAAATGACAGTAAATGGTTTTCCTATAATCTATTCATAAACAACTGCTTGGGGCGGCAGTCTGTTTGAAAAGAGGAGACGTTTTAGGACACGCAGAACAAGTTTAGTGATTTTTTTGGCTAGATTATGGTGAAACTTATGCAGGCTTTGGATGAAAGTAACAATAGGTGCTTTAAAATTGGACCTTTAGTGTCGGCAACAGTGCTGTCACACCGTAACCCCTCTGTGCTATTGTGGAAGAGTGCAGGGTTGGACCCTGCGGTCCAATATTAAAATGATATGAATCTGGTATAGGCGTCAGTGGCAGTGCACCCAAATATTTTGCCTTTGGTGGCAGCAAGTGCTTTCACACCGTAACCCCTCTGAAGTATTGTGGAAGAGTGCAGTGGTGGAGGTTTTGGTAATGCAGAAGAAATCCCCGATCTATTCAGTTACATCAGCAGCTATAACAAAACCGGGTCAGCAATGTTTAGGCCCTTGTACTGCACTACTGTATATGATGAGAATCGGCGCACACCAGTAGCAACAGGAAGCAAACAGAACAGGCAGGGAATACACAGAGAGAATAGTCAAATGGCAGGCAAATTCGGCAACAGATCGGGTCCTCAGAACAAGCAGGGTCAGTAACAAGTATACACACTGATTCGGTAAGATAGCGATGCGGGAAGAAAGGCTGAGACACACTGAGCGTGTAGTGACGCACAGCATAGCGAAGAGAAGCAAACATTTTGCAGGCTTTACTTCACTCCGCTCCGCCTCGCAGCGTGTCTACACTGCATTACGTTTGCTTCTCACCGCACTGGACAGGAATCCACTAACGAAATTAAAATGTACACAAAACTGTTTTATTTTCACAAAGCACACGTTATATAGGCAAAAAAAGTTTCTACTGAATAAAATACATCAAAAATGACTGGTAATTTAATAGGAATAGTATAAAAATATATAAAAAAAAGTAACCCCATATCATATATTATAGGGACACGGAGCGCCGTGTATAGAGTAGGGATGCATTGATACCACACACAGACATATACGTATATATCAACACGCAGATATATATATACACCCACCCACAGACCTCAGACCATATATACACATACGCACATGGGGGGCGTGGCATGTGGACAATCTCAACTAAATGTGCCACCCCCCATTTGGCTGATCCCTCCAGAAGAAATGTTGAACCCGACAGAGCACAGAATATATTATTCTCTGCTCTATCAGGTTCAACATTTCTTCTGGAGGGATCAGCCAAATTGGGGGGGGGGGGGAATTAGTTGCCAAAATGTGTGTGTCATACAAGTTTGGATATATATATTTATAAGAATATATATATATATATATATATATATATGAAATATATCTCATACCTGCCTTACCTTCCCCTATAAATTTGCTAAAAATATACACACTAAAAAAACAAACCACTGCCTTAGACCCCGCGCAGCCCACATGCCACCCCCCTCTACCTGCCTGAATGTATCTAATATATATAATTAAATACATTCAGCCAGATAGAGAAAAAAAAAAAAGTTTTATTTTATGTTCCCGGGGACATTTAAAAATGTCCTCGGATTTTTTTTTTAGAAATGTGTCACCTTACCTTAGCCTGGTGGTCA